>CM026219.1:4033925-4767066 GCA_014839995.1 Xenentodon cancila | reverse complement strand
ATGTGTGCGTGCGTGCGTTTATGTATCGGTGCATGTATGTATGCCATGCGTGCGTGCGTTTAGTATGCGTGCATGTGATGTATGCATGTATGTGTGCGTGAGTGCGTTTATGTAATGCGTGCATGTATGTATGCATGTATGTGTGCCCGTGCGTTGTTATGTATGCGTGCATGTATGTATGCATGTATGTGTGCGTGCGTGCGTTTATGTATGCGTGCATGTATGTATGCATGTATGTGTGCGTGCGTGCGTTTATGTATGCGTGCATGTATGTATGCATGTATGTGTGCGTTTATATATGTATGTATGTATGTATGTATGTGTGCGTTTATATATGTATGTATGTGTGCGTTTATATATGTATGTATGTATGTGTGCGTTTATATATGTATGTATGTATGTGTGCGTTTATATATGTATGTATGTATGTATGTGTGCGTTTATATATGTATGTATGTATGTATGTATGCGTTTATATATGTATGTATGCGTTTATATATGTATGTATGTATGCGTTTATATATGTATGTATGCGTTTATATATGTATGTATGTATGTATGTATGTATGCGTTTATATATGTATGTATGTATGTATGTATGTATGCGTTTATATATGTATGTATGTATGTATGTATGTATGCGTTTATATATGTATGTATGTATGTATGTATGTATGCGTTTATATATGTATGTATGTATGTATGTATGTATGCGTTTATATATGTATGTATGTATGTATGTATGTATGTATGCGTTTATATATGTATGTATGTATGTATGTATGTATGTATGCGTTTATATATGTATGTATGTATGTATGCGTTTATATATGTATGTATGTATGTATGCGTTTATATATGTATGTATGTATGTATGTATGTATGTATGTATGTATGCGTTTATATATGTATGTATGTATGTATGTATGTATGTATGCGTTTATATATGTATGTATGTATGTATGTATGTATGTATGTATGCGTTTATATATGTATGTATGTATGTATGTATGTATGCGTTTATATATGTATGTATGTATGTATGTATGTATGCGTTTATATATGTATGTATGTATGTATGTATGTATGTATGCGTTTATATATGTATGTATGTATGTATGTATGTATGCGTTTATATATGTATGTATGTATGTATGTATGCGTTTATATATGTATGTATGTATGTATGTATGCGTTTATATATGTATGTATGTATGTATGTATGCGTTTATATATGTATGTATGTATGTATGTATGCGTTTATATATGTATGTATGTATGTATGTATGTATGCGTTTATATATGTATGTATGTATGTATGTATGTATGCGTTTATATATGTATGTATGTATGTATGTATGTATGCGTTTATATATGTATGTATGTATGTATGTATGCGTTTATATATGTATGTATGTATGTATGTATGCGTTTATATATGTATGTATGTATGTATGTATGTATGTATGTATGTATGTATGTATGCGTTTATATATGTATGTATGTATGTATGTATGCGTTTATATATGTATGTATGCGTTTATATATGTATGTATGTATGTATGTATGCGTTTATATATGTATGTATGTATGTATGCGTTTATATATGTATGTATGTATGTATGTATGCGTTTATATATGTATGTATGCGTTTATATATGTATGTATGTATGTGTTTATATATGTATGTATGCGTTTATATATGTATGTATGTATGTATGTATGTATGCGTTTATATATGTATGCGTTTATATATGTATGTATGTATGTATGTATGTATGTATGCGTTTATATATGTATGTATGTATGTATGTATGTATGTATGCGTTTATATATGTATGTATGTATGTATGTATGTATGCGTTTATATATGTATGTATGTATGTATGTATGTATGCGTTTATATATGTATGTATGTATGTATGTATGCGTTTATATATGTATGTATGTATGTATGTATGCGTTTATATATGTATGTATGTATGTATGTATGTATGCGTTTATATATGTATGTATGTATGTATGTATGTATGCGTTTATATATGTATGTATGTATGTATGTATGTATGCGTTTATATATGTATGTATGTATGTATGTATGCGTTTATATATGTATGTATGTATGTATGTATGCGTTTATATATGTATGTATGTATGTATGTATGTATGTGTTTATATATGTATGTATGTATGTATGTATGTATGCGTTTATATATGTATGTATGTATGTATGTATGTATGCGTTTATATATGTATGTATGTATGTATGTATGTATGCGTTTATATATGTATGTATGTATGTATGTATGTATGCGTTTATATATGTATGTATGTATGTATGTATGCGTTTATATATGTATGTATGTATGTATGTATGCGTTTATATATGTATGTATGTATGTATGTATGCGTTTATATATGTATGTATGTATGTATGCGTTTATATATGTATGTATGTATGTATGCGTTTATATATGTATGTATGTATGTATGCGTTTATATATGTATGTATGTATGTATGTATGCGTTTATATATGTATGTATGTATGTATGTATGTATGTATGTGTGCGTTTATATATGTATGTATGTATGCATGTATGTGTGCGTGCGTGCGTTTATGTATGCGTGCATGTATGTATGCATGTATGTGTGCGTGCGTGCGTTTATGTATGCGTGCATGTATGTATGCATGTATGTGTGCGTGCGTGCGTGCGTTTATGTATGCGTGCATGTATGTATGCATGTATGTGTGCGTGCGTGCGTTTATGTATGCGTGCATGTATGTATGCATGTATGTGTGCGTGCGTGCGTTTATGTATGCGTGCATGTATGTATGCATGTATGTGTGCGTGCGTGCGTTTATGTATGCGTGCATGTATGTATGCATGTATGTGTGCGTGCGTGCGTTTATGTATGCGTGCATGTATGTATGCATGTATGTGTGCGTTTATGTATGCATGTATGTGTGCGTTTATATATGTATGTTTGTATGTATGTATGCATGTATGTGTGCGTTTATATATGTATGTATGTATGTATGTATGCATGTATGTGTGCGTTTATATATGTATGTATGTATGTATGTATGCATGTATGTGTGCGTTTATGTATGTATGTATGCATGTATGTGTGCGTTTATATATGTATGTATGTATGTATGTGTGCGTTTATATATGTATGTATGTATGTATGTGTGCGTTTATATATGTATGTATGTATGTATGTGTGCGTTTATATATGTATGTATGTATGTATGTGTGCGTTTATATATGTATGTATGTATGTGTGCGTTTATATATGTATGTATGCATGTGTGCGTTTATATATGTATGTATGCATGTGTGCGTTTATATATGTATGTATGCATGTGTGCGTTTATATATGTATGTATGCATGTGTGCGTTTATATATGTATGTATGCATGTGTGCGTTTATATATGTATGTATGCATGTGTGCGTTTATATATGTATGTATGTATGTATGTATGTATGTATGTATGTATGCATGTGTGCGTTTATATATGTATGTATGTATGTATGTATGTATGTATGTATGTATGTATGTATGTATGTATGTATGCATGTGTGCGTTTATATATGTATGTATGTATGTGTGCGTTTATATATGTATGTATGTATGTATGTATGTGTGTGTGCGTTTATATATGTATGTATGTGTGTGTGCGTTTATATATGTATGTATGTGTGTGTGCGTTTATATATGTATGTATGTGTGTGTGCGTTTATATATGTATGTATGTGTGTGTGCGTTTATATATGTATGTATGTGTGTGTGCGTTTATATATGTATGTATGTGTGTGTGCGTTTATATATGTATGTATGTGTGTGTGCGTTTATATATGTATGTATGTGTGTGTGCGTTTATATATGTATGTATGTATGCGTTTATATATGTATGTATGTATGCGTTTATATATGTATGTATGTATGCGTTTATATATGTATGTATGTATGCGTTTATATATGTATGTATGCGTTTATATATGTATGTATGTATGCGTTTATATATGTATGTATGCGTTTATATATATATGTATGTATGTATGTATGTATGTATGTATGTGTGCGTTTATATATATATATGTATGTATGTATGTATGTATGTGTGCGTTTATATATGTATGTATGTATGTATGTATGTATTTATGTGTGCGTTTATATATGTATGTATGTATGTATGTATGTATGTATGTATGTATGTATTTATGTATGTATTTATGTGTGCGTTTATGTATGTATGTATGTATGTATGTATTTATGTGTGCGTTTATGTATGTATGTATTTATGTGTGCGTTTATATATGTATATATGTATGTATGTATGTATGTATGTATGTATGTATGTATGTATGTATGTATGTATGCGTGCGTTTAAATATGTATGTATGTATGTATGTATGCGTGCGTTTAAATATGTATGTATGTGATAGGTTTAAACTTTAACACACTCTTTGTTTAATCTCATTGTTATTTTACGCACGGTATACTGCTTGTCTTATAAGATAGTTGTACACGTCAGAGAATATATCTTGTACAAGTTGCTTATCTTCATGTCATCTGTGACCTCCTTACTTTCAATAAAAGCCTCAAGAGGCCATCAGAGGGGGGGCGCGGACAGAGACAAGAGCAGCTGAGATGTGGCTGGTTCTCTGTCCGTCCTCCGTGATGATGAATGAAAACTTACTGACTTTGTCTTCCTTCCTTATTGTGTGTTTAATAAATGTTAGGTCGTTTAAACCTGACATTTAATTGGTCCTTCGAGCCGGATCCCAACAAACCAAGGAATCCAGCAGGTGTGGTGGGCTTCAGGAAAACTGTGGACGTTTATAAATTTCAAGGCTGATCTTCCGCTTCACCGGCTGGAGTCCAAGGTTGACGGGAGAACCGAAGGAAGACAGAGTCGGTAAGTGAAATCTTGTTGTGTTACCCTGAAAGAATAGGGTGTTGAGGGACGACGGAGTCCGATAAAGTCCGTGTTAAAGGCCGTGGAATTCTAGATACTGACGGTAAAAGAGGGGTGCCGGAGTCCGATAAAGTCCGTGAGAAAATACGTGAAAATTCTAGATACTGACGGTAAAAAGAGAAAAATAGACGACGGAACCGATAAAGTCCGTGGGTAAAGTGACGTCTTTTCTGTGTTGAGTGATTGTGAGTGTGACTGGAGATACAAAACCAGCAGGTATTTTGTCTCATGTAAAACCAGTAGGAATGTAAACAGCAACCTGTTGTGGAAGCAGAGGCCAGAATCCTTCGCTTGCAAGTCAAGTTGAAGTGAGGATTACCACTTCAGGTGATTTAATTGCTGTCCTACTGACAAAAAATCCAGGTGTTAGAATACCCTAGCTATTGAGACCGACCTGGACTAAAAACATCTAATAATAATAATAAAAATAAATAAATAAAAAATGGGGAAATGGATCAGTAAAATCGACCATAAAAGAAGATTGGTTTGTGAGGACTGGAAATACATGCAGAAAAAAGATCCGAAGTCAATAAAATACCTGAACCTGTGGATCAGTAAATATGGTTTTAAGGGAACTCTAAACTCACAGAAAATAGTTGAACTGCAGGATAAGATAACTATTGACACGAAACAGAACACCAAGAAGATGCGAAAACGCGGTTTCGCAGAAAGCCAGATATGGTTGAACGAGGCGACGAGGCGTGAACAAGGAGAAGGGAGGGGGGACTGTAGACAGAAAAAACCTGAGGTCATGTTTTACAAAGCAGATGAGACGGGCCCTGTACAAAATGACGAGGACGACGATAACAGAATTCTTTCTCACAGTATCCCGATCTATCCACTGTTACCGCCTCCTAATCTTGAACTGAATAACACACCTACTTCTCCGCCAGCTGCTGACACTGTTCCTCTCATTGAAGCTGCAAATCCTGACACTGACGATGTTAAAAAGGCTGCAGAAGGCCTGACCTCCTATGGGGAGGACGTGGAGGGATCTGTCCGTGACGTGGAGGACCTCGGACGGTCCTGCCACCTTGACGACGGAGAGGTCCAGCGGGTTTGGATGACTGCTCTAGGCAGTGACTGGCGTCATGTAGGAGGTGACTGGGACCCCCAGTATGACAGTGATGTTTTGGATCCAGATAAAATGCAGCTGCGACGCAGAGTGAAGGAACTCGGTGACAGAACAAAACAACGTTTCAACGCTTCATCTGTCTTCACAGTGGTGGACATCAGCAACACCGTTTTCTCTGTCCCCATTCATAAAGACAGCCGATCTTGGTTTGGTTTCAGATTTCTGGATGGAAGAAGAAGGAAGAAGAAGAAAAAAAAAAAAAAAAAAAAAAAGATCTGTACCAATGGGCTGCTGTGTGAGCCATGATGATGATCATGTCTCAACAGGAGGGAAGGGGTCAGAGGTCATTTGGATTGAAAACTCCGATAGGAAAGGTGAGCCAAAGTCTGATAATAGGGTGGATTCAGACATTTAGAGTCTGAATAGACCCGAAAGTCAGTGAAGCATTTTAAGACACCTGACCAAGTAGAGGAGATAATAATTCAATTGAAATGACACCAAACGGGTAAGAAATGCTGCAGGATGCTGCATGGTGACGTTATTCCTCATCCTGAGTTTTTGTTGTTGTAGTCACCCTGTTGCTTCCTGTTTCAGTGAATCCTTATATCTCAGCTGAAGAACTGACGACTGTCTGCCGTAACATCAAGAAGCCTTCGGAGAACCAAGAGATCCAGCAGCTCCACTTGGTCCTCTGACAACGATCCCACATACATTGATGTCATCAGATTTCCACTGGGTGTCAGATGAGTATAAATTTGTAAGACCAGATAGCAGCAGGATTTGAGTCCTCTGTTTGGTGCACGTTAAACAAAAATGAAGACAGAATAAAACTACATCTACTACAATGTTCAGAAATTAGGAAGCTGGACACAGAACGGGTTTGAGGCTGTAGTTGGACAGCTGTCTGCCACGTCTCTTATGACTTTCCAGAACAGGAATGCCCTGGAGAAGGGAGGTGTGTGTGTGTGTGCCATGTTTGGAAAACAGTGTTGCACTTTTGATAACACCGCAGATGGTAGTCGTACCAAGGACATACGAGGGCTGTGGACCCTGAATGGTAAAAGTGCTGAGAAGCACTCCGGTGTTGACACCTCCATGTGGATGCATGTGGCAAGTACCGAACCTTGAATCTTCTGTACTAGTATCCATCGCTGTATTTTCAGCATTTCTGACATTGTGTGGTTGTTGTTTCATTCCGATGTCTGCGTGCACTGCTGAACCGATTGATCACCACAGCCGTCTCACCCGTGGAAGATCATGTGGCACAAATGTATCTGATTTTGGGTCTTGACTCTGATAATGATGATGAAAATGATCATGATGAAATTTTCTTTGATAATGATGATATTAATATCTCTCTTTTTTGCCTTATAGAAACCCCTCTGAGCGTAAATGTCTTTGTTCTCATGAAAAATGACTCCATGACTGAAGACCACCTGAAGTGGTCTTGGACGACGTGAAATAAACAAAGATTGTGTTAAAGCAGGAGGGAATGATAGGTTTAAACTTTAACACACTCTTTGTTTAATCTCATTGTTATTTTACGCACGGTATACTGCTTGTCTTATAAGATAGTTGTACACGTCAGAGAATATATCTTGTACAAGTTGCTTATCTTCATGTCATCTGTGACCTCCTTACTTTCAATAAAAGCCTCAAGAGGCCATCAGAGGGGGGGCGCGGACAGAGACAAGAGCAGCTGAGATGTGGCTGGTTCTCTGTCCGTCCTCCGTGATGATGAATGAAAAACTTACTGACTTTGTCTTCCTTCCTTATTGTGTGTTTAATAAATGTTAGGTCGTTTAAACCTGACAGTATGTATGTATGTATGTATGTATGCGTGCGTTTAAATATGTATGTATGTATGTGTGCGTTTAAATATGTATGTATGTATGTGTGCGTTTAAATATGTATGTATGTATGTATGTGTTTAAATATGTATGTATGTATGTATGTGTTTAAATATGTATGTATGTATGTATGTATGTATGTATGTATGTATGTATGTATGTCTGTATGTATGCGTGCGTTTATGTATGTATGTATGTATGTATGTATGCGTGCGTTTATGTATGTATGTATGTATGTATGTATGTATGTATGTATGTATGTATGTGTGCGTTTATATAATGTATGTATGTATGTTTGCGTGCGTTTATATAATGTATGTATGTATATATGTATGTATGTATGTATGTATGTATGTATGCATGTATGTATGTATGTATGTATGTATGTATGCGTGTATGTATGCATGTATGCTACAGTGTTGTAAAACTGCCCTAAACTTAGTCCATGTAAAAGGAGCTGCTGAGCTAAATATTTTAAATGCATTGTGCATTTGGTGAAATCTTAGTTAACAGCACTGTGAGACGATAAGTATTCATACCTTTGCATCAATTTCCTCTGCCTTCTCATTGGCCTCTTGTTCAATGAAGGCCATCATGTGTTTGATCTGTAGACACAAAAAAGAAACATGAATAAGACACAAGACAATGACTCCTTTCAAAATCACAAATGTTATGTTCCACAAAAACATTTTCTTTCCTTTACATGTAGTTGGCTCTTATTTATGCCCCTTCCCTTATCCGCACAACTGAGACCAAACATTAAAAATGCGGCTTTCAGAAAAATTGAATACATACCAAACGTATTATTCAAATTGATAAGATGTGCCTTTTTGTGTAAAATATGCTAAAACTCATGTTTTAACTCATGTAGTATATGCCATTTTCCCTAAAATTGTCAGGATATGAATGTCATAGAAATTACTCTTACATTTTCATATTGCAAAACTATCTATAGGGCATGTTTTATTTCATCGCCCTATATTTGGCACAGGAAAAAACATGAACCTTTAGAAACAAATCTGCTTTTAATCATGCAGGAGCATTGGTAAATCACCCTCAGCCACATTAAAGAGCACTAGTGTTCCTTGTATTTTCATTTGTGGAGTGTTAAGATACTGCTGGTTTCCAGCTCTGTCGTAATTTCTCCCCAGGTGCAGGAGAGTACCATCATTATCATTTATTTTTGGCATATTTTTGACACAAGAACCACGAACCCAGAGGTGGACCTGGATCATTAAAATTTGTCATCCTGGTGTGAAGTGACGCTGTTGCCTGCATCCATCACTGCAATGAGGAATGTCTCAGTGCATTAGCGATAACATTTAAAGCAGTTTAGTAAATGCAGAACATTTTTTATACGTTTTTTCTTTATCAAATAATTTCAATTTTATTATTTTAAGAATATGTATAAATTAATCTAAAAAAAAAAAAAAACAACAACTTGATTTTAGGTATGATTTTTTTTTTTCCACAGTACTTACATCCCTTATTTTGACTTTCAATACATCCAACAAGTAATATATATATATATATATATATATATATATATATATATATCACAGCCATGGTGAGTGTACATATTTTCCTGTGTATTAATGCGCTTCCAAAGAGTTTTTCCACCATTCAGTTGTACAGACTCACAAGTTCCTCTTCAGGCCCTGACATGTGTTCATCATGTGATCACTTAATATGACCCTGTCCGTGTCAGCCATAGGTCTAGTACAACATCAGCCAGAAAACAGCAGCATATGAAGGTGAAACTGGCATTTTTGTTACACAAAAATCCAACTAACTCTCATATAAATGTACGATTGTAGTGTTTAATTCAACGATAACCGGCTGAAGCTGTTCTCAATGTCATCCTGGACTCCCAGCGAAATATCGGGTGTCAGAAAGAGCCCTTTAAAAATCACAATACCCGAATCCGTTGATCAAACGGTTTGCGCACAGCATCTGATCGAACTGTGATCAGATTCAAGGTTAAAACGCGGTCTTTACCTGCTTCTGTACGTCTGCATCGCTGAGCGCCATGACCGCAGCTGTCAAAGATCCGCCGGGGCCTGTCAGACAAAATGACAACAACACACGGATGAACGTCACACACGACAAAACCAAACCGAGGGTGAGAGGGAGGAGGGTCTGATCCCGGCAGAAAATGTTTCAATAAGGCTTTAATGTACCCGAGAATCGCAGATGAGAACGTTTGAATTAATCGTCGCAGTCGTGACTGTAAAGACGTCTACGGCTGATCAGCTGATGCGCAAAGTCACATGATATTTACTTCCGGTAGCTAAGCCAATCAGGTGCGTAGAAAAAAAAGAGGCTTAGAAAATGACGATAAAAAATGAATTACTGGTGTTATTATATCATGTATAAATATGCGTGTAAGATCATCCTTCATGTTTAGTTAGCCTCTATATTCACATTGAGTTAAGCTTGAACTTGACTTTAAAATTTTCGTTCAATTGATTTGTATTTTCAGAATAATCCAAGAAGAGATACATAGACTGTGTTTTCTTTTTCATTTAAAATTCATGTTTCCATCTTCATTAAAGGGGATCTCCTGGCTTCTCATTTACAGACCTTCTTACTGAACTTTGCACATCCAGAGTTCCTCACAGTACAGAGTGAAAAAACAAGAGTTATAAGTGTACTGAGATTAAAACAGGGTTCAATGACAATGAAGGTCACTTTCTCTCAAAAAATCAGAACTTCGGCAAAGAAATGTGAAGTTTTCTTCTATATATTAAAGAACAAATAAGGTTGCAACGTGAAATGCAGAGTTTCTACTCATTTTGGTACAGATAAAAGCTTCTTAACATAGTCTTGTGACGTGTTTTACCAGCAGAGGGAACCAGAAGCTGGAAAGCTCGGATTTAGAAATAGCTCTCATTGTCTGACAGGCATTTTCCACTCAGTGTCACCGGCTCCTGCTGTGCTCCCCATGGACTTCCTCATAATCAAGTCTTCGGGCAGAGAAACTAAAGACCACGACGGGTTGATAACCTGAATGAAACCCACTGACACCTGCCCACCTTTTTCAGAGACAGTAAACACAGACGTTAAAGTTTGCTGGAAGAATAATCTTCAGCTTACATTTGAAGTGTTTTTGCAGTTTGTACATTGACAGTAAAGTCACCACAGACTCCTGCCAACTCTGCTGTCATAGATTTGGGGGGGTGGAGTGGGTGAGAGGGAGGGAGGGAGGGAGCTGCTGCACAGCTTGTCCACCATATTATTCCCGTGCCAGTGCCAGCATGCTCACCTGCCTGTCTGCTGATTTGTGGTTTCGTCTCTGAATGCAAGTCACACTTTGATCTGCTCCTCATCCGACAACACATCCAGCTCCGACCAGAGAGGACAGAGGTATGCTGGGATATTGCTTCCCTACTTTAATTCATGTTTGAGTTTTGAGTCAATCTTTACCAAAAAAAAAAAACTAAATAAAAATTGTGCCCTCATTCAACACTGCTGTTTGCTTTAGTAGCTGCAACACAGACTCCAAAATGAAAATGCAGAAATGGAAAAACTGGCAAGAGGTTCGCCTTATCAACACAACCTCCCACTGTGACATTGAAAACTGACCTTCTGTAAATTGTTAAAGCTAATATCACTCCGTCCTCATCACACATTAGCACACAAAGTGTGCCCTAAATCTTGCAGGTCATTTAATTCACCATGAGTCTGTTATTGCTGGGATAGGATCAGTGGGAAGCCAATTACTCAAGTAGGACAGTAAGTAAAGGTGTGGTAAAGGACAGTGTCTTAGCCGGCAGGGAAGGAAATGAGCCGTGTACTGAGTGTTTTAAGGGTTTTACGGCAAACTTCAATCTTTAAACCAAGTGTGGCGCGGGCACTGAAGTCTGCACAGGCGAGCACCATGCAAAGCCTGGTGGGGCAGATGACACGGCAGCTCGCCGGTTATTTAATCAGTGACGTCTGAGAGGCGTCTGTTTCACCCCTGGAAAGGGTGAAGTCACTACATCAAGAATGGAGTGGATTAAAATATAAATGTCCATAATAGGAAACAAGAATAAAAATGTGAATTAAAAGCTCTGAATGCACAGTTTCAACTTTAATCAATCAGAGACTTTGTAATGCATTTATTCAGGACTGATAGTCTGTTTTTGTCCAGTTTTGTCCTCATTCTGATCTCAATTGGAGGTTTTATTTCACAGAAAGTAACGTACTGTTGCATAACAGGCAGAAGCAGGTTTGTTGTTCTTCCATTTGGCAACACAGGAGAAATAATGTTTTGTTGTCAGTATTATTGTATGTGTACATGTTTAAGGCAACAGACACGTCAGTAAAGTTTTGACAACACTTATGGTTACTTTTATTTATACATGTGGTTGTAGGAGCTCTTTTGAGAGTACATGGAGGTAGAATCCATGAGGTGTGTTTTATAAAAAAAAAATCTAGGTCAAAGTCAAGGTCTAGTTTATTTATAGATTGCTTTTAGAAACATGTAAACTGCTCAAAGTGCTTTCCAATCGAATAAAAAATGTACAATGAAAGACAACAAGGTAAGATTAAGTATATTTATGAGTAATTAAATGAACATGGGGGGAAAAAAAGAAAAAATGATGCACTGGTGCAAATTTAACTACTAACAAATAATAAAACAGACAGTGCACTTATATAAATGTAGACTATATGTGATTTTTACATTTTCTAATAGCATTTTGCCTTTTTTTTGTTTTGTTTTTACAAAAGTGAATAAAACGTCTTAATTCTGTATTCACAATTTGTCATAAATTTAAAAAAAACTTTTTAAAAAATAGCAGAAAAGCGTGAATTATTGTTACACTTTTACTCCGAACAGCGAAACGTAATCTAGTAAAAATAACAGCTATAAAACTTGAATTTGAAGTCTGTGTTGCAGAAGTTCAGTTTTCTTGCTCAACTGTTTTTACAGCGTGTATTTTCGCAGAGGAAGCACCTCTCTTTAAACTTAACGACTTGTGCTGACACGAGGTCATCGTCAGTCCAACAACTCATTCAGGGAGTCAGAACTTTCAAATCCAACATGCAGGTACCGTTAGCTATGGAGACCACTTAACCTACCATCATCTGTTTATTTACAAGCACTGCCTGAATATCTCACTTTGATTTAATTATTATAAAACACTCTTCTGCAAATATACAGTATTTAATTACACTGGATGGTTTAACAGATAGTCTTTATAGACAATCTTGGTTAACAAGGAGAAAAGCAGGAACAAAAGGCATTTAAGCATTAAACACAAAAAGAAGTGACGTTCCGTTTTTGTTTTGTGTCTTTTGAAACATCTTGCGTCTCTCCAGCTTCGAAAACAGACAGTAGTCACACAAACAGATACATGTTACCACATAATAAAAGTAATAAAATGTATTTATGGAAGGGTAAGCGTCACTTTTGTCCTCCTGCATTTATAAATTTTGCATCTGAGTATTTTGCTTTCAGTAACCAGCAACACCTCTTGGATTTTAAATTCACCTCTTAATGTGATATAAAAGACAAGAATAACAGGTGTTAAAGCCCAGGAGAGGCTTTTTACAAGATCTGTCTTTGACAAGTGGCATGTCCTGAAACCAGAGAGAACTCAGACAAGTTGTGAAAGTGATACAACATCAGAAAGTGAGCTGAGAAAATATCTATTCTGGGACTGGAACGGGGGTGAAGAGTGACTGCAGTCAAGACTGGGAGACACAGCACCATTACCTTAGGACCAGGAGGCCTATCTGAGCAGGGTTCTTGAAAACTGTCAGCTTTAACGACAACTTTACATGGTAGGAAGAAAATCTTTCCAGTTGTTCAGAGCTCCTGCTGTTGAGTTTCTACACCGTTGTGACTCTATCGTGCCATGTGAAGCTTCTGAGCTTCACTCTTGGCTGACTGGGATGCATGCAGTGCCTAAACATAGCAAGATATGCAAGTGGAGGCTAAAGATAGCCACAGACGCTGCAATGCAAAACAGCCAGTGAGTAATTTTTTCCAATGGCAGGAGCACTGATGCCAGTGAGAGAATGTAGGCAAGTGAAATAATCTGACAATGAGGAGAGTCAGGGGTGAACATCCCTGGAAACTAACATTGTCTAGGATGAGACAAAGCTTTCTACCTTTTCAGAGCACCACAGTCAAGAGTTGAGATGTTTTGGTGATGTTGTCCCACCTTTGATCTTCTCTGTCTCTGCAGCAGCCAGCCTTCATTCTGGAGGAAAAGGCCTCAGTCGAGCCCAGCAGGGGGGATGGAGGAGGCGCGGAGGCCAGATCCCTCAGCCCTGCCTCACTGCCTGTGAACCAGGCGGAGAGCTCAGGACGCTGGCAGAGCGAGAGCCTGCTGGCAGAATCCTGGTCCACCATGGGGGATGCGGACCCTGAGGACACCAAGAGCGTTGACAGCAGCGACGGGGCAGCTCTGGCTGGAGAAGAGAACCACTCCTCCAACTCTGATATGGTCCACCTGGAACGAGAGGAGGTGGAGATGCTCGAGGAAGCAGAGGAGAGGAGGAAGAGAAAAGAGGAGAAGGAGGAGGAGGAAGAAGAAGATGAGGAGCTGCAGGCTAGTGTGCTGAGTGTGCTGGGTGGGGAGAAGGAGCTGGTGGAGCTTAAAGAGGAGGATCAGGACCTCCAGGCTCCACAAACTGAGGAGCTCCTGGTGTCAGCAGAGGAACCTCATGTGGAAAATCAGCCTGCAGAGTTCAGGCATGTGGTTCCCCCAATGGCACTACCTCCTCTGCCTATTGTGAAGCTGGATCCCCCCTCAACTACGTCCACCCCAGTCCCTTCGACTATGACCTCTGAAGCAGAGGAGCTTTACTCCACTCAGGGCCTCCACCCACCATCTGTCCTGGCACCCATGCCTGCAGGTCATCCAGAAGAGAATCTCAAGGAACCAAAATCCTCACAGTTTCCCCGCTCAGATGAGGAGGAACATTCAGTCAAGGAGGTGCCACCACTGAAAATAGAGCCAAGTGCTCCTAAGACCAAACCTATGAGCTCCACTGAGCTGCTGTTTGGAGGTGCTGCTTTAGTGGCTGTCGTGGGAGTCGTGGCTTACGGTGCGGTGGTCTACTGCAAAAAGTAGAAAACCTTCTTCTGAATCCTTAAACACCCATTCAGCAGTTTCACTTCCTGTTTTTAAATCGATTCCTAACGAGTTATTCCACTTCACTCTGCAATCTAGATTGTGATTTTACCTTTTTTGATTCATTTTGTGCTACCTCAGCTCATAGCGGAGTTCATGGCCTTTGTTTTCTGTTTGATCTCTAACAAAACAACCAGCAAAACACAGAATGTAAAAATCATCTTGAGTATGGCTCTAAAAACTCCTCATTCTTGAAATGATTCCTCACTTGTGGACATGTCTTTCATTACTTTCATTATTTTGTGATGAAGTGATGTCCCACCATACATATTCAAGAGGGAAAAAAATCAGTGGAGATGATGTTACACAGAATTTACAGATGTGTCCATAAAGATTTGAAAATATTGAAAATCATGGGATGTTAAATAGCTCGCTTGGTACAGAACCTGAAGTCCTCATGCAGCCAGGCTGAACTTCTGGCTGGTGGGCTTTTGCTGCATGTCTTCCCCCTACTTTCTCTCTGCCCCAATATTGTGTCAAGCTACTTATAAATAAAGGCCACTGGAGCCTTTATTCAGACGCCTTTTTTTCTTTTATAAGGGAAAAAAGAAAGAAAACCATAGTATTGAAAATCTTGCTCTCGTAATCGAAAGTATTGACTAATAAATGGCCTAAAAATCCCAGTCAGAAATTCCGATTATTTAGTGAAGAGTCAAAGCTGCGCTGTTGTTTTCTTTTTGGCCACTTGGGGGCGACACATTCACATGTTAATACTTCTTAAGCTCACACAGTTAATGCAACTAGGGACCATTTTTAACTTTAATTTTAAGTCATGTTCTGGGCACCTGAAAACCTTATTTAAAAAAATTACGGTATTCTTTATATATATATATATATATATATATATATATATATATATATATATATATATATATATATATATATATATATATATATATAAAATATTATTCTTCATTTTAACCTGCTCTTTTTGCACATTCTGATCACTGAAGGAAATTAAGTAGCATGCAAGAGTTTGGGCACCCCAAAAAGCAAATCAAAACACACGTTTGACTGAAAAATACCTGCAAAATAACTGGCGGGTTTGTTTACTGGTGCACTGCTGTGCACAACACAACATTCAGTGAAAACTCACTTGAGGAATCCTCACTGCAAAGTGCATCAAAGGTTTGCAACTGCAGATCTAAAAAAAAAAAAAAACAGATGCATTTTGGAAACAAGTTCAGATAACTAATGAAATCAAAATAAATAGTTTAGGCTGCAGTAAATTGGAGATTTAATAAAAAAATAAAGGGATTGGGGGGGGCTTTTCTTGGCTACCTTTGGGAGGTTTCTGAATACTTTTTCTCCAGTCCATTTGACCCAAGCACTTCCAAAGTTTGTGTATAATATAATCTATATATAAGATTAAATATCATTTAATACTACATATGTCCCACACAAAACTACGTTTCATAACATTTAGCTGGATTGTAACTTTTAAAAAGAATGCATGCAATTTTTTTAAATTTTTGTTTACAAGCAGCAACGATGAAAAACATTTTCTGAGGTAACTAACTCCATCCTGTTTCCCAGTGTTTTCCAGCGCTCGCACCCAGGAAACAGGACACCGTGATCTAACAGATAATGACGATGACTGCGGTCGCGCTAACGTTCTGGTTAATAGACTGATTATACAAGTGTGGCTCAAACACTTCTTTATTTTCACCAAGTGCCCGTAAATAAAGAAGAACAATGGGGCTGGCTGTCCTGCGGTTACCCTGCTGTTCCCACACCGCAGCCAGCGAACACGCAGCTATTAAAGTGCGAAGGGGAAGGAAAGCGCTTCATTGTTTGGAGAGACACGGCTGCAGCTCGTCTCTCTGCCGCAAACCACCTTGTACCTCCACCACCTTTTAAGACCAACATCAACCTCTCGCTATCTTTTTATCCTTATTTTTTCCTTACCAATTTTCCCTAAGCTGACCACACAACATACACACAATATATTTACAGGGGAAAAAGGCTATCGCGTCGTTTAAAGAATACAGGGTTGATCAGAGAAATACATGGTGCCGGAATCCGCATTAAAATCTGAGTTTGAGTTGGTGCAAAAAAAAAACAAAAACGTATGCAATATGTATACATTTCAACATCTTTATTATTAAAAAAAAAGATCACACACAAAAGAGGAGACACATTATTCCTGCCACCCACAAAGATAATAAAGTTATACATGGCTTTAGTTATTTCAGTTGTATAACATACCAGAAAACACCAAACAATAAAGATATGACATTATTCAGAAGGATTAAATAGAATACATTCAACATAACATACACATATACACATATAACATAACTAGTTAGCCATCTAGTTTTCTATGTAGAAAACTTACTGTATAGCAATTTTCTGTCTAGTTAACTATGTAATAGGGTAAAAAATCTAGATAACAATTTCACCACTTGACTAGATAGTTACTGTAGATAACTAATTATCTATCCACATAACTAACTATTTAACATTTAACTATCTACGTAGGGCAGGTAGATTTGCATACTTTTGAACAACTGTGTTTTCTAACAAACATCAAACAAGCTTATTACATGTGAATTAATCAAATTACCCTTCATATGCATATGTAGGATAACTGCAGATTCTATTTAAAGAACATAAATAGAGAGCAGAGAGAGCAGAACGATGGAGCCCACGCTTCATCCTGCACCGAGCCAACAGCTGCCCACAGCTGTCAGGCTTCAGCTGCAGCCCGACAGCCTGCGGTTTCTAATTTATGGAGCTCAACCCTGAATGGAAGCAGGGAAACCAGGAGTGGGAGAGGGGACGAGGTTTGTGGTTCTTTGTTTTTATCAGCCTGCTGCACAGGCAGGAAGCACGCGTGAAACACACTGACATGCACGTTTGCATTCTTACTAACACACACACGCACGCGCACACACACACACACGCACGCGCGCACACACACACACACACACACACACACACACATTATCCAAGAGGTTTTTTCTTTCTATTGGCACTTTATAAAGAAATCATTTCACTGAATATTTACTGGAATATATCTGAGTTAAACTGGATTTGATTGGTCTTTTTTGGACTAGTCTTTCAGTAAAAGGCCTAAAAAAACATTAAATAAAACATTAAATCCACATAATGTTTGAAAATCGCACATTATGTTGACAAAAAACATCATATAGGGATAGAAATACCATCACATCCACATGGCGTCATCTGAACAAAGCTGATTATGTAAATATTATTAATGCTATAATCTGTGCATGTCCATTTCTTTGTTTTTAATGATGTTTCCAGCTCAGCCAACAGGCCTGCCTGCCATCACACTCTCCCTGAGCCGAAAGGGGAACTTCAGGAACAAGTCAGTTGATATTTAAAACTGCGCCCTTGAGATAAATAACTTCTCAAAAAGCCAGTGTGTATTTGAACAGGAGGGTTGGCTTTGTGGGGAAAGGTAGACACGGGCTCATTTTAACACTGGTCACCACAGTATTAACCATTAACCTTTACAATCATGTCACCTGAATCCCTCAGGTCCATTAAGATGTTGGAAATGGTCAAAGCTTGTAGATTTTGATTTGGCTTTACGTCACAAAAAACACATGTCTAAAAACAAAAAAATTAGAAGACATGAGAAGATTTCTTTTTTAAATTGTGCAGTTTTAAGAATTCTGGTCAAGAAATTGTTTCTTTCCCTAGTGGCAAATATAATTGAACTATTTTGACCAGATTTGGGAATATTAGACTTATTTATATATATTTTTGCAGTGTAGCCCTGCAGTGTACTCTTTTAACCTGTAACAACAAAAGAATAAACATCTTAAAATCAGCTTTTGGCCATGAGTTGCCTCTTATTTTTTTGATTTGTTTGTTTTTTGTTTTTTCTTTAAATTTTCTCTGAATACCTTTGTGTGCTGTGTCATGGTAACAAAATAAATTGTCATTGGCTCATTTATTGCAATATCTTCCCTTGTTTTTGGGCAAATATCCCACCATGAACAAAACTCCTGCAGTTATAGTATAGACAAAAACATTTAATTTTCAAAAATGTTCAAAAACTGCACAACCCTGATCGTGTAGGTGAGTGCATTAGATTTGTATCTTGCAGCCTGTATGCAAATTCTTGGGTCTGGCTGAGAATTAGTGGTATTCCTTGCTCAAGCTGGCACAAAAAGAGCTTTTTGTTGTTCATAGATTGTGATCTTCACATTATGAGAGAGAGTGATGCTGCATGCTTCCAGAAAAGAAGAAGTATTCGACGTTACCATATTTAAATTGATCAGCCGCACAGCTTTTTTTTTTTTTTTTTTTTTTTGTGTGGTTGAGCCCTGAACAGGTATTGGAGGTCTGCGTCACACATATATATACCTGCGAGAACCATGCACCTGCACTAGTGCAGCAGTGGTCACCTGGAGGACAGAAATGGCCTCAGCTGAGGGAAACACTCAGATGTATAAAATGGTGAGTTGTGCGGATGCTGCACATCTATAGATGCTGGAAAGCTCTTTTTCCATTCTCATTTTTAAAGTTATAAAATGGAATATTTTTCTTGTCTGTCTAATCCAGCAGATGTCTTTAGACCACGACATCAACCAGCACTTCCAGGATGCGATCGATGTAATTCAGCAGCATTCACATAATTCATACTACGACCAAGGTACAAGTTCTGTTGCATTTATTTGATTCTATTATCTGTTTTTAATATTTTAGGTACTAAATGACTACTTGTATTGACTTGTATTTGATCTTATTTTTCTTTCAGATTACACATATTATGAGACTCTGGGTACCCTGCAGTGTCAGATCCCCTGCTGTGTTGTCACACACCAGTCTGACGTCCCAGCTCCGGTGTATGACTGGAGTGATACAACTGTAAGTACTTAAAAGAAAAAAACAGCATTTGTGTGTTTTGGAAAAAAAAAAAAATCACACACACAGAAGCATTGAATGATGGAGAGTTTAGACAAAGCGTTTCTCTTACAGCAGCAGTCCTGGCCGCAGGTCATGCCGAATGTCTCCACGAGTCGCTCTGTGCAAAATGAACCCGCACACTCCTACACCATCATACCACCACAGAGGAACAGCAAAGGTGATTGTGTTTGGGTCATTGAAAAAATGTAAAATAATCAGAAAATGTTTAAGTCGCGGCTAAACAGGATTGATCTCTTATGCTGTCAGGTCGTAAGAAGCTCAGACTTTATGAATACCTCCATGAAGCTCTGAATGACCCCAACATGGGTGACTCAATCCAGTGGACCGACAGTGGCAGCGGGACCTTCCACTTTGTCTCCAAGAACAAGGAGAAGCTGGCTGAGTGCTGGGGCCAGCGCAAGGGCAACCGGAAGACCATGACCTATCAGAAGATGGCCAGAGCTCTGAGGAACTACAGCCGCACAGGTGAGATCGTCAAAGTACGGCGCAAACTCACCTACCAGTTCAACCCAGACATCCTGCACAAGCTCGGCTCTGCACAAGCGCCTCTGCACCTGCCCTGCCGCCTCGCACAGGAGGAGGCTCACAGCCAGCAGCAAAACCCGGCCGAGCAGAGCTACTGCGGCTCTGAAGCCACAGACTGGCAGAGCTATTGTGTACACTACCAGATGCAGGAGAACTATGACCTGGTCTCCAGCTTCACCTCACACGCCTCAACTAAACTCTGATCGGAGAGGGAGGAAAGTGAATAAAACAAAAATGAGAGGCCTGGATAGCTCAGTAGGTTGAATGTGGGAGCCATTTACAGAGGCTATTGCCCTCGTGCAGGCGCTGCAGGTTCAAGTCCCGGCCTGTTGCACTTTCCTGTATGTCTTCCCCATCGCTCTAAACCCATTTCTTGCCCACCTACTTTGAATAAAGGCCACTAGTGCCAAAAAAGTGTAAAACTCAAACTTCTTGGATTCATATTTAAACTGTGTCATCAAACTGTTAACATTAACAACTTTCAGAAATAAAATCCAGTTATCATTTGTGTAAATAATCTGTAAATATTTAATTTAAACGAGATTTAGGTTATTGTGTTTAGCTGTAAATACCATTTCTAATGTACGCTTTATTTTAATTGGCTTTATGTCTATACACAATGATCTTCTTGTTCTCAGAGAGCAAATATTTGGAGGAAACTCTAATCTGATCTCAAAGGTTTTCAGACGCCGATAAACGTTTCTTAATATTTCTGCTCCATATTCAGTCCATCCTGGATGTGTCATAGTGTTTATTTAGTCTCTTTGTGGTTTTATTCTGTAAACTATCAGTGAAAATAAGTTGTTGTATTGTTGTTGTTATAAATGTTTTTTTGTTGTTTTTTTTTAGATATTCTGGGTTTATATGAAGGAGCGTCTCTGTAAAATCTCCCCAAATGTTTCAATTCGTTTTTTTGTTTTTTTAATTTAAGGTTATAAATCAAAAGCTATTTAATGAAAAACATTTAATGAAAACCACAATTTCTATAATTAACAAAATATTTCTGATGGTGCATTTACATGGGCTTTACAGCTGATGCCATTACAACATCATGTTGTAAAAAAATGAATTTCATAATTCTGCCTTTCCTGTAAAACAGAAAATAAGCAGCCACTTCGCAAGTACGTGAAATTAAAGTTTAACTGTAGATCTTGAGTAGATCATGCAAATTAGCACTATCTCCCAAAAAAAGACTGTATACTGTGTATTCCCTTTTAGTTGAATGTTTGTATTTCAGCTACTTTATATGATATATACTCCAAAATATACAAATGTACAACTGGATGTTTTAAACATCTAAATGTTGTTGTCTTGTATGCTTTCTTTGCCTTGTACCAGTAAAAAGCATTTTTGACACAAAAAGAGTTTTTTTGGGGTTTGTAGAGAAAAATGTCAATTTTTTTCACTGAGTGTATATTTTTTTTCTAATAAATGAATTGATTTATTTCTACTATGCCTTTTTTTTTTTTGTTTTTACATTTGTTGTAAGTAAATCTCTTGAATACAATCAAAATACATTTCTTTTCTTCTTAATATTATGGGGTGTTTATTAAGTTAAAAGCACTTTTGCAGCCACACTTTAATTAAAAAAAAGATTAAAGATTGTGTTGAAATGTTTGGCCGTTTCTCCCCTGGAATGAAATATTACAACAGCCCCACAAAATTTGAAATTAAGACACATCCTGTGAGGAAAAACATGCCAGCAAGTGTGTTTTTCCTGAAAAGAGAGCGCTGCGCGGAGGTTGCCTCCAGGCTGCGTCTTATCTGCTTCAGCGAGGAGGATGTGGTCAGTGCTGGGAGGCTTTGTTGATAGGTTGACTGGTGGCGGTGTTGGAGCTTTGTGGGATGGGTGGTCATTGTTCCTGTGAGCCCTGGGTACAGAAGACGTTTGGTGATATGCAGACAGCCTGCTTCCATGGGGGGTATATTAAGGGTCCTGGGACCTGAGCATTTCAAAGTCAAGCTGAAACCCTCCCCAACAGCCAGGACTGAAGTGAAGCTGATCATCATAAATGATGGTAAAGAGCAGACAGCACTGAAATTTCCTGGAAGATTTGTCCTTTAAACATTTGCTATGTTGGTTTTGAATTGTTTATTTTTATTATAATTCTTTCCAGGACACTCAGACTGACTTGGAGGTGATCTTAGAGTTTCTAGAGGAATACTACAGACAAAATTTTGCAGAAAATGGTAAGAAAAATAGAAAATGTTGAACTCTGTGACCTAATATGAGTACAGTTTGTTGATAAAATTCATTTTTACAGTGAACATGGTGTCCTGCAGTGCAGGTATTCCTGTGGACAGAAGACCTATGTCCGTAGATCCGACATACGAGCAACGCTGGTCATACTATGAGCCATCCGTAAGCGCAAACAAGCTTGTTTCATGTGTCTAAGGACATAAACCTGCAGTGAGATTCTGATGCTGATGTGTGTTTTTATTTTTTCCTCCATCTACGGCCATAAAACCCGCATCTCAGCCCTTCCTGGCACATGATGCTCAACCAACCTTGGGCCAAAACACAACAGCGACATTGTCAGAGCATGGGTCACTCCCAAACTTCATATCAACAAGACAATCAGCCAAACACCCAACCGCAGCAGCAGGGAGTGGTGAGTTCTCCTTTTTTAGACATTAGACACTGTTATTGTCACAGTTGCTATTAACATGAGGGAAACAATACCGAGAGAGCAAATAAGAGACCTTCCCTTTACTGTAAAAAAAAAAAAAAAAACAAAACAAAACAATGGAGCTTTGCTTGAGTTAGCCCAATAACTGATTTTACATATCTATCAGATAACCGCATGGTTTACAACTTTAGCCTCTCCATTAAAAGAAATCTTATCACTGAAGAGATTTTCTGGGAATTGCTGCCAATCAGGAAATTACTACTGGTAACCTGCATTAACTGCTTTGCCACAGCTGCAGTGAATATGTTTTACTTTAAATCTTTTCATCGTTCGTGCTTCTGTTTGTTCAATGGCTGCAGGTAGAAAGGTGCGCCTGTTTCACTTCCTGTTTGAGATGCTGGAGGATCCAAACATGACACACTGCTTGTCATGGGTGCCGGCGGCCAGCGGCGTTTTCCGCTTCTCCTCCAGAAATAAGGACCAGGTGGCGGCGCTCTGGGGACAGAGAAAGGGCAACAAGAGGCCCATGACCTACCAGAAGATGTCACGGGCGCTCAGGAACTATGCCCGGTCCGGAGAAATCTTCAAGGTGAAGAAGAAGCTCACCTATCAGTTCAGCCAAGACACGCTGTTGTCACTGCAGATGCATCATCCAGGACATTTGTAGATTTTATGCACTTATCTCATCCTTATGTGCGATACTTTTCTTTTTTTTTATGTCTGTAAGTTGGGAATATGATAAGAAAAATGAAGAGAATTAAGAAAACCGCAGTTAAAGAGTAATGTGACCAAAGAATTTACATTTCATCTTGTCTAAAAGTGCGACCGGTGGCTTCCACTGAGGGAACAAATATAGCAATGATGCATTTACTAAAGCAATTTGTAATTTCAGGACAAAAAAACCAAACAAAACATAAAAACTGATCAGTTTTGCCTTTATGTGATACATTTATGTGATGCATTTACTCATGTTTTATTTTGCTTTACTCCAGTTATGGAGAATAAAAGGCTATTATATTTTATTTTTTCAGTTATATTTTCTACACTTTTTAAACTTTTTTGTTTTTTTTTTCTGTGAAAACCTGTTTACTATGATCTAAAATTAAAAAACTGCCTGTGGATAACTTTTTATAAACTTTTGGATGTTGTTTTACTTACAAACAAATCCATTTGCTGAATAAAAGAGCCAAAATGAGATTGCAAATAAGATCACAAACCACGTTATAAGTAATTTTCAGTTCATTTTTTAAATCAGGAGGGCTCTTTGGTTCGTACATGTTATGGGATGCATATTTTCTATGCAAAGTTTTACTTGAATATTTGATTTTCTGTAACTTTTATGAAAACATACGCACATGAAAAGGAGGACAGTTTGTTTTTGCAAATTCTGAGCTTGACGGATGTGATTAGTGTTTTTATTGTTGCCTTTACCGCAGAAACTTTCAAAAACTTGTTGCATGGGAAAAGAAGAACACGTTCAGCTTGTGGAGCTTTTACTAATCCTCCCAACATTTAAGCTTACAGACGTTACTCAGAAACAATTAATAATATGATTACAATTAATATTGCAAGCAAACAAATAAACTAGAGCAATCAAATAATTTTTTATAAGTGGAGAGAAGCAGCAATCGGTAGGTTCATGCATGCCCACTTAATCATGGCATGTATTCTACTTTTCTTTTTAAATACTTTCTATTAGAAAGAAAACTGCCCTCTCACTGAGACAGAGAAGTCACCCAACGCCCTGAAGTGGCCGTCGACCTGTTGATGAGTTGTAAACCAGAGGGTGTCAGTGTAAGCCTTTCCAACGGCGACTCGTACGTTTTGTCTGTGTGATGTGACCTCATGCCTAAACTGCCTCTGTGATGTGAAGTCACTTCTGTCCCAGGAAAATACCAAATGGTTTTGTGCTCTTTGTAGCGACCCACATGATACTTTCCTAAGCCGAGTATTTACTGCTGGAGCCCACCCCCGGTTATAAATGGGCTAACTGAGGTGAGGGTGTCTGTTACAGAGAAAGGCCACAAACAGAACTATGAAGAAATACTCTTTTAAGTTAGTTTAAGCCTCCTTATCATATCAAGACGAAGTGCTTTTGTTTATGTGACCATTAAAGCAGCGATGGCTCATTTCTGACACGTAGATATAACTTGCTGCAGGATCACAGTTCTAGAAATGTGAAAAATAAAAAAAACCTGCAAAGCTTGTTTGAAAATTCGGTTCATCTTCCCAACCTCATCAAAGAGTGATTGATCACTTGACTTTTGCGTGCTGAAAGGTTTAATTAGGAGCAAGGTATCTTCCTCAGCTGCATTATTCAGAATGAAACCGTTACATGCCAAATGCACGTGTCAAATGTCAAGGTTTATAACAGCTTTCTAAGTATAAACCATTTAGCTGTCCAAAAGGCATCTCCCCGGTATTCTTCTGCCAGGTCGGAAAGCCCTCTGTTCTTGGACAGCATTCCCCCTGGATTAGACCGATATCTGGCATCTGCATTAGTCCCAGCTTGTCATCCCAAACTTTTCTTTTGAAATAAACCCACAGATTCCGTGAACATGCTGTATATCATCCGAGCGCAACCCAGGATTGTCGGGGAGTATTACATCAGTGCCAGACCTGTGACAGTGACGACATCTTTTCCTTTTATATCCCTCCCAGCTGATTTGCCACTCAGCTACCATGGCAGCAGTCTTAATGGCAAAGCTCAAAAGACTATTGTAAATAATAAGCACATCAGACATTCGGCCATGAAAATATTTGTGCAGTTCTTTTTATTTTTGATCAAGTGCACCTGAAAAATAAAGACATGCTGCTCCAAATATATGATTATATATGCACTATTTGTGGCTCAAAAAAAGTCTCCTACAAATTTTATGTTAATTATGTTTGGATGGCATTTCCTTAACAATGTTATTTGGGATTTTTAAAAGCTAAAAGTGTATGTTTGCTGCTTTACACTAAAAAAAATAAGTCCTGCATTTGGTTGGCCTCCAGTTTGAGTGGCTCATCTATGCATTTAAAAAGGCTTTTGCAGACACAACAAAATAATAATAATAATACTAATAATAATATATGCAGAATTTAAAAAACAAATGGATACAAAAAGCTAAGTTGCTGCAGTTATCAGGGAGGAAAAAAAGTTACAAAAGAGTACCATTCCTGATGTGGTGTCCTCAAAGGATTTAAGAAAAGGAAAATTGAAGAACTCATAAACTTCACATCAACTTGCTGTTGATGGCACGGTTAATGGTGGGTATGGAGAGATGCTGCAGTAGGTGTAGCTTGGAGCTGCACCGCAAAGAGGAGGAGCATACCACCTCTCTATATAAGCCCTAAAAGCCAGTCCCTCCTGGATCTGTCAATCGTCCGTCCTCTCCTCCCCTAGTAAGATTTCTAAAACCTTGGGCCCATCACTCTGGTGCAAAGGTTTACAGAGTTTCTTCTTCCAGCTGCAGTATTGCCTTCTATCCCTCCTGGACTGAGAGGGCCCCCTTCCACATCTTAAACTCACAATCATTTGACGATATCTACCTTTGCCTTGTGAGTTCTTGGCAGTTTTCTTGGAAACCGGCTCAGGATGCCAGAGCCCACAAAGAAAGGTAGGAGTCTTGGCAGTGCTTCTCAATACACATGCTGCACTGGATGTTTTATCTAAATTGAAGAAACATAGTGCTTTTTCTATTATTTTTTCTCTTAACTCAAAGACTATCAACTAGTAGTTGTATTCCTTTTTTTACTTGTTTGTATTTGAGGGGAGCAGGGCCCGTGTTTCCTCTCTGCAGGGAGCTCCATCACTTTGTGACTTGCTTGGCAGCTTGTTGATAGGAATCCTCAAAGTGACTTTGACAGTGGTATTGTATTACTGATACATGCTTGCCGCTACCATCTTTGGTGCAAGAGAATATTTGAGGTTTAATAACGGATAGTATTGTTGCCCGGAGTTATCCGACTGGAGTTAGACATGATGATGAAGAGTAGTGCAGGAATGTTGATGAGTGCCAGACACAAGCAAAACCCCAATGAAGGATGATGCAACGTGGATGAGGCGAAGCCACGTGAGGTTAAATCGTAGATTTCTTCCTGATGACTAATGTAGTCAAGTAGGAATATCTAATCTTCACCCTGGAGACCAGCACCCTCGTCCCCACCCCATAATATCAAGTCCAAATTCAATCAAGTGTCACATCATGGCCCGTCCCACTGCCCCGCCCTCTCGTTCAACCATTCTTCCACAGCAGAACGTCTCTCATCTGTACAGTCATGTCCATCAACAGTCGGTTTTAATCCGCTTGGGTCTGTCATTACCTTATGGTATTACTCCTGCCCTCTTCATTAGTTCAGCTGTTTGGGGGTCTGCCATCGACTCAGACATGCCCGTGTTGAGGAAATGGAACAAACTGTTTAGTTTTTTTGATGACAGCATACCAGAGGATCATTGATATGTCTGAAGCAGAACTTGACACATTGGGCATTTCTTTGACATGTGGGAGTGTCTGTACCTCGTCATGCACCTTTTACCCCTTTTATCAAAGGTTTTTTGACATTTCTTTTCATACCAAATCAACACTCCAAGGAACTGACGACTTCAAATGACCAACTCTTCCACCTCTGAGACGATGAAGATCCTATTTTAAAATGGGTTAAATGCTTCACTTGGAATCAACGAAGTCCAAAGCCCTCATGGCTCAAATATGGCCTGTGCCCTCCTTGGGGTCAGTCGTGGTTAAGAAAAGCTTGTGTTTGAGGTGATGTGACAGCCAATACCAGCTTGTGTGAAGCACAGGTGCCCTGAGAGTGTTCATCCACCGCCATAAACATCCCTGATCCCCTCAGAGACAAAGCTGTGGCAAAGTAGAGGCAGCGAATTCCTGTCTGCTGCAAACACTACCCGTAAATAGCCACCGGAGCAGCAGATAAATGAGTGGAAAAGTATTGTTCTTTAAATGAGTCTGAACAGCTGAAGAAGAGAGGGGGGTCGTGCTGTTGTTTTAGACATCCCACTCTTAAGCCTTTAAAAAGTTCAAACTAGAAATGACGGACTCACTGATTTGTCATCATGTCTCCAGGGAATGAGATTCTTGTCCCTGGAATAGTTCAGAATGAGCACACTTTTAATCCCTATCCCCTGCGCCCTGGCATCTCCTTCCCCTGCCTCCCTGCCCCTCCTCTTTCTCCTTGCCTGTTCCACACGCCAAAACAGACATCTCCCTGCCACTTTCCCCTCAGGATGAATTCATCACCCTCCCACCATTAAACTTCTGCCAGCAATCCCCGCGGGGCTGTCCTCACTTTTTACGACTTTTGAAAGCCACTGAACAGGTCCTGCACTCCACCCTTGGAAACTGTTACTTTCTATCATGAGATGCTGGAATAAATCAAACCTGTAGTAAAAATCGACAGGGTGTCAACAGATTATTGCCACCCAGGTACGGCTCATATTTACTTTCCAATACTTCAAACAAGACTCACTAGAGTCCAAGAGCCAAAGTAACAAAAAAATAAAAGTGTCACAGTAATGTCAGATCCTTTTTATCAACATCATAAAAGTCTAAATAAGGTAAAATGTTGGTAGTGGTCCACATTAGAGCCTGTATGAGCCCCCCTGTCTGCACGCCAACAAGGCCGACAGCTGCAAATACCTGCAGCCCTGTCAGCTGCAATGGGAATCCTCAGAGGTAAAACAAAACCTTTCTCCACTCTCATTATCTAAACAGCGATGAGACAGAGTGGACAAGGCTCATCCTCGGGTAAATGATGTGACCCTGTAGGATTGTGGCCTGCAGGCCAGAGATGCATTGTTTTGAAGTGAGGTGGGAGTGCAGCTAAATTTGACAAGGAAGGCTAATGGCGAATCGTTCTAAATGGACACATACTGGAAACTAAGAAGCCCTTGAAGGAAGGAAAAAAACACCCAGAGTGGATCTATGCACATTTAAGAGCTGCAGTGTTGATTGTTTTCTGACAGGTTGTAGATAAAAATGAAGAGCTGATGAAGTCTGATGGCGCTTTGATGGCGCTTGATCCTTCTGCATCTCCCTCTGTCACACCAGCCAACTGCAGATCCTCCTTCGCCACATCCAGAAATCTCCCTTTTGGCCATCCTCTTTGTCCACTGCTGGGCTTTTAAGAATTTGCTGTCAGCTGACCTTTATTTCTGATTTTAGTAAAACAAAAAAAGAACCTCTCAAATCTCTATATTTGTGTCTGACATGCTAACTCCCTGTTCTTATCATGTCTCTTTATGTCCTACATAAGCACACGGGGATCTTCCCGACTCCACGTGAACGATTTATCTTATAATGGTGGAAGTAATCAAATTCAGACTCCAAAGGCACCACAGCTAAGCTGTTATGAACCAGTCAGTCCAGCTAGTCTATAATTATTTCCACAAGTCCAATTTGCTCACAATCATGGAGACATTTTCATTCCTGCTCAGATCCCCTGCGGTCCTATCATCTTTCTTGTAACTGCACTGAGCTTTGAGCGGGTTTTAGTTCATTTCTATTAGCAGACAGGCGCTGGCTCAGATTACATTGTTACCATACCATACGAAACAAGTGGAGACTTTATAAGAACTAAGGGGAATATACACTTATTTTAAATTACATAAGCATTTACTAAAGTCTTTCATTCTCACAAAAGCAAACATGAAAACACTATTAACAAAGTATGCAACCTAAAAAGAGGTAGCTAATTATGTTCACCACATGTTAATTATAATCACACCTTTTTTTCCTAACATAATTTGGTCAAATTTTTATTTTTCTGTTTTTGTGATATCATCATACAATCTTGATTAAACTGCACAGCCCTTTTTATAGATTACAGAGATAAACAATACGCCTACTATTGCAACCCTTTGCCTCTGGTATAAAAAGCCCCTCCCACATTGGCAGATACCCCCTTATCTAGTGTGTCACCTGTCCTTTTTACATTACACACACGAGGTGGGTGTAGAGCTGGCCCCACCAAAAACCCACCTCTGAGGGTTCACTCAGTCATGGATCAGGACTGGTTTGCAGAATTATGCAGGGTGGCGGGTCCTCGGTGGGAATTTGTTGATAACAAGGCGAGGAGGCTCACAAGCTCCTCATCATCTGAACCGTAATCTGCAACCGGCTACTAAAATGACAAGCTGTGGCTTTGCAAGAAACAAAACTCAGGTCAGTAACAAACTGAAGAATGTGAGAAAGAAGTTCTGTGCGGTCAACAACCCAACACACTCAGGAGCAGAAGAGGAACACGGACCGGTCAGGTTTCCATTTATACTACTTGATTTAGGGGAAACCACTCCACTGATGTTATTCAGCATGGATCCGGCGCCCTCGCCATCTCCTGCACCTAGTGCTGCATCAGCCAGCTCTTCCGATGTTGGTGAAACCAGCAAGGCCAACCAAACAGACCGCAGGCCATCATGTTATATTGTACCACCCCTCAACTCAGCTTCAGGCACCGAGGAGACAATAACACGCCCTGCATTTACATTGCCCAGCGTTTTAAAGACGAGTTCTTTGTCCAGGAAAATAACAAGGTCTTGTCTGCTGTGGGTGTATTTTTTATTCACTATCATAAAAGGACTGAGGAGAACAGAAGGCTAATTGTGGGATGTGTATAACACACAAATATGTTATTAAACCTTTCTTGCAGATTCTCCGGGATACGTTTTTAGTCTCTGCCTGGAGTTGCAGCTTTTGATAACAGAAGGAAATAAAGGAAATTAAAAGGAAACATAAATGTATCAAGAAAGCACATCAAATCTGTAGCTTTTCAGAGTGGCCTTCATCAAGTCATCAAAGCATTTACCAAAGAGAAAAAGAAAAATGGGCAGGGGAAAAAAAAAACATTATCGGCCTGTGTGGTAAAAGTACTTGACATCTTCAAACCCAACAACACCTTGGGACAGAAACAGGTTCAGTATTAGGACAAAACACCCAAACAGAAATTGACAAAACTCCACAAAACTCATGGCACAACAAAGCAAAGTCAACTCTTCAGGTCAACAGTCGGCGCTCCGCCTGCATCTCAAGGATATGGGACACTTTTTGATGACAGAAATGCACCCGTACTGGACGGAGAAGACAGATGGCTGCAGCCTTGACTCTGCTGTGTAGGGTTAATGACTCGCGCGTGACTTTGGTGACTTACTAAAATGAAAGTCACAGCGAGAGAGAGCGAGAAAACAAGTCCAGTTTCCTTGTTTGACTTGTTTGAGGTGCAAGTCAAGGTACAAGTCAAACGTAACAGCTGTGTGTAGAGGGTCATAACCTTTGTTGACCCACCGCCCACCCACCCCGTCCCCTATACTTGGTAAAAATTTTAAACCAGCCCATGTGAGGGGAAATAAGAGGAAAATGGGCCCTTTTTTTTAAGTCTAAAGATGACGAGCAAGTAAAGAAGCAAGAAGGCAGTTATTGGACATCAATAAAGCAGGGTCAATGTGATCAAACATAGAGGGTGATAATGCTGATTGCATTAAAAGAACATCACAGTAACTCTTCTGGTTGAAAGTCTGTTATTTTTTTTCTTTCTGCAGATGAGACTCCGAACGGCCAACCAGAGGGTGAGTGCACATCTTATCTCCGTTCCAGATTAGGGCACCACAATGTGTGCAGTCATCTAAAATCTATTTCAAAAGCAAAGGACAGCAGCGCATACCAACTTCTTCGCCTTCAGGGACTCTGTCTGTTAAAATATACACACTAAACAGAAACCCCAGTAAGCGCAGACTTCTACAAAGTTAACCATGTCGTCACAAGTAAGATTGCTCACACGAATGTGGCGTGAAAGTGCAAACACAAACGCATAGATGTGTAAATGTGGAGCCAATAGACAGGAGCAAGGATGTGCCGCTGCCCTCTGGAGCGATCCGTGGTGAAGCTGTCAGCATCTCGGACATTCCTCTTGCGGGCCAGCTGATCCCTCCGTGTTGATTCAGCTGACGCCCCGCCGTGTCCCATGTGGGCATGTCGCTGGCATATAACTGGATTTTGCCGACACTGAGGAGGGATGGGGGCGGTTTGACCTTGGAGGTGAAGCATCTTGAGTCAGGGGGGAGGGCCCAGCTTTTTTGAGTGTGACTAAAAATAATCTTAAGAAAACTTTAAATGAATTATTTCTTCCACTGACGTATAATATGTGGGGGCATATCATGACATTTTCTGAAAAACAGAATCAAAGCTTGAGAATATGAGATTGTCTGTGTATGTTGCTTACCAAGGATGGTTTAAACTATGTATTTATATTAACAGTTTATCCTGTTAACTACTCAGAAAAATACAGAACACTACTTTCTGCCTGTCACTATTGAAATTAGGTTTAATATCACCCCCAATTATGCTTTGAAATGTCACACTTCGGCACAATCCATGTCCTTTATCCGTTAATTAAGTCCCTATGTCCTCGGAGCACTGTAAATAGGCTGTACTTTCATTCATCTTTATTAGAAGTCACTGCACTGAAACCACCCTATTGTTGATCTGAAGGACTGATAATGCTTGATACAGCACTCATTACAGTAAACTATATGTACACAGTGACATAGCCATCTATACAGCTGTCTCCAGCACATTGGATGGAGATATAATGACCGAACTAATAGAGTCATGAAAAGAAAAAACACAGGTCAAAGGAAACATCGACTGCTGCAGCGGTACCTTTATCGCAAATTCAGAGTTTTGCTTTATTTTTCTCGAAAAAATGTAATGGAAACATGACCGTCTCTGTGCTGGCTCGACAGAGAAATGGTCTTACTCTGAAAATGTTTTTCAGCTGATAAATGGCATTTTTAGTGCCTGTTTTAACATGACACTCACAGTTAAGGTCTGATTCTGGGATGACTCCTTGGCTTTTATTAAAATTTCTTGAACTTAGTGCCAGGACCTTTTCTGTCCGATCTTCAAGACCAATTATTAAAATCTCTATTTTGTCCTGACTGAGCTGTAGAAAAAAAACATTTCCCCATCTATAGTTGGGTATCAAAAATACAGTCATAAAGATTTTATATAAAGTTGTGCAGGAGGGGTTTTTTCATACCAGAAGGCAAAAGGTTGCAATAGTAGTCATATTTTATGTTTATCTCTTTAATCTGTAAAAAGGGCTGTGCAGATTTATCAGGATTGTTTAATGATATCACAAAATTAATTCTCTATCAATAAGATACAACTTAAATGACTTAATAACAGAGCCAGAAGGCAATCAAGCAGAATTAAAACAGATCATTTCTTCTCATCCATATTTATCTGTAAAAGTTGATTTATATTTTCTATATGTGCCGTGTCTGTGCTGTGGTTACTATATATATATATATATATATATATATTTTTTTTTTTTTTTCATATAATCGTTTTTGATGCATCATACAGACATGCTCGCACACTCTTCCCTCGAGCACTTTCTGGTTGGTAAATGGGACAGGTCCCGATGGTCGGGAGGTGCACAACAGGCCAACAACAACAAAAAAACTAAACTAAAGCATCCACTGTACTGCAGGTTCACAGTCTTCCAACTCTGCACAGCCAGGTTAAATCTGAATGTACTACAGAAGATCTAAATAAGTAAGTAGGAAGAAGTGGATGCACATAACAGATGGATGGATAAAATCTGGATAAATGAAAACTGACTGCTCTCCACCAAGCTCTCATAAAAGCGCAAAAGAGTCAATACCACATATGATGCTACAAAGAAATATTAAAGGCATCACTTCAATGCAAACAAAATGTTTTTTTTAAATATCATTCTGATTGACTTCTTTCTTCTAGAAAAAGCAAAGCAGTCTGAAACAATATTAATCTACATACTCCACAATGGTCATATATGTGAATAAAAATAATACTCGAATTATACTCAAAACATCTCAAAATGTTGAGATGTCATGTTCTGTCATCTCACAATGACAGAATCTAATCGTTACCGAGATATTAAATGAATGCATGGTCCTCCCTGACTAAGCACGACACTTACAGCTAGTGTATTTGGTAATTTGTTAGTGTTTATTTTAACAAAGAATGATCTTGACATCATAACTGCACAATTCAGGAAGGAACTGCCACCCTACGATACGTCATTCCTTGGTTTGCCATTTACATGTTGTTATGCTGTTCGTGGGTAGGTGGGTGGATAGAGATGTGTTTGTATGTCCCTTTGTGTTGGTGGTGTGCGTGCGTGCGTGCGTGCGTGCGTGCGTGCGTGCGTGCGTGCGTGCGTGCGTGCGTGTGTGTGTGTGTGTCACGGACAGTGACAGTGAGAGGTCTTGCAGATGCTGAAGCTTTGTGCGCATTAAAAGCAGTTGTTCCATCCCCCCTACTATATTTGTCACATGCTCAGAAAGTGTTGCCCCAGACAGTAACGGTGTCCCAACCCAACCTGAGATTTCCCTGGAGGTTTCTCCACCCCCAGGTGGGTAACCCTGACAACCCGCCCCGCCCCTTTCATTTGTCACAGAGAATGTGTTGGACCTGTGCACATCCCACTGACATCACATGTTTGTTTGTTTGTTTGTTGTGTGCCATCACACCTTTCTCTTAATTCACTGTGAAAAGCTTGAAACTGCACTTTTTCTTGCACCACATGTTCAGAACTGAGTTAGTTTTGGTACCATCAAAAGTAGCCACATCACTCACCATGCACATATCAAATGGCTGCGGACACTTGCCCCGGCACACAGTGCTGCTACTAATCCAGGCTGTTGCTGTTTCTGGGTTTTTGATATTGTATGACAAACGGAGTCATCAAACAGGAGGCATTAGAGGCATCATGAAAGCTGGGCTTTACTGACTATCTTGGCTCTGAAAAAAAAAAAATCAAGCTGTTTAAATTAGTTACTACAACGAATAAGATCACACAGCACAGTTAGTCTAGCCCTGCTTCCTTGATCACTCTGCAGTATAGATAGATGTTAAGACCAGATAGATGCTTTATTAGTGTATTTGAGCAAGTTTGTGAATCCGTCATGAAATATATTCTTCTGACTCACATTGTTGGACAACAGTTTTACAGCTCTAGAGATGCTTTACAGTTTAAAAGAATGACAAAAAAACATATAACTTACTTGATCTTTTGTGTTTCAAAAGTGTAAAAAAAAAAACAACGCATTAAAAACAGGCCCTCAAACAAAGTCCACCAAATATGAGAAACTCTAGTGTTTCATATCTATTTTGGTATCCGGCACAGAAATTGATGGTTCAAAAATCTTATTGAGTATGTTTTTTTTTTTTCATTTTTCTTTTAAATTCGATTTAGTTGCCTAACTCAGATGTCATCATTTAGACTCTATCTGGTCTGCAGCTATTTATACGTACCTCAACTGAGCAAGCATTGTCTTGTATGGCTGCCGGTGTTGGTGCTCAATGCTTGCTGCTCCAGCCTGGCGCTTTGTTTGCTGTACAGAGGCGGTAGCAGAGGGGAAAGAGCCGGTAGAGACTGATGGGGAGAAACCACAGTCCACAGAGCCTGAGCCATTACAGGCTGTGGTTGTTCAGGAGCCAAAGCCCGCCGAGAATCATTCACACCTACTAGAGCCTAGTGGCGTTGGGGTGAAAGAGCAAGCAGAGTCTGCTAACTCCTCTGTAAAGGAAGAGGGCACTTGCTCTCCCCCACAACCTGGTAAGTATGTTCCACCGGTATGAATCAATCCCATGTCTCAGTGGAAGCTCATGTTTTTGCCCTCTAGCTCCTCGGATCAAATGTCGCTCAAACACGTCCCAAAAATTAAACTCATTTCTATAACTATTTCCCTGGTGCATTGCAATTGCTAAGCAGCATGGCAACAAATTATTTTAATTATTTATCTCAATCTTGTATTTTTTGAACTATCATTACCTTTACCTATCTGTGACTGACTGCCATGCACTTTGACCATGCTCTCAGTCCAACCCTGGCTTTTAATTGCATGCAGACCTAAAAGAAAAAGTGATTTTTTTTTTTCACCATGGTGCGGTGTTTGAGCAAAATAAAGACCGACTAGGTTCAGAAACGGTTAACTGAAGATCATTTCATTTGTGCGCCAGGTGAGTCGAGAAAACGCAGCTCAGGACATACAAGTGACATTTCTTGGAGTCGCACAGTTTTCATGACTTGGTTGCCGCCTTTTTTCTTTTTCTTTCTTAAATATTTGCTGCTTCAAGGCAAACTTTTGGCCCCCACTCCCCCAGCACACGCATACTTTGCACACATGCACGTGCGCACTGTTCAGCTACAGTTTGTGTTTTTGCTGCTTAATCACTCAACACTGGGTTAAAGCCTTGATACTCCACACAAGCTGAGCTCTTCCACCATTTCACCAGTGATGGATCATAAGACCAACAATCTTTTTTTCTTTGACTGCTTTCTTTTTTTGTCAAAGAGCTGCATGTCACGATCCATTCAGAATCTTATCTCGCATGTGGCCACTGGCCTTGATGGCCTGCTGGATTTATGCCTTCTTGGCCTGCCGGTGATTGGACTCTGGAGCTTTGTGATAAGTGGGTGTATTTGTCAATGACACCTTTATTGCAGATGATGATAATGCTGCAGCCACTACCCCATCCCCACCACCCACAGCAGGTTGGTACCCGTCACAGTCCTTACCCTGTCTTTTCTTCAACTCCTCCCACCCTTTGAGGATGTATAATGGGACCATTTCTAACTCCCACCACCAACAGAAGTACCAATGAAAATGTTCAAAATGATTAACTCATCATACAATAACTTTTTAAGAGGTTTTTGTCATAATCTTGTCTCTGTCTCAACTTACTTGGGTGAAATATGTGCTTTTTTGTACCACAACATCAACTTTATTTACTTTATGTAAATAAAGACAAATGTGGTAATGGTATTTTACAGTTAACCATGTAAAGACACTGCATATATATATATATATATATATATATATATATATATATATATATATATATATATTTAAACGTTGCCTGTAAAGTTGGAATAGGCTGGGCTTTTTTAGAAACATTAATTTCTCTTACAATTATCAGAGAAGATTAAGAAGAAAAACAGGATGTTTTGTTCCATCTTTATGGGCAACAGTGCATATAATTAAATGTTTGTTTTTTTATGTGTTTCTTGGTAACTCAGAAGATATGTTAACTTTGCAAATAATTTACCATTCTGCTTGTACCCATACGCTGCATAAATCACACATAAAAACTGAATAAAATGACAAGAAAACTCCTAAAACCCAAATCTTTAAATTAAAATAGTAAAGAGACTAAATGAAAGAATCGAATGCATAAAACTGAAACTGAGAAATATTACTGTTCATTAAAAAAGTTATTACACTTTCCCGAAAAAAAGACTACATTTAAACAAATGTGGAATAAAGAGGCATGATACCTGTTTTGATTATAAAAACAGCCTTCAGTTTATTCTAACCTAGTTCACTGTTTCACCTCAGTGAAGCTGAAAACAACAAAACCAGCAGCCATCTAATTGGCAGTTTGATCTGTGATTAAATTAGTTTATGGTGTTAAGACAGTCAAAACTCACAATTTAGTCAGACCCAACAAAAGACGCTTTTCACACAGTTTTTACAAAAGCTCTTTTTGTCTCACTTCTCAGCCAGATTCCTGTCACGGTCACTGAACTGCTTTAACTCTCTTTATTTTGAGTCCATACTTCTACTTTACTTTAACTAGCTTTAAATTACACATTGCATTTTTTTAGATCAAGAAAAAACACTTAAAAGGGGATGACCATGTCTTGAAAATGGCAAATTAACTACTGAATGATGAAGAACAGCCACTTCCCTGAGCGTATCAGTCCTGTAAACGTAACTTTTAAAAAACCTTTCCATAGTTGCAGAGTTTATCCTGATTCATTTAAATCATGACTGTGCTTTTTCTTCCACAGAGGATGGCAGTTCAGTCAAGAAACTCTCAATTGACCTGCCTAGTAAGAGCACTTCGTTAAACTCTAGCCCCGTTTCACTTCCTGTGACCAAACTAGCAGACTGATGACCCAGTGTTTGAGTACAGGACACGTTTGTGTTTATGTTTATTATAGACATTTGGTGTGTTTGAAAGTAAGTCTTTCAAATCTATTCAAAACTGTCCTTGCTAACATATTAATATACACAGAAATTAATTTTCCTTTATAATTTTAGTTTCTGGATGTTCAGAATCGCAGTTTTTTTCTTAAAAACTCATAAACAGGAAACTTCTAATCGTCACCGTTTGGAATTCTAATCAAAATAGTCTTTTTTTCTTTTTTTTTTTAAACCATGAACACAATCTAAAGCCATTTAATTCTTCTTCCTTTCTATTTGTAATCAGATCTTTGAATCAGCATTCCTCACATCACTCGCTCGCATGTCTTTAACTGCTTGTTTGTTTCACATTTTGAACGTGTGCTTGCTTCAGTGGACTTTACAGTACTATTTCTTACAATATGCTGTAAATTTCTCTCTTTGTTTAGATGATAGCGTCCCTGTGCCAGCCATAGGGAGAAAAGACTCAGGTAACAAAATGGTGAAGACAAAAAAAAGTGCAATACTTCTGTTTTAATATCACGGTGGGAAACATGAAAAAGGTGTCCACGCGTCCTCTTGTCCACGCGCATGTATTTTTTTCAGCATCGCAACGAAGGATTAAAAGAAGAGCCTTTAAGACGCAAACGTTTGGTGATTTATTGACATTCTGATTTTCTGGGATCACAAAGAAGACTGGAGAATCCCCAAAAAGGACTTTTTTTGAAACTTAATTAGTCTTCGTTCTCATTTCTATGTTAACATTGTCTGTTTCATGCTTTCCATGTTGCAAAGAGCTGAGATTCTGCTGCTGTGTGAGGTGTGACGGCTGAAAGTGAGGAAAAGTGTCAAATTGTGATGTTGGGGTTTTTTTTTCACTCCTTTGAAGAGCAAACACAAATTCAAAGCGGAACGTGGATGTCAGAAATCCTCGTGTTTGTTTCTCATGAAGGGTCAGAGGAAAGCTCTGTGTCATGCATCTGTTTCTCCTCACTGAGCAGTGTGGTCTCTGGGAGAAGGTCAGGCCCCAGAAGAGGTGGACAAGCCAATCGACACCCCACCGCTGTCCACCCTGCTGATCGAGAGGCCTCAGAGTGGAACCGTCTCTGTGGGTGAGTGGCAGAACAAGATGAAAACTCCTGGCTTTCTTGCTGTGCTTGTGCACAGCTCACATCTGAGAAGCAACACCATGTATTTTTGTGTCCAAAGGGGGTGATATCACCTTTGTGGCCAAGGTAGAAGCCAAAGACCTACTCCGAAAACCCACTATCAAGTGGTTCAAAGGGAAATGGATGGATCTGGCCAGCAAAACTGGAAAGCACCTGCAGCTTAAAGAGACTTTTGAACGAGTGACCAAGGTACGTTCCTCAAGGAACCCATCTAACCAAACCTTCTCCAAAATTGTGCTTATGACCACCACCTTTAAGGTGAGGGTGCTCTTTCACAAACTCTTTTCACATAACCGTCTTGGCAGATCCACACTTTTGAGATGCACATCATCAAAGCCAAGGAAAACTATGCCGGAAATTACAGGTGTGAAGTGACGTACAAGGACAAATTTGACAGCTGTTCCTTTGACTTGGAGATTAAAGGTTTGTTACGACATCAAATCATATTATAAAAGCTAAGATGAAGTGGAACAAATTTGTCTAGACATTAAACAAATATAACATGTTGTTGCTATTTTGCAGAAGTGGAAACTGGCTCACAGACTATTGATATTCGATCAGCTTTCAAAAGAAGGTAATAAATACAGAACCGATGAGACACCAGAAGCAACCACTATAAATTTAGTATTCAACATTGTTTTTCCTTTTTTCAAGGTATTTTCTTTCAGACAATAAGATCGTTATTTTTTCAACAAAAAAAAAAGAAAAAACATGGAGAAATGGAAAGAGTATGTTTCCCTGTAGCGCATCAGTCATTTTTCATTCAAGTCATATTACTGAATGACAAATAAGTCTGATGAGATGATTGCGATCATGTCATTAACCTCTCCCAAGGGGATTACAAATCCACCGGTTCATTCAATGTGTAAATAAAAGGCCAACTCTTGCACTTTTAATCTCCACCCAAACAATGTAAAGCAATGCAAAGCGTCCCAGCACAATTGCATGATCACAATGTTGCTGTTCGCTAATGTTGCTTCAACATCGCAGGAACATTGTGGCAATAATTCCTGGGACAGCTCTGGATGTGTGTTGCACAAACCACCTTGTTTCAAGCTTTTTATCCCAACAAAAAGAGAAAAGAGGTTGCTGTGTCAGCACAAATCGTGAGTTAGCGCGGAGCTAATGATCGATTTACATCAGAGTCTTTGCTTTGCGTTGCTCTCGTGACATTGTTTTCTAGTGCCTGTCACTGTTTTGTCTCTGACTGAATCTTTATTAATCTCTCCTTCTTAACAACAGCAGTGAAGGACAAGAAGATGCAGGGGAGCTTGACTTTAGTGGTCTCCTTAAACATAGGTGAGAATCACATCCCTATCCGGGTGGAGTTTGTCCTTGTCAGTAATGTTAAAGTCCCTTTTCAGGATGTGCTTCACCTTCGCCTGCTTCTCACATCCTTTGCAAAAATGTATTAAGCTACAATATGAATGGCAAGTACACTTCTACAGATGAATCACAGCGCTATATCAGGGGTTTTCAAAGTGTCCAAAACCAAAACATCATATGAAGGAATAATGTCTTTCCAAGTTTCTCTCTGTCCTGATGTCATTAAGCAGACGTTTACCACTGTCCGACCCGCTGACACATCTCTGATGTGATGTCGGATTGAGACTGAGATGCGAGAGAGATTTGAGAAATTGAATTAAGGGCAGTTAAAAGGGACTTCTGGAAAACAAAATAATATTGTGACTCTGAACATACAGCAACATGGAATGAGTCGCTTTTAAAGGAGGATTGTGTAAAACTGTATCTGTTAAAAGAACATGATGTTAAAAACAGATGTTTATAGCTGCTGTTTCTTCATATTCTGTGGATGATCTTTTTTTTTTTTTGTTATAAACTAACAGTCTTACATATTGCACCTTTAAGCAAGACAAAGCGAGATTATCGCATCCAGAAAAGTTTAATCAGCTCTTTAGGGGGAAGTTGAGGGAGCCAAACGTAAGCCCTTTCTGCTCTCCTGAGGGATGAACCTCACAGTTTGAAAACCTCTGCTCTATAGTAAAGCTGTTGTAGCTCAAAATGAACCCCATGATCCACATTTGAGATGCAGTGCAGAATTTCAGTGTTGGAACAAATAGACCTGGTCAGTGACACTTTTCACCAGAGAAATTGCACATTTATTTTGGGCTTGTCTCTTCTTCTCCCCTACATATTCAGAAATCAAAGGTTAGTAGAGAGAAAACCATAGGTATTAAATCCATTAGCCCTTACTGCAGGTGAGTACTGTAATCCTGTAGAGTCCCCAGCATGACATGTAGCTCTAGGAATTGGACGAGCAAGAGTGTTGGCCTCCTGTAGTACGGTAACACTTTATTTGAAAGCAGCATTCCTGGCGGCTCAGCCAGCTGTCAGTAATGATGGAAATGGCCGTCGCATCATTTACACTTTGAGGCGACTGTTCTTTATTGAGCATCGTCTTAAGTGTATGAGGCAAAAAGGATCATTTTGGATCACTACTGATGAGCCGGCGTGTCACAGTGAAGCAATGATGCAAAATAGTGTTATCGCTACATTGTCATTTATTTCGATTTAGAAATATACGGCAAATACCACCGTGTTCATTTTCAGTCTTCCTGTATTGACTGAAAATAAACAGATGAGAAACACAAGCACAGAATGGAATAATATTCCATCCTATTCATCCCCTTTCAGACATTTTGTAAAATGTCGAAGAAAGAAAGGCTTGACTGACTGATTTTATCCAAACTAACAGACGTCCCTGGCGATGTGCTTAGTAACTGGCATCTCACAAACCTAACACCTCCTATCTCAATATAGACCCGCCGCTCATTAAACAGTGTAAGAGCATCTCCGAACTGACAAAGGGATGGGCCAGGTCAGAAGAAGGATGTAAAAACGTAAAAGGGAGATGCCAGCATTTTGGTTGTGAGCTTGCTGCCGACCACAGAGTTTGAAGAGACTGAATTTACCGTTCTGTCCTTCGATAAACCCCTGTTAGCCGAGTTTAGAAGTGGCTGTGTCAGTGAAAACAATACACTTCATGTTTTTACTTATACTTTTGTGTTTTTATTTTGTCCTATCAAGGCAATACCCTCTTATCAAACTTTGATGTTGGTTGCAAGAAAATTAACTTCCAAAATGTTTGCGTAGCCCCAAAAAACCATGATAAAGGAGCTTTTATTGCAGGTTTCCCCTAATTCCCTGCATGCTGCATATTAATATGATATTATGTTAAACTGTTTTAAGGACACAGTGTGTTGAATGAGCTGGCATTCTTCACAAAAACAATATAATTGATCTGTGACTGCTCTTGAGTGCTGCTTCATTCCTGAACTTTTCTTTCATTTTCCATCCTTGTTTTCTGAAAGAAGACACAACAACATTTTTATTTGGTTTTCCTTTAGTATTTCCCTTCCGTCCCTTTGTGCATGCTTTAAACATTTTGTTCCGGTGGTATCTACTGCACAAGTGCTCAAATGTACACACGTACTGTATAGAACGGTTTCTGTTGAAATTTTGGTGGATAGAACCATGCAGCAGATCCAGTAAACATGCCATTGCTCCTAATAAAAGAAAACCCTCTTTTTTTGTTATTAATAAAGCTGCTACGCTGTTAACATGCAATGTCAAAGCCTATCTAAGCACACTATGCCCATCCCTTTGTGTGACATGTCCTGAGGAACGTTTAAAACTGTAAGTACAGCAGAGGAAAGTCTTTTAATAAACACAGACCTTAAGTTAAAGGTAATATCTCAGTTGATGAACAGTTCCTCAGAACACGTTGCAAACAGCAGCACTACTCATGTCCTCACATCCTCACCTTGTATCCGGCACCACCAGGGAGCACAAACAGCAGGATGACGGTCCAGAAGTGGACGTATGGGAGATCCTGAAGAACGCCCGTCCAGACCAATACGAGAAAATTGCTTTTACGTACGGAATCACAGATCTGAGAGGTCTGCTTAAGAGGATGAAAAAAATACCTAAAGTTGAGAAGAAGAGTGCAGGTAGAAAAATCTGAGTTTGAACTGAAGTGAATCTCAGTAGATTTTGTTTTTCAATTTCTTTTATTATACTTCTGGTCACACTGCTGGCTTTAACTGATCAATACTGTGGTTTTAAGCGTTTGCAAAGACGCTGGAGCCTGCGTATCAGGTGGATAAAGGTGGAAAGATCCGGTTGGTGGTTGACCTGGCCGACCCTACAGTTGACCTGAAGTGGTACAAGAACGGACAGGAAATCAGGCCCTCTCCCAAGTATGTACACTATCCTCACGTTGCAGTTTTGAAGAAAATGGTCATATGTTTTATTCCCCACAGGAGGCAACTCACAGTTTCACAAAGGCCTGTTTATACAATAACTAACTCTGCTTTAGAAGTAGCTTATGATTGTACATTCTCCTCTTTATGAACAGTCCCTTCAGTCCGCTGCACTGTGATCCATCAGCAATCGAAGCCCAATGAAAAAGCATCACTCCGTTGATATTAATGAGACTGTAACCTCTCCACACAGCCTCCCAAACATATTAAGATCATTATGAATCATTATGAATTCACATGACCATGTAATGAAACCTTGATGGTAAACATATGATCATTTGACCTTTTTATTGCAATATGACCATATTAAGGCTAAAAAAGGACACAACAAAATAGCTTTGTCAGATAGTATAACCAGACAGTTGTCAGTATGCATTTCTCAGATAATTTTACCAAGAACGGTAAAGTAGGTATTAAGGCATAAAGTTAGGTATAAATGTCATCTATAAATATGATTTGAAAAAGGATAAAATGTTTATTAAAATATATTATTTGAGAAAAATATTTTGTGAGGTGTTCATACTGCTTCATATGACTGTACATCTGGGTGTTAAGACATTGTATGATGTCAGCTGTCTTTAATTGCCATTAACTGTTGTATATGCCCAACTTCGCACAGGAAAAAGGTGGTATCTCCTTCACAGGTCTTTAACCCAGACTGGCTTTGGAACTGTTTTAATACACTTAGTTACCCGCACGGTACTCTTTTATTTTTTATTTATTTTTATTAACAATTCAGTAGTTATTATCAACTTTATAGCAATGGCTTGGGTTCCAAATTGTAACCACAAAAATAACTGAAATTGGAAGTAGAGCCTTAGTGAATAGAAAACAAAAAGGGAAAACTTATCTCAAACTCTTGTCTCATGATTCTTCTCATGATGCCGTCAGTTTGATTGGGTTCATATGGACTCGTAGTGTGAGTCCATATGAACGAGCTACACCTGATTATGATTATTAAGGATTTCAAATAGAATGCAAACAATTTTAAATGTAGGTATCGTTTTTTTTATATGCTTAAATAGTGCCTCTTTGCAGATAACACCAATTTAACTATGTAAGTCATCTGCTGGGTATTTGTGAAGACAAAGACAAATATTTAGGATCAAAGATTAAACATTATATGTTAAAAAAAAAAAAAAGCAGCATGTCAAGAATAGATATAATGATCACAGACCTGTGGCAGCATAAAACTTTGCATAACCAGACATTAATCAGCTGAAAATGATGTCCAAAGCCATCTGAAGTTAAAGCCATCTGGGAGAATATTGCTGTTTTCTGGTTTTGGTGTCCGTGGTCATTTTCTCCAGGGCCTCCCTGTTCTGAAGACTTTTCTGTAAAACACTCTCTTTCAACCCTCTTCTTTGTTGTAACACTGTTGGCAATCACATACTCTACCCCTCCAGGCATGATGTCTCTCTGTCTTTGTCTGCCTGTTTGTCTGTCATATCGTGGCGCTCCTTCCTGTCTGCCATAATTACTTCCTGTGCTCCGGTTCCATTCTGGCTCTGCTGCTGACTTTAAGTCAAAGGAAGTAAGTCCATTTGTCAAGTTGACTCTCCCTTCTTCATGCCAGCCTGATCCATCTGTGTGAACTCACTTCTGCGTTTCTGCTGCTGATCTGAAGTGTGCTTATTGAATAATAATATAATAATGTTTCATTTGAGTCTTAAGAATCTTTCACTTCTTTAGTCATTTTCTAAAATAAAATCCATCCATATCATAGGACCAATATGCATTTTGTAGTACATTCATAAGCTCCTCGATTTTGTTATATGACCAAAAATGTAACTAATGAATTTTCAGGTATATTTTTGAGCACAAGGGCACGCAAAGGATTATGGTCATCAACAACTGCACCAGCAATGATGACGCAGCCTATTCAGTGGTCGCAGGGGATGAAAAATGCACCACAGAGCTCTTTGTCAAAGGTATCTTTATTAACCATCCACCTTTTCAGAAAGAAATCTGTAGATATTATATCTGGTGTGTCCAGTCAACCTGTTGTTGGTGTTTTTCTGTGCCTCACCCCTCACAGAGTTACCAGTTAAGATTGTTAAAGGTCTTGAACCTGTGAAGACCACAGTGAACGAGAGGATTGAGCTGGAGTGTGAGGTGTCAGAGGAAGGTGCTCAAGTCAAATGGTAAGATGACATAACTTGAAATGCCCAGTTTGCTGGGAAGAGACGCAACCCATAACTCTTCGTCTGCTCTTTATTTATTGGTGTGTACTTCCTTGTGTTCTTCTCTGTGTGTGTGACTATCTCCATCAGGCTTAAGAACGGTGTTGAAGTTCCAACAGGAGTCCGCTCAAGGTACCGAGTTAAGTGTGAGGGAACCAAACACTTCCTGGTAATCGATGATGCCTCCAAAGACGACACTGGGACTTATTCCATCATGGCCAGTGGAGGCACATCTGAGGCTCATGTTCAAGTTGACTGTAGGGAAAATCTTCTCTTTTCTATGTTGTTGTTCTTTTCAATGCCTTGCCAGCTTTTTTTAAAGCTATACATTCTACATGACTTTGCTGTTTTTCAGTGAAGCCCTTGAAGATTTACCAGGACCTGCAGGACATCACTGTGAAGCTGGGAGAACCCATCAAGCTTCATTGTGACATCTATCCAGGAAACGTGCCAGGCCGTTGGTACAGGAATGGACAGCTTATCCAGGAAAGCGATCGTATCAACATCATACACAGGAATAAGTAGGACTCTTATATGGAAATCTTCAAAAACAAAACATGTTTTTCCATTTACAGCTACTAACTCTTTATGGTTTTTCAGGGTTCACCGTTTGGAAATCGCAACCAGCTCCCTCCACGATGCTGGAGATTACACCTTTGTACCTGAGGGATATTCACAGAGCCTATCTGCCAAAGTCCACATCATTGGTACACAACTATGCTCATCTGAATTGGAGACTTTTATATCTTTTTTTAAGTTCTTTTGGTTGTTTCATGATCTACCTCAATTTTCTACAGACCCTCCAAGAGTACATTTGGAAAGCTTGAACTTCCCTGACAACACAGTGACAATAGTGGCAGGAAACAAACTTCGCTTAGAGATCCCCATCAGTGGAGAACCAGCACCCCGAGTCGTGTGGATGAAGGGAGAGAGGGTGAGTCACTTTATAATTACTTCACTAAAGGAAAAGCTTTCAGTCAAAACTTTGCCCATGAAGAGACCAAAACTAGCAGCTTGTTGGTACATCTAATAATTACTTTTTAAGAATCTGTTAATTAGAAAAGGTGAATATTTTTAGACAGATGATTCCCAGTGACAATCCCTGAAGGGAACAGCCAAAAGGAGAAGAAGTTTGATCTTATATATAACACAGATATCATATGAAATTGCGTCGTGCACAATATTTAATTTTAACTTAATGTGGATATTATCTTTATGCCAAATCATTATAGAATATTACATAGAATAAAATAAAATAAAATCTGAGGACTTGCATCTGATATATGAGTCCAACTGCAGTTGCAAGTTCAAGTCTTTACCCGGACTTGAGTACTACAGGTCTGTGTGTAACTGTGCCTGTTTCTCTTGTTTCAGGTGATTCTTGATTCAGGCCAACGTGTCCGAGCTGAAACATATGGCGACCAAACAAGCCTCACGATTGAGGTCACAGAGCGGGAGGACACAGGCAACTACAAGATTGTTTTGCAGAATGAAGCTGGTGAGGCCACAGCCAGCATCAAAATCAAGGTTGTCGGTAAGATAACAAAAATAGGAAACACATATACTGCATGGAGATTTGATTGTTTGTTAGTTTTTTGGGTGTTTTTTTTTGTTAAACTGATCATGTATTGCCTGCAGACATTCCTGACCCTCCGGAAGCACCACTGGTCCCAGTCGTGGGTGGTGACTGGTGTTCTATGACATGGGAACCACCAAAATATGATGGAGGTTCACCGATATTAGGTAAACCTTAAATCATGCCTACTATCAAAGCTTCAGTGTGAGCGTTCAAGTTAAATGACATGATTTCTCATGACTCTTTGAAGGGTATTACGTTGAGAGGAAAAAGAAACAGAGCTCCAGATGGATGAGGCTGAACTTCGATCTGATTAAAGAAACTTCATTTGAACCCAGAAAGATGATTGAAGGAGTGCCATATGAAGTGCGGATCTTTGCAGTCAATGCGATTGGTGTATCCAAAGCCAGCGAACCCTCGAAAGCCTTTACTCCCCTTGGTGAGTGGATCTAGCTTCTCATGAGCATGAAACACTGACCTCACAGCTCAAAGTGTCCATAGTTTACCAAGGAAAGACTAATACATCCTTACACTCAATCTAACAACGCTTTCACTTTAATTTGGGAATTTTCAAAGAATTGTGTATGCGTAGTCTCCCCTCGATGCCCAGCAGCGCAGCTGTTTCCCTTGTACCCACCATCCCTTGCATTCTGACCGCCACTGGGCACACAAGAGCTTCACTAGATATTAAATATGTCTGTATAATGGCTGCCAAATCATCTGCAGATTAGAGGTTTAAGAGATTAGCTCTGTCCGAAGGTTCAATAGGAGGTAAATATGATTCAGAACACAAGAATAGACAGCAAGAGTGGGAACTAATGAGATCTGTCATGGAGACTGACGGCATACCAGCCAAAAACAGAGGAACGGGGATCATGTGATCATTACTAGCCAAAATAGATGTTTTCTTGTCTGTTTATATCCATTATTGGAATATAAATAAGGAGTTGTAGAGAATGTGACTTTTCTCATCTCATAAAAACTTTATCTCAACTCAGCTGTGACCAGTGAGCCAACGATGCTGGTTGTGGATGATGTCACAGACACCACAGTGACTGTAAAGTGGCGTCCTCCCGAAACCATCGGAGCTGCCGGGCTGGATGGATACTTGGTGGAGTACTGTATAGAAGGAAGTAAGTCGAAGTTCACTGTACAAAAAGGGCTGTATGAAGTAACACCCAAAACATTGTTGTCACACTCGCAAACGCAAATTTAAAACACCAACATAGGAGCATGAGAACATCACACATGTATAAACTTCCCCTTAGAGAAATTAGAATGTTTAACTATAATCAATATAGTATTTACATTGCTCATTGGTGTAAATGTTCCGACTTGTAAAAATGCTACAGACATTACAGTCCTACATTGTCTGCAGATGTTTAGATTCACACAACAGAACTAGGACTTTCACATGACACACTAGAGATAGTTTGCTTTTTTAAACTTTTTTTATACCCACAGCTGATGACTGGCAAGTATCTAACAAGGAGCTGACAGAGAAAACCAAGTACACCATCACTGGACTGCCTCCTGAGTGTAAAATCTTTGTTCGAGTCCGAGCCATCAATGCAGCTGGAGCCAGTGCTCCACGGACTCTGCAGCACGCTGTTCTGGTCAAAGAGGTTGTTGGTGAGCTTTGAGACATTTGGTGTGATCGAGTAAAAGCAAAAGCATCAATCCAACCAAAAGTCTGACTTTACAGACATATAAGATTATTTTATGTCCAAATCTTAATCACTATCCCTGTTATGTGACTCTGCAGAACAACCCAAGATCCGCGTCCCGCGACACCTGAAACAGACATACACTCGTAAAGTTGGAGAAACTGTCAACCTTGTCGTTCCTTTTATGGTAAATCTCACATTTCTAATCATGATATGCATCGCTGAGCAGATTAGTACACTCAAACTGTTTTGTGTGTGCGCAGGGCAAACCACGGCCGAAGGTCAGCTGGATGAAGGATGGCAACCCCATAGAGCCCACCCACGTCAGCATCCGCAACACAGACTGCGACAGCATCATCTTCATCCGTAAAGCAGAGCGCAGCCACTCAGGGAAGTATGAGATGACGGTACAAGTTGAAAACTATGTGGACACAGCCATCATCGACATACAAATTGTAGGTGAGTGAACGGATCATGATTTTAATCCAAATGAAAAAAAACATGGCAGAAGTAATTTACCTTGTTTATTTCAACCACGTTTAGATATTTATTTTGGATTTTCTTCTGATTTTTAGATCTACCTGGACCTCCACACACTGTGACTATTGAAGACGTGTGGGGAATAAATGTAGCTCTGGTCTGGACCCCCCCAAAAGACAACGGGAATGCTTCCATAACAGGCTACACTATTCAAAAAGCAGACAAGAAGACGATGGTAGTGCCTTGCATTAAAACGGCGCTAAAATGACCATATTCTTCATGGAATAATCAAATCACATGCTTCACTTTGCTTTTCAGGAATGGTACACGTGCATTGAGCACTACCATCGCACCTGTATCACCATCACAGAGCTGGTGGTTGGGAACGAGTACTACTTCAGGATCTTCTCTGAGAATATGTGTGGTCTGAGCGAAAACGCCACGCAAACCAAGAAGAGCGCTCTCATCGAAAAAGAAGGTACAACGGTGTGAAAGATGCATGGAACGGACCAGAAACATGATATTAACATATAAACATAGCTATGAACCTAAAGAATATAACAATTACAAAATTAAATCTTTAATTAAATATAAGTAATAGTGTAGTTCAATAACTGAATAAACAAATACACATTTTTGTTTAAAAATATCACATTTAAAAAGCTATTGATTTGTCTCTTTAACAAAGGGGATAAAAATAAACAGGGTTCAGAAAAAAGGGGGCGTTAAAAGATAGGGTCCCTGAAAAAAATCCATTAAAAAAATAATCATTTAAAAAAAGGAAAATCATTTATTAATTGAACAATATAATAAAACGGGTGTTTTTATACTATTTTATGGTCTCCAAAGCTTCGATAAAAGATTAAAAAGAATTCAAATGAACAAATGTCTGATAATCTAAATATTAAGAATTTATTTTACTGACGTTTATTCATTATTATCTCTGTGCATTCATATTTATTAATTTCATAGGTACCTTTATTTAGTTAAGCATACGTTTTACTCTATTTTGACCATTTTGTATTGATTTGTATAGATTAGCTGGTTAAATGTTTACTGCCTTTGCTCTCAAACTTTATTTTCCACAGCTGCTGTCTGAAAGTTACTGTCAGTGATCTTTTCCGTCCTACCGTGAGCCTGATTAAATGAAAAAACCTGAAAAAAAAACAAAAACACAAACATTGTCTTTCCCTCATCACATAGGGAGTTTCCCACATGATACCGCTCAGCACCAGTATCATGCAAAACCCCATTCCTTTACCATTACCCCAACAGGCTTGCAGGTGAAAACACCAGAATACAATGACCACGACTTCAAGGAGGCGCCAAAGTTCACACAGCCGCTTATCAACACTTTTGCCATCGCCGGCTACAATGCTACTCTGAACTGCAGTGTCCGTGCCAACCCGAGGGTAGGTGGTGAATTTAATATTCAATGCATTTTGGCTCCAACTTTTGTAATCATGCACAAAAATCCACGGTTTTACATAGAGGTTCATTCTGTTTATTACCAAATCTGTTGCTGGCAATCCTAGATTTCAAACATGCAGGAGGAGAAGACACAGCTAATGGTACCGGTGTAAAATCTTGTAAAAGTGAAGATATTATATGGAATAAATTGTAAATGATAGAAACAACGAATCCAAAAACAATGCAATAAACCATAATTATCCTTAAATTAACATTAAATGTCATGTCAGTCTGGATGCTGGAGCTCCACCTGTTGACGCTGCAGACGTGTCTTTATCCACCCACAGCCCAAAGTGATCTGGATGAAGAATAAGATAGCCATCATTGACGACCCGCGCTATCGTATGTTTAGCAACCAAGGAGTCTGTACTCTAGAGATCAGGAAGCCCAGTCCTTTTGATGGAGGAGTTTACACCTGCAAGGCTGTCAACGACTTGGGAGAAGCCCAAGTGGACTGCAAGCTAGAGGTCAAAGGTCAGTGTGGAGCAGAAGGGACCTTGGTGTGTCCGTCTGGGTTGCTTCTATGTGCATGGGCCTGGTTTCCCAACTTTTACTTTATCATCTCTTTCGTGATGTGAAAAATTGTATCCCTTTTAGATCCTTGGAGCATCACAGTGAAATGAAAAAAAAAACAGTAATTTGATCATGACAAGCATAACCCTGTATTGAATGTAAAGAGGTAAGGAAACTTGGGAAACCAACTCCAAGCAGACAACGTTGCGTTTGAACTATGTGTTTCAGTCTACGAGAGGGACAATACAGGAGGTGAACATGTAAGTACTTGGTCTAGATCGCACCAGCTGTTCATAAAGTCATTACAAAATATGTGAGCTAGCCTCGGGTAGGGTCTGGGAGCGGCTCTTCCACTTCTGAACAACCTCCTCTAGCCCTTCTTAGGAAGAAAACGAGACGAGTCCAAGCCAGCTGAGAAATGTTGTCACCCCACTGTGTCATGGGTCTAATCTAAACAGTTCGCCAACGAGGTGACCTCGCAGATGCGTCTGACGCTTCTGGCAGGTGCCATCGTTGGGGCATGGGATTATCCATGCCTTCCATAGGCCAACCCTTGTTTTGAGCTGAAATCTGTTCATCAAACATGCAGGCAGAGAGGTGAGTTTCACGGTTGAAGATGGCGAGGATGTTTTTTCACTATTGCCAAAATTCAAGTGGGTGTGAAATGCTGTGAATGGAACAGAGAGGCATCTGATGTGTCACGATTCGGGTAAACAAACCCCAGAATAGAGAGCCAATGAAGGTAGAAACTGGTTTATTCTCCCAATATGGGACACAAAAAAGCAGGAACCAGGCTAGGCAGACGTAGCATCTCCAAAGCGGAACGTGGCTTGGCTTGACTCGACTTGACTCAAATAATCCACAAGGCGAAAACTTGACTTGGCTTGACTTGTCTTGGCTAGGCTTACCTCGAACAATCCCCAAGGCAAAACTTGACTTGACTAGACTTGACCTGACGTAGCTATGCATGACTCGAATAATCCACAAGGCAAAACTTGACTTGACTTGAACTTGACTTGGCTTGGCCTGACTTTAAAACTTGACTTGACTAGACTTGACTTGACATAGCTATGCAGGACTCGAATAATCCACAAGGCAAAACTTGACTTGACTTGGCTTGGCTTGGTTCTGGCTCCTCGGACGGAAATCTCCTGGCAACTCAAGTGGTGAGTGTCTGCAGTATATATATCCAGGAGAAACCAGGTGCGGGTGATTATAAATCAAGTGATGCATTTGATGATGGCTGGGACCTTGGAGTTCCGACCTGTGACAGAACCCCCCCCACAAGGGTCGGCTCCTGACGACCCCTCAGGTTAAACCGAGACCAAAGACGAACAGGGAGGGTGGAGGGGGTATGGTCGGAGGGCTAAGCGTCCTCTGCGGGGTTCCCTAGTGGCCAGGAGATTCTGTCACGAAACGGGTAAACAAACCCCAGAATAGAGAGCCAATGAAGGTAGAAACTGGTTTATTCTCCCAATATGGGACACATAAAAAAGCAGGAACCAGGCTAGGCAGACGTAGCATCCCCAAAGCGGAACGTGGCTTGGCTTGACTCGACTTGACTCGATTAATCCACAAGGCGAAAACTTGACTTGGCTTGACTTGTCTTGGCTAGGCTTACCTCGAACAATCCCCAAGGCAAAACTTGACTTGGCTAGGCTTACCTCGAACAATCCCCAAGGCAAAACTTGACTTGACTTGAACTTGACTTGGCTTGACTTGACTTGACTTGACTTGACTTGACTTGACATAGCTATGCAGGACTCGAATAATCCACAAGGCAAAACTTGGCTTGGCTTGGCTTGGCTTGGCTTGGCTTGGCTTGGCTTGGCTTGGCTTGGCTTGGCTTGGCTTGGCTTGGCTTGGCTTGGCTTGGCTTGGCTTGGCTTGGCTTGGCTTGGCTTGGCTTGGCTTGGCTTGGCTTGGCTTGGCTTGGCTTGGCTTGGCTTGGCTTGGCTTGGCTTGGCTTGGCTTGGCTTGGCTTGGCTTGGCTTGGTTCTGGCTCCTCGGACAGGAATCTCCTGGCAACTCAAGTGGTGAGTGTCTGCAGTATATATCCAGGAGAAACCAGGTGCGGGTGATTATAAATCAAGTGATGCATTTGATGATGGCTGGGACCTTGGAGTTCCGACCTGTGACATGATGACTGCAACACAGATCGCAAAGTTACTCTATGCTGCATATAGTATAGCTGTAGGTACGACTCACCATAATATCTGCAGCTGACAATATTACAAGCAAGTAATTTGATTAAGTTTGAATTTATGAACAACTGGTGCGGCTGGTTCATGATCCAGATTTTCAAAACAAATACAATGGCATTAAAATGATAACGATTATGCATGTGTGTATGGACCACATCATATCAAGTGACACTTTTTCATCACCACAATATATAAATGTTTATCCCTTGTGTTTCTATTCATTTCTATCAATCCAGTCCATCCAGCCACCCTGTTTACCATCCTAGCACACGACCTCAACACACACACTTGTGTTCTTGTGTTTTATTGTCTCCATGTCTCTATATGCTGCACAGTTAACTCCTCATGTAAAGAGTTCAGTAATACCTTGACAGTATTCCCTGGTGCTTACATGTAACGCCATATAAACATTTTGTTAACCCCCTCTTCTTTTCTCTCTCCCTCAGTCCAAACTCAAGAATTGTGAATGTATGTTCTCATATAAATAAGGTAAGCTTTCATATGGATCTGGCATATGAAGCTTATGTCATTCATTATGCATCTTTCAGTCGGCCTGTTTAACTCATCGGTTAACTGGATTGTAGCGGCTGTTATTCCACTTGATGCAGGACCCAGAGAAAGCCCTTGTCGTATTTGCATGACAGCTTTTGCAAGGTGGAATCACTTAGCTGGCTGATTTTGATAAATCAGGTTTGAATATTTTAACCGATTGTTGCTGTTATATCAGACTCTCTCACATGTTACTTGTGAAAGAGGAAAGGTGAGTAAAATGTTTTCAGTTTTTATAACTTTTTCTTAGAAATTCAGAAAGTTGTCTATGTTATAGTGCTACGGACGCATTGGCTGGTGTTGTAAAACACCACACATTTTACTAAATTCAATTTCTATTTGGTATTTGGGTGTGCCTGAAGAGTGGTGTATGGATAAAAAGAGACCTTGTAGTTTCTTGCCTGATAGAGATGACTAAAGATGGATTATTTTTAGATTGTTGACCTGCATTGTGTGTGTGGTTTGTTTTTTTTTACTCAAATGTGTCTTTGCTATAAATTGTTTCCCAGCTCCATACTGTTGTTATATATCTGTTTGTGAGTGAGAAGTTGATACCGTTGTTGCGCTTAGAATTGAAACAGAACGTATCCAAACAAAGACTTGAGCTATTTAAAGTTCCCATCTGTTAACAAACCCCTTTGGATGTTTGTTTTTCACCAAAATCCACCATTCCTCTGGATGAGATTTCTGCTTTTGAATCTGCGCTTTTCCTGGTACTCAAGTGATACATCTTTCAAAGTTTGCTTTGAAAGTCATCATACTCATTGTGACAATGACATGTCTTTTTGTTTTGGCACATTTTCTACTAATAATCACTACATGTACTACAATTATCGTTAAAAAACTGAAAGAACAAGTTCATTAACCGTCTTTATTCCAGACCGTTCAATTAATTAGGTTTTTTTTTTTTCTTCCCCTACGTATCACAGATCACGTATCAGCAGTGCACATGTAAGCAGTAAAGTAGTAGATCTTAGATTGGCTTCAGGCCTCGTTTGTATGTGGGAGACAAATCTGATATTATTGTCATTTTTTTATGTTTTTTTAGTTCTTCTGATTGTTTGGAGTTGTTTAACCCTTGCAAGGCATTAAGGCTCGGGTCAAAATGACCCAAGTCAGAGCAAAGGCCCTCAGCTCCTCAGAGGGCTTGCCTATCGCTTAGTGCCTTGCTCTTCCTGTTGAAGCCTTGATTTGATTCATTCAATCTTTCCCTAGTTTCCTTTTTTGTTTTGACAGTTTTCTCCCTTTACATGTGGGTTCCTTTTGGTTGGGGGTGTGGTTTCCTGTTGTACCTGTTCTGGTCTGGTCTGGGTTTTTTTTCCTCATCCCCACCTGTTTCTCAAGTGGCACTCATGCATAAGTGTAACTCCTCTGTCTTTTGTTCATGCCCTGCTAGTCCGCAGTCCCTGCTAGTTTAGATTGCAGTAAAAGATTCTCCTGCATTTGGATCCACTACACGTGAATCCTGACACTAATCTGCTTTAAAAGATGCTTAAACCATTGATGACTTCCACAAATGATTTAGAAAGCAAAGGCTTGGACAACATCTTCTATCGCACCTTTTTATTCATAAAGAATAGCAGTTTGTTTTTCCCTTCACAAGTTCAGTAGCCAAACCCATATCGCTTTATACGACATTGTGTTAACTAGTGAAAATGCAGGTATCAGATATGATGCACTTTTAAAGATGTTGTAAGAAATGCACTTCATAAACAAAACATATATATATGTATGCAATAATTCAAAATTGGCCATTACGAGTGGCCTTCATGGCAGCCACGGTGGTGTAAAGAAGATTCCAAGAAGATGTACTATGCTTGTTTCCTTCAAAGTAAATTTAAATGTTTCCATTTTCTTTTTCATTTTTCTAACCAAGTATTTGATAAATAGGTTAAAAATTACATTAGCTTTGTCTGCATTATGTCTTTAGTGCTAGTTATCAGCATGTTGATAAAGTAACCTTTTGATGGGCGCGGAAAAAAACAAAAAACAACCATTAAACATCAGCATGCTTGCTTTCCCAGTTAAAAGCATTTAATACAAAGTTTTGCCGGTATTTAGTCCTACAGACCAACTTGCATGGTTTTATATTCTTCTCATAAACAATTTGTATATGAAGGCAGTTAGTTTATATTATGGAACTAGGAAAGATGTACTTTGAGCAGATGTTTTCTCACCATCTTTTTGCTTCTCTTTTCATTCAAATCAGATATTGTTTTTCAAATTTCCTCTTTTCACAACTTTACCCAACCGTTATTTCTCTTTTCTCTACTTTCTTTTCAATTTACTTCCCTCTCTCTGTTTCTGTCCCTCCTAACAACACTATAACCTTTTTTTTCCCTTTTGTCTCATAGGTGGCTTCACCTTCTATGAGCTCATGCAACGTGGGGTACCTCTACACCTGATTGATAAGTACATGAACGAGACAAAAGTTGTTGAGCAAGAAAAGTAAAAACTGAACATAATGCAATGAGACACTTTGGCTTTAAAGACGACAGCAGTCGTTAGCAACCTTCTCTTATATTGGGGTCAGCTGATTGACGCCGAATGGAGGAAGAGGTGCAGGGGATGGAGGGGATGCAGGGGATGGAGGGGATGCAGGGGGTAGTGTACTGGTCTGTGGTGTGACGTGCTGTGTGCAGGTTTGGAGCTTGTTACCGTAGAAAAATACCAGGTCATCTTCTTTGTCACCCTGTTTGGTTTGAGAGACTGTGTCCAGCTCAGATGCATGTCAGCAGTGTTTGGCTCTAGCTTTAATAAAGACAAGTTGTGTGTAAAAAGATTAAAAAAATATATATACAAAACACACATAGCACAAACAGTGACTCACTGCAACAGTATTTCTATGTGGATGGTTGTTGTGATTGTTTGCCGAAGTTGACATGGGTCTGGGAAATGGACATGGGAATGTATAAACTAAACCTTGGTGTTATGGTGCCAATGTACTTCTGTACGGCAAGAAAAAGAAATACCATAGACCTGTGTGATGTTAAAAAAAAAAATGCATTGATTCTTCAGATTTAATTTACCATTTCACTTTTTCTGTCTATGTTACGTCGGAGAGGCAATAAAATGAAGAGGTTATTGCACAGCCTGTATTCTAGATGGCACATTCTGATTTTCAGATTCATGCTGGCCTGAGGTTTGATCCTGCTTCAATCATAAGTGCATGCCTTTAACTTTGTAATTATGACCTGTGGATTATAATAAACCTTAAAATTGGCAATTCCAGTCTTTGTTCTTGTTATGTGAGCTCCTCTTTTTTTGTATCTGTGTAAATCGGGGTAATTTCTGGTGAAAATTCCCATATCGGATGTATTGATGGTGGTTTAAAATACACAAACCACCACAAAAGTCTGAACAGAGAGCTTCTTTCAAGAATAGCTCTTTATAGTTTAATCATTTAATGGTTAAATCAAACAAGCAAATCAGTTCATTATGAAACTAAAGCAGTTCACTAATGAAAGTTTAAAATAAAAAAATAAAAATTTATTCAACTTTAGGGGCTAGGTAGTAAAGGCCCCCAACAGTCTGTCAAATTACTCCTGACGCAGTCTGAATTACACCTCAGTCCTAATCAAGATCAATACAACTAAACTCAGAGCTTTCAGTGACTGGGTTGAACGTAATTAGACCGTAAGGGAAACTGCAGTTCCTCAACAAATGACTAGGAGCTGGTTCAAAAAGTGGGTTTGTCTCCATTGACCCCCATGTTAAAATGTCCAACTTCAAGTGACCATGGGTCGCAGCAGAGCCCTGCCTACTGTCATTTCAGCTCTGGCAGGACTCGTTTCAGATGTTGAGAACTTTTGGACAGATTTGTTAAGAATATATGTAAAATTATTACATTTATTTTATTGGTTAGCATTAATTAAATCTGCCCAGCTTAAATGGCTTTCCATGATTGACATAAGGTGGGCGTGTGCCAGCAGGGATCCCAGGCCCGGTTTTTCCCGTTGGTTTTGCCCGTTTACAACATGATGCCATGTCATGTCAAAACAAGAAAGAAAGAGAGCAAGACGAAGAAACTGTTGGTTTGTCCTGCTCTTCTTATACAACTTGGTGCATACCTGTATCCTATCTGAAAGTCGTTTAACACAAGATGATAATAATAATATAAATACCCTATAATAAATATGTCAATAACATGTGTAAATACCCCATAATAAATATGAGGTTTTTACATACACTACATTGAGAGCTTTTGTTTTAGTCTTTTTTTTTTTTTTAATCTGCTAATTTTATGCCAGTAGAATCATGTGCAGCATATATGAAACAAATACATACAATTAGTGTGTGTTTTGGTTCTATTTTAGAAAATGTCAAGCTCTTGTGGGTTTACGGAAAAAAGGGAGAAAGTGCCATTTAAATTCACCTGCGATCACTGTAGCTCACTGCTCTCGCGATGACGCACCGCAGAACCAAAGGCCGTTTATTATCAAACACTGTAAACAAAATATGTAGGTAAATAAGACGCCGGCTTGGCTATTCAAACTTCCCGGCTGACTGCCACGTGTCTCTCCTTCTTCCCTCGCTTCCTGCCGGGACGCACCTCGATCAGAAACATAAAGATTACCGACAGACTTTGGTTCCGCTTTAGGAATGGCCTCTTCAGCTCGATCTGCCATAAATGCCTAATGATCTGCCTCTTTTTCGGAGTCGACGGTGAAGACATTTAGCCCCGTTCTGAGCCACTGCTCGGCAGTATCGACGAGTTTGTGACGGTACTTCGAGGAGTGACGAGGCAGAAAAAAAAACAAATAATGCCCCACTGTTTGTGGCCAGAGCCGCTGTCACCCGCACAACTGAAGCGGCTGGAGGAGCATAAATACAGCGCCTCCGGTCGCTCCCTGTTCGAGCCGCCGTGTCAGGTCTACTGGAACTGGCTGGTCCAACAGATACCGACATGGATCGCGCCAAACACGCTCACTATTGTCGGCTTGTTGGTCAACATCCTGTCCACGGTGGTGCTTGTGTGTTATTGTCCCACGGCGACAGAGGAGGTGAGTGGGGCGACCTTGGCTGAAGTTTTCACTCGGACACCAGCGTCCGTTAGTGATGGTTTGCATTTACTCTCCTAACGTGGAATATTTACTAGTCAAATAAACTATGCTTGTTAATTTGAGTTTTATGTCCACTAATGAGAGAGAAACGTTTTTTTCTATTATTATTATTATGAACTGGGATCGCGATACACGCTGACGTCTTTGTATTTGGTTAATTCTTGTACTTTTACCGCTACGTTTAGGCAAATAACAGGTCATCCGGTTAAATCACAGTATGATACACCACAATGTCCAGACTATACCTGGATGCCTTAAATCGTCACAATCTAATCGCCTTAAATCTGCTGTTTTGGGAATAGAGGTTGGGTCACGTGGTCTTTCCACGTATGTTCTTGGAAAGTTTTCAGCTCTGACTTGTTGATCTCCCCTCATATGATCCACAGCATTTTGGAGAAAACTCTTTGTTGATCTGTTTTGGCCTACTACCATAGACACGTCTTATCATTTAGCAGTACTGTTGAGTAAGTAACAGTACTATGGTACGGTGCTTACACAAGCACTGAACTACCTTCTTAAAATAGAGGAATAGGCCTTACAACATTTAGCTGAGCTAACAGTTGACCTCTGATCCACTAGAGCCGGATGTGCAGGTTCATTTTGCAGTATTCGCTGTAGCGGTAAATGCACAGGTTTGTGTGATTATCAGACGTACACCTTTGTCCAGTCTGACCGTGACGACTGTACAAATGAATTCATGCACCAGGCTTCTACTGTCAGATTCCACAAGTGCAAAACACGTCGGTTTCCTCTGTTATTATTCAGTACTAACTGAGGAATACTTTACCATTGGCTTTGCTGTTTGTGTACTTTTAAAAGAAGATTAAAAAACATGAACAGTGGAAGCCAACACAAAAAATATTATAGGAATTCAATGAGTGACATTTGTACTAAAGATCTACATAAGGAACCCGTCCCTGCTTAGTGCACGCACTTCAAAGGGAAGTAAAAACTGCAGGGACTCTCATTATTTGCACAGCATTGGATTCTTAATCTCTCTGGAATCACAGGCTCAGTTTGTGCCTCTTTCGTCCACTTACACTGCTTTAAACACGCACCAGGCCGGCCCAGTATCCAGATGTTTCATGACCTCTGCTCTAGTTAGTAAAACAAGCCGGGCCAGAATCCCTCCTTCTGCACACTTCAACGATACACAAATGTAATGCATATGGCATAAGCACAGAAAGAAGCTAAATTACTGTTTAAAATCTCTCAGCAAGCATTTCTGTGATTTGTATAAATTAAACAAATTTTTTATTATCATTAAGGCATCAATATACTGGCCCTTTTATGTTTTGGGATACATTTTTCTATCAGCTTTCATGGCAAAAGTAAAATAATATTAAATAAAAAATGATAGGAGTGTTCACAGTATATTTTTTTAATCATGTTTTGCATTTAACATATAATTTATACAGCCAGACATTAAAATGTGTAATAAACTTACGATATTAGAGCAAATTGTGACCATAAACCTGTCTGTCTCCTGTTCCTTCACCTCAGGCTCCATCCTGGGCTTTTGTCCTGTCTGCTCTGGGCCTCTTCATCTACCAGTCTCTGGATGCTATCGATGGGAAACAGGCCAGGAGGACAAACAGCAGCTCAGCGCTTGGAGAGCTTTTTGACCACGGTTGTGACGCTGTCTCCACAGGTGTTTCATCTAAAATGTGATATTCTGCTCAGTCTTATCATCGTTATAGTTTGTTTTTTTTAATGAAAAAAAAAAACCCAGCTGCAGTGCATTAGTTGGTAATTTAATTGAAACTCAATGTAAATGATAAAAAATTGCAGACTTTTTTGCAATTTACTCTCTTTTTTCATTATTTGTTTTCCTTTTTCAGTGTTTGTTGCCGTGGGAACATGCATTTCATGTGGAATAGGGAAATACTCAAACTGGATGTTCTTCTGTGGTTTCATCGGGATGTTTATGTTTTTCTGTGCCCACTGGCAGACCTACGTGTCGGGAACCCTCCGCTTTGGCCTGTAAGATACATCATATTCACTTAAGCTCAAATAGTTAAGCCTAGTTGTTTGCTTTTTTGTTTTTCTTCTTTCCTTCATTCAACATGCTTTGATCAGAACTAAACTAAAAAACCTAAGCTGTTCACCCCCACTTCCTTGGTCGGATTGACCAAGTTATATTATGGGTGTCTGAACTGGCCAGCCACCCCCTGAACTAATCAAAAATAAGTACGTTACCCCTCCCATTAACAGCCAATTCTACTGGTACAGAACGTACCAAACGGGCGAGTGTGGGCTTTATGCAACGACTCGTACAGGAGCACCCAGGAGCCACTGTTCAAAGCAACCAAGTTGTCTGCAGAATTGTTAGTAAGACCTTGAACTGACTGGTTTTCACTGCAAAACAGACATGTCATTCACAAGACTTTGCTGTACACCACTGTGGATGACTTTTGTTGATACTAGTCTGGTTGCTGCTCTGCCTACGTTCTACGTTACTTGATTGATTGGCATCCAGAGGTTCTGGTTCTGCTCCCTGAAAATTGAGGTAAAAATCAAGAGGAAACCAAACAAACGTTTTACTGTCGAAGAGGAAAATGAGTTTGAAGAGGTCCCCAGACTAGGATTGACTAGAAACTTAAAAATAAAAACACACATTTAACAACCTAAGCTGCACTACTTGTTGGGGCAGCATAGGTCTGCAAATATGTCATTCAGTGAGGTCTTTAGATTTTTGGGGTACTATGACATCACAGGCTGAGGTCAGAGTGGAAATAGCCAACTTCATCATCATAATTACTAGTCAGCTTCACATCCTCAGCTGCTATGAACAGAGCTGGGATGACCTGGATGAACAGGGCGCTGTTGTATTTTTACCAAAGCATGTTTGACACAGTTTATGAGGACATCAGGACATTGTGTCAACAATATGTCTATGACATGAGAGATGGTTGAATTAAGGAGAAGAGAACCCCATGTACTGGACTCTGTCAGATTTTGATTATTGCTCCCTCAGCTCTGCTGCATCATGGCACCAAGAGCAAAGGACTCTCTGTCCAAGATCTTTGAGATTACATAAATGTGCAGTCTGCAGAAACTCTAAATAGTAACTTTCCACTCGGTGGATACTTTTGTTTCTGTTTGCTTGCACTTGCCTAAAAAATTGGTGGTCACTTAATCTGTGATGAGGAGTGAATTAGTATTGATAAATGTGTAAATATAGGACTTAACAGGTGATAATAATAAGGGAAAAGTTTACTTATGTTGACTCAGTGAAAAATGATTCATATGACTTCAGTTTTGTTCTTTTTATCTTATTTAATCCTCAAACGTGTGTTTCTTGACCCAAATTGAAAGCCATTTTCACTCTTGATCTCGGCACAGGGTTGACGTCACAGAGGTGCAGTTCGCCATCATGATCATGTACCTGATGTCGGCTTTCGGAGGCGCGGGTCTTTGGGAGTACACGGTAACTCACCAACACGCTTTATCTTTTCTCATCTAACAGCACTGTAAACACTGGGACATTTTCATTTCATCTGAGTGAACAACAATTACCTCAATCATTTTTAGTCCTTTTTTTTTTTTTTAAGTCCTTTTCTTAGACTTTAAATAGAATTTGTGTTTTACTTTTACTCCGTGCTGCCTTCGGAGGCTTGACTTAACATCACATGAGAGAAGTGAGAAGGTAAATATTGGTAGTCGATCCCATGGCAACAGGTCATCTATTGGACATGATCTGGCTCAATAAGCTGATGATGTCACCTGCATTGTGTTTGTTTTTTGTTTTTTTGTTTTTTGTTTTTTTTTTTGCTTCTTTTTGCTTTGCCCTCCCATCATGCTCGGCATGCTGCAGCTTTCGTATACTTACACTTAGTCTCTTTTTCTAAATATTTCTGTCATCTGTTTATCTAACTCTTCTGTGTTTCCACAGTTGCCCGTAATAGGACTGAAGCTGTACGCCTTCCCCATAATGGGCATCACCGGGGGCGCTCTGTACTCCTGCTACAACTACTTCTATGTCATTTTGAATGGAGGTGTTGGCAAGAACGGCTCCACTGTGGCTGTAAGTGGCTGCGACTGGAGGTGTAAATCATACGATTTTATTCAGTTACAACATGTTAACAAACGGTCCTGTTGTTTAGGACACCAGCGTGCTCGGCCCTGGTTTGCACATTGGCCTCATCCTCACGCTGGCCTTCATCATTTTCAAGAAGTCATCCAGCCATCTCTTTGAGCACCACCCCTGTCTGTATCTTCTCACTTTTGGCATGGTCATCGCCAAGATCTCCAACAAGCTGGTGGTACGGCACGTTTGTCTGAGTCACCCTAAACTAAAAGCCCTGACTTCATCACGGTCCCGTTTCTTATTTTCTTGTTCCTTTTATATTGATTTATGACTTGGCCCAGAGTGGATTTAATCTCTTTAACTCACGTCTCTCATCTGTAGATTGCCCACATGACCAAGAGTGAGTTATACCTCCCAGACACAGCCTTCATCGGGCCCAGCCTCCTCTTCTTCAACCAGTACTTCAACAGCTTCATTGATGAGTACATAGTACTCTGGATTGCCATGGTCAGTACCGAACACTTGTTGGAAAAAATTTGCAGGTTTTACAAACAGAACACATTTCTAATAACATAAAGAGTCTTGATACTAAAATCAGTCACCTCTATGAATAACGGTATAAACTTTATACTGTGGTATGCAGATGTTTGGGCACAAAAGTTCTGTTGCTTTTTGAGTTTGTTAAACATTATAAGGGCTCAAATCCTTTAGGTCGTGTGTTGTTTGTTTCTAATCACATCGACAGTGAGTTTGACCAGAAATGGTTCCCAAACTTTTGCATACCACTGCTCAGCCTTTCAGTTTCATTTTTACTTAAATGCAAGTAAACAACTCTGCTCTGACTCAGCAAAAAACGCATACACTGTTCACTGTTGTTGAGCTTCACCAGCAAACTGATGTAGATTTTTTGCAATAAATTTATTTAATAATAATAATAAATATTGGAATTGAAATGACTGTTTGCCCATGAGAATTTTAAAGTTGATATATTCTGTCGTTTTCTCTCCACAAAGAATTGAAATAAAAGCTGCATTTTAAAAATGTGGACAGGTGATCTTTGATGACTGAGGGTATTACAATAAAGTCTGTTACCTGTAAGCACAGCAGAATTCACCTGTGTGAGTTTACACTGCTGCTTTTACCTGCAGCCTTCTAATCAAACTCTTGTTAGAGTTCAAAGAGCATACAGTTTCCTTTAGATTATTTAGATAAACTTTCCATCAATGCACGTTATCTCGCCTGCCTGCAACTCTGCAAACCAGCTTTGAAAGCAAAAAAAAAAAGTTTTGGACTTTATAGCCATACATTTTTATTTTTATATAATTTATATTTATAATTTTTAGGGGTGGGTAATCATGTAACTTTAATATTTCTTAATGTAATCAAAGTTTAACAGAGACATATTCTGCCCCTTTATGTAAATAAATAAATCAATAAAATGATGTAGAAAAAATGCCACACAACAGCTCTTGTTCATAGCAGCCAGTTTTAGGGGGTGGAGTCAGCTACCATGAGTTGACTCCACCCCTTAATCCAAAGACTGTGCATCTTTTGAAGTCCGTGTTATAGCTTTTAGCTTCTTTTTATGTTAATTTCCATGGATTTTCTTTCATGGCTGTGACCCAGAGACTTTGTGGGAGTTTGTCTTCCTCAGAAATGCCAAATCTGGCCATCGCTGGCAACGCCTGGACCCATTCACTGAGGCAAAGACCTGTTTCTGTTGGCCTCAGGGTGACAAACTCAGCACACAGTCCACTTAGCAGGGGCTTTATACCCTCTTATCAAACTCTGGAATTGATACCAAATGAGCAAATTCCCAAAATGTTGACTATCTTATCTTATTTTTTTTAATTCAGTGTATTAGCTGATTTTTATAAAGCTGCAACGTCTGTGTGTGAAGAAACATATTTCACCCTTTAACATGTTGCAGAAAAAGCTGATGTTGCTTATATGACAACCTGTTGTAGTAAATGTAATAACTATTGATAATGTTATCAGTTACACCTGTTCTTTACCTGCTGTGACTCAGGGAGACGTGCTGTGGAAAGATTATGGTCCGTCAGCGTGATACAGATCGAGAGGTTCCTCATTGTCTGTACACAGAGGAGTCAAATCAAAGAAAGCTCCACATAATACTTTTAACAAAACGTATTCAGCACGTGCAGCTGTAACATTACCTGATCTTGTCTCCAGGTCCTGTCCCTTGTGGATCTGACGCGCTACTGCACAGGTCTGTGCCTCCAGATCGCCTCCCATCTGCGTATCCGAGTCTTCAGCATCACGCCGCAGACCCAAGCGCACCGCGACTGACGGTTTGCCCGGCGGGAGGAAGCGGGCGGAGTAGCAGATCTCTCCCCGCTCCTGAAAGCAGACAATGACCATCACCACAATGAGGAGAGACCCTCGAGCCCGAGCCACTGCAGCCTCGACAAAGTCACCACTTCGGATTAAAATTCGTACACACCAAATGGTACACTTAGACCAACTTGACACTGGAAACCAAATAACAAAAAAAGAGAGGATTTGAAAAGCATGGAAGATTAAGTGGAACCAGGGATTTTCTTTGAAATCAATCAAAGTCAAACATCAGTGCGGGTTGTACGTTTTCGAGTTGAAGGGCATTTTCCAGCCTGGACACCAAAATGTTTTCTTTTAAATGGGTGTTTTTAAAGTTTGGGTAAATATCAAAGCATTTTTTTATGCTTTAATATTCATGTTCAGCATATGTTGCCATAAATCTGTCCTACACACACAGCAATAAGTTAAATTACTAATAAATACTTTAAAGGTATATTTCTTTGATAAATGCCCAAACAAAAAAAAAACCCTTTTACTGATGAAAGTTCTCTTAATCATCCATCTTTTTTTTTTTTTTATTAAATGACTCAATCTGACTTAAATCAGGGCTTTAAAATAAAGAGTTGTAATTCTGTTTTAAACTACCTTTAAAACCTCGAATAATTTCCAATGAAGTCTCAGTTGTGGACTGGCAGGCTGTCAACAAGGGTGAAGGGTTGCGTGTTGATGCTGAAAACGATGACGGGTCCTCTTTTAGGCCCCTCCCACACGCATCACTCCGGCTTCCAGAGTTTTTATATCCTGTTACTCATCTTGTCCTGGAAAATAAGAAAACTCTCCAAGTTTAAGCCTTTTGGAGCGCCGGGGCCTGATGAAGCGTCAACACTCGCCTTGGTCTGCTTTCTCTGTTCTCCTCCCTGAAGGGCTAATAATTATCTGTGATTGTACAGAAATAAACTTAAGACGCCTTAAATGTTTTTGTTGTAATTACTTGTGAATAATTAAAACAGGTTTGTATGTATGTGTTTTTGTTTAAGTATCATACCAGATACGTCAATAGTTACAATACTACAAAACTACTGGAATTTTCTTTTGTTTTTGTTTTTTTTTTGTAACTATTCACTTCTGAAGTGTCTTCACATATATGAGTGACTTTGTTTGGTTATTGAAGTTTTGTTGGATCATCAGTAATTTATATAATGATCGAATATCTCAGAAAACTTGTAATTTGACAGGTAATTCAGGTTTGTTGGGATCAAAAGGGATTTTTTTCTGTAGGGATGGTAAAGATTTAAGGGTTTAAAAACAAATGGAAAATTGTGTTTAAGATATTTTCTTCCTCTCAGTTTCTTGTTCAACATTCTGGACACTTACAGACAGATGTGTCATTCAAAGATCATTTTTGCATAATTTCTGGATGGACTTTGGAAGTTTGTATTGAAACTTTGACTTCAAACACCTTGTACTCTTCGGTAACACAATGAAGAACATTTATATTAACAAATGTGGGTGGAAAGGTCTGTAATAAAGATAATATTTTTCATCTACTTCTGTCTGTGCTCTTATGGGTGAAGAAAAGCAGTGCAGGAGCACAATAAGCCAAGTTGGATTGATTTAAATAGCACATCTGAAAACAACCACTGTTGACCAAAGGAAGTGTTTCACTGGTCCCAGTTAGGACGACGTAGACCTTTCTGGTCCGAACCAACACAAAGGTTAAGTCATGTAGTATTAAAAGCATGTATCCGTCTTTCAAACCTTTACTGGGCGAGTATGACTTCAGTGTGGCCAACAGCCTCAACTGCAGGAAGCTTCTTTTTACAAGAGAGCTCGTCTGTCGAATTATCAAAAACATTTACACTAAAAGCACACGTTTTTATGAGACTGAGTTAATTACTTCATGGGTCTGAGAGACGCAGCACAGTCCCTCAGCTGGTCAGCGGAGCCAAACATAAGCGTTTGTTTTCTTTACATTAAGATGTGTTGATTTCTGATTCTGATTCTGAAGATGTAGAAAGTTAATCTTTAACCACCAGTACACGTACTCAATTTGGTCATAAAGATGAAGTGAATGATTACAGATTTGTTTCTACTCGATAGAAGAACGTTTACAACATTTAACAAAGTCTGATTAAATATGATTTAATCCAAGTTCGAGCAGGTTTTTGAACTGGACCTGGTCTAAGGTGGTCAACCAGTCCCAAAACAAACAAACAAACAAAAAAATTACAAAAATGGCCCTTTAATAAAAAAAAAAAACAAAGAAAATAAAAAAATATAAAAATCAGTTTGTCTTATATAAACTCTTAATATAAAAAGTAACAACATATGTTTGATAAATAGGTTAAATGCAGTAGGATGTTTAAAAAAAAAATAATCACAAGCTAAACACCAAGATGACTGAACCAAAAACATTTATTTCACTCAAAATCAAACCATCGAAGCAATACGAGAAAATGCCACTTCCAAATACATCATTCTCGGCCGCCTCACTTCAAGCTGCTGACAGCTTCTAGTAGTTTCCCACATGTTTGTCACCGTAATAAAGAACATTATAAAACCGACATTCAGAGGAGAATTTCAACACATGGCAGGCAGTTTAATGAGGCTACGTTGACAATGTGGCATTCAGATCGGATGCATTAGTCACTGGTCACGACAGTACAATCAAACTCGGTTACAGAACATGCTGAGGTGGTCTGAATTTCAGACAGCAGCGAGCCTGCCGAGTCCCACGGGGACACACATGCAGGCGGCTGTGAAAGCTGCAGTTTCTCACGGAGCTCCAACGGACAAACATATCTGTAATACATCAATAATAATCATATTATTCTGTATCCTGCCCGTTGTAACAGTAAACCTACAGATCAAGGTGTGATGCGGCCAACATTTAGAGAGAGAGAGAGAGAGAAAATTAAAGAAATGAACAAAAATAAGCAGGAATGAACAACAAAGGCACTTAAAGTTTTCATGTTTTTCAGGATGGCAGATAAAGGTACAACAGTCATGACTTTCATTATTTCTATTCTTGTGTATGTACATGTTTTATTTTTTTAAGACTTTTTCTGAAATTAAATCGTAGCAGTCAAAGTGATTTTTGTTTTGTGTAAAAATTAAAAAAAAAATCTTTAAACATGTTTTAAACACTTTCATTTAACTTAAACGATGTAAAACAGACAAAAACATAATTTTTAAGCACTTGGCACCGGTAAACACGTCGGGAAACGTTGTTGATTTTCTGATAAAAACCTTCTCCAAAGAAGAGTTTCATGTTTTAACCGTAAAACTGTCAGCGACAGCCATGGCAGGATGTGAGGGGGTTGGTGGGCGTTGTGGGAGCTGTAGTGCTTCTCAAATGCCCCTGGTGGAGAGGAAGAAGGTTTACAGGTTTCTGCTGTCTGGCTGTTGTTCCCTTCGGCGGCCAGCCCCATCCGCAACCCACACCGTCCGAGTCGGCCCGACCCTGCATTGAGGACTCCAGGTCCCTGCCCCCCCTCAGTTTGGATCCACTCTTTGCTCCTAGACCCACTGCTGAGGAGGCTGAAAGGAGAAAGGCGGAGAGAGGGAAATCTTCCTCGGTTAGACCCGCTCAGGATTGCTGTCCCTGTTCGCTCTGCGTCTGGGGAACAGCTTTCGCTTCAGCAGGATGAGCTGGAGGTTGAGAAAGAAAAAACGTGTCATGGAGAAAGAAACTTTGCCCAACCACGGAAAACCAGAAGTTTTGCAACGCATCTTCTTATTTAACAACTCCTCTGGAGAATTTGAATCACGTCTCTGAAAATGAATGGAAATGATTTTAATTGTTGCAGGAACTTTGAAAGCGACAGCGTTCCCCTGTCTTGCAGACACCTAGAACCTTCTTTCATCTCCGTAATTGTAGTTTTTGCAAAACATTCAAAAAGTGAGTGAGATCTTTTACATTCACAGGAGTCGCCAAATGCTCTCCTTGTGATTATGCTTTTGTAGCACATTTCACTCTGACATGTGATTGAAACCTTGTAGTTTCCTCATTTTTAACATATTTCTATATTCTTTAGAGTAGATGGGCTGGGTTGTTTCCCCTTACAGCCTTGATTTTCCTCCAATGAAGACATTAACGTTCTGCATTTCCAAAGAGCTCCACTTCAGTTTCCTTTTCCCATAAAACAAATCTTTATCCGTGCAACTTCCTGCAAACATTTGTCTTCCTTGTTGACTAAGAAGCATCTTGATACATTACAAAACGTAAAAAAAAAAGAGGGATTTTAAAATCTTTGGTTATTTCTTTGAACTCTTTAGTACTATATGTTTTTTATAATTGCAATTTAACAGTAAACTATTTTTGGATTATTCAGGTCATTTAAACAGGTGAATCTTGATTGTTTTTAAAAAACAGGTCCTGCCTCCATTATATTTGTATGTTTTTACTTCACTTGGTTGAAGCCTTTTTTGTTGCCGTTTTCACTTCAGGTTTTAATTTTTCTTTTAAAGACATTTCAAATATTTTGCTTCCAACCGGCACTGTGACTTTAAGCCAAACAGGAAATACGTTTCCCAAAATGACAAACTATTCCTGTCAATAATCAAGAATCTGACCTCCAGCATGATTGTAACCAAAGAAAGCAAAGATAATCGCAGAAGAGCGGCGGCAGAGTGAAATCCCCTTCTCTGAGGAGATGGTGAACTTCTGCTCCGTCTCATCTAAACTGTACCTCGAAAAGACTCATCTGCTGCCAAAAAGACATCAAATGACTGCTTGCATGCAGTGACAGACGGTCCTCACCGAGCGCACTGGTCCCATGGGCTGATCTGACGGAGATTTTTCAAAGGTCGGTGCAATTATTAACCTTTCTTTTTGTTTCCAGCAGAAACTCGAAGCCGCCGGATTAGAAGAGGTGGTTCACTGCGGCTCAGTGTCACGTCTGGGGGTCCAGCAGGATTTCTTTAAATACTCCTGGCTTTTGCTTTATTCGGTTTCCGGTGACAGGAAAGTAGTTCAAAAAGAATTTTACTGTTTAAAAAAAAAAAATTCTTGGCGGTATTTTCAGAAAGCTGTTCCAGATAGAAACCCAACTTCTCTGGCAACAGGAAGGCTTAGGTAAATAAAAGCACCGTCTGGTCCAAAGCAACAAAGACATTCAGATCTCGCCTTCCGTAGAGGGTCTTTCATTTCTGTGAAGTCATGTCCCGGCTCAGCTGATTGTACGAGGTCGACACATGAGACAGACGCACCTCAGGCTGGCATTTCGTCGCAAAGCCCTGAATCATAGTTCAAGTGTGAGTCATGGAAACGGAGATGTCTGTGATGTGTGATGTGTGATGTGTGTTGCGTGGACGTCCCCGTGTGTCTTTATGGGAACGTCTAAATGAGCTGAGGGTGGTCCGAGATGGATACTGACCTGTTCGGCAAAGAAGGACATGACGGTGAAGACGACAAGGGTCACAAGGACACAGTGGGTCCAGAACTTCAGCTTGTCCCGATAGACGCGCCTGGGAAACAACAGATAATAGTTAGATCCATGTCAAAGCACTGACAGCAAGAACTCCAAGGATCAAGAGGAAACCTGCACAAGAACAGGGGACATGCAAACTCCACACAATCAGTCTGGGAGTAAAGATAAAAGTCCCAAACTTACATCTGTTCAGTTTCTCCAAACTGATTTCATCGTGATTATCATTTTTAAATATTGTTTCAAGAAGGAAAAAAAAAGCCACCCGGGCTTCAAAGATATATAATAACATGGCATTTCTTATTTATTCTTGTCGCTTTGACCAAATAAACAAAAAATAATCCAGTGAAAACAAAATCCTAAAGTCAAACTAGATGTGCTGGAACTTACGAGCGCAAGGAAACAAATGAAAAGTGCAAATTTTGTAGGACTTTACTGGTGTAAAAATGTATTTCAGTGCAATAGGAGCTTTGAGTTTTACCTTTGGGAAAACATTCAAAGCTAAAGAGAAAATAAGCCGTCACTTAGTTTTGGGCAGCCTGAGTCGGAAAATCTGTCTTTAAGAGAGCCGTTTTCCAACTTAAATTAAAAAAAACACAGTGATGTAACTCCACTCCCTTCAATAATTACTATAAACAGAGCTCTAAAGATGCCAGAACTGTAAAATAATGTGGTCAAAACATTTAAAAACACTTTTGAAGAAAAGGACAGAATGACTTCTTTGAGTATCGCACTTAAGGAGGAAAATTTATCTTTCAGTTTCAAGGAGGCTCTAAAGAACAACTTAGCAGGAGGTTGTATCATCCATGAACTTTTAATGTCCTAATGCATCATGGCCACACATCCCAGACTGAAAGTAAAGTCGGCACGACTCAAACGGCTTCATAGCTCACCATTCCTGCAGCTCCTCCATGTGCAGAAACCTGTTGCGGTACTCTCTGGGCAGCTCAAACTGGGATGGCAGCGGGAACATGGACTCGTAGAAATCTCTCAGGACCGCTTTCACCGTTGCTGCGTCCTTGTGGCTGTGGTCGATGTTATCGTTCAGACATATGAACTTCCTTTGTGGGGAAAATGAAGACGTTAGACGTTTCAAACACAAACACAAGATGAAGCAGACCTGACTTTTTAGTTGGAAAACAATCCGTTTTCCAATCCTCACCTGGGATTCTTCCTGATGTCATCCAACTGACCGACCACGTGGGAAACATTTGTCCGTACCATCTTGAACGCTATCTCCTCCTCTCCCATTATCTCAAACCTGCCAAACATGAGGCCATGTTAGTTATATGTAAATTTAAGTCTATGCAAGTAAATAAACAGAATCTGTGATCCTACTTGTATTTATTCTGGTCTTTGAAGGCTTTGTGAATCCGTTCAGTTATGGGCTTGCAGTGAACGATGAGGCCCTTTGTGACAGGAGGCTGTGATTTAGAAAGCCAGATGACTCAGTTTAGATTCAACATCAAACCAAAAATATGTAATTGACACAAAAGTGCTGTGTGACATCACCATGCTGGGATCATAGTAGGCTTCCTGAGTGGGGTTGACCAGGTGGAGCTGGGTCAGGTTAGTCGGGAGTGTTTTAGAGCAGTTTATCAACATCTGCTCCAGACCTGTCAAGTCCTAGAAATACAGCGAGAGATTAAAGCAAACATAGTCCTCGTAAACTCGCCTGCCTCGTTAAAGGAAAGGTAATTAAATCAGAGCCGGGACTGACCTGGAGGCTGAGGGGAAGCTCGTGGATCCTTGTGGCGAGAGTTCGAATCTCCCGGTCAGACAGAACGCCGGAGTGGTCGGTGTCGATCTCGTCGAACACTTCTGAGACATTGAGCTGCTGCTGGGCGCTCATCAGGAAGTAAAAGTACGAAAAGGCGAACTGCATGTCCTCGGAGTGGCGAACACGGTGGCCTGACGTCTTATCAAACTCTCCTGGGAATCTGAGGAGAAAGACACAGAGTAGTTTAAGATGTTTCCTCTTCAGAAACGCACAAAGACATGCAGAAATATGTGATGCTCCATACGTGTCCTGCAGCTCCTGCATGATGAGGCGGTCAATCATGTGAGGCATGTGAGCGGGGACTTTGCGGGATGTGAAACCAAACTGGCTGTTTAGCAGCTTGTTCACGTAGCGCAGCGAATCGGCAAACGTGTCCTGCAGCTTTCGCCCAGTAGCGGCACCGCGGGTCTCGTACAGCAGCTCTCTTCGAAGACGTTCCTCCTCCTAAAGAGCCGCAAAAAGAACCGGTTCAAAGAGATACAAATGTCTCGCTTGAGGTTAAATGTCCAAGTCGTCAGATCTACTCACCTCAAGCAAGGCCTGAAAATATTTTCTTCGCTCCCACGGCAGGAAGCCTCGATCTGAGGAGACGAAGTGCTGGAGCCTCCTCCCAACTAGAGGAGCATTGCCTGGCTCATCCAACATCTTTCCACCCTTTTTTTGGGAAATACCGCTTTGCAGTTTGGAAGTCCTGGGCCTCTCAATCACGTCATTCAGATGGAAGGGCTTGGAGGTGACAAAATCTTTCAATTTATCATCAATGTGGACGGGAATGAGAGGAATAACGGGTTCGTTTGGTACAGCCAAACCTTGCCTGGAATTTTCCTCATCTGCATTTAGATTTTTCTGGATTTTTCCATCTTTTTCCCCTAACTGAACTCCTTCCAGGTCTTTGTAGGGCTTCCCCTGCACTCTATCTTGCTGCGAATCCACGCTCGGCTGTTTTTCAGCCAGTGTCTTGTAAGGTTTTAGAAGTTCAGCTTTGGTGAGATTGTAACCCTTCACGGTGACGTCTCCCATCAGAAGTTTTTCCTCTAGCTTCTGAAGCTCGCTGCGCACAGCGGCTGGTAGAAGTGACACATTTAATGAAGGAATCTGTACCACAGTCTGAAGTTCGCCAGGCTGCCTCTTCTGAATTTTAGGCCCCCGTTTGTCCTCTGGAATATCTGAGAACGAGAAAACCGGCTCAGGGGTCGGCGTGACAACGGACTCCTTTCCTTTGTCTTTGCTAGCCGTGTGAGACGCGTTGGTTGGAGGAACCTCGCGGGTGTCCACAGCCACGCTGAAGACCATCGTGAACTCTGCGTCGTCCTCTCTCTGCAGTGTAAGGTTGTACTGGATCTGTGTAGCATTGTGGCCAGAGTGGAGCAGCAGATGGATGGTCTTCCACTTGTTGGCGACAGAGGTGTGCCGAACCACCGGGTTGTCGCTGACGTGGGCCTCGGAGACTCTGCGAGCAAGTTTCCCAAAGCTGAAGTAGGGCCTGGTCTCCCCCAGAGGGAGGGTGTACAGAGTCTTGTTCCTGAGCAGGGTCACCCGGTACAGCTCACCAAAGTGCTCTACAAAAGAGATTCAGCATCATTGAATCTTGACAAGACCGAAGCAAAACGCTTTAAACAGTGAAAAAGAGGGAGTGTGACACAACAAACATGATTACATGGCTTTACTCTAACCCACCTTGACCACAGTCTCCCACATCAAATCCACATGCGATGACATTGCAGGCCTGGTCACAGAACTTGTCGGCCAGCCACGAGTTAGCACAGCCTTGATTGCAGTATAACGATCCCCCAAGACCTCCTAGACCACCGGCAAACTGCCACACCTGTCCCCCAGCTCCACCGGGGCCTCCGCCGCCGATGCCCGCGACAAACCGGCTGCTCCCAGCTGCCCCTGTCAGGGAGGAGGGTATCAAACAGCATCAGACAAAACAGTAACCGGCTCGTTGTGCCAAGATAAGAGCGTCTGCTGCCTTACCCAGGCAGTCCCCGCCATCCCAGTCGCATGCAGAGTTGTTGCAAGCCTTGTCGCAGTAGCCGTCTTTGATCCAGGACCCCGGGCAGCCCTCTGCACAGTTAGGAACAGGCCAGGTGAGGTACACCTGAGGTGAAGTGACAAAAGACGAGATTAAAGGCCAGTTTGTGGTATTAAACCACAGATTTCAGAGGGAAGCTTGTGGTGCATTCACCTTCTGCCCTTTGGAGTGGCTGTAAAAGTCGTCGGGCCACACGTCTTTGCCGAACATCACATCATCGTTGAGGTAAATAAACTTCTGAGAGAGTCCAGGGATCCGATGGATGTGGGTCTCTATGGCAGGCGAGCTGAAGGTGGGAAGGTGGCTGCTGTTCAAAAAGATATCCTGGAAGACAAATGTGAGCACATATACATGTAATTATGACGAGTTGGGGTTTTTCCAAGCTCATTGTTGTGACTGTGGTGATGTACCAGGTCACACACGGACTAAATATTGTTACAGAATTTCTTCATGTTTATAGTGGATAAAATCAATCAACACAAACTAATATAATGTTCGGAGTAGCAGAGGTGGAGGCTTAAATGTCACCTGATGTGTGACGACTGTCACTCTGGGGTTATCCAGGTTGAGCCAGGAAGGAATCTGCCCATTTGTGACAATGAAGATGTGTCGCACCCAGGGGGCGTGTTTCTCCACCGACCGCAGCGAATAGCGGAGCTCCTCGTTGTCTTCGAATCGGCTGGCTGATATGTCTTCATCCTGCTTGGACTAAAGTGAAAAATACAGCATTCATTTTTATAATAAGAGATATCAATTCAGTCTTCTAAAACCCACCTATCATTAGTTTTTGCATGCAAACATTTAAATACAGCTTTTAAATCCTGGAAGAAGAGTCCACCTGTGAGCTGAGGTCCCAAAACAAGTAGGCGGGGCTGACGGTTAACTCCTTCCCGTCCAGCGTCAGGTTCTTTTTAGCCTGCTGGGTCAGATCTGAGAAATCCTGCGGGGTTTTCAGGTGGAGCAGAGCGATGCTGGCCTCCGAGTACAACTCAAACTGAGGAACAAACCAGAATAATGATGACTGTAATAGGCTGCAAGAACAGTCCATGAGCTGACACTTCATTCATGAACCTGCAGAGAAGCAGATATCCTGACTTGATACCCTGATGTGGACGAAGTCCAACAGAGGAGTCACTCTTCAGTCCATATATCATCACACTTCTGGACTCCTACTGTCACTTCTATCAGACTGAAAGTCCTGCATCTACATTTTGCACTGGTGCCACCATGTGGTTTGTGGTGCAGAGTAAGATATTTTATCTTAAACAATTACCAGTCTGGATTCTTAGGGTTTAAGTGATGCTTTTTTTTCTCAAAAAACACAGACAGATCTTACTTACAATAAATCAGTTAAACAGCAACACATTTCTGAATGGATTAAACCAAATCTAAATCAAATAAACCAAATCTTTCTCCCTCCAGGCTCCATATATGGTTTTAGTTATGAGAACAATATCTCGACACGTGGACAAATGGCCAGCTGTGACACTCTATGCACATTAACAATGTCCACTTAGGGGTAACTTTTTGCATTTTTTCATTAATGAAAGTTACAACTGTGTCAAGCTTGCAAGACTTAAATTAGGTTTCTGAACGATGGAGATAAAAAGCGACTATGATTTTATGACCGAGCCAGGTAGCAGGATCTCTGACCCTTCACCAACCGCAAAGCAGCTGTGACAGTCGCGTGGAGACATTTGCAGGCTGCTGGAGTCGGAATGACAAGGAAGGGTTTGTGGGTGTGAGTTTGGAAAATTCGGTGATGTCATCCTCTCTAGGAAGGGTCACATGGCAGTGGCACGCCGTCTGATCTCAGCCGAGTTATGAAAGGCATTAACAGACGGTGCGTACGTGTGTGTATTTGATACCTGCTGGAACCACCTTCACCGTGGTTCTACCACAGATCCTGCCTCCTCCCTCCAAATCTAAACATCCTCCTCCATCTTCAACACTGACATAGTACCGGTATTTGTATTTTAATAAACTATTGCACTTTTGACTCAACTACAATAACGTAACAACTCTATCAAATGCATAAAAAGCATATAAAGTCCATATAAAGCCCAATAATGTTCATTACAGATTAAAGCAAATGCACATAAGCTGAAATTACTCTGATAGATCATCACTCCTTTGAAGTCTGGTCAACTATGGAAATGATTTTCTTAAAGAAAAAAATAAAAATATTCCATTATTGGAAAAATAAAGATAAGAATATAATGACAAATAGTTCTTTATTGCACTTTAAAAATACTCCAACCAAAACTGACCACAGTTTAATACGCAACATTTCCACTGCAGAACTTTTAACCCTTAAGAGATCCAAAAAAATAAATAAAAAAACATACGCATTTTGTCCTAAATGACCAAAAAAATTCCCCCTTCCTAAAAGGTTAAAAATTTATATTTTTTTTCCACTTTAGAAAAGTCAGTCTTTTAAAGGTACTTCTGTCTGAAATATACATTTCATAACAACGTTGTTTTTTTTCTAACAATTAGAAGGCCAGTATGTTTACATAACTCCACTTTTTTTTAATTAAAAAAATTAATTAAATTAAATAATAATTTTACTGCAAACTCCGTCCCTGTCCGAGCATGTTCTCGTGTTCTGCCTTGACCTGTCGCTCCTCTTCTGCTCCTGTTTTTAGGCGAGGAGGATTAGCTGGGATTTATAATCCCAGTGGACAGACAACGGGCCACAGATCACGTTGCCGTCTTTATTTCAGTTCTCTTTATAGTTCTGATAATGCTCTAACACAGGCGCGCAAAGCACAGGTGTGTGTGTGTGTGTGTGTGTGTGTGTGTGTGTGTGTGTGTGTGTGTGTGTGTGTGTGTGTGTGTGTGTGTGTGTGTGTGTGTGTGTGTGTGTGTGTGTGTGTGTGTGTGTGTGTGTGCGTCTCAGCCTCAGACCGACACATGCCTGTCCACAAACAAGTGTTGACCTGATATACACACGTGCATAAACCAGGACTGTCAGCATCGTTCAATTTTAGAAGAATATTAACCTCCATTATTAATACTAATAACTGTGAAGAAATTCTTTCAGTTCATTAATTGTCAGATAAAACCTCTATATTGCTTTAAATGCTGCTACGTTGGTTCAGTGTCTCCCAGAGAAAAACCTCCTTCAGGCCAAACGTTAAAATACATCCCGGAAGATCCGGTCAAAAGTGGCCAACGATAACTCAAGGTCTGAATACATTCACAATCCGATCACTCCGGTGGTCTGGGACACTTTTGTCTGCAGTTTGTACACTAAACAGAAAAGCATCCTGGGACAGATTCAGGGACTGCCTAATCAAAGCCTTTGATTTAGGCAATGACTGGTTCGATGCTGCAGACAAATCCCCACAATAAAGCTCTTTATCATTTGATTTATTATCTTTCCATGTATTGTGCATATTCTAAGTTTAGAGGGGGGTGAAAAAATGTTTGTTGTAGATGTTCATCATCTCTTTTCTGAGAACATGTAATTTCCAGCTGCTGGATGCTCACGTGAAAACACAGAAGTGAAGTAAGTTTTAGGGTGGTTTGTCACTCCTGATGATACTGATGCAGTGTTTTGAGTCCCGTAACCCAGAAACTCATCACGTCACTGTAAGTGCACTTTAACCAAAAAAGCTAGAAATGCTGAAACCGATTGGATTTGTATTTACTTTATTATTGTGATCTGAATAAGTGCATCACCCCTCTCAAATAACCATTTATGTTCAAATAAATGACTGAATCTTTCTGGCTGAGCTCCAACAAACAGAAACATTTGCATGCTTTAGTTGCAGTGGCGAAATGCACAAAATGTATTTTCATGAACTAAATAAAAAAAGAAAAAGAATTATGTACACAAGACATAGTTTAATCAGAAAATACAACCACAACACCACAAGTATATCAGTGACTGGTAATTCTGATTAGATGCAGACAACCGGACAAAACGGAGAAAGTTCAATACTTGTACCTGCTGAGGACATTTCCTCTTAAAAGGAAAAGAAATAATCAATGTCTCTGCATTAAGCATGTTTACATATGCACTCTTTGTACTTCTTATATTCTTGAAGCACTTTTTTGAAAAAGAAGTGTAATACCATATACAGTTGTTATACATTTATTGCCCTTTCCCCGGTTTATGTTAAATGCTCTTTATAGAAGCAGCTTTTAATAATTTTGTTGTTCAGGTGACTGCACAATGACAACAGACAAGCTCATCCTTTTCTGCTGAAGTTATGAAGCTGAAAGACATCAAGCCTTTGAATGCTCTTTACCGAGTCCGTTTGTCCGTTTACAGACGACTCCTGCGTCCTCTCATCCTCCTGATGGAGCGGCTTTTAAAATAAAGTGTTGTCCCATTGTGTAATTGTCTCAACGTCTACCTGCAGCATTTGCCAACATAAACAGCAGCAGCGATGTACCACGACACCCGCCTCTAAAATGTTTCAGTACTCAACGACGACCTCCTCGGACGTAGACAAGACTTTACGCAAAACAATCCAACAAAACCGAATTAAAGAATAATGTTTGGGCTGAAGAGGATGAGCTCAGCTTTGAACTAAACAGAGTGGAAAAAAAACTTTTCCAGGCAGTTCAAGTTCTTCCTCCTCGCAGCACTAACATGTCCGGTGTGGCTCTCGACGCATTAAACCACGATGGCAGCGGCAGGGCTGTGACTGCAAAAACTAAACCGTAATTAGAGTAGAAAATCTAACTGGGGACTGTGTTTAGACTGACTCACTCAACAGCGGATGATCTTTTTAAGCAAGTGCACCGAGAGGAGGCGAAGCTGTGAGGGGTGGAGGAGAGGCCGGGTCGCAAACTCACGATCTATGAGAGACTGGGCCAGAAATAGGGAGAAAAATAAAAGTCAACACCGCAGGTGGTTTGCTTTCAGAAATGTGAACGCGTGTTATAAGTTTGTAACAGTAAAACAGTCATAATTCCCTATGAAGTAAAGTTACGGTCCAGTCAGACAAACTGACCGCCGTTTACCCTCTAAGGTGGTGACTGGTAGAAACTGGTAAAAGTTGGGTTTTTTTCTACTGAGGAACCTTTCCATTTGGAATTCTTGTACAATTTATTGGATGGTAAATCAAACCTGAATGTAAATTACTTTTAGGAAGATTTAACACAGTCTGGAGAGATGGTGCTCTGTTTTAAGATGCAGTGACAGTGAAACGTGAACAAATGGAATAAAACTAGAACCGTCGTGGAGGAATCATCAAACGAAACCCGTTTCTGAAACTTCTGAAACTGAAACACAAAATTCAACTTCAGGGGCTGACAAATGATCCTCTCAGTAACTCTCCATGCATTTGAGAAAGTCCTAAATAAAAAAATGAAAAATTTAATTAAATAATCCTGGATCATGTGTCTGTTTGATCGGCAAAAAACACGTTTTTAAGAAAGTCCTAAAGGCAGATTTAAGAAACACATCTTGTGTACCGATTTTACCGAAATGTAGTACACAATCTGAATGTCCTAAAAAATACTCACAAGGTTTACTACTTCTGAGAAGGCTTCCTGTGAACAATCATCCAGGATCCTTCAGCTTCCAGTTGTGCTGCAGCATCATTTCTTTTACGGTGCCATATCACAAGCCAACAGCAGCTGCAGGACTGATGCTCACATACTCCGTACTATGTCGTAAGTATGCGGTTTCAAAAGTGGCCCTCAGTGAGCTTTAGAACATAACACAAATTCACAAGTTTCATGGTTTGTTTAACCAACAGAAACCAGTAAAACAAGTTAGGTGGCTTGTAAATTTGCTTATTTGCAGTCAGTGTACAAAATGTTTTTCTTTGACACTTCACATGTCCGATTATGTGACAACATAGTGAATCTGAGGGGACGTTGCGCTCAATTGCTCTCAATACAAACACATGAGCAGGCCTGCACACAAACGTTGACTCAACAACAGCAGCATGGGCAGATGATCAGGGTTGTAGTCCAGCTTTCATCACCATAACAATCAATCTAATACCGGCTATAAATACCGTGCACCTTTACCACCGAACCTCTCCCTCTGCACTATGCACATCATCCCTCTTTCACAGAAGGGGTCAACTGACTCCAGGAAACACCTCCACGTCCAAACTGTGCATCGTTTGGAGGCTCGTGTACCTAGAATCCCACCAGACCTAAACAGTAAACACACGCATGGTTTCCATCATCTTTCCTGGCCTCTGAACACCATCCTTTTTTTACAACCGTGGACCCTCTTCCAAAACTGGTCTCTGGGGAAACAGGCAGATAAACCCAAAACATAAGTGTAGGTGGTGGCAAGGAGAGCGTCTCAGAGTTCAGACAGACCCAGTAAAAACCTGGTGACCTTTCAAGCGTGCTGCCTGGCATTGTGCCACCCCAAACAGTTGTTCTAAAGTTAACCCCCGTGTGGCCAGATAAGGTTACAGCCCTCACACGGGTGGTTATTATCATATGACCTGTCAGTCTAAAACATGACAAGCATGGAGACCAGCTCAGGAAACCACAGGACAACTGGGTTTGATGGCGATATGTGGGTTAAATACTGTCGATAGTAGAAACAACATTACATTGATTTTGACTCCTAACAACAACAGTGGCTCACTGATTCTGCAGCTGTTTGATCTCAGTTTGGAAAATTCACTGATACAACATTATCATATGTTATGTTGCTCTAATAAGTATGTACAGTTGTTACATAATTACAGTTACGTTTTGAATTTTTTTTTAACCCTAATAGACTGAGGACACATTTTATTTAAAAAAAAAAAAAAAGGCTTTACATCTTTAGAAAAGCAATTAAGGTTCCATTGTTCTCCGCGTATTCATGCAAACGCATTAACTGGAAAAGAAAGAAAAGAGTTTTCAGTCCTGAAAGCCTATTTAAAAAGGATTATGAAGGACAGTTGAGGTACAATGAGGGTCAAGAGATATCAATATTAGCAACGGAGATTTGAAAAGAAATCTTTAGACCAGTATAAACTCATTTCTTGTCCCAAATTTGATTACAGAAAACAATTTGCGACAGAGATTTAAGTGGCAATGCAGTTCAGTTACTTTAAAGAGTCTCTGTAGTAATACCACATCTGGCCACATGGGGGCAGCATAACACAAGAAAGTTCATGCGTCGGCCTCGTCTTAAGGCAGAACAAAGTTCACCTTTAGTGGGACAAAACTCTACTTATTAACATTGTTGATAGTGAGGGTTTTTTTTGTTTTTTTTTAAATAATGGAGATGTATATGCCTCCATGTGGCAAAAAGTAATATTAATATACAGAGTGGCTCAAAAATGTTTTTTTTTTAATCACTTAATGATATCCTGTGATGAGATGAGTATTACATGGTCGTCTGTGTTTCACTTGCTTCTTGTGTTTTATTGATTTAATGTAAGCCAGGAAAGTGGCATAAAAAGTTAACTTTAATGAAAAAGAATATGATGTGATACTGAAACATGACAATAATCTACGTAGATGTAAGACAGCAAAGAGGACCCGGAGGTCAATGATTGTTTTATTAACTGAAGGTTTTCTTTTTCTCAGGTGTCTGTGATATTATAAATCAAAATAATAGTTATTCTATCGATTTTTATAAGAAAATCTGCTTACTTGACATTTTCAAGTAATTAATTTTGTTAGAACAATATTCACTCTCTTATAAAAATTAAATAACAGCAAAATTAAATTTTTTAATAAATAAAGAAATAATTAGAAGTATTAAATCATCCATTCAAGCTCACATCCAAAGTAGCCAGCATGAATGGATCAATAGATTTCTGAATGGATGAACAGATTAAATCAGTCAGTCAGATCTGCAACTGCTGTATGTAGTTTCACTTCTTAATTAGATAATAGGAGGTTTAAAAGACTTAAACAGCAGCCCCACTGACCCCATAAGACCTACTTGTACTTTCATCCTAATCATATACAAAGGAAGTTACGAAATATGTTATCCTGAGTGAACCCATCCTCCGTTCACTCTCAGCGACCATGTGAGTCCATTATCAGCAGAAAAAACAAATGACTGACTCATGGCCACCAGATCACCCGGCTCCAGGCCGCTTTTGCTTTATTTGATTATTTCAGCGTAATCGACACTCATTAGTGGCATTCCTTCCTCTCAAAATATAAAGCAGAGCTCTGATAAGAGAAAATGATTAGGTTCAAAGCCGCAGAGCTAAACAGAGACCCTTTATCCCCGTCAAAACACAACTGTTTAAAACAGACGAGGCCCTTCTTTATCTGGATGCTGCAGTCTGTTGAAGAAGCTGTTCCGTCTCAGGATGAAGACTTGGACATATGCGTATGTACAAAAAAAAAAATCAATATACTACACACTACGTCATAGTTTTATATGCACTTTCCCCATTGTGATGGTGCACAAACATTCCTGGCTGGAATAGCAGCTCCTCACCTGAGTGTCATTTGGTTATGAAATGAGATGATAATAAGACCATTTAAAAATGTTTAAATGGAATAAAAAAGAATACCTATAAGGAAATACATCATAAAGGAAAAGCCAGGCGAAACATGTAGGGTTCGCGCTGATCAAGAGTGCAACTATGCCACCTGCTGTTATCAACTTGTAAACGTCCAGTTCAAGCACTTTGTGAACGTTTACGTGCATTTCAAAGACTTTTTGTCCAAGATATGAAGAAGAATCTTGCCAAAACACGTGCATTATTTATTTTTTCTCTCCTTGCAAACACCAGCTTCGTCTACAGCAGGGCATCAAAAGGACGCGACTCGGAGTAAGACTCAGAAAGCCTGCTTTACCTGTTTGATCTTGCTGGTTATGACCGCAGGCAGTTTGACTCGGAGCGGCTCCGTCTCCTTGAAGGATGCTGGGAAGCCGCTCAGGTAGGCCAGAGACTGCATGCGGATCAGACCTGGAGCCTCTTTATCCGTCGTCTGCGTGACACACGACAAAAAGGGACACTTGCATGAAGAAAAACAAATCTCTTGATAAAGCTATGAATATAAATGAGGTGTCGCGTACAAGCTGAGCGAGACAATGAATACAAGGAGGAGGACTGAATAATTGATTTAAGAGGAATCTCTCACCAGGTAACATCTGGACACGGAGAACTTCTGGACTTCTCGAGACACATCTGTAAAGGCTTTATCAGCTGTAAAAAAAAAAAAAAAAAAAAAAAGCAGCAAATAAACACAAGCAGCACACAGACTATTAAGACTGTTGAAGTCCACATACCTTCACGAATGCAGACAAACTTACAAGATAAAAAGATGCTTTGTGTCAAAATCACAATGATTACCAGCATGATGCTGAACAGAATTAGTAGTGTCACTTCACTTCCAACGACCCACCGCAGCGGTGGGAGGGTGAGTTTGTGACTCACAACGACTCAAATACCACAACAACATCTTCAAGGTGTGAAACGCTCCACCAAACAGTCAGGACCGAACAAGCCTTTCAGATGACCGCTGAGATGACTTAAGTGTAGAGAAGCCATGAACAAAAAGAGGAAAAGTGTTGAAGTGTAACACAATGTGCCCCAGCGGAGCATCGTGTTATTTAAGGGCATGACGTCTGAAACTCCACTGAAGCAGAATCTTCAAAGGCAGCGAGCTTAACAAGCTTCAAGACAGTTCATACTTCTCTCTTTTTTTAAAGACACTAAATTATTCCACAATGAACTACAAACACTGAGGGCATCAAAGGGGTATTTTTTTTAACCATTTGAGTAACAAACAGCTGTGTTTTAATGGCTTATAGAGCGATATTCTCTTGTGCTGACAGAAGCTGCACGCGGCAGAAAAGCTGCTCAGAAACGCATCACCGCCACGCACACTCGTCACGCTGCTGCAGATGCAGTTCCCATCATCCCTTTCTGGTTACACATTAATCTACAGTTAAAAATAACAGCTTTCCTCCATAAATAACTCGCCCAGCTTGCCTGCTGCGACTCAACTGCCATCTTTCATTGAGCCTTATTTTGTTTCCTCTCAAACTTTGACCTCTTTTAGATGCTGATAAGAGTTTGATCTTGTTCAGTGTTTTGTTTTGTTTTTTTTTACCATCGGCTTGCGAGTGGAAGATGAGCACGGAGACGGTGGTGGGCGGGTGGAAGGGTTTGCTCATAAGCAGCAGCTCTTTAGCGGCGGAGAAGGACGGCGAGAGCGCCGGCAGCTCTTTAAGCGTCACATTGGCTGGCAGAGCCGGATCCAGCGCCAGCATGGGCGCGATGATGCAGTGGGACAGCAGACATTCAGGCTTAACGCTGCAAACGAAAGGACAGGACGGTGAAATTTAAGAAAAGAAAAAGGGATCATCAATGCATCTACACATTGCACAGAACTACTTCCTTTGCATCGTGGTTTTTAACTTAAAATATTTCAACATATTTGGAAAATGAGTCAAGTTCACACGTTGAGCAGACGTGCAAACGTCTCACCAGGCACCACTTATCTGTGGTTAAAATTTGATCAGCCATAGAGAGGCAGACGATGCAGAGAGGCGCCGTTTATCAGCCAGGGCACATTAGAGGTAAACACGCAGGAAACAACCAAACCACAGACAGATCTTCATTGTCCTGGCAAATATTTAAAAGCAACACCTGAGAAAGTTTCTTCGTGTTCTTTTTTGGAAACACAACTGAATTTTGAATTTACATTTCCTTGCATTGAAACTAACTCAGACTTCATTTGAGAAACAGCGTTGCTTCATTGCTACTGTAAGAGTCATTCAACTGTATCTGCAGGTCTTCAGTGCAGTCCTGCAGATACCTGCCCAGTCCTGGATGCTGCAGGTGGAGATGATGTTATCCCGAGAGAGCTGACAGTTTAACCACGTTTTTGGGTTTAAGGCAGACAGACCAACCCAGCAGCTCAGTACCCTAATTATACAGTTGTAAAAGCAGGAAACCACAAAACTGATGTATGAACTTTTGAGATGCCTGCTCAGAAATGACACACTACATTAAAAATTAAAAATTAAAATTTTTACCAGAACAGAGTAAATGAAGAAGCTGCTAAAAATCATAAATTAAAAACGTCCTTATCTCCATGAGACCTCATCTGACAGAAACCATCCGAGTTCATATTTCTTTGGATTCATGTGGTGAAAACATAAAACAGTTATTTTCTGCCTAATTTTCTGCCTAATTTTCTGGCGCAGAGTGATGACTCTGCACAACCTTACAATCTCTGAAGTATCAGCTTTGAACTGACACGTTCATATTGTATCGCGCTTTGAGTAATTAAAAATGGCTTGAATGATTTGTGCAGAACTTGCTCCCAGATCTTGGGGCTCGCTTGTTACCAAACACCCCTAAAGCACCAGACACATCCTCAAACTCACCTATCTTTGGGCACTTCGGTAGCTTCACTTGCGTTTTTCCCCAGGCGTTCTCTGCATGCAAGAAAAAAAGAGGTAACAACTTTGGTAACACATCAACAGTGTTTACAAAAGTCCCCAAATCCAGTGAAGATCTGCATTGTGAACTGAAGATCATTGAGAAAATGGAACCTCAAAGCTCTCTGCTCCTCCTCCAGTTGCTCCTTGACCCCCTTCAGTTCCTTCAGCAGAGCTACGTCTGTGCCGTTCACCCATGTGTACACCACATCAATAGGCATGGGCAGACAAAGCCTGCAAACACAAACAGATTTACATTCATTAATGCTTTCTTATCTTGTAACCCAACTCAGAAAGACTTTTCACCTGCAAGAAAATAAGTTATACGAACGAACCGTGTTCAAGTAAGTGAGTGACAAGCTGAAATAAATGAGCGTTTTGTCCCATCTCACCTGGTTTGGAAAGATTTCCCACCCACGTTGTCTCTGTAGGAGTCAAACAGCACATGATACTGATCCCGGCTCCACTCCAGCACCACCTGCACGAAGAAGAGAAGACACCACGACCTTCTACATCAGGGGTATCAGCCAGGAGACAAAGCCAGAACCCCCCAGCTGATGAAAATCATTTAGAAACTGCTGTTCAATATGAAAAAGTAAAAGTAGTGAAACTACGTACTAGAGTCTAATTTATTAAGCCGAACTTCTCAGGAGAGCAATAAGATTTGTGACAACCAGATTTAAGACCTATAAGGCGTTACAATCTTTTAAGAACTAAATTCCTTTTGAAAAGCGTGAGTTTTTTTAATGGAGTTTGGTTGGAAGGACTTTTCAAACAACAGTGTGAACTGAGCCGCCCAGTCCAGAAAGCTGTTTCAAACCAGCACCGATAACAATGATAAGTCGCTCCTTCCGAACTAAAACTCACCTCTCCAAACTGAAAGGCGGAAACGATCATGAGGACCAGCCCCCCGAAGCAGAGGTAGAGTCCGTATCGGTGGGACAGACAGGTGTACGTCTGCCTCTGCAACAGCTTCAGCACCGAGTTCACGACCGCCATGATCCTCCTCGGCCACGCATAGCGACGTATTCATTCAGAAATATTCCCAGAATGGCAGGTAAAGGCGCTACACGGGCAGAAAAAGCATCACGGGCGAAACGGGTTCGTCAGCTGACCGACAGCCAGACTGCCTGACACATGACAACCACATCTCGCTCTTCCTCGCTGCCAGCGCCGCCGCGCTGCTTCTCCGGTGTCAGCTCGACCTCGCCCCCTGGTGGAGAGGAGCTGGGGTCGCGGTGCCTTCAGGGCCCCCACAAATTTCTATCACTTCACCTGTCATTAGTATAAACTTTTTTTTAAAACATTTTAGGAACTATTCTTTATAAAAAATATTTTTTTTTTATCTTTAACAGCTTTGACATTAAAATGGAATCAGATACTATGTAATATCAATATTATGAACAATTAAGTTAATTATTAAGTACTCTCGCCGTTATAAACTTTTCAAAGTCGAAGAAGCTTTCCATTATATTGAAGGCCTACGCAGTTCAAGAAGTTTAGGGTGGGCCCAAAGACTTGTTTCTTCTCGTAGATGGGTCAGTAAAAGGTAAATGAGAAGTTTATTTTTGTTTGTTTTTGTTTTTTTCTTGACGAGGAAGCAAAAGAAGCTGCAAAGGCAGCACTGACGTCACGACAATTGAACATTAAATGATGATGTCCACAAGAGTAGTTAGTCTTGCATGAATAATGCCAGATCAAGCGGGACTTTGCAAGAGGTGTTTGTGCAGAGGAAGGGTAAAACCAAGAATAAACCCGATGCTGCTGGGCTGTTTTTCTGCCATTCTGACTGATTTCACAGTTCTGCACAGATGATGCGACAAAAGCGTTTGTCCCTGCGTTTCTGCCATCACGCTCCTGTCTTACTACACGAAGAGAGCCTGGGATAACAACCCAGAGGGGGAACATAAAAGACCCTTTCAACCCGCAGTTTCTTAAGAATGATGCCAAGTCAGGCTCTGGCAAGTTTCAATGAGCTTCAGAACCTTTGTCAAGCTTCACTCTTCTCAGCCTGAAGGGTTTGGAGCTGAAAGTCCTCTGGATGTGAGAACCCACCAGATGTTTGGGTTCGAACTCTGCACTTCGGTCTCGGCTTGTTTGTTGTTTTCTTTTTAAAGATGCCTTTTCATCACTTGCATTGAGAATCCTTGAACCAAGTATTTGTACCTCCAGTCAAACAGCTTCAGAAGGACGACTCAGCACTGATGATCAGTCCAGGCACATTTTTTAAACTGATGAGAGCAAGAATCCCACAGAACCAGAGCCGTTTAATGGACGAAAATCCACAAAACAGGAACTGAAACATGTCTGCTAGAAATGCATCATATTTTATATGTGGTTAAGTTTGTTTTTTTGTTGTTTTTACAATACAAAAATCATTGTACAAACGTTCATTAAAGTAAATAAATGAGGCCCAATGCGTTAATAATGATACGAAACAAAATAGAATTTTTTAAAGAAAATTGTACGTCTTCAAAAAAAAAAAATCTGATTTTCTGTGTATTATTTCATATACCATGCTTTAAAGAGTTGTTAATAAAGACATATATTAAATAAATGTAAAAGGAAAAAGGTTGTATTACTTTAATGGCTTAAATGCAGAAACGGGACAACAGCCGAAAACAGCAGCATCAACAGAAGTAAAGAAAAAAAGTTAATGACTCCCTGTAACTGATATATCTGTAGTGACACGGAAAAAAAAAAACACGGGAGTCTTTACAAACTATTGTCCTCATCCAGTTCAGTCAACATTTAAATACTCGAGCCCTTCACCAGAAAACCATGCAGGCTTTTATAGTGCGGTGCTGTTGGATTATCACATGCTCAAGACGTTTTAAAAGAAAAGACACGCGAAAGAAAGCCGGGGGTGACTGTGTTTTTTCTTTTGTTTGGTCCTGCCCACATGGACTCATTATGAGGAAGAGATTACTGTATATTGTATACGAGCCTGCCAAGTTCAGTTTTGTTAACGCGTCACCATGTGACTGTTGAGCAGACGCATCAAAGCGGCAGAAGTGGAGGACTAAACTGTCCCTGGACCTGGAGGGGTTTTTTTATTTGTATGGGTTTCAGTTTAACCCTGGGACAGTTTGGACGGAGCTTTCTGAAGGTTAACACCTCTGAGATGTTTTGGTTCACGCAGGGGCTGTGCTTCCTGCCCGCTTTTCTGGTCGTCTGGTCTTCCTGCACCTTCATCACCTCCTACCTGATCGCGCTGTTCAGACACGACGTCGACGTGATCTTCCCCTACATAAGGTGGGTTTCATTCACGGGTAAGGCGAGCTGCTTGGCTCGAGCGTGTGTTTTTCCACAAACCTTTTAAGGAAACTTTTTCAGTTTCGTTTTCCTTTGAGTGAACTTCACTTGGCTGGTACCCAGACTGCAGCTGCACCGACCCCTCTGTTATTTCTGGAGACATGTGCAGCTATTGTAGATCTTCTTATCACTTCTCTCTACAAAATAGGACGCACATTTCAAGAGCAAGCAACAAAAGTTAGAAACTGAACAAAATGCAAACTCATGTATAGCAGAAAGTTGTCGGTTACTGTCCGGACATGTCGGTGATGTCTCCGTTTATCTTTATTCCCTCTCATCAGTGATACAGGAGCGAATCCCCCAGAGAGCTGCATCTTTGGCCTCATGACCTTCATTTCTGCATGTGCAGGTACGAACACCAGCATCCCGCGTTATTAGGCAACGCTGGGCTCTCCCAAGGGAGGAAACAGACTTTCCAAAGACGTTACTCACATTTCCCCTTTTACTGAGAAAATGAAAGCGCCGTTCACCGGCTGGGATGGAAGGAGGAGGTGTGAAAACAGTCACGGGTTCATGTAACTTTAGGGTAAATGCAGCGTCATCTTTTTCACAGGAACAGCCACCATATATGCCAGATACAAGTATGTGGGGAAGCTGGGCGAGGACTCCAGGGTGACGGTGAACTCGTGCCTCAATAAAACCGCTCTTTGGTTTGGGATGACCTCCTGTGTGGGAATGTGCATTGTTGCTACTTTCCAGGTATGCTTTCACAACTGAACTGGATGGATTATTAGAAAATTAATTATTTAAAAGGCTGCAGTTACAGGTTTCTGCTGGGGTCGTTCTCGGACGTCAACGTCCCCCGGTGGAAATGTCTTGAACACTTTAAGATATTTGAGGGTCAGTTTTCTTTGTTTCGTCTGCAGGAAACGACGGTGACGTTGGTCCACGACTTGGGAGCCCTGATGTTCTTCATCTCCGGTGTGCTTTACATCATCCTGCAGTCAGCGATCTCATTTCAAGCCTATCCGTTTGGGTCCTCCTTGAGTGTGTGTCGAGCACGCTTGGCCATCGGGGTCATCGCTACAGCTGCATTTTTCCCCAGTATCCTTTCACGCAGGTCAAATCTGTTGAAAAACAAAAACAGTCTGCACCGTTGCATGACTTGTGTCATTAATGTTGGCCTGGTGGTGCAGTTTTCAAGCATTTACAAGGAACGGTTTTCCCTTAACTGGTACCTCAGCTGTCATCTGTGCCTTTTTTGTGAAACAAACCACCCTGCACAGACACACAGATGATAAGGTAGGCTGCTGGACGGTCATGTGACCGCTTTGTCATAATCCTCTTTTGCAAACCTGTGTAACTAATTACTTTACAATTTGGACAATTAACTGGGTCCATCATGGATTATTTGAACTTACCAAAGAAAACAACAAAAAAATTTCTAACATATCGTTTAAATATTCTGTCAACATAGAGATTTGTTTCTACTTCAGTCTTCTTTTTTGTCCAAACTCCACAGTTGTAAACATATTTTTATTCTTCACTTCCTTCTGCAGACAATCTGAACAATATTGTTATTATATAAGTTAACCTATAAACTGATAAGTGTCACAGTCCAGTGACTGGACTATTTATTCAGCGCTGCTTTTTAGTATCTATGAGATATCTTTTTAAAGTATGAAGCATTTTAAAGCGTGAGTGAAGAGTTCACACGGATCTTTTTCATTCCCGTTGGATATTTGATCCGGATAAACCGGAGCTCCGTTTAAATGTTCTCCCCTCCCACAGGACTATCCCTTCCACGTCGCCAGCGCCGTCTGCGAGTGGGTCGTCGCCTTCAGCTTCATCTGCTTCTTCCTCACGTACATTCACGATTTCAAAGTGAGTATCAGACACCGTTTAAACTCCAACCAGCTCCGTCTTTTTCTTTATTTGCTGAAGTTTCCCTCTTATTTATCTCCTCCAGCTGTTTACCTTACGCGTGAGAGCATCGTACAGGGGGCAGCTTTGAACATTTACCAGCAAAGTTGGGAGGAATTTGTGTATTTTTAATTAATTTTGCTTTTCCTGAGCTTTTGTATGACGCACCAAGCTTTTTTATACAACTGTTTGTCCCATCTGACTGAATTTTTGTTTTTGATGGAAAGCATACGTGTAGATTGTTATTTATATATTTTTTTTAACTCTCCATCCAAGGGGACAAAAAGGAAAAAAAAAAACCTGATCACAGTTTGTATTTTTATACTTTTTATACAATCATTTAACATCACTTTGCACTTTGCTCTGCTGTTTCCTCACCAGCGTGACCTGTGACCACTAATAAGAGAAGTTAATCACACCCTGAACACATGATCACAGTGCATTAGATTAAAACAAAACTACCACTCAAACTAACGAATCTGTGACTGTTAAGCAATCTGTAATTTAAAAAAAAAAAAAAAAAGTTCTTTAATAACAATGAAAAAGTTCAGTCTATCATGGAAGTTTCCTTTCGCACTTTCCAAACGGATGATTCTGTTTTGAATCAGGCACCAAAAACTCTTCCATCGAAGCTTCCAGTTCAGACTTGGATCTGCTCACTTGCTGCTCATCTTCTAACCAGGACTAACAGACCTCCATCAGTGCAGCTACACACCAGAGTTTACATGAAACTGGGGCTTCTTCGTCGTGGAAATGAGCCAAAATGTCCCTCCAGTAGTGAAACGAGCAGGCGCTGATATTGATTTACGTTTAGGATGTCTGATCTGGTGAACAAGCCCTTTTTATTGGACCGTCCGGAGAAATCGTCATCTGCAACCAAGTGTCTCGTGAGTTTCAACCAAACCTTTTACCAAAGGAACTTTTCAAATGTTCTGATCTGAGATATTTTATCAGCTAGTTTATCATTTTTAAAAGAAGCTGATTCAAATAGGTGTTACTGCTTAGAATAACTCAATAAAATGACTAAAAGGTCTCCCACCCAACCTCCAAGCAGTTCTGATGCTGAAGCCTCGTTTACCTCGTCACTGAGGTACTAAAACCCAGGAAATCAGGAGCTTAGCTGTCAATCACACCCGGAGGCTCCCACGAGCGACCGGCTGCTCCGCTTGAGTCTGTTTTGTCGCTCAACTCCGTCACGTTACGCTCGCAGGAAGTGAAACGCGTGAATTTCATTAAGAACCTCATCACTTTTAAAAAAGAAACGCATCGACATTTCATTGACTTCTGTGTGAACAACTCAAAGGGCTTCGGGAGAGATCGAAACGTCATAAGGAGGAGTCGAAAAGCAAATTTATTCAACTAAACTTTTCAGAAAGAACAAAACATAGCAGGAAATACATGTCACATTCTCACGTCATCTTGACGCCTTTTTTGATCAAGTTGTGATGTCATGGTACTAAACCAAGACCCCACAACACAAACCTGACTTTAGAAAGTAATGATTAGAGCATAAAGTCCGTGCTGCAGCTCGTACGTTACTGGTATACATGTAAAATCACCGGTCGAGGCAGAAAAACAAGCAGGACAATGAAGAGACCTTCAATAACTCAGTGGTTCCTCCTTCGCTTCCACGCGTCCAGATTCCATGAATTAAAAATAGTTAAGAAACTGCCCTTGAAGCACTCAAACTAAATGAGCCAAGAACAAAAGTTTGCCATTTAACTACAAACTTATTTAAATACTTTCTCAAGGATTTCATTGTGAGGTAAAGCAGCTGTGACATGTTCTGGGTCACAGAGAGATGAGGGATGTGTGGTGGTGGTGCCGCTGTTGTGTTTTAGTGTCAATTGTTGCTGCTAAACAAATTAAGACCACGGTTATTACAATTAAAATCAAGCATTAGCTGATAAAGGTTGGCTCAGAGGTTGTTGATGAATACTGTAAATGAAGAGTCACGTGAAGACGACTCCTTCACCTCTGAAGATGATATTACACCATGTCATTATTTAGCAAACAAAAACTAACCACAAATGCAGAAGCAGCATGTGAAAATGTCTTTTTAAAACCAACATCCAGTAATTTGAATTACTTGTATGCTTTTTATCAGTCTCGCTCGTTACTGTTGAGGCGTTCTGGGCCGCTCTTCATTTCAGCACCTCCATGCTTTTCCTTTTTCAACCGTTTTGTTGGTGCTTGAGATCATTATCTTGTCGTATGACTACATTTGCGCCATGCCTCATCTTTTGAACCGTTTTGTCCTTTCATTTGACTTTACCGTCATGCTTCGGTACGTAGAGGAGTTCAAAGTCGACTCAGCGACTGCAGGGTTCCCATGTTGGCAAAAAGAATCATTTATTTTTGCAAATCTAAAGCATGTTGTGTTGTTTTCTTTTTTTTTTTTTTTTTTTTTAAAGATATGAACCTTTCATTGTTTAAACCTCATAAAACAAGCCACGCCTTTTCAGCGTTTTTCTAATGACACTGTAATTGCACTAGTCCCCTGCTAGTTGCACAACCTGACCTCAGAGTGAACTTGCAGAGATGCCACTTCTGGGAAGTCTGGCAGTTGTGGTCAGTATTTTCCAGCAGTCTGGGAATCATCTTTAAATCCTTCTGTACAATCAATGCTGGTATTTTTCCTTGGCGTTATTAACTCCCTCCTGGCTGCTTCAGAGCAGCACACTGACGACAACCTGCTCTGACGTGAAGGTGCTCACACGTACAGGTGATCATTTAACCAGCTGAACTTCCACATGGCTGCCGTTTCCCGTCTTCACATCAAACCATTTATGGGCATATTTACATTTTTCAAAAACTGCTTCTGCATAGTGAAATTAATTTGTTTGTGATGTGTTGTATTGGCGTGCATTTACCTACTTTCAAGTCAAGGTGCTGTTTCTTGTTGCGTGTACGCAGAGATAAATTAGTCAACATTTTACTACAGTTATTGTTTTATACGTTTTATAAGTTCACGTTTTTCCATCACCAAATTACTTTTGTACCTTTGCTTGTGACATGATGTACTGTACAGATTTTAGATCTGAGAAATAAACTGCACTTTCTTTCGTTTGTAACACTGTTTGCGTCTTTATTAAAAAGAAAGTCACAGATCCAAAAGTTGCTTTTCACTTCAACTGACAGACTTTTGCGTTAAAGTATTATTGAGTGTTTCACATCTTCACACGTCTGCTCACAAGTTCTGATCAATTTGATAACGAGGAGTCCCTGGTTTGACCAACAAAGTCGACAAAATGAAAACCTTTTGTTTAGATTTTTCAGTCTAGTGGTTTGAGACCAGTTACCTCTTAGTGCAAGTTTCTTTTCAGCAGGTTCAGTTCAGAACATTTATTTTCTGGATAAAATATTAAAGCAGTAATGCGAATAAAGAAAAAAAGTAAAATGCACAATGATTAAGTGTCTGAAGCACATTCGTAGTTTAGTATCAGTCACTCATGACTTATAGTATATTGCAATATTATATTATTATATTCAGAAAGTTTCATTTACAAATAAAATCAACAAGAAGAAATAAATTTGAAGTATAATACAGTCTATAAACACAAATTCTGCAACTGCTGTAATTATTCTGTGACAGATGCGTGAAACAGAATGTCAACAACAAATGTAACTTGAACAAAGTTACAAAGTTGAGTTTTAACATTCATGGTTTTCAACATTTTTCTATCATTGTTTTATTTGGAGCCTGCAAGAAAAACAGAAGTACCAGTTGGTGAGCGTCCACTGATCAGCCACAACACTGAAACCACTTCACACATTGTGAGAAAACTACGTTTTGCAGGTTAACTCGTGCCCCAAACATGAACTCAGATCCCAAAACTGGGATGTCCTGGAACAAGCCCAAGACTCTGCCATGAAGGGGACCTACCCAACCTGAGGCGAGTGGTTACTACAGTGGCTGATGGTGTCTCGCTTTAAGGCATAAAACTGAGTGTTGTCCTTATTACAGATGTTTCTAACTTACACATTATTCTACTTTGCAGAAAACATACTGTCATCCTCTCAGGACAACACGTTTACATTAACAGAAAACAATTCCACCTTTCTCAAATGAATAATCATTGATCAAAAACTGAAAAAGGTGGATAAAATTTGTGGCGGCTGACTGACGACCATCAGAACTATTTCAATCTATTTACAAGTTACAATCACTCAGGTACCTTCATCTGCACCTTTTTCACTGTTCAACCTTTTAAAAAGGCACAATGCAGCCTCGTACTCTGCGGCCCATAAAAGGTTTATGACCTTCAGACGGAGCTTTGACAGGGATGTCAGTCGCTGAAAGACGATTCACTGTCAGAGCTGGCAGCGGCAACTTCGTCCTCTGTGGTCCCCGTCGCTCCATCGGGGACGGGGGCATCGGGTGTGCTGTCGCCGGCAAACAGGAAACGACGTGTCACAGGTCAGTTTAATAAAACACGTAGATACTCAGAGATGGTGTTGATCAAATTCACCCGTAAAACACTCACTCAAGCAGGTTGGGATCCAAACCCTCCATCACCATTTTATTTCTAATGGCTACAACTGGAACCCCCTAAAGCAAACGAGGCATGAAGTTAAGATGAAAAACAAAACACTCTTTTTTTTTTTTTTTTTTAAATTGCCATATTGCATAATGACTTACCACATGAACCATTTTGAGGTACCGGGCATATCGTGGGTCCTTGGCCACCGTCATGACATTCTCCACTGCCACTTCTGCTTTTTGTGCAGGTGCAGCTTCTGGTGAGCTCTGAGCAGGCTGCGATGTGAAAAATGCAAATAAATGTAGTAAGGAAGTTCAAAAGCCCTGAGGCCTCTTCTAGAAGTTTGGCGAGATCCACTTCAGGGTCTGTTCATGGTCTCCAGCGACATGAAGCTGGATCTGACCCTGATTCTCATTTCTGGACTTGTCTGATTTGATGAGGTCTTTTATTCCTGTGCAACATTATATGAGTTTATTATACTCAGCACAACACTTTGTTATTATTAGTCTAGGCTCTCTGTTTACTTGTTGAGCTGTTCTCACCTGTGATGAGCAAAAGAATAAGACTGGAGGAATGAGTTTCCTTCGCTGGGGGGCTGGACTCTGCCCAGCCGCCCAGCTGTGGGTTTACACCACAAAAAAGACGCAGCTGCTGGCCTGAAACGCAGGAACTTGTTCCCTAAAGCAGGTTACCATTTGTAGTCTTGACGTGCTTGTAGCACCACTATTTGAAGTTTATGTTATTTGTCAACATTAGTCAGACCAAGAACCATCTGCCAAATAAAACTAAATCACATTTCCAGTTGTGTCCAAATATGTTTGGTAAAAGTTGGATTTCACGTGCTTTTGTGTGTGTATGCCTTGATTTTTTTAGCATTAATTTTGGCAAACAGGTCTGTGCAAGACAAAAGAATCCATCATTTCCTCTTGGCTCATCTCTACATGTGTGACTATGTACTTCCTCAGTCACAACTGTGTGTGTGTACCTCTGAGGGAGGAAGCGCCCCTGCTGGTGGACCATCTGTTTGGTTCTGGCTGGCGGTAACAAGTCCATTTGTCTGTGCAGGTTTCTGCAGACTGAGTCCATCTATAGTGACATCCTCCAGCCCAGGGATGGAGGACAACTGCTCAGAGAACAATATTACTCCATAAATAAAAAGCAAACAAAAACAGAAGTGTATGTTGTGCCATAAACTGCAATTATAAACAATTAGAGAGGCTTCACCACTCACCTTGGCCTCCAAAATGCAGAGCGTGGTTTCAATCTGCTGTATGCGAAGCGATATGTTTGCAAGTTTCTGTGGGAAGAAGATTGACAGGCAAAGGTGATAACAGAGATCAGAGAGATCCCACACAACACTAATAAACTGACAGACAGCTCTGGCATTTTAATGAACGAACAAATATATTTGGCAACTCATTCATAGCTGCATCTAGCACATCAATACAGTCCCATCAATACCATTATAGATCCACCTCTTTCCTCGTAATGCAAACACAGCAATGCATAATAAACTATCGACGGTTTGGATTGTCTCAATGTAGATTTTGTTTTTTTTTTTTTAGAGCCTTTAAGCAACTTTTCCAAAGGTTCATAGCAAAAAATGTAGAAAAGTTATGAGCAAATCTTAATGTCTTTCTCTGCAAGGATGTCTGCCCCTCTCTACTTCAAACTTAGAGAGGAAAACCTCATACCGGTGCATGACCATAATGATCAGCTGCTTCGCAGCGGTTATGACCAAGCAGATGTGGCAGCTCAACCACAGACGGTGTAGTGACTGGCATTACAAAGAAGCTGCATAAAAGCTTACAGGGATAACACTGGTAAAAACTCTATAATCCAGGTCACAGTAAACCTAAAGACAGTTGTTTCAAAGCAACTGGACTTTCTTTTTCTTCTTAGAAGATGTTTAATTGAGACTGATATTCATAGAGAAAACAGAGGTAGGACCGGACAGCACAATGAGTCAGAAATCTCAACATAAACTATCCCATAAGACTATATATAAGACTTACAGTGAACAAGCAGTAATTAATTTCACAAATTGAACTCACAATAATAAAAATAAACTTTGACAATGTCTGTGTTTTGATTTAGGATGCTTTAACATGTATATCACCTGATAATATTCAAGTACATAGCTCACGGTCAGGCTGCTGCTGCTGGCTGTACAGGGTCATGTGAGGGTCTTTATACTTGCAGGGCTGTTCTCGCATCCCTCTTCAGCATAATTCAGACAGTGTTTTTAATTTCTTTTCCCACACATCATGACATTTAGAGTTAAATGAAAATACATGGACAAAATCTACGTTGGCAGCACTGACAAAAGCAATGACACTGCAGCTCATGAGGGAGAAAAGTGCGTGGGACTGTGCGGTAAGTAAAGAGAAACATACATACTACCAAGAGTTTACAAAGGAAACAAGAAGCATCAAATTATGTGGATATAAACTGTAATGTCTGATTTTCTATTGCATTCAGAAAAAAACTCCAGAAGATGCACTGACCTCCTCACACACTGTGGAGAACCGGTTGAGGAAACGGACTGTGTGCACAACAAACTGATTGAGATACGCAACAATTCTCCTCTGTTGTATGGCAGGAACCTGAAGACAACAGAGACAAAGGAATTTAGGTCACGAGAGGAGAAGAAGGAGAAGGTAGCACGGAATTACGAACCATCACACTAACATAAGCTTACATAAGCCCCGTGTCATATTATCAGGTCTAAAGCTAATCTTTAATCTTTACTGTGGACCCGACAACTGCTGACATTTGCCCGTCTTTATTTAGTTAAACTGCATTACATTTATGTCAAAAACACAGACCCAAAGTAAAACACGTCGCTACAAGTACATTTTAAAATACATTCAAGCCAAAAACTAAGACTTCATTCATTTAAAGGACAGAATTTGTCAAATGTGAATAAAAGTATAGGTAACAAAAACTTTAGTAGTGTTAAACGTAGTTGTGTCATTAAATTTATTAATGTCCCTAACTATGAATTCATATTTTATGAAGGTGAGGCAATTAAAAATTAATTAAATACACTAAACTAAAATGAAAGCAGCAAATAATGGGCATTCGGTGGATATAATTACAAATTTATTCTGAAATAAGTCTAATAATAATTTAAGTCTGGTTGTTCTGGAGTCGGCTCACTTCCTGTTAGCAGCGTTAGCAGTAGCGAAACACTAAAACACAAACCTTGGTAAGATCGACTCCAGACCCCACAATCGGCAAACCGTCCTCGTCCATAATACACTTCTAATGGAGACTACGGATATAAATGTAGTCTTTTGTAAAACGGTTCAATATTTGAGAGAAAATGAGACAAAACGCATCACACACAAGTTTTTGCAGAGACGTCTCATGTGACTTCGGGTTGCGTGGCTGCGTAATGACGTCACAAACGGAGACCCCCCCCCATCAATTAGCATAATTAAAAGCTTTTATTTTTATTTTATTTTAAATACAGACGCACACATACTCCTAACACTTTTTGACGATTCCTGACAGTAATGTTAGCGCCACCATAAATGTTCTCCATCATTGTTATTCATTCATCATTATTAAATTATCTCTTCGTTTCATTCACTGCTACTCACATAATGCTAATGTAATTTCTTTTTTAAAATTTGAGTTAACTTTTTGGACATCTTCAATTTACAATGAATTAATAAAAAAAACATAAATATACATACTTTATGTAACAAAGGACACCAAAAAGGTAAAAAAGACTCTTTACTGTTAACATTTTGAGAGACAACATTTAAATATAATAATCATTGGCAATAACCTAAATTTAAAGAGACATTCACTTGTGTGGTTCAGGTAAAGATTAATGTATCTCAACTTTATAAATCTTAACATTCCTGTTTAACACAATGTTTAACGTGTTTAACAACCGTAGGTAGGTATATGTTGTATTTATCATGACAATAATTTTGTCAATATATAAATCAAAAGCACAATGTTAATATTTATTTTATACGTTTGTAGCCACTTACGCAGAAATGTTTGAGTTACGGTTGGTGCTTTTATTCTGAAGTCAAAGGAACGGATGAAGAGTTGAGAAAACGATGTTTGCGTTGTAACAGCGCATGTTAGCTACCGACATAAATAACAACATTTACATTGTTTTTCAGCACAACAAGAGACGCGTTGTGCCAAAATGGAGGTTTCTGGATCAACAAACAAAACAAGCGGTACGTGTACTATTTATGTGCTCTCAATATAATCTGAAGCAAACTGTTTATGCTGCTCTCGCTATCAGTGGGACCCGACTATTTAAAGGGACCGTGAGCTCCATAAGCTCACAGAATGAAGATGTAATGCTTTGAAACATAACTTATTGGATTTGTATACACTCCTTTTGCACATCATCAAAAGTAGCTTTCAGAAATCTAGGATTGAAGTTAAATCTCACCAAGTTGGAAGCTTTAAAATATATAATAAAATAATACACTCTTGCAGTAATTCCAGTTCATACACGTTGTAATTTAAAATAATATAAACTAAACATATTCCAGTGCTGTTGTTTTGATTTGATTTGAATATTACTAATTGTATTGTCTGTGTAATGACAAAGACTAGTTGTTTTTTTTTATTTTGTTGTTTTTTTTTTTGTTTTTTTTTTTTCGAAGAACTACTGCTGAGTTTATTCTGGAAAGTCTCCCTGAGTTGGACTAAATGCTGCCATCAAACGGCCACTTCTGACATTACACCTCTATGTTTCAGACCCAAGCTTGCCTCTGTCCTCCCTCCGCCTCCTGGTGCCTCCTCTGCAACTTCTGTCTGCTGCTATGTGGCAGCTTGCGAAGCAGAAAGACGTGATGAATTATGAGAAGCTGCAGGAGTTTGTGACCATGGTGACGGAGGCAGTTCCTGGTCTGATCAACCACCGGCAACGAGCCCAGCTCATTCTTGGTCTAAGAGCTCGGGTGAGCAGTTTGCCTTACAGACAGTGTGTTTATTTCATTTTTCAGATGTACACTAACTTAGTTTTTCGGTATGTCAGCTGATTTTGGAGCTATGTAAAGGCTCTCCTCGAGGAGACGTCGATTCTCAAACGATCCAGAGTTATTTGGAGAGACTCCCGGTAACCTCTGCAAACACAGATGTAGGTACACCACACAAACATGCAAACCAAGTAATTATTTTACCAGCTCTTTATTTAGTGAGAGGAATCTGTATTGTTGCAGTGCATAGATGCAGAGGTGAAAACAACAGAGACTACTTTCATTGCACTTGTGCAGAGCCTGCTTAAAGATCCAGTTGAAAGGGCTTATTTCTTTCAGGTCAGATGCATTTTAATAATTCATGTGTTTGCTTGAAAATGTTTTTAAAAGGGCTTTGAAGATAATAGTCATAAACTTTAACAGGAGGTTTTCCCAGTGGAATATGGTCCTCGATATGACACAGCGCTACACATGTTGATGTGGGAGCTGCTCACAAAGCTGGAGAAGCTGCTTCCAGTACCAGACCTGAAACAGGTATTTATTCACACCATTCTAGGTGTTCCCAGTGGTTGGAGCTTTAGAACATGACGTGAATGCTGGTGTGTGATTACAGACCGCTGCTTGGATCTCCTCCACTGCTTCTGCTTTTGATGGATCCGTTCAATTGTCACCTGAAGAGCTGAGTTTAATCTTCAAATACTATAAAAGCTCAGGACTTCTGAAAACGACATGTAAGTTAAGCCAAGTTGAGCTGTTAAACCAACAACCAAGTTACAAAGCTGCTTTGTAAAAGCTTGTGACCTTGTGTTTTTAATCATGCTTTTTTTTTCTTTACAGATGGGCCCTCGTCCAGCATCGGTAGCTGCATCATGTCTGCTTTGTCAGTTCCTCCTTCACAAAAGACAAGTAAATCAGTAGGACTGGAATCTATCCATAACTATGCAAACACGCTGAACCCCGTCACTCTTTCTGGGACGGACCAGTACAGCGTTGTGGCCATCTACACGGAAGTGGAGGTCAGAGCGTCTGAGGTGGACGAGGACATGGAGCCAGCCGAGGTTCAGCTCCAGACAGATTTCTATGAAGAAGAGATCGTGACTGGGAGTGCAGAACACACTGGAAGCGAAGAGTGGACTGGTTTGAGGACTGAGGAAACGGGGGAACACGTGGGCGTCGCTAAAGCTTTGGAGACTCTGACAAAAACGTTTGCTTTAAGGAAAGAGAGGCTGGGTCAAGATGCAATAACGGCAAGCTGTAATGATTCACCCCCCTGCGGTGAGGTTGGGTCAGGAAATGGACCAGATGATGGACACACCAGTGAAACCAGTGACCAAAGTGAAGGAAAACGAGAAAACGCTGGAGGAGTTCTGCTTGACTTCCAGCCAGAAACCACAGACTCTTCTACGGAAACGAAAGATAACTGTGAATCGATTTTTGTCAAAGAAATGGGAAATGTTTCCAGTGAACCCGGAACGGAGCAGTCTGACTCTTCAGCAAACGTGCGCAGATCCACACGTATACAAATGAAGACTTCAGCGGGTCAGGAGATCTGCAAAATCAAGGAGACGGCAAGAGAAACCAGCGAAGAGCCCAAAATGTACAAAAAACGTCCTAAATGTTCTTCCTTTAAATCATTTTTTAAACAATTTCAAAACGCACAAAAAAGAAAAGCATTTTTTTTTTGTCTATAAATTCTGATTTTATTAGTGCTTGAAAGTTTAAATACACCAATATTTTCTATATTTTTGCACAGTACAATATCAGCAGCTTGGCCTTTGAAGCCACTAAAAGTATTAATCAAACAAATTCTCTATTTCAGTGTTTTCTAAAACTAATTAAATTGCTTTTCATGTCATTCTTCTAAATATAAACACAAGGATCAAAAAAGTTTAAGCACCTTTTTAATTCTGTACGGTTAACATGAACAAAGATCTATTTATGCCGCAGTTTTACGTTGTGAGAATATTACTCTCACGGCTGTGTAATAAACAGCTGGCAGTCCGGGGCATTCACGCCAGCTCGGTGCTGGTAACCGAATCCGCCTGTCTGCACCACTAAAGCTCGCGAGTTAACACATTGTCAGGGTGCTGGTAAGGAGATGTTATTTTTGCATGTCTCACTTAGTTTGGCTTAGGCCAAATATCAGACAAAAGCTCAGATTAAAAACAAAAAACATTTCATGTGAAGTCTAAAGTGTTAATGGTCTGATTTTTGTTTTACCAGGACATCTGAAGCATCAGTTGCTCCATCTGTGATAGCCATTAAAGGATCAGACAAAGGTGATGTTAAATGAAGGATTATTTTGAACTTTTCACATAAAATCCACTGATTTACTCACTTGAACATTTTGGGCCGGTTTCCCTTACATGCAGGTGATTCAGATGAGATGACTTCCATCATCTTCACCTGCTCTCGGTGTCCTTTCCATGACTCTGATGAAAACAGCCCCCCCCACTTCCACATGCAGTGTGTCCACACAGAAGTGTACAGGAGTCTCTCAGAAGCCAACGCTACGCCATCTCCCTCTGGCACCGATGAAATATTTACGTCCATCAAACTTTTCCCCAAAGAAAGTACGGAGCAGAGTCGAGAAGAACCACCTGATCGGCGCCGGCAGGTTGATGCGTCTCAGCCTCCAGGTAAACAGAAGGCTCTCACTTGCGAAACGTGCGGTAAGACATTCACCCGGACTTCAGATGTCAAGAGACACCAGCTCACCCACACTGGGGAAAGACCGTTTCACTGCTCGCAGTGTGACCGAACCTTCCAGCACTCGTGGGATTTGGCAAAACACGAGAGTAAACATCACGGCATGGCCGTTTCCTTCTCCTGCAGGCTCTGCGGGAGTTCCTTTGCTAATCTGCGGGCACTAACTGTCCATCATAAGAAATCCCACTCGCAGGAGAGTCAGCTCCCTCAGATCTGCTCCATCTGCAGCCGGAGTTTCCCCACCACTGCTGACCTGCTGGAGCACAGGAAGTCCCACGTCACCACCAAACGCTACGTCTGCCAGAAGTGTGGCGAAAGTTTTGACACCCTGCTCGCACGCTCCCAGCACCGGCAGGTGCATCAAGTTAAGCTTCAGTTCAAGTGCCCGCATTGTGAGAAGACGTACACTCGCAGGTCTGACGTAAAGAGGCATCTGTCCACTCACACAGGCGAGCGACCCTACAAGTGCAACCAGTGCAGCAAGCAGTTCTCACTCCGCTTTATGCTCATTAAACACCTCCGTGTTCACACAGGCGAGCGGCCTTTCCAGTGCTCCCACTGCCCTAAGAGGTTCACCCTCGTGTCTGTGCTGGCCAGACATGAGAGGATGCACACAGGGGAGAAACCGTTCCTCTGTTCTCAATGTGGGAAAGGCTTTCTGTCACAGGGAGAGCTCTCCAAACATCACAGGTCCCATGTGGATGACAGGCCCTACTCCTGCCCTCAGTGCGACAAGCGCTTCAAGAGCAAGAAAACCCAGCAAGAACACATCGTCTCTCACACGGGAGCCCGGCCATACCCGTGCACCTACTGCGGAAAGGGCTTCAGCAAGCCATATGCACTGACCAGGCACAACCTCATCCACACGGGAGAGAGGCCCTTCCCGTGCGGTCACTGCGACAAGTCCTTCCTCACCCTCAGCGAGGCTCAGCTGCACCGCAGAATTCACACGGGGGAGAGGCCGTATTCCTGCAGCGCATGCGAGCTCAAGTTCAAGAGCTCGTCGGAGCTGGCGCGACACAAGCGCAGTCATTCTGGGTTGAAGAGGGAGAAGCCGTTCTGTGAGCGTTGCATGAAAACTTTCACGTCCAAGACCAAACTAAAGAAGCACATGGAGACACACGGGGAGGATGCTCAGGCTGCACAGGACTCCAGGGAACCGGCCAGTTAAACGAACCATGCAGCCTCACTGGGGACAGTGGAAATTTACCAAAAAAGTGTATTCAGTTTCAGACATTTAGGCCAAATAGTAAGATTTATAGAATATTTAAAATTCTGACGAGGAGACAACTGAATTTATGTAGCTCAGATGAGAAACAGGGATGTAGCTTTGTAGCTCTGAACCTTTGAAGAAATCATACTGAGAAACAATCAAATCATTAAAAAATATAATACCAATCTCTTATATTCCGTCCGTCTGTGGTTGTAATGGTTGTAAAAGGTGTACACTACTTCAGTAAAACATAATTTAGCCCCAAACAGGAGCGCATTAAATATGATTTTTATATTTTGGTGAGACGTGGTCTTGTTATATTTTAAAGCTGTAACCACAGGACCTCTTTAGTTTTATTTAGGTCTTTGGTTTTAACAAAAGCAAAAATATGGCTTTTTACAATGTTTGCTTTTAAGTTGTAGTAGGTGGATAAAGTACATATCTAAATTTTAAATGAAAAAAAATCTAATGGTTTATAGGTAGTACATAAACCTACTGCAAGTGTACTGACATACATTTAACTCTAAACAACCAATTTATTAACATAAAATCAGGAATTTGCAATTCAGATTTGCCGCGGAGGAGCTCTTTCCCAACCACCGTAATCTGGGGGTGTTCCACTTCTCACATTCCCCCCACTTAAACCTGGACATTCTCCTTATTTCCGCCAGCATTGTTGTGTAAACTTTGCGTGGATGTTGAACCTTGCTCCTTTTATTTACTTAGGCCTCCACTAAAGCGAGTATAACATCTTTAAAATCCTTTTCTGCAAGTCAGGTGTAATTTTTCTGGCCACAGTGCACATAACCTGGCATGACTCACCGAGCTAATAGTGGAAAGGCTGATTATGCATCCCATAAACACTAATAAACAAAATTTTGTCCCCAGATCTGCAGCCGTCTGGTTTTAAAATATAAATAAACTTTCTGACTTCTTCTTGCCCACTGTTACACTTCTTTAAAGCAGCAACACAGTTATGTCTTGCTGTAACATGGACACAAAGACAAAGGTTGTCACAGCACTGAGCAGTGTCTTCCTTTTCAGTCATAAAATCAGTGTTTGTTTGTTTGTTTTTTTCTTTTAAAAAAATAGCATTTTACCAGATTATGCAGCTCAAAGGGATAGAACTTCTAATACCTGCTGGGAGACCAGTTAGGAGCCCTCCACACCCTTCGCTCCAGCCCAGTTTATCTTTCCTCTCAGTAATCATGTCAGTGCTGTGGCTATCTGTGTAAAGGCCACCATTTGTGTTTAATTAACTGAGAGGCTTTAATTAGCTTTGACTGAGTGGGCAGATGATTGGGGGAAAGCCAACGCCGAGCAGGAATCACCGGCATAAAGCTGGCCCAGACGTTTAATGGGGGACCAACCTGTGACTGCGTAACCCAGTGAACCACAGAGTGCAATAATAGCGCTCCTAAAACCGAAATGCTTCATTGGTTTAAAATTGCCTTTTTATTTTTAGCTTGTCTTGTGATTCAGTTGCATTTTGAACCGTGAAAAAGGAAGTAATGTGAGAAAAGTGGTCACTCGCCGTACTGAAGGTTCCATTTGTTTGACATTTCTTTGTTTCTTCATTTATTGGTTACTTTTCAACCAATTTAAAGGGTTACTAGTCAAATCCTATCTCATTAGGAGATATGTAAAATGTATAACAATAAGAAAGTTGTAGGAGAGTTAAAGGAGTTTAACGATGTTATCTTTATCATATAACCCCCCCCAAAAAAAAAAAAAAATGATTAAGTGCTGATAACTAATCTAAAATGAATAAATCAGTTATGTATTCATTAATTAATTAAATAATAATTATCTACCAAGTTCAACCCTTTGATACATACTTTTCTGAGACCTCAGCACCACACTGAGGAAAACTTAAAAAAAATAGATTTATACGATAAAAAACATCTAAAAGATAGACACAAAAATTGTGTAATGTGTTCAAAGAGGTGCAAAAAAATATAAATTAGAAAATTGGTAAAAGACAATTGGAAATATTTTTAATTTCAATATATAATAAACACTGAATTTTAAAAATTATACTTTTCTGTGTAGTATTTCATATATTTATTATTTTCATATATATATTTCGATTCTCTGTATGTGTCTCACATGTGGTAGAATTGACAATAAACTTGACTCTATATCAGCATCAAGGGGTTAAGTTGAGACAAAATGTAATAAAAATGCCAGTTATCATTTATTCATACTGACCATTTTGTTAATATAAATGCATTTGACCTTGACTAAGCCCTAAATCCGCTATTGGAGATTAGATTACCTTGCAAATCAATCAAGACGTTCATAAATATAACTAAAGAATTATAGTTGAAAGCTGTGAATCCTCAAATACACCACAGGCACTACAAATTTAGCGATATTCGTTTTCAAGAGCTCTCCTTTTTCCGTGAGTAATTTTTCCTATATTGTCCTTCTAGCTGTTTTGTCGTATATAGTTGTTGATTTTTTTTTGTTTGTTTAATTTTGTGCACCTCAGGGCCACCATAGAATAGGCACAGTCATTTTTTCTTCTTCTCTCATTTACTTAACGACCAAAAAGAAAAGAAAAAGAAAACTGTAGCTCAAAGGGATGCCTCCTCCTCACCGAGAGAGGGTGTGCATTGGTGGATTCTCCATCTGCAATCACCTGACTGGACTGAGGAGCAGCAGTGACCAGACAGATGTCGGGATGCAACCATCAGCGGAAGGAGTCGCGGCGTCGGTGACCATGCAGGTGGAAACAACACTCAAAATAAACGGATAAATAAGGCAGCTGTGGGTGCAGATAACAACGCAACGCGAGGACCATTATTGTGATTTACAGTCCAGTTGGCATTGGTGTTCTTGGTGGCGGATTAATAACCGGTCATAAAGGAGAGGGAGGAGGAGTGTGTGTTGCAGGACAACAGGAACGAAGCCTCTAAAGGAGGAGGGAAGACAAAAGGGGGAGTGTGTAAAAGAGGGTTAAAGGACTAGATAAAGCCCAGGCTGGGACCATGAGCTCTGCACTGCCTTATGACCCGCTCTCGGCACGTCCGAGTCCCAGCAGGCGAGCTTTGGACTGGGAGCAGGAGCAGCTAGCCGTGCGACGGCTTTCCTCTCCGCGACGTGTCAACCTGCTCACCCCTCCTCCTCTTCCTCGTCGACCCTCTGCCATCCCTGGCTACCTGCTGTCTCCCTACCGGGAGCAAGAAGAGCAGCTCCAGCAGCAGCAGCAGCGTCTGTCCTTGTCTGTTTGCTCAGAGGCCTCCCTGGCGCCCCCTGCTCCCCCACCTGTGGGTGCTGTCCCACCCTGCTGTCGCCCAGTGGGAGTCATGCACCTGCTACGTTTGGGTCTCCTTGCCTTTAGCTGCCTTTTCTGGGCAGCAGGTTTAGCCATCTTCACCCTGGGTGTTTGGGCTCAGATCTCCTTGGCGGACTACATGACATTGTCAGCAAATCGCTACCCCAATGCGCCCCTCATCCTCCTGTCCACAGGTGCTGCTGTCACTGCCTGGGGCTTCCTGGGTTGTCTCGGAGTGGCTGCGAACCTGCCCTGTGTGCTGAGGGCTTACGGGTTCTTTCAACTTGCTGCCCTGGTAGCTGGTTTGGCAGCTGGACTCTCGGGCCTCTTCTACCGCGAAGACATTGCCGGAGGATTTCGCAGCGGTTTACAGCGGGCAGTGGCAGGCTACACGGAGGACGAGGGCCGTGCCGATGCCCTAGACAGCCTTCAGAGGGCCTTGGAGTGTTGTGGGGCTGAGGGTTGGCGCGACTGGCTCACCTCCGACTGGGCTATCCAACACATGACCTTCCTTCCCATGGAGAATGGTACCTCAGTCTCCCTGCCAGACAGCTGCTGCGTGAGGCGGAAGGGTTGCAGGAACCGACCTCTTCTGTCAGACGACATCGATGGAGTAGCTGCAGCAGGAATCCATCCACATGGCTGCTTCCGCAAAGTCTTCAGCTTGGTCAATGATAACGTGTTTCACATTGCCGCCACTGTGTTGGGGTTAGCTTTCACGCAGATCGGAGGCATTGCCCTTGCTTGTCTACTGGCCAACAAACTGGCACCCAGACAGCATGGACGTGTAGTGGCACACTAGAAGTCTCTCTAAAAAGGTAGCCTAGGTACGCCAGGGATTGAGCCATTTGTTGGAAAAAAAAAGTGTGGCATGAGCGATGCCGTCTGAGTGTAATAGAGCTGCAAAAATGGACATCAGTCCGTTTGACTTATGGTACAGAAAGAAATCCTCTACGTCCTGAAACTCCAGAAAAAAATCTGAAAATGAATTGAATTTGTCCGACTTTGCGTTGTGAATGTGCTCCTTTGGTCTCACTGGGACCAATAGCAGCCAATCAGACCACCTGGTTGAGCTTCAGCACCCGGGCGTGGGATGGTGTATTTGGGTGTTTTCTGGGCTTTCATTCATGAGGCGTTTGGACTTAAATATTCTGTTTGGCCTGCTGGAATTGGGTCATTATTCTGGAATAAATGAAATGAAGCTCCTGACTTTGCAGCTGTATCATACTCACTGGTGTCGGACAATGTCTCCCAGATTCCAAGTGAACATAAACCATCTCCTGTTTCTAACATTTGTTGAAAACTGGGTTTTACAAGACTGGGAACCACTTGTAAATAACTAAGAACTTTTCCTGTTTTGATGTATGAATTCTTTAAGAACTGTTTAAATAATGGCATGATTCAAAAATCCTTCTCTATGTAAAGCCACCCTGTGACTGTAAATATGAAAACGTGGGTATAGATGATGGATGGATGGATATCAGCTGTTTCCCACTGAGATGATTTTGTTTGGCTGTCAGTCCTCCCATGAAAAAAAAGAAAAAAAAAGAAACATAAATTGTACCAGAATGTTGCTCTTGAAAAGAACTAAACTGTCAGTTTTTGGTATTGCGCCAGTAACCTTCACTGCATAGAGATCTACTGCTTCTAGACAGCTAGATGTCAACGTGTCGTTAGGTGGTTTGAAGCACACGTTCACATCTATGTTGAGTTGTACTGCATGGCTCAGATAATGCGCAGCGCACACGAGCATGAAATTCAGAGGTCTGGAGATCAGATCAGCATTAATCAGGGTGTGAGGTTTTTCCTGTTTTTTCCTCTTTGAGAGTATCGAGTTATCAAAAATTTGATCTGAGCTCAAACAAGTATGCATATATCACACTGCTATTTTTTTAAAGACTTTTACATACAAGTTTGTATATGTTTTTGCATTAATATCCATAAATTATTTTTTTAATCCATTAACTGCCCATCCTCCTACACCCTTATGCATCTCTCCTCCCCTATTTGATTTAGGCTTTAATATTACCCTTGTAATGTATAACATACAGTGCGCATTCTGTATTGTATAATCTATTGTAATTGTTATCAACAGCATGACTGAGATTGTAAACTCCATCTGTCGACTATGAATGAAAAATCTTTGCTTCATTACAGGATATTGATCTCACAATGGGTATGGAAAGGTCAAGGTCTGCTGCCCTTGAGAACATTAAACGTACAAACAGCCAACTGCATCGCTGTAATACACTGTAAATGCAGCATTTTTATGGTTGCAAACATCGAAAACAAAATATAATATGGGCAAAAGGATTGGTAATAAAAAGTATCTTTAATAAACATCTTGTGAAGCACAGCTAGAGTGTTTATGTTCTTATAGCAAAAACTGTCAGGTTTCAATGTCATGTCTGCATTTTAAAGAGCTTTGGAAACAGCTTTATGTCTTTAAACTATGAATAGCTACACTGGAGGTGTGCCAAAGTGGTAAACTGTCTTTACTGGGAGAAATCAATCCCCATGGAGACCTCTGGCCAGGTGCTTCTAAATTATGGCTGACTGAATTATATCTCAATTCCAGCTTCCGCCTGAGACGGTGATTAGAGCTGCCCTTGAAGGACGGCGTTGGAGGCAGCTTGGGCTCAGTTGGGTGTGACTAACAGAGTGACAGACCATTTATTAGTTAATGAACACTAAAAATGAAGTTTCCTCATGTTAAACACACAGGTTAACTGTAAAACCCTCGTATGATCTTGTGTAGAGACATCAGCTTCCAGCTGTGGCCTCCAAACAATGACGACCGTTTTCATGAACTAATTGTGCCATTGATTAGCCTACATATGCTCCAGCAGGGTTTGCAGATGCTTTCTGTCTGATGACACTGTCCGGTGTTCGACCTATTTTTCCTGAGCTGTAGGCAACATCCCCACTGTCGCTTTCATCACACTCTGAGTGGTATCAGAACATCTGCAGTCAAGGAAACTATGTGGGGCTTTTCTGTGGGCTTGGAAACTATTCTGTGACAAGCACAGCACCTACTGTTCACAAAGTTATTGTCAATACCAGAAGGGGATTTACATGACTCCAGATTGGTGTAAAATGTTTTCCAGATCAGCCTTGACTTTACTCCATTTGAACCTCCTTAAACATGGGCTTAAGCTGAATGGGTGCGTCTCTGTCTTTAATCTGATAACTGGACCTGTTATTTGCCTTTTAAATTGGAGCACTTTCAGGAATTTAGGCCGTGTCCCACTGACTGGATAAATGTCGTATGCCTTGGATGTTAAACTCCTGGTTTTGACTGTTAAAACGCAGTCAGGCTGTTCTCTAAAAGAATGTCTGGGAGAAGTTTCACAGGCTTAAATCGTTTGTTTGAAATGCGAAAAATGTGTTTGCTGAGGAGGAACGTGTGAAACTCCAGGCTTTATCTCTACTCCCCGCCTTTCTAAGTCTGCCCCGCATCTGACTGCTTTAGGGTCTTGGTTCGCACAGCCGCTTGTGCTTTGTCCCACATTGCGTTTGGCAGTTCTCGTCGCCACCGCTCCCCGTCTCTGAGCAAAAGGCGCTGCGCACCGGTCCGCTCGGAAATGTAGTTTCTTGCGCGCACAGCGGTCTCCAAAAATGGACTTAAAATCCGAGCTCCTCAAGTCGATCTGGTACGCTTTCACGTCGCTGGACGTCGAGAGGTGCGGAAAAGTGTCCAAATCGCAGTTAAAGGTAAGCAGGGAAGTTTGTGGGACGTTTTTTCGAGATCAGGAAACCGAGACCGGGCTTGGTCCCTGGACAGCACAGAGACAGAGTGAAAACGCTGTACTTCACATAGTTCTCACACATTTTTCACGTTTTTGTTGTTTGTTTTTTGTTTTGTTGTGTTTTGTATTTATTCACGTTTTATGAATGCATAGAAGTCAGAAAGAATCAGTGAATCGTGTTAGATTTTTTTCTGGAAAAAGCAAAGTTGGAAAAGTTAACACCTAGGAGCCAACAAGTATTTTAAATTGACGCACAAATCCGAACTGTAAAAAGTCTTTAGACTCCTTTCGTGTAAGCAGCTCAAACTGGGGAATAGGTTTGTAAACAGTTTCATGTTCAAGCTCAAAGTTCAACCCTTTCCCATGGCTTAGAAAACAGTGAAAATAGTGACTTTGCACTATTATCAGGGTTTTACAGTAAAATACAACATGTTTTCTCTCATCTCCCCCTTCATAGGTTTTATTTTTGCTTGTTTAATTGCATTTCCATCCAGTCCTCACATGCCTCTGTTGCTTAGAGGAATCCAGGGAAATAGTAGACAGCTGTCCTGACATGCTTAGCCACTGAGGACAAGCTGCCTCTGGTTGTGTGTGTTTGTGAGTATATGAAGAAACAGGGGAGGGAAGGTGTGGATACCTGCCGAGACTGCAAGCCTTGACCTTTGTACATTTAAAGTGACAGATTTGCGTCTGTGTTTCCTCCACAGGTGCTTTCTCACAACCTGTATACGGTGCTGAACATCCCACATGATCCAGTCGCCCTGGAGGAGCACTTCCAGGACGACGATGATGGGCCAGTGTCCAATCACGGCTACATGCCCTACCTCAACAAATATATACTAGATAAGGTACTTGACACATCTTTGCATCGTGGATGTTGAGAAAAAATAGGAAAAAAAGCTGTGTTCATTTATATCACAGATCTAAATACAGAAAACCTTTAGTTAAATAAGAAACCATAAAGTCTCGATTATATTGTCCAAAGTGTGGAACTTTGAATACTTTAAGTATAAATTTCAATGTTGTTGCTTCAGAATACTTGCACCACTACAGTTTTACTGATATTTAATGACTGGTTATGTAGGTGGTTTTACATTCTTACATGAAAAAGTCTGGAATTTCAGTTTCATTTCTTAAATGTGAGGCAGACATTATTGCTGAGTTTAAATCTTTTGTTAAGCAGCTTTCCATAAATCGGGTTTTGAGGTAGCAGAAAGAAATGATCCCACTGGTTGGGTGATTTTTCACACCAGTCATATAAAAATAACTTGTGTAAAAAAGTTTAGTCAGGTGGAGTGATGTTTATTTGCATTTTTAGGTGAAAGAGGGGATGTTTGACAAAGAGAAGTTTGATGATCTGTGCTGGATGATGACCAAGAAGAAGAACTTCAAGGGTTTGCCGCAGGGATCGCTGCTATCGCAGAGAGACTGCTTCAAGCTCTTCTGTTTGTTCAACCTCTTGTCTGAGGATCGCTACCCACTGGTGATGATCGCAGAGGAGGTAAACGACTGACGAGGGAGGATGGTTTAGTTTCTTTCTTTTTCTTAGGGAGGATGGTTTCAAAAGTGAAACGGAAAACAGAATTTTCTGAGAAAACCTTTGTCCGTATACAGGAATTTTACTAATTAAAATGCAAATGTGTTGATTAAAATATGGCAAAAAGACAGTGGTAACATTTTAATCTGGTGACATAAGCAAGACTTATCACTTATTTCTCAGATGAATTTAGGAACAAAACAGGCAGGAAAAAAATGTTGATGTCAAATGTTTTCTTGCCTACGAAAACAGCTTCTGTTGAAGTAAGACGGTTTTACATTTTTTCATGACAGAAAAAAAACAAAAAAATCAAGTGCAAGTAAGTAAGTTAATGATGCTCTTCCTTCCTCTACTTCCTCCATAATGCTCTTGGTTTCCTGTACGGTAGAGACAAAAATAACTTATTCTGTAGACTGAGCACTGTGGTCTGCTCCTTCCAACATGAATAGGTATGCAACATGTCAGATACTTTTTTACAGTACCATCAGTATTTTATTCAGGTTTTTCTGTTTTTGTGATGTTTTCTTCAAATATTTGAACACTTTAAGGTGGAGTATATCCTCAAGAAGATCTCAACAGCGATGAACCAAGAGTGGGACGGGAAGCCCTTGGAAGACCTAATCTCCCAGGATGCCACAGTGCAGGAAGAGGGCATGTCTGTGTGGACCTTCCTGGAGCACATGACCTCTGGCCAGCTGCTGAGGGTCATCAGTGCGGAGGCCTTCAGCCTGGCTTTAGATGAGGTGTTCCTAGAGATGTATCACAATGTCCTCAAGAGGGTGAGTCATTTTGTATCCTGTTGGGCAGTTTATCTACACTCATGACTTTTTATCTTGTCTGATCTTCAGATTGGTCCTTGTTTTCCAGGGTTACATGTGGAAGAAGGGGCATTTGCGCAGGAACTGGACTGAGCGCTGGTTTGTGCTGAAGCCCTCCTCCATAGCTTACTACGTCAGCGAGTCCTTAAAAGACAAGAGAGGGGAAATCCAGCTGGATAAGAATTGTGTCATAGAGGTTGGTGAGGAAACATCTTGGACGGGACTGTGATTTACCCAGATTGTGGCTCATGCAGGTCTGCAGCAGCTGTGTGACAGTTCCTGTTCTTTCTCAGCCCACTCCAGACAGGGAGGGGAAGCGCTGTTTGTTCTGTGTGAAAACCCACAGCAAAACCTATGAGATGAGTGCATCTGACCAGCGGCAGAAAGTGGAGTGGACTCAAGGTGGGTGTGTATGAGCGTGAGGGTGCGCGTGTGTGTGGTTGTTGCCATGCCAAAATATTAACTATTACTGATCAATTTTTGTATGGATGAAGCAAGAACTTGCCGTTTGTACAAAGTGACCATGTTGACCACGTTGAGATTTTGGTGTTCCCCTGTGATCACTGTCACTCATTGATGCAAAATTCCGTTTGGATCTTTGAGAAAAACCGGCAGTTCAAGAACACACCTGGGGGTTTTGACCGTTCTTGGCTCGATGTGGATGTTTAACAAGTGCATGTAAGCGTTGAGGAACCCCAATCCAGTGGCTGATGTGACACTTTTTGAAGTCACAGCAGTTGAGATCTTGCAGTTTTACCTGCAGGTAAAACCGCAGAGGTTAAAGACATATCAATGCAGTTTAAGAAGCCACCTTTTTTTTTTTTTTTTTAAGATTTTTGTGCTTCTAGTTAGGTAGAGAGAGGTGGGAGACATGCAGCAAAGAGTCACAGGCCGGGAGTTGAACCGGGACTGCCTGCACAAGGACCATAGCCTCTGTATGTGCTGCATAGAAGTATTGATCAGATATACCAAGTTACTTTAAGATGTTGACGTGTGTTACATATAGGAAATAGAGGTAGTGTAGCCCACTATAAGCTAGATGTTTGAGTGAGCAGCTATCTTGATCTTGATTGGGTCAGATGCTTAAAACAGTCACAATCTGTGTGACCGTGAGGTCAGAAGTTTAACAGCAAATTCTGTGGTCGTACGAAATATTCATAAATTATGTTAAACTGATCATGGCTGAATTCAGTAACAATGACTATAACAATATTTGACAAAAAGCTTGCTGTAGTAAAAATTTATGTCTAGTTTTAACTTAACCCTCACTTAAACTTAATGTGAAAGTTTTTATGGTTGTTTTAATGGAAACAGATTTTTTTTTTATTAATGAAAATGAAAGATAAGCCTACATCTAACTCTTCCGCTCACAGAAACAGAACATGGATATCTTGTGTTTTTGTCGACCCCTCAGCTATTCAAACAGCCCTCCGTCTTCAAAGTGAGGGAAAGTCCTCCTTTCATCATGAGCTCAAGCTGAAGAGACGGATCCAACGGGAGCACAGCCTCCGAGAGCGCAGCCGGAGCGCCCGGAGCAGCTGCAGCAGCCGGAGCAGCCAATCAGACGACCAAGAGATGGAAAAGCTGGAGAAGGAGAAACAGGATTTAGAGATTGAAAACATTATTCAGGTAGGTTTATCGTTTTTACACTCACTGGCAATGATTATGCCATGGTATTTATGCACCACAAAACTGTGTTTTGCAGCATGCACGGGAAATGGAAAGTCGGCGAAGAGAGGCAGAGGAGAGAGAGAGGAGGAAACAGAGGGAGGTGCAGATGGAGCTGGAGAGACAGCTAAAAGAGGCCGAGATGGTGAGAAAACATTTGGCAGATGACAACACTTATTTATAGTTCTTCTGAAAAACGTTTTAGTGTCCATCTCATTGACTCTGATTTCTGAAAACAGCAGCAAAACATTGGCATTATAAAACTCAGTCTTAACCTTTAACGAAGCAGAGAAATGGTTATGTTCTACGTGGAAAAGTGATTGGGGTGTAAGTCAGTTTTGTGTGTGTGTCCAGTTGAGAGACAGCATGCAGGCTGAGATGGATGAGAAGGAAAGGAGAGCTGAGCTGCAGAAGAAGAAGATCCTGGAGTTGGAGCTGACACAGCAGAAACTGGAAGCTGCTCTGAACATAGAGATCCAGGCTCGGATGGAGGAGGAGCGGGCCAGACAGGAGCTGGAGGGGTAACAATGCTTTTTAACAAGTTCTCATGTCATGTAAACATATTTTGGGAATTTTGAAAATGTATTTTGGTATTGTTGGAGGGAAAAAGTCTGGAGAACTGTGTAGATATCCAACAAATTAACTGGTGGGGAACTTTGATAATGCAGGGAAATTCTTACACGCTCGCACATCTTGCACAACAATTTATTTTTGGACCTAATAGTCTAAACCCCCAGCTGAATTCTTCTTCTGTTCCCTCACTGTCTTAGGTTGTTGGAAGCTGAAGAGGAGAAGAAGATGCAGTTTCTGCTCCTTCAGGCGCAGCAGAGGGTCTTGCAGAGACTGAGTCCTGCACACGAAGCCTCAGACGGCAACGTAGACAAGGACACCCCCTCGGCCCTCTACTCGGCTTCTCAAGAGCTGCAGGATTTGCAGGCATCACGCCAGAGGAGCCACCAGCACCTTGAGGTGGGAGAGTTTGCACGTGCAGCACAATATGTTCGGTTCTTCTCCAAAGCGAACATTGATGATGCTGCTATCTCATTTCCAGGAGATGCAGGAGAGGCTGAGGAACGCCAGCCAGCATGTACGGCACTGGAACGTCCAGCTGAACCGCCTCATGACGCCCATTTCTCCTGCAGGTGCAGTATCATTTTTGATTGAATCCTCTCCCCAAAATGAAGGTTTAAATAAAAAAATAATAAGTACATAAATAGATGTGGTTGGACATTAAAAGTAAGGAGAAAGGTCTATGCCTGCTGCAGGGGTGATAATGTCCATAATGACATTTTCATTCTTAAACTTCTAGAAAAGCAGAATGTAGTGAAAACTTGGGTTAATAAGATATATATATTTTTAAATCACTCATGGTTAAATGTAAAATGTTTTAAAAAGGCAAGTTTATCCTTTGTTTTGGTCTGTTTATTTGGTGTAATTCACCTCATTGACTGAGTCTGTACCATATATTTAATTAAAACAGCATAGATATTCAAAGAAACATGTTTTTTAAGATTTAAAGTAAAAATAGAAAAATGTGTTGGTTTTTTTTGTCTATCCTTTAATCACTTGTAATATTACCATTTCCATGGCTTAAATTTGATTTTATTAATTATATTATGTGGTTACAAGAAACTGCAATTCACCTATAAATGAATTAGGAAAATATTAGAATAAATACGTGGACATTCGGAATGATGGAAAGTCTGAGTGCTGAAACCCGGCCACTTATCCACCAGACGTGCTCTGTCACCACATTTGGCTCCCAAAACACTTGCACGAACCCATGTCAAAACCAACCTATCCCACATGTGATACATCTGGCCCGTCCATGTCATGCCATCACCCAAGCTTGCTCAGACTTGTCTGTTATTTGGGTGCTTTCTTATCATATTTAAAACTGTGTGATTACAAACATTTTTTTTTCTTTATTGTAGAGCGTTTGGAAAGTCGTCTTATGACAAAAAATGTGTGTCCCAAAAAGGAGGGAGCGCTGGCCAGCAATGAATTCATCTCAAAATTAAAGATAAGAGGCAATCAGCACGGCCAGATACAAGGAGACGAACATGACACACTGGACGAGCTGATGGAGTCCACTCACCTGTCAGATGAATCAGACGAATCCCAGCAGAAACCCAATGGACGTATGTAATCACCGTGGTGACTTGGTGACGTTTGAGAGAAATAAGAAGGGAAAAAAGAGGGCGGGTAGGGTATAAGATATTTACAAAACAAAAAGCAAAGTTCATCCATCCATTTTCTATACTCTCTTCATCCTGTTCAGGGTTAGAAAGAGGACAACTGGAACCTCTCTAAGCTGCCATCTGGGGTCCACCCACGACAGGTCACCAGCCCGTCACAGGACCATGAAGACTCTCATAATCTATTTAGAATCACCAAATAGCCTAACATGTATGAAGAAAGCTGGAGACCTGGAGATAGCACACCCGTTTTCAGGGGAACACGTAGACTCCACACATTAGGACTCTAACTGAGATCCAAACCAAAAACCTTATTCCAGGAAGGCGACGGCGCCCACCAACACCACACAGTGCCCCTAAAAACAGCTTGGCATCACATTTATAACTCATCTAAGACTCACTGAGATTCACAGTCTTGTACAATAAAGTTTACTACTGGATAATAAAAGGTTTGTGTGGTGCTTCTCATTCTTATTTCACTCTACTACAATTAAATAGTCGTCTGAATTTTATTTCACTGTAGTCTGACCAAGCAACAAATAAAAAATTGATGTCATGTATGAGCAAAGTTTAAAAAAAAAAAGTTTTTAGTTTTAAGCATTTGGATTTTGAGCTTCCCATTTCAGTAAAACGCTGCAGTGATGCAGTCAAGCCTGATCGATAAATCGACAAGCGGCTGCCAGTTATACTTATATAATTACATTGATGATTCCTTTGTTGAGGTTATGTAAAATACAAAGTTATGTTTGTAGCCCTAGAGAGAGACACTTTTTTATTATTATCACTTTTAACCCCTGCAGCTGCGGTGCATGATAAGATTGCTTTTATAGTACAGATACATCAGCAGTTTCCACAAATTTCCCAAAGTAGTAAAACATTTCTGACCACATGTTTCCTTTCACAAGTGTCCCATTTTAAACCAGTTCTCCGCGCTGACTGGACCAGAGCCGCGCTCGTGACCTAGAGAGACAAATGTATATACTACAGCTCAACAAATGTCCATGCTCTTTGTTTGTTTCATATAAATCAGGCAGTTTAGTGGTAACTGAACCACTACACTTAAAAATAAAGCGCTGATATATTTTAAAGATGAATAATTCTGGGTTAAACAGTTGATAGAGGACAATTTATGTCTTTCACTACACTTTCTTATTTTTTAGAGATTTATGGCCTTAGTGGCTTAATAGCTCATCAAAGGCGTAATTTTTTATAGGAATAAATATGAAAACAAGAAAGTTGTATTATGGTCATATTTGAAGGGTTTAAGTATTCGTGCTAAATTAATTCAGTCATGAGTCATGACATATCTTCACCTGGTGTGGCGCTGTCGTGCAAAAGCGGCCGAAATTCAACCAGAAAGAAAACAACGTGAGGACGGCATGGCGGCGTCCTCCGAGCTGGCACGCTGGATGAGCAGGAGGGTTTAGTTTGGGTTAAACTGACTGTTTTATCACACACTTTGGTTTGCGGGTGTGTTTTAACCCCTGAAGACACCGTTTAAAGAGGGTTGTAGCGCATGTCCGTGTCAAAGGTTGTGAGGATGACGTTCAGCGCCAGGGTCAGATCGCTGGTTCCGCGCAGCCGGAGGCTGTGCACCAGCGCGCCCGACCTCCCGGATCCGGCTCCGGATGATCAGCCCGAAGCGGTGCGGCAGCGGAGGCCCAGGAAGGACCCCCGCGGCTGCTCCGTGCTCCTCTTCCCCGGACAGGGCAGCCAGTTCGCGGGCATGTGCAGAGGGCTCCTGAAGTACCCAAACGTGAAAGAAATGTTCTCCGTAGCGCAGAAGATCCTCGGGTACGACCTGCTGTCTCTGTGCCTGCAGGGACCCGAGGAGGAGCTGCGGAGGACGGCTCACTGTCAGCCGGCCGTGTTCGTCACCTCGCTGGCCGCGGTGGAGCGGCTGCACCACGAAAACCCAAAGGTCATGAAGGGACTCGTAGCATATTTATATATACATGGGGCTCCCTCGTTTTATTTATTTGCATTAAAGTTATAATAATGAGCCTGTAATCGTAACATCATGCGAGACACCTAACTCAGTTTTACATTTGTGCCCATAGAGTATCGAGACTTGTGTTGCTGCTGCGGGTTTTAGCGTTGGGGAATTTGCTGCTCTCGTCTTTTCTGGTGCGATGGACTTTGCAGAAGGTGAAGATGTGTGTTTAATTTCTCGTGCATCGTTTAAAACAACTGGGAGTTGACGGACCTTACTTGTTATCTCTTCAAGCCCTGTATGCAGTGAAGGTGCGCGCCGAGGCCATGCAGAAAGCGTCTGAGCTGGTTCCCAGCGGGATGCTGTCAGTCATCGGTAGACCTCAGGCTCGGTATAAATACGCCTGCCTGCAGGCTAAAGAGCACTGCAGGAGTTTGGGGATAGAGGAGCCTGTTTGCTCCGTGGCCAACTACCTGTTCCCCGATGGCAGAGTCATCGCAGGGCACCAGCAAGTATGAGAGCATGACCACATGAGCTCGTGCAGCTCCACATTGGTCTTGTGCTTTGCTTTCATCAGAGTGCTGCTGTGTTCCCAGGCTCTGGACTTCCTCCAGCAGAACTCACGACGTCTACATTTTATGAGGACCAAACCTCTCCCAGTCAGCGGGGCTTTCCACACCGAGCTGATGGCGTCAGCTACTGAGCCCCTCAGAGAGGTTCTCAAGCAGGTGGAGGTCAGTCAACCAACATTTTACCATTTCTGTTACAAAATCTGTCGTGATGCAACTATGACTGCATTAGGCACTCATAGTTGAAACAAAAAAACAATGAAATGATAAATTACAAAATATTTGTAGGATTAATCAACTGAGTTTGTACTTCATCGTTTTTATGGAGGAACATTAAAGACCATCAACAAAGATCACTCCAGACATGAGCTGTCCAGACGTCTGCATGGTCACAGAGGGACCCAGTGGTCATTTTAGGAAACATCTAACATCTAGACTCTCTTACATTAGCTGATGTTACAGTTAATGAATCCACCCTCAGGAGACTGTTAAAAACTGAAACTATTATGTTCAAAGTTTTAGTTATCTAAGAGAGAGAGAGAAACATTTGTGAAAATGACATGCAATTTCTTTAAACGCGTGACCAAGTGAAGAACCTGGGCATCATTCTTGATTCGGAGCTCAGTTTTATTTCACGTGGTTGGCATGTGGTTAAAACAGGTTTTTATCATCTCAAGACCGTAGACGGCGTCCCACCGTTTATCTCTCGGGCCAACACAGGGATGCTTTTAACTCAAGTTGGATACTTTTATCTCAAGTTGGATTCATTCCTGTAATACTCTGCTTTCTGGGCACTTTCTGCATCGGGAGGGCTGTTAACACCGGTTGCCATGGCGCTGGCTAGAGGTCTGCTCCTCCCTGGCTTGTGGTGGGGTTCATCCATCCATCCTACAGCAGCGGTGTTTGGCACGCTGCCTGCCTGGACGTGGGTCGTGGCCCCCTGCCAGGTGCAGCAGCCGCGTCCCGATGCAGACAGCTCCCTGTGATTGTGTGATAGTGTTCCCTCACTGGTTCTTCTGGTACGAAGAGCAAATGAGAGCATAAGCTTGAGAAATATTTTTCAATAGTTTCCCAACTATTGTGTCACTTTTTAATATATAATCTCTCCAACAACTATGTATTTTTGAAATCTCTGTCCCTTGTCAGATGTTAAGCAGTTCGCCTTTCCTCCAAACATCCTTCCCTTGTAGGTTCGGCGCCCGGAGGTCAGAGTCTACTCTAATGTGGACGGTAAGCGCTACATGAATGAGAGTCATGTGCGCAGGCAGCTGGTGAAACAGCTGGTGTCACCCGTGAAATGGGAACAAACTCTACACGAGATGTACGAGAGGATGCAGGGCGAGAGCTTCCCTCACACGTACGAGCTCGGGCCTGGGAAGCAGCTTGGCGCCACGCTTCAGAAGTGTAACCGGAAGGCCTTTCAGATGTACACTCACGTGGAAGTCGGCACGTAGCAGAAGAGACGTGGACTCTGATCAATGCCAAAAAAATAATTGAAAAAAAGCTTGTGTATGTTTCTTACAGCTCTGGTTGTATGTATTATTGTGTAATTATAAAAAAACAAAGATTATTAATCAGACTTTAAGTTTTTATCATCATAAAATTTATTTGCGTCACATGAAAAAAAAAGCATTTTCAGATATGCAACAGAAGGTCCAGCTCCCATAATTTTATTATAAGCAAAGCTACATATCAGTTGTAAAAATCTCGGCCCCTTAAACCAGTAAGAAACTCCAACCGACTGCAGGCCAGCAACAGTCCAGTCATGTGAAACGTGATTTATGACATTAATATAACTGATCCAACATGTCAGTGCAACGATATACTGGAAACATGTCAGGAAACCCTGTAAAACTGTCTTTTTTAACAATTCTCAGTTGCTCTTTTTTTTTTTTTTTTTTAAACCTTTTGTTTCCAGCTACAATAACTTGCTCACAGTTTTCAACAGCAACTTCAACACAGCTCATTAAAATAGTATAAAAAGATAAGTCAAAGTAAACAGCAGAATTAAAGTAAGAAATAATTTTCACTCATTTGCAAACTTTTTTTTTTTTTTTTTTTTTGTTAAGCGTGTGAGGCCCAGAAAAGACCTGCTCGTAGCCCCTTTAGGCTTTTCCTTCCATCCACAGCGCACCAAACATGCTGACTGTGGCCACCAGCGCCACAGTCATGAGCGCTCCTCTGGTCCAGCCAGCGCAGAGAACTGGTTTCAAATGGGACACCTGTGAAATGAAACATATAGTCAGAAATATTTTACTACTTTGGGACATTTGTGAAAACTTTGATATATCTCTACACTATGCACTGTGGCTGCAGGGGTTAAAATGGATAAATAATAAAAAAAATTGTAATTTTAAAATGAAATACCTGAGAGAAAAAAACATAATGGAAATTAGAGGAACAGAGAGTAGGTTACCCTGGCTGTGAAGGCCTCGGTCCTGAGGATCCCCTGCCCAGGTGTGGTGCTCACAATCCACGCCTTCACCGCAGCAAAGAGGCTCTGAAAGCCCCAAAACTGACTCTGGATATCCCTGTGAGAGAGCAGTGACAGGTTACAGCTCCCCGTTTAAAGATTTAATATCAATAGAGGGAGTTTTGTACCTGTAGATTGTCCTTCTCAGTGTCTGGGCAGGTCTCAGCAGGTGTAGAGGAATTGGTTGCCAGGTTGGATCTCTCTGTGCCCTCTCCCAGACCATCTGGTCTCCGATTATTGCCAACTGGCGACCACAGGCCCTTGCAGCCCTGTCACTGATCCTTAAAGAGAAAATCCAATTCTACGGTTATTTTTCTCTTTTTAATGAAAGTTTAAAAACCCCTCTTCGATAGTGTTTGATCTGTATGTCGTGTTTCCACATGCACAATCTGCCTGAGACCTGTTGTGTTGTCATACATCAGCAGGGAGGGTCTGCACAGTACCTTAGGTTCATGTCAGACAGGGTGCCGGTGTCTACCTCTCCGGGTCCAGCCCGGAGGGACACAGCGTGATTTTGCCGTCTTGTTTGTTCCACCATCGTGTTTTCTGAGGAGGAGCAAAAACGATATGCGAAAGATTCATTCAAGCAGAACCACAAACAATCGCCATGCAGCACTGGTAAGGCCTCTGCTCAACTCCAGAGGTTCATAAACATGTTGTATAAATACTGAGTCATGTGACCAGGATAGGTGGCGCCTTTGTTGCTAGGGAGAAAGTCCAGGTTGAAAATAAAAAAAAAGGTTTGAAGAAGTGACATCATCTGTTGGTTTACGTCTACTGTCTAAAGTCTAGCTCAAATAAAGGGAGTTTCACTTCCTTAATGTTTAGGACCAGTTTGTACAGAACATTTTAGATCTGCCTTTATTGCTGTGCGTGACTTTTGATATGTTGTTTGTAGGTTGGTAAACTCCAGTGTGCACCTGAGTTGGGATCAGTATCTATTGTACTTGTGTCCCGTGATGCAAATTCCATATTTACATAACTCAAATGAACCAAACTGCCTTTTTATCCTTACTGAGAAGAAATTCACGCCACCAGTTCCCCAAAATATCCCCAAAAAGTCTTGACAGGACCACTATAAAGACATTTTGTATCTATGTGGGGTTTTTTTTTTAAGTATCTTTAGACCGTTTACAGTTTTTATTCAGATTTTTGAAGGGGAAAACGTGTTGTTGTAACTGAGGGAACCTAAAACATATAATCAATAGCCATACCTATTTTGGGAGCTTTAAGGCCTTAAACTTGTAGTGTAGCCTACAGCAGTTTGGTATATTGTCATAACACAAAAGACGAAGTCAGTCTTGTCACCCAAAACAAAGGTCGTTTTGAAAAACAGACATGTAGGATTAGACATGGAGCTGCATCTGTCTATTAATTTGACTCTATTTTCACATAAACCTATACATTTTATCATGCTGAAGTAGCATTTTGTTTAATATTAGACTAATTTAGGCTAAACGCTTCGGTCCTGGCAGTAAACAGGTGCATGCATAACAAAAAAGAAAGTAAAACTACCTTTTGTGTAGATTAAAATGGACGCCGCCCTGCAATACATAAAAAGACATGATCATTAACAATAGCAGGTTATAAGAATATTAAATAAATACCAGTAAGGTGTTCGTACTCACAGCAGCGTCCTTTAATCTTGTTGCTCTCAGGTAACTGCCACAAATACGACTGGCCACGCCTTTACCTGTTACTATCATTTGCGCTCACTAGGGGGCGACAGAATCACCATGACGCGACTCAATGTTGTCACTTGAAAGATGTTGCTGGACGCGCTCAACAGAATAACTCAAACACACGCTTTAAAAAACAAAAAACAAACAAACATCATATGCACCTACCTGCCCACATAGATCCTTCATGCTCACAGAAATAAACATCTACATAACTCTTAGAAGAGACTTAAACCCTGATTATTTTCCCTTCTTGAGTTTCCTGTCAAGTGCTGTTTTTATCTTTATTGTTCTTGTTTTCTTTCTTTCTAAGTCACTATTTCTAAGCTATGATAGAATCTCCCGTCCCACCACATCTCAAAGGTGCGTCTTAAAAAAATTAACTTTTGGGCGGTGGCCATTGGAGTACTGTGAACTCACTCACTGTATGTTCAAGAAACCAGTTTGAGATTATTTGAACTAAATGACAAGTTATCCTGTTGGAAGTAGCCATCAGAAGGTGGGTACACTGTGATCATAATGATGTCCAATTAATCCTAAGGGGCCCAAAGTGTGCTAAGAAATATGAAAATATTCCCCCTCATCGTTACACCCCTAGCAGCAGCATGAACCGTTGGGTATCATTTAAGACAGGATAGATCCATGCTTTTATGTTGTTTACCCAAAATTCTGACTCCACCATCTGAATGTTGGAGAGGAAATCAAATTCATCAGACCAAGCAATGTTTTTTTCCCTGTCCTGTTCTTATCTGACAGGAGAGGCACCCAGTGTAGCCTTTTGCTGCTCTTTACCTTCTGCTTCCAGATTTGACGTGTTGCACATCCAGGGATGGTATTCTGCATACCTATTCTGCAATCCAACTCTCTCTGACCTTTGAGATCAACAAGACAATTTCACACAAACGACTGCCAGTCACTGGATATTTTCTCTTTTTTGGACCATACTCTGTAAACCCTAGAGATGGATGTGCGTGGAAATACCAGTAGATCTGCAGTTTCTGAAACACTCAGAGCTTCCCACATGACTTTAACAATCATGCCACTTTCAAATTTACTTAAATCCCTTTTCTTGCCCATTTCAATGCTCGACTTTGAATGCACGTCAATGCACGTCTACATTAAGTTGCTGTCACGTGACCGGCTGAAGCAATTGAACAAGTGTACTTAATAAAGTGACCGACAGACGTAGAAACTCCACAGCATCATTTAGGGGTTAGGTTTCGTTCAACAGTATTTACATACGCAGACGAACACTGACCCCTACCGGTAATCCGGTGTAATTACATGTTGTATCGACGTCACTGCGTCCTCCGTTGCTAGGTTATTCTCCCGGAAGGACCAAGCTCGTAACGTAAAGACATTTGTGTTTTTCAAATATTTCATGCTCGAGCATAAGTCCAAATATATTGCAATGTAGTCTGATACGTATACACATTATGCTCAACGACAAAGACTTGTGCTGTTGCGACAGTTTGACCGTTTAGGGCGTTGTCGTCGATCTGTCTGCCTCTGGTCGTGTAATAATCGCGGCTTGCAGCCGATAAAACCGCGAGCATGAACGCCGTGTTTAGTCGTTAGCGGCGATGCTGACCAACTGTTTTACTACGAGCTCAGCTAAAGACGTTTGGATGAGGTTGCACCCTTGACTGGATGATGGCCGCCCAGCCTCTGCAGCAGTCCGAGGAGGATTCAGCAGCCGTCTGACGGAGCCATCCGACCGGCCCATGCTGATGACTGGCTGTTTCCTGACGCTTACTTGCAGGTATCTTACCGAATAAAAACTCCTGACAACCCTTTCTGAACGTTGTCATCGTGCATTTTTAACACTACATTTATGTGCACGAGTAATATCTGTTTTCATATGCTTTACTGTCTGTTTACCTGTTGTTTTTTTTATTATTATTTTGCTCCACCTTAGTGGGAGGCACCATGGCCGGTAAGGTGAAGTGGGTGACAGATATTGAGAAGTCAGTGCTCATCAATAACTTTGAGAAAAGAGAATGGATTCAAGTTACAGAAAGCGAGGACTGGAATTTCTATTGGTATGTTTTACATCATTGCACCCGCATCTCCAGACTTGGAAAACGGTGTAACGCTAAAATCATTAATAAAGACAGTTTTGTTAAGTTATGTGCCTATATAATCATGCCATTGCATCAACAACACACGTATTCCTTTTGCAGAAAGGTGGCCTTAGGGACATGACATGGTTATGTAGTTTACTGGTTCCCAGACCTGGTTTGAGATAATCAGAACAACAGGCTCCTGACCCAGACATTACAGAAAGAGGTCAGAAGAACCTAAAATCTAAAAGTGAAAAGGTTGCAAGATTTCTTTCCTCCACGGCAAATCAGCTGTGCGTGTTGATCCTGAAAATCTAATTTAACACATCAATTGTTTTAATAGCCAGATCCACTTAACTCTTGACATCACAGTAAATATAATATAAGTTTATCTTTTTACCACTGTGTAGGATGAGCATCCAGACCATCAGGAATGTGTTCAGTGTGGATACTGGGTACCGCCTGTCAGATGACCAGATGGTAAACCACTTTCCCAACCACTACGAGCTGACCAGGAAGGACTTGATGATCAAGAACATCAAACGCTACCGAAAGGAGCTGGAGAAGGAAGGCAGTGTACTTGCAGAGAAGGATGAGAACGGAAAATACATTTATCTGGGTACTATCTGGTTATCTTACTACAACTCATAGAGGAGGGACGGATGTAGAAATGCATGCAAAAGTACACTATTTTCTTTCCTCTTGCACAATGTGGTGAGACATGTGCTTTAAGCAATAAATCTGATGATGTTTTTGTTGTTGTTTATTCGGGTAGACTTTGTCCCAGTGACGTTCATGCTTCCTGCGGATTACAACCTATTTGTGGAGGAATTTCGCAAGAATCCCTCGAGCACCTGGATCATGAAGCCCTGTGGGAAGGCCCAAGGCAAAGGCATCTTCCTCATCAACAAACTCTCTCAGATTAAAAAGTGGTCGCGAGACAGCCGCACTTCTACGTGAGTCAACAAAGACCTTATTGTAACACAGATGATGATGGTTATGTAATTACATGTGGTGCCATACTGTCTTTTTTATATTCACATAATACATAACTCAATAAAAATCTCCCCAGCCATAATTTTACTGCAAAAGCAGTAAAATTAAGTATTTTATTTTATTTAAAAATAATTTAAATTCAGTGTTGCTGTTAAAAGACTACTCTTGATCAGCGGTTGCTGTGCCTGGTGCCTGATTGTGTATTGACCACAGGTTTATGACAGCATCCAGTGGCAAAGAGGCTTATGTCATCTCCTTGTACATTGACAATCCTCTGCTTATTGGAGGGAAGAAGTTTGACCTGCGTCTCTATGTTCTGGTGACAACATATCGGCCCCTGAAATGCTACATGTAAGTACTTTTCAAGTGGTTTTAAAGTTCAGCTGTTTCGACATTAAATATTCACTCGGCAAACTTTTTTGTGCTTATTTAATGACAGTCGTGTGTTAGAGTATCATAGAAGTCTTTAGACAGACAGTATGTGTGCCTCTCTAATTCTGCCACAGTTGTTTATGTATTTATTTATTTTATTTATTTATTTTTGACTGTCAGGTACAAGCTGGGCTTCTGCAGGTTTTGCACAGTGAAGTACACTCCCAGCACCAGCGAGCTGGACAACATGTTCGTTCACCTCACCAATGTGGCTATCCAAAAGCACGGGGTACGTGCGCATCATGTCAGAAGACCTTCACAAAACATCCAGTTTTGTTGTAATCAAAATGCATGACTAATGAAATACGGTTATACCCTTCTTCTGTGCTGAATGACTGCATTTGAATTCATTTTTAACACTAACAAACTATTAAATTAGCTGTGTATAAACGTTTTAGGTTTGTTCATAAAAGTGTGTGTAAAATGGAGCGTATCAGCTGAAACTGTGTTTCTGACTGATAGAGCTTTCCACTGGCTCTACAGCAAGTTAAAGAAAAAAAAGGCTTTTTAGTTTTTATTTATTACACTCTCCTATCAGAACTATTGTCTCTAAATTGCTCTGGTGCAATGTTTATTTAATTCAAAGGAACGGGATAAAGTCACGTGAAAGAGACAGTTCAAGGATTTATTTATCAGGACATAGTTGTTAAAACTGTGAGTTTACCTTTAACGCAGGATGATTACAACCACGTCCATGGAGGCAAATGGACGGTGAGCAACCTGCGTTTGTACCTGGAGAGCACCAGAGGAAAGGAGGTGACCAACCGGCTGTTCGACCAGATCCACTGGATCGTTGTGCAGTCGCTAAAGGCCGTAGCTGTAAGTGGATGTAGCCATGAGATTTTTTTTCATTTCAAATATGTGAAAATCAATTACACATAAAATGCTGGACCGTATTATGGAGATTTATTATATTGCTATACACATATCCTGCTATCCACATATCTGCAAAATGTCAGAACAGTTTTTAGCTTCCAGGAACCCACATATTGAATTATAAACTTGCAGAATTTGCAGCACATTCAAGAAGTACAGAGATTTGACCTGCAGTAACGTTCTGCATGTCTTGGGAAGCATGAGTGAAAAAGAAAAAGTCAGGTTTTGACTCTTTTAGTGATATTTCTGTGAAATATGTGGCTTCTAAACCAGTGACTCGTGAAAATATCGAATAGTTGCAGGTGATTCCAAAGTTTCTTGTCGGCATCGGCAGCGATCTGCTGTTCCCTGAAAACATCTGCCAGCTGTGACCTGAAGGGGGTGTGATGAAGGAGAGCTGTGGGTGTGTTGATGCGTTACTTAAGTGTTATGATGTATCGATCAACATAAAAGCAGCATTTCAATATGATCAAGAGTGTCCATGGATATGATCAAGAGTGTTTTAGCTGCTATCATTAGGTGAAACATTGAGTTGGACAAAGTGACTTTGTTGTAAAAAACGAAACCTGTGATGATTTTAGCAGGTCACTATTGTGAAACATGCAGCTGTAAAGCCACCTTAGTGCTTTTGTTTTTAGTACAACGGTACTGTCAGCGTAACGCACACTTCCCATTTCCCCTGAGCGACTAAGTCACTTCCCCTCTGAGGGTGCAATGTAAAGGCTACTTTGTCCTCTTCTAGCTTCGACTGCTGGTGTATTTATACTCTGATTATTTCCAAACATCCTTCCTGTATGAATCACATGGTGTTGCATTGAAAACCTTTCAGTTTATTCAAATCACTCAAAAGAAAAATCCTCCTTCTAATTCAGTCTGCTTTTCTGTCTTATAGTCTGTGATGAACAATGACAAGCACTGTTTCGAGTGTTATGGTTATGACATCATTATTGATGACAAGCTGAAGCCATGGCTTATTGAGGTAAGTCATTTACCAGGACAAATGGCAAAGACATACAATTCATACCAGTAAAACCCTAAAGTCATTCTTTGTAACCTAAAAAAAACACATTTGAATTAATTCAGTGACAGCTCCCAATAAGTTCACAACTTTAAAGTCTAGAGGTGACAGACACTTCTGAAGTACAACGTCATATTCTTTGCTCAGCTTTCGTATGACTTAACAACTAACATGCAGCTATCAAACTCTCCGGAAAATACTGAGGTAACATGAGTACAACCCTATAAATACAACATCCGATACAGGTCATCTGTAGTCAGGTCCCCCTGAGTGGTGCGCTTGTTATGTGACTGGCATTAATAATTGGACTCATTTTGACAGCTGTACAATGCGTTGCTCGGTTTCCAGGCTAGGTCTGAGGTATTCCTGTTCACAGACACCAATCGCATCTATTTTAGGCAACTCAAAATTGGTCGTGGGGCAGTTAGTCTCCTTGTGAAGAACGTGTGCCACAAACCTAGTCAGGGCTGCTCTCCTTTGTCCGTGAATCCAGCAGCATGCTCTGAATGCTGGGAAACAATGCAAGTCTCATTCACAGGTACTGCACGAAAATATTTTAGAAGCTTCCCAAAGTGTCAGTGTTTGTGTCACCTACTTGTGGAAGAAAGCCAACATGTTTTGATGTCAGAATAATTGCTTCATGTCTTTCTGAGCATCCATGTCTGATCGTATTTATGTGCACAGCTGTTAAAGTACATTTTGAGCGGCATTTCCTGCCAGATAAGAGCCTTTATATATGGACAGGAGGAAATTAAATAATGCCCATTTGGATACTACAGGGCGTTATAGCGTGCTACACTCTGTGTACCTATTTAAAGTTTACTGGAAACTAGATCTTTATCTGCATTAGTACATCGCACCATTTCCTGAAAAATGAAATACGATTCTCTTTGTGCTCTTCAGGTCAATGCCTCTCCATCGCTGACCTCCAGCACAGCCAACGACCGCATCCTGAAGTACAACCTCATCAACGACACCCTCAACATCGTTACACCCAATGGGGACATCCCAGACTGCCGCTGGAATCGCAGTCCACCCAAAGAGGCCCTGGGAAACTATCAAGTCCTGTAAGTGTCATTAAAGCTTATCTGTCCTATTCAAACACCCTCCGCAAACTTGGTCAGGCAAGGAGAGACACGGAGGAGATACAAATATCAGTCTGCAGAGTACAGTAGGTCTCGTTTCACAGCTGTTATTATCCCTCAAGTGCTCAGCTGGTGAAGCAAAGACTGTAGCGGTGGCATTAGTTTACTGGTTCGGCTCTGAGTTGACGGATTTGTAACTGACTGATTCAGCAGATTTGTCATATTTCCAATATGCCAAACAGAACTCAGTCCAAACATGTGGACACATTTGATATGATCTCCACAGCACCATTTAAGGCCTTGACTAGCCTCCATGTGAGTTTAAAAAACAGGAGTTCTTCTATTACCTAAGGTTGCTACACGCTGAAAGAAATTCAAAAAACTGGTCGTGAAAGCGTTTCTCTCCATCTCCCTTCGATAGCTCAGTTGGTAGAGCGGAGGACTGTAGCGGCTACAACAGAGATCCTTAGGTCGCTGGTTCAAATCCGGCTCGAAGGAGAATGTTTTTACTCATTAATTAGTGACATCCCATAAAAATTGTGTACTAATGAAATACAGTATACACCGTGGTAAATAAAATCAGTCCTTTAAAATTATTTGATTTTCAAAAAGGTGATTTGATTTTGATCAAAGTGTCAGTAACAGAACCTAAGTTCTTGTATCTTTTTTAACAAATGTATTAAACAATCTTAGTGCTGAAGTGTAAAAAGTAAGTGAACGTACATTAAATAATACCTGATCAATCCTCTTCTGCCAGCAATGACTTCAGTACAGTGTATTGTAGGTCAGACTTGACTCTGCAGGGGATTAAAGAGCATTTGTCTTTGAAGAGCTGCTTCATCTCAGACAGATTTCTAGGATGTCCGTTGTGAAGTCATTCCACAGCATCTCTGTGGGGTTCAGTTCTGGGCCTGGGTTCTAATGTTTAATTGATCTGCTCAATACGAACACAGAAATGATAGCTGTCTCCGTGACATCATCTTCACCATATGGTATTAGTCAGTTTCAGTGACTTAGATTAAGATCAGATATCTTTGTAAGGCAAATTGATGCAGAAAATGCAAATTTTCTGGAAAATAATTGGATTTTTTTGAGACATGTGAGTCAGGAAATCAACTCTTGCCCTTTCCTGCCTGCAATCCTAAAATGAACTTAGATTTCACTTCATACCCAGAGGATCAGGTCTTATCAGGGCTTCCGCTGTGAAACATGAGCTAACACTGAAAGGACTGAGCCAGATTTGGTCCGGGAATCTAAACAGACTGAGATGGACTTTAGTTTGAGGGTCCGATGTTAATTTAATGTACTTTCAAGTATTAGTCAATAATAAGATCAATACGGACGACTATTTCAGTCAGTTAAAAGCGTCTTCTTTAAGCTGTTTTTAGTATTTTGTCTTTTTTTCATAATCTCTAAACAGTTCTGCACAGTAGCTTTCAGTTACTGCTGACTAAATGTCATTTTCACTTTTGCATCCTGTTCAAAGTTGATGTTATACATTTTGGGTCATCAGATCACAAATTACCACAGGTGGAAACACCAGGCTGTACTCATTTTTAGTGATATTTAGAAGTACAGCAAGTATATGTGGCACTACGTAATATTGGAGTTAAAAGAGAGTTCCTTCGAGCCGGATTTGAACCAGCGACCTAAGGATTTCTGTTGTAGCCGCTACAGTCCTCCGCTCTACCAACTGAGCTATCGAAGGAAGGTGACCACAGCAGAGACCACGAGGCATCAGATCCCCCCATGAGGTCCACTTCTGTTTATCATTATTCATTAATAATTCTAAATAGCTAAATTAATTAGATCTAACTAATGTGTGACAGGTTCTCATTCACATTTTAACATAAAACATGTAAGAGGTGGATTTGAACCAACATAAGCATTCATGTTTAGTATCATAGCATGTTGCACTGCAGACTGAGCTATGAAGGATCAGCGGCGGGATGTTTGGTTGTCTCACACCTAATTGATTTGGAACAATAGTCCATGTAAACAAAGTGAGACCAGTGCGTACCACGTGAGTATTGTTTGAGTTAAGCAACTTGTTCAAACAGTCTAAATTCAAGCAAATAGAAAGCACAACAGGACTTCCCCTGCACATGCTGCAACACTCTGTACGTGTGTCATCAGGTACGATGAGGAGCAGGCGCAGAGCGAGAACGCTGAGCGAGACCTGCGGAGCCGATCGGGTCAGCCCCTGGGGTCGAAGGGTACCAAAGGGAGTGCGACTGTTCGCCCCACTGCCGCCACGTGGAAGTGATACGATATTACTGACCTGCAATGACATTCTGTGGATTACAACAGAGAGCACCTGGGACGTAAGGGATGAAACCAAAACCAATATTTTGAGCCCGTCAAAGGACCGCTTCCCCTCCCCTGCACCTCACAGACTGTGGCACAGAAAGCAACATCACTGCTGGCGGAGGGGAGGGTCTGTTTTAGTCTGGCTCTTTGTACGAACCAGTAATCAGAAATTGTGATGACAACATTGTGGGTCAAGTGACTCAAGTATCACATCCAAAGTCTCAACAAAAGGATTACAAACTTGAACTATGCATGATAACTGATGGCTGACAATTGAACGTGACCTGCCACAAACGTACCAGTAAGAGAGCAGACTGTATAAAGATAAAGTGTTAAGCGTATAAGGAGGATATGTGCTCCACATAATAAGTACAAAGATACAAGATTCAGTTAAGTGATATGGAGAATTAACAGCACTAAATGTGTACAGACTGAATCCCAAATGTTTTTTTTACCTTCATTGTCAGTATGCATATGCAAAGGGCCCATTAACATCGACTGTATTCACTGGTGAATACTGCACCTTATCTCTTTATTTGTGCTCAAATATTAAATATATTTCCCATGTGGCATTTTGAAAATTCCTAATGCCACACTGGGTTGCACATTTTAAAGCTTGAAAACCAATGTGTTGGGAATGTATTTCTATCATTTATAAGTATTGCCTGTTTATTTCCTTCCACCACTGAAGTATTAAAACTGAGTATAAGTTCATGTCTACCTTTTTAATACACTGAATTAGGGCTGAATGTTATTGATAAAATGTTGACAGTAACGTATTTAGCTTGTGGTATTAAAAGAAAAAGTCACAAAATGTCAGATTTGAGCCTTAGGCTTGCAATGCAACAAACCGCTTTTGTTTTCATGTATTATTGATGAGTACATCATTATTTTTTCGGCTGATTCATTACTTTGCTAAATGTCAGAAAAAAAGTCAATTCCTGACATTTCTGAGGGATTTTCATTTGAATTTTTCTTGAAAAAAAAAGACTTGATTATTCAGTGGCTGCAGGTTAAATTTCAGTTTGAATTCTGCAGCTCTTCTTGTGTTGAAGCATTTAAAACAACGGTGGTTAAACGATAAAGAGAAAGCATTTCAGTAATCCAGTTGTGACTAAACCAAGCTGTTGATGCTGACACAGTGTCATCTAACCCTACCTTTATAATGAAACCCATTTGGTGTTTTGTGGAAATAAATGCTGCTTTTACTCTTAACATATAATGTTTGATGATTCGTGAAGAGATTGTGTGACAGGACTCTATTTTTTTTTGCCTAATGTATTTTCATTTTTTTCCCCTGTTACAGGGGGCCCATAGCCTCTCGTGAATGAAATCTCATATGCCAGTGATTCTAAAAATTTATCTCCTTTTTTCTTTTTTGCTACAGCAGCTTTGTCTGCATTTGTCTGCTCATTGAAGACTTGTTACCGTGTGCACAGCGATCTGTGATCAAAAATCCCCAAAGGCCGTCAGCCACATACAGCACACCCACCTGTGTGGCCAAATTTAGTGGGTGGGGGGTGGGGCAGATTGTGGAAATACTGACAGCTAAAAAGATCTGGGTGAGGATGTGACTAAGCTCCCTTTAACGTTGTATTCAATGTGATCACAAACTTTGGATTTTATACTCCGTATAAGGTGTAAACAGATGTGTTTCTAGCTTTTGGGTAACAAACTCCTCTAGATGGAAAATTCACTGTTAAACATGATCTCTTATTTCCATTTAAATAAAATATTGATGTTTATTTATAAAAAAATTGGGTGAAAAGTATCTCTAAAATAGAAAACTTCATAAACATTCTTACTTAAGGCCTATGTCATCTCAAGCAAAGAGTGATAAGTGGCACATAAGAACTATAAATATCTTTGCTTATATTACACAATGAATTACTGGCTTGTGCAGGAGTAAAGAAGTCTTGTAAGGAATTGTTTGTGTATTTGCACTGGTGGGGATGATGAGGACTTCATGACAAATTTATGTTTTCACTTTCTATCTAAGCAAGTATGTTTTTTTCAAGTTACAGAGACAAAGCACCTTCAGGTGGTGAAGAATAACCAGTCAAACTAACATGCATGTTTTTGGACTGTGAAAGGAAGCCAGAGTACACGAAGGGAACCCACGCAAGTACGAGGAGAACATGCAAATTCCTCATAGAAAGACTCTTGCCAGGCCCGGGAGTCGAACCAAGAACCTTATGTCTGTGAGGCAACAGTGCTAACCACTAATTGCGATCCTGAGGTTTTGTTACTATGGGCCACTATGGTAAGACCCTTAACTCCCCTTCATTTTAACATTAAATAGTCAATGAAAGTAATGGATAAGAGTGAATGCAGCAAACACTTGGCAGATGTAGGAGGGTGCATATTGCATAGACATGTAAAGAACTTTGGGCTAACACTTCACACTTATTAATTCCCAGTGGTCTTATAATAAGTTAATTAGACTTTAACTAAGAAAACAGACCAGAAACACAACCAGTGGCCCAGTGTCACCAGCTATTGTTCTTTTATTATTATTGATTAAGATATGTTTTGGAACAGGACTTTAAAATGGTCTAAATGGGGGTCATATTGATTTGAAATTGAGTCCACAAGGGCCCTGGTAAAACAGAAAATATGTTCAACCGATTTAATGTCAATAGGTGCTCCTCTGTTTAGTTTGGACAAAGCTGACCGGAATTAAATACTCAGGTAGTGGAAATTGTGGGATTTCAAAATAAGGCTTTGGAATTTGTCTGACTTCACTGTGTCAGAGCTCATAAAAAAGAAAGTTGTAAATCTTCTGATGCTTAATTCTTGGCTATTTCTTACCTGCTTAGAATCCTTTGGTCAGATGGGCACAAAATATTAACATGTTAATCTTAAAAAAAAAAGCACAACAATGGTGCAACAGGAGGCCTAGATGGATAAAGAACGCTGAAGTGAGCCATAGTAAATCTTATTTAGTTGTATTGCTTACATTGTTTTGTTTAGGTGACAAAGTGTATCTATTACGTAAAAGCAGTATATGGGGTACTTAAATACACTACTAGATATTTAAATCACAATCAGAAATTTACTACACCTTAAGTGGGAGTGGTTATACTTTAGTAAAAACTTTATTACAAATATGATGAAATAACCCAAAATCAGAGAAAGATTTTACATTCTAGTTCTTCCTTGGTATAAGCACATAAATATACAAAAGATAAAACACAAATTTAGCTGCACAATGGGCTGTGTTTGAAATATATTATTACATTTTATAATATTGTGGAATATCGTTAAGGTGAAGTTAATTTACAGAATTTCACATATAAGCCAGGTTAATCATAACAAAAGCAACCCATTAATGCACTACATCCTTTTTGTCCCATTTATATTCTTCCTCATTTTAGACGATGTCTCACCAAAATGTAGTTTAGTGGAAATTTACTTTTTTTTTAATGCTATGCCCACAGCTTATCTCAAAATCATTCCCACGCAAGTACCGCAAACTTTCCGCCTTTGTACTTTGCATAACGAACAAGTCCTGTCACTTGCACGCAGTTTTAATTTGAAAATCTTGGCTGGATATGAGCTACGTCACTGCCAACTGAAAGTTGTGTCATTTGGTCGGTCAGTCGGGAGCGACTGTGAACCGCTGCACGGCGGACAAACGAAGGAAAGATTTATGAACTGGCACAACCAAAACAAAACAAAAAATCAACGATTTTTCAATTAAACGCAAACTTTCAAGACGATCAAAGCGATTACAGGTAAGTTTACATCCATAGGCCCGCGTTATGCTGTTGCAGGAACTTTTTAACAGTTGGGGCTGTGGCTCTTTCGCTAACACTGGAGCTAACGAGGGGCTAACTTTATAGTTAATTAACGTCTCATTCGGAGGGAATTGGTTTATTAAACATCCTCAAGTTATGAGTTGGATGAGAAAACGGCAAACTGGTTTTTGTACTGGAGGGGTTTTACGTGCACGTGAAGACACGACTTTGAGATAGTTGAGCTGTGACTTGTACTTGTGTGCCAGTATCTTAGAACTTGAGAGTCTCGAAAGTTCCCGGACTTGAGCTCGTAACGTTGGGTCTCGGTTGGATAGAGGCTGCGTCGGTAATGTCAGGCCTCCAGCTGATGGAAAAGCGGGTTAAATGACCCCGTTTCGTCTCAGCTGTCTTAATTTTCGAGAGATACGAGTGTGTCGTTGCCTGGAGCCACGAAGGGCGGGGCAGGTTTCGCAAGTAAAGATAACCTACCGGTGCTTGTCATGTCGTCCTGCGTGGTCCTCAACGTTGGCAAGTGAAACCAAAAAAATCATCCTTTTTCATGTTTTAATCCTGGAGGTAATGTAAAAGTCGCGATACATTCCCAGAGAGTTTAATTTGGTATTTATCCGACAACTAAAACCCATTATTTTGGCCAATTAAATTGTTATCACTTGGTAATTATCAAGTCAGTCAGGGATTCCTCTCCATCGTGGAGGAGGAGAGTCACGATCCTTTTATGAATCACTGGAAGTTATCAGTCATCATGCAGAAGAAGTATTTGGACGAGTCCAGGGACATTAACATGAGACCTAAAATCAGTGTGTTGTGCGTTCGTAGTAGGAGTGATGTCAGGAGTAAAAGATTAATGAAAATTCATGGTTCCTCTTTTCTGGGGTCATGTGAACTGGCTGCTCGGTCTCAAATCCAGGGTAAACTTAGAAAGGGGTGTTTCAGTTTAGGCTGAAGGTAATACTCTTCATTTAGATCATTGTTTATTGGTGCATTCATAAAGAAGACATCAGGTTACAAAGATATTCCACTGCCGAATTTAATCATTTAATTACTGATGCTGTGATTTTTATCAGTTTGATATGATGGTGCCTCAATTTTCTTGTCATTTCAAGCGAGCATAAACGGTTCCCATGAAAGATAACAAATATTTTGCAAATTGCCAGTGTAAATAGTGTTGTTATTATTGTTTTTTTTTTATCTTTGACACTAAATATATAACCCCAAAGAGCAGGTCAGGGGCTTCCATATAGGAAAAAAAGTGGAAATTGCCGTTCGGTGATGTAAGGATCTCCCCTTCCCTTTCATGTAATACTGTATTTCCCTCCATTATGTTCCTCTCCATGCTGTTGGCATGTCCAGTGGAAAGTGCTTGAAAGTCTGGAACAAATGCCATTGTTTTTTTTTCTCTGTTCATGGACCAAGGGGTTTTTCAGCAGCCAGAAAAATAAAACCAAAACTCCTCATTCCAGTGATTGGCTGTCTTGAGTGACAGTTAACCTCGTATTGATGGACCAAATTGATCTTTTCTGGTGCTTTGAAGCATCCTAACAGTAGCTTGTGGGTTCACCAGTGATCTCTATTCCAGGGATCATATATTTTTACCTATATAAATGGGATAATTGATACAGAGAGGCTCTGTATTTAAATATGCTGTATTCCTTTGAAATCAGCAATCGTGTGCAGCTGTTGAGCTCACATGAGGAAAGAGGGCAGAGGTGACCGACTGACAGTGACTGAAAATCAAAGGCAGGTTCTGCAGTTGCATTGGACACCTCTGGCATTGAATTCTATGTGTCTTAGAATAAAGCAAAGGAATTAATATTGTGTGGGTCATTTTTTAACAGTCTAATTGGATTTAAGCAATGTCCTGCTGTGAAACTGCAATTATAAAGGGATAGACCAGCTTAGCTGCACTTCGCCTCTGCAAGGTATTGTATTTTTTTCATGCATCAAACATGGGAAATGGAAACAGAAAAAAAACACACGACATCCTGGTCAGATAAGGAAATTTTTGTGATTGAGGGCCAAGTTTGGAGTACTTCTTTTTTTTTTTTTTTTTTTTTTTTTTAAAGTAACTTGTGATTACATAACACCCATTCTTCATTCCCTGTTGATTAGCATTGAGCACTTGTACTATTCACCATGGCTACAACACACTATTATTTTCAGTTTTCTTATTGTCTATCTTTTTACTGAACTGTAAAGTACTCTCATGTAGCCCAGACCACCTCTTTAGTCATCAGATCTCGCTTGAGAATGTCCACTTGTGATCAGAAAAAGTGTAAGCAGGGCCTAAATTAAAATAAATGACCTTTGTGTCATACTGTTACAGCAAATTGTGCATTGAAATTATCTCTTGTCCTTTTTAAAAAAGGATGATCCAGTATTTGTGCTAAAGCAGAGAATAATGAACCCTTTTTTGTACCATTTGAGACAGTCTGGCTGTCACTTGTCGTTCCTGCCATATTGGTATTTCTGTATATTTCTATTTGACTAAACTCATTTTATGACACTTGTGTAGCAATGTCTACACATAGCTGTTATAGTTTGTTCCCAATTGGGAGACTGGATTCAATTCAATATAAAAGTGTAATTTTGAGGTTTGGATAAGAAGAAAGACATAATCCTCGCTTTTTCAAGAATGCAGACTCATCGATATAAATATAAACAGCTGTAGGGCAGGCACTACAGCTGTTGGTCTGTGTATCCTGTTTCCTACTTTACTCATGTCACTATTTCATGAGCACTCCCAGAACACTAAAAAATACAAACGTATAGTAAGTAAACAGTTTGATGGCACTTTCTAAGAAACTTTTGGGTGTTTTGCATAGCCTGCTGCTTCCTTTTCTGGATGCATCTATTTAATCAGTCTCCAATTTGCCTGCTCTGCGCCAGTTGTCGAGGCCACTGGGATCTTGTCTGTAGCTTAGAGATGACTCAGGATCTCTCATTGCAAGCGCACAGACATCCCTCTTGTGCTTTTAATATCACACGATGATCATTGCTATTGCTGTCCCTCCATCTGTAGATCCTCTCTGGTTCAAGAGTGGCTCTGTTGGCAGGCAGCTGCTCCTCTCTGTATAATTATTTGTACCTTATAACAGCTTTCATTTGTGCTAAACCTTGTTCTTGTTTAAAACAAAAAAGACTGATCTGTATAACTTTGGTTGCGACTTTTTGTGTTTTGAAAGACTTGTTGGGTAGTGACAATGTGAAAGCTTGCATAACATGCCAAAACTTGGTTTATTAAGGGTAACACAGAGGAATGCATTTTTTCACTTCTATCTTCAGGCTGTTGTCAGCAACCAAATTCCAGCATGCTTAGTAGTACGTGTTCTTATCAGCCTTTAGTGGATATCATTATTGTGCTTGATTATGTAATCTCTAAGCTTGTAATCTTGGAAACAATGTTGGGCAAAGTTTCTGGTGCCTTGATGAACCATGCATTTGTTGCATTTGACAGCTCAGTTTTACATCAGATAACTTTCTGCCAGATTATATCTCAATTTACAGTCTCTACATATTTGCCTCATCCCTTCGGATTTTGCTTTTGCTTGTGTGTATTGCCAAAAAGTGAATATTTCAGCATTTTCATGCGGACTGAGTGGACTTCAGACCTCAGCTCAGTCAACATTGTTGTTTACAGTTTTGGGTCAGGCTGCGTTCAGTTGTTTTAACACAGTCCCACCATGTACCAAAGAGCCACGGATGAGTGAACGTTTGTTCCTATTTGCCGTTTATTACATTAGACCACTGAGAGAGCTTTTGTGATGAAGGAATTCCCAAACATTAGTATGTTTTGAGATTTGGAGATGAAGTTAAGTCTTATTTGGCTTTGCAATGCTATTTTTCATTCATGTGAGCTTTTCTGTTTATCCGCTATTGTTAAATGTTGACCTTCTTTTTCAAATGTTCTCAACTCATGCTAACAAGCATCAATATTTGAAACATCTAGGAATTCATAATTTGAGGTTTTAATTAAAATCTTGGCTTGTCCTGTGCTACTTTACAAAAAAATGTAATCTTATGTCACTTGACAAAAAATAGTTACATTCAAGTACACTTGAGTAAGATTTCAATACAGTCAGTTTAGTCAGGGTTTTTTTTTTATTTTTTATTCGTTTTGGTTAAATACAGTAATTTCCATTCATTAATCCATCTATCCCTGCTGAAGCAGAGTACATCCACTTAAGTACAGTCCAATTCAGTATAATGTATTTTATAAAACTGTAATTTGTATAAGGGGTTTAGTGAAGGAAACCAGAAAATCACATGAAATATTCACATTGATTGATTCAATACCCTCTACTTTGGTGGAAAGGATAATCCACTTATAACAAGAGTTATTTCCACCAATATCACATTGATTTCTCCCTGAATCCTTGAGTGTAAGTCATTGAACGTTTCTGTTTTGCTTGATTCAAAGTCAGTGGACTTGTTTCCATGTACAGGAGATATTTGCTGTTCCTTATCATTCTTAAATGTACCCCAAGTGAAGAGGGGAAAAATGTAAGGGAAGGCTAGAAAGGAGTGGGAAAAATCACTGATAAACTGTGAGATGTTTGAATTTATACAGAACATTAATAATGTAGTAACAATAATGTAGTAATGATTCTGTTTTAATTGAGCAACTGCATCTACTCAAAATAAATTATTCATCACAACATTCTTCAGTTGATTTTTTTTCCCCCCATACATGCAAAACAAATATTAATTTTTTTTCTTGTTTGATAAGATATTATACAACATTGTATATGTTATATATTCTGTGCCAAAGTTTTACTTTAACTAAGCACTTTTCCCATCTGATAATTATAGTCACTTTACAATTATTTGATTTAATAATGTGCCATATAGCCACTTCTGGGTGTTTGTTATACATTTTACCCAATATAACTACATCTGCTGCATAAAATATTGTGAATACTCTTATTGTGTACTTAAGGTGCTCTGCTGACAAATGTCTTATTCTGGCAAGAAAATGAGAGAGTTCAAAGTAAATGTCTGTTTTTCTCTTGAAACGGTAACAGACAACATCTGTTATGTGTGTACCAATCGGGATGGGTTGCGTCTTTGACCGATCTGAACATAAACCTAAGTGCTTCCAGACCGCATGACCCTGTTATACCTGTACTACATGAAGTCCTCTTCTTTTTGTTTCCACACCACAGGAACTATTTCCCAACTGTAGTTCATAGTTATGTTTATAGGGTCTTTTTTTTTATTTTATTTTATTTTTTATTTTTTGTCGTCCTTGCATCACATAAGGAGCTCTCGCAGTATGAGGAAAGCCACCTCTGACACCACTGTACTCTGATCGCTCTGCACATAACCGTATAATGATTGGTGGGAAACGCTGTAGCCATAGAGTTATCCGTCAACATGGCATACATTTTCAGTGACTGGTTAAAGTCGCAGACAGATTACGGGTGCCTGCGGTTACTAAAACATTGGTAAATATTTGTTTTACAATATGGTCTATATAAACTGGAATTGTTTGCTTCCAAAAGCAGAACAAAGGTGATTGGTGTAAGCATGAAGCTTATGTTTGTCTTTTTTTTTTCTTGTCTACCACCTGGATGGCTGCTCCATCACTTCATTTTTACAAAGTGCAGTCTTTAAAAAAAAAAAAAAAAAAAAAAAAAAAAAGCATGAAAATTAGTTGTCCTTCGGAGATCACCACAGTGCCCATAACCCTCAGAGAGCGATTGGAACTGTTTGGTCCAAGTGCAAAACCAGTTAAAGGGAGGTTTGTTCATTTGTCTCCCAAGCCGGTGGTAACCACAAAGCTGCCTTCTGTCCCAGTCCTGCCCTGGAGGCACGGGCCACTGACCATTGATGAAGACGCGCACACAGAGCTGTAGCCTTCGTCCTCTCGCTGTCTCACTCAGCTGAAAGAGGCCCTGTGTGATTCCCATTTGGCACTGAATTACATCCTGTGTGATGCTGTCACAAGTTGACACAAGTTTGACTTGGGGATGGAAGTTTGTTTTTTTGTTGTTTTTTTTTTTTTTAGATATTATATACTTACTCTCACCAAGTACAATTTATTGATTTTATAAATTAAAAGAAAGCACAGACGTGTGTCACCTTTTTTGGGTTTTGCTTTTTTTCAAGCTGCAAAGCATTTGCAAAGTATTTGCATTCAGATTCAAAATTGCCAGTTGATGCATTTCTCATCTAGACATAACCACGGCGTTGAAAATGTGTAGTCTCCAAAGGTACTCAATCTGAAGAGAGAAGAGACTCCAAGCAGATGAGTAAGGGAGGAGATGGCTTGAAAAATGAGCTGGTTGGATGGAGCAGAGGAGTGATAGATAAATAAGGAGAGATTGTTTGGAGGGGTGTTGAGTTTGAAATGATGGACGGGAGGGAAGAGGAGTAACAGTGGACTGACTGTTATATCAGTCTGAAGGAAGCGGAAGCTGCCTGCTGTCCGCTTGTTAACATTTTTTTTTCTTTGAATGAGTAGAGACTTGGTGCACTGCCAGTGGCCACTGTGGCTTCAGTTAGTTGTGTGTTGGGGTGGAAGAGGTCATAAAACTGGGTGGAAACACCCACCTGCTGCCTAGATTATCAAACCAGATCACACACACTCCCTGTCTCCAGGCGGCCTCTCCGAACTCTCTGTATTCATGCTCTTATCTGTATCTGATCCACAGCTGTGGTCCCTGAAGAATGTTATTGCCACAGTGTGATGATCTCAAGTCTTCTTTGTGTTGTTGTCTTCCAGCTGCTGGTTTCGTAGTACAGACAATGAAAGCAAAACACAAGACGATGTGTTAAGGACTGATGAAATGTGCATTTATATTTCCTCCTCCTGCTGTTTCATATTTATGTAGATCTTCGCCAGAGCAAAGGGCGTGATACAAGTTGTTGTATACAAGTGTTTTAGTCACTTCAGCTTAAAGGAACATTCTGGAGTAAAAAAGGTTTGAACACAGCTTATTGTTCCAATGTCAAACTTTCCCGTTTTTTGATCATATGTGAATCCCTGTCCACTAACACTCAGAAAGTGAGGGTTCCTTCATTCATATGTTTTGGGCATGTCCAAACCTAGACAAGTGTTGAAACGGAGTACTTTAAATCCTTAATATTGATGTGAGACCCAACTCTTTTATTGCTCTTTTGGCACCATGCGGGAGAAAGATGTACACCCGACTCCAGTACAACATCTTATATGAACTTTTGCCACTGTGCTGACCAGAAGGTGGGTTGGTGCTGCTGTGCCCACACACACCTAAAGTTGAAGGATATCATGTCCTGTCTTAGTCTTAAAAAGATCTGATATTCACTTCACTATACATACACAGAATATAAAAGGGGATGGGGCACCAGGTCGTCAGGGTCAGGCCTACTTTTTGTACCCAGAGTTAGAACCAAACACGATGAGTCATCATTTAACTTTTATGTTCCTCGCTCCCAGATCAAACTCCCAGAATGCATCAGGGCTGCTAAAACGATCTAAATTTAAGTGATGGTGAAGATGAGGTTCTTGTAGACAAACCAAAGCAATTTCTTTGTACAGAAAGCGTATGAAAAGGGTTGTTCTATACAGGCTCTCTTTCCACTCCCTGCAATCCCTGCGATATTGTTTCAAGTTCAAACAAGTTGGCTATCAATGTCCCTCAAAAGGAGGACAGCTGATGGCCTCTGCTTCCTATATGGTCTTAAATATCTAAGTACTGATCCAGATCTATGGAGGCAGTGGCCATGAACTCCTCTGTTTTTGCATCTATTGACTGCAGTTTGCATGAAATTTGGGTGGCGACTTATACAAACATGGACATGATGTAGACATATTTGGTCAAATAAGATATGTTGATACTTAGTTTTGGTTTGTTTGTTTGTTTCTTTTAGGCCCTGTACACTGAGTGTAGCTTTGGGCAGCAGCGATGTCGGGTACCTATGATGAGTCAACGATTGATGTCTCCAGTGACAGTTTCTGGGAGGTGAGATATTTACAATCTGTGAATGCTCCAATCTTCTCAACTCCACTGATCTCTTCTTAAAAACTTGATCACTATTCTTCCATAAGGAACTTTTATTTCTGATTTACGGTGAGATGAACACTCCAGATTTAAAATCATGTTGTAATTTAAAATTAATACTTATGAAAAAAGGTTTTCACCTTTTGCCAAAAACAGCTGCAGTCCGTCCCAGCTGCAGCACTTTCATTAGGTCCTCCTGTCTTGTACCTGTAATTCACCTGTTCTCTGTTGTTGGTTCTCAGGTTGGAAACTACAAACGTACAGTAAAACGGGTAGATGATGGCAATCGGCTCTCTAATGATCTCATGACCTGTCTTCATGAGCGGGCGCGCATTGAAAAGACTTACGCACAGCAACTCACAGAATGGGGAAAGCGCTGGCGGCAACTTATAGAGAAAGGTAATACGAACAAAACATACTTGATACAGAAAGTCTCAGGGATTCAGCTTACTTACTGCTAATTTACCACAATAAACTCATTCACAACATAATTAGAATATAATTACTGCTTTGGATGTGGTGCCTGAAAGCAAACACTTACAGGTAAATAACACTCCGTAGGGCCTCAGTATGGTACGTTGGAGCGAGCGTGGGCAGCCCTATGCACCGAGGCAGAGAAGGTTAGCGAGCTCCACATGGAGGTGAAAGCAGCATTGATGGGCGAGGATTACGAGAAGCTGAAGAATTGGCAGAAAGACGCTTACCACAAACAGATGATCGGTGGCTTCAAAGAGACAAAAGAGGCTGACGACAGTTTCCGCAAGGCCCAGAAACCTTGGGCCAAGAAACTCAAAGAGGTAGGACATTCAGACCTCCTAGTATCAGCTGTGTTTAAGATTATAAACTCAGAAGCAATCACAGTAAGCAAGTTTCTTCATGTATGATTGATTACACACATAACTATCAATTTTACCCTTGAGTTCTTGTGATTACATTTCACTGACTCACCATTGTTTTCTCTCCATGACTACTTGCATGTTAAACAGCAACACAGAAGCACAATAAGCCCTCAGTGCTGATTTTAAATGAGAAGTTCTTGTCACACATTAGTCATGTTGTCCAACACAGTTGTCCTGTCTGCCTGTGAGTCATGGGAAAGGGAAGGAAACTGTGAGGATTTGCACTGGCAGAGGAACCTCTTGGTTCAAAATCAGGTTAATGTGTTTCCAACAAATACGCCCTTTTTAGCAGCCTGTTTGTTTGTTTGTTAGTGCTTGCAAATCCTTCTGTGTACGTGTATGAGCACGTGCACATTCAAACCCTTAATGTACTGTAAATTTGCGATTTACAGAAAGCCATTTCCCCATTTCCTGTGTTGGGGATGTCACAGGAAGTGATTACATCCTGTAATCATTGAGCAGAGGCCGAGCAGTTAGTCGAGGTGCTGCAGGATCTTATTCCAGCAGAACAACCTGGACACGTCACAAGTCCATCACAGGGCCACACTAAAACAGTCAGGCACGACAGAGCTGAGCCATCGTGTTGGTTTATTATTTCACTCACACAAATAGAGCAAATAAAATGCCAGGTTGTCATCCGTCATTTACTTGTCAACATTATTTGTGTGGGAATGGCGGCTCTGGCTTTGGCCCAAGTCACACTTCATATCGTCCACATTCTTCAAACGGAACCACCACCCTATTCTTATCTGGTGGAGTTTAAGTACAATTAATTCATACAGCAGAGGCAAACTTTTGATGTCCATGAAACATGGACCAGTCCTTGACAGCTCAGTCTTTTGATAACCTAGTTGCTCTTCCATGAGTTTTACTTTAACGATTGAATCCTGCAGGTGGAGACGATGAAGAAATCTTACCATTCTGCCTGCAAAGAAGAAAAGCTGGCGACTAGCAGGGAAACAAACAGCAAGCTGGAAAGCAACAACAACCCAGAGGCTCAGAAGAAACTCCAGGAAAAGGTGGAGAAGTGTCAGCAGGAAGTGCAGAAGGTAAGGTTTCCTGCGATAAAGATCTCTTGGTGGATTTTTGTAAATATAAATATGTGCTTTCCAACTATTTTTTTTTTTTTTTTTTTTTAAACATATGTATCAACTCAGTAACCTGAATTCAGTTTTCCATCCTTCCACTCAGACTAAAGAACGCTACGAGAAATCCCTTGATGAACTTGACAAGTTGACTCCTCAGTATATGGAGAACATGGAGCAGGTCTTTGAGCAGTGGCAGCAGTTTGAAGACAAAAGAATCTGCTTCTTCAAGGAGCTGCTTCTAGAGGTTAAGCAGCACCTGGACCTCTCAACCAATCACAGGTCAGCGTGAAAACATTACTTTGGAGCTGCATTTTGCACCATCAGATTTATTGTCAACCAGAAATTAGGAAAATGAGGGTTGAGATTCACCAATCGGAGCCAAACTGAATGTATTTATCACACTGTCACTGTAGATTCCAGACAGTCTACCACACGCTGGAAGACACGATCTCTGCTACTGATGCTGAAGAGGACCTGAAATGGTTCCGGTCTAATCACGGACCTGGCATGCCAATGAACTGGCCCCAATTTGAGGTACTGTACCACAGCCAAGATTCGTATCAATAAAAGGACATCAAAAGATGATCAAATTAAGGAGGGGGCTCTTAGACGGTCCCAAAACGTTCTCAAGTAACTGAGGGTCAGAGTGGGCCTTAGCTCTCATGATCCTAACTCTCAGAGGAGAGTTATTCTTGAATACTTCCAAATGAGCAAATGCAGTTAGAGATTATATTATTTATCAGCCTACTTGGTATGAATTAAAGTTTTTGTTTATCTGGAGATGGCAACTGTGTTCTATTTAGAACCACTCATGATTTGTGATGTCCAGAAAATGAATGTTTGAAGGGAAAATATCCTTCATATGTCTATAAATGCTCACTTAGTAAGTTTAATTTTAGCAGAGCTTGCAGTCTTATTTCATGTTTGTCAGCGAGGGATAATGTTAGGCAGCGGGGGGTTGGGGGTGGGGAGGTGGAGGTGGAGTAATCCGTCTCAGCAGTCACTGGCAATAAGAGGGATGTGCTTTTTCATTTTGCCATTGGGTGCTGAAACTTGCAAAAACAAAGGACAAAGGAAAAAAAAAAAGCTGCATATGCTTGTATTACTACAATTTATGTTTTTGAGTGTTTCTGAAGACTGTAAAGCAATTGTCAGCATTTCCACACAACTTAAATTTAAAACGCAGGACATATCTCATCATATAGCTGTTCTCAAGACCTTAAATAAAGGGAGTACAGCATGTTTGTGTTGAATAATACTGCAAGCTTTTAGATGTTTCGTCAGTGTAGAGGGCTTTTTTCCTACAGCTCCAGAGCTGTGGGATTAAACTCTTTGTCCACATTAACCCTTTCTACACCTGCTTCCTTTTCCTCATGTCTGACAGAATTTGGACCGGTCGCATCCTCGCTCCTTTAAGAGAAGGTCCATTTTAGTGAGTCTTGCATGGGAGGGCTGTTCGCTCACAGCAGCCGTGGGGAGGGGGGCACCAACCTTTATTTTCACTTACACTCTAACACCTTACCGCTTCAAATAGTGTTAGTGTGATTGACGTGGTTTATTTATTATATTCAAGTATTTGTAGAGAATGAAGCTGAGCAGTAACTTAGAATATGGACATAGTTTTTACATGGTTGTAGTGAGTCAGTGAGTGAGTGATGGAGTGAAAGTGGCAGCGACGTCTGGCGCACTTACGATATTTGCCATTTCTGTGAGATTTGACAGTAAATCGGTTATACTTGCCAGGCATGCAGTGGTTGTGTAAAACATGACGCCACATACCTTTTCAATTCTTTATATTTAAGCTTAAATAAAGACTTCTTTTTTTTTTTTTTAGCATTTAATTGTGCACTTTTTAGCCCAAGAAAAATGTGAATATTTTGCTTCACCTAAAGACAATTCCTAAGTTCTTATTTAGTTAATTTTTCCATTGGAAAACTTTTTTTTCTCTCTCTCCATTAATATATTTATTTAATCTTACAAGAAAAAGGTGGTGGGTGGGAGCAGTGGAAACTAATTTCTAAACTGTTTTCTCTCCTTGAAATAACTTACTGCTGCAGATTATCTACAGAAATAAAACGCTTTGGGCAGTGCTGTTATGTTTTTAATAGTGTAATCGAAATGAGGCCTCTCAGCAGAAGTCAAATGACGCAGCACCGTCGTCAGAGCCTGTCCGTTAACCAGGCGGTCATGCACACATGACACTAATGTTTAGTCGCTGTCACATTAATGGAGACGGCCGTGTTTTAAAGGGGCTTTAGTCACATGATGCCCTCAAGGCTGCTGTTTTAAGCCAGACTGGAAGATCTTCGATCTTTAAAAGCTGGAAAGGTCTCATAAATCAGAGGAACTAGTCTCCTCTGAGTTTGTGTTTGCATGTTCAAAATGTCAATTATGAGTTATGGAGGACATGAAGACAGTTTTGGTTTTGTCTCTACTAAACAAATTGAAACATTTTCATGAAATAAATCTCTTATCTAAGGTTTAGCTGGATTTATAGGTTTATCAATAAACAGGAAAAACCTTTCTGCGATTAATAGAGATTTTAAGTTGTTTTATTAAATTTCTTCTCAATTGCTCTACTCTACTTGCCTGTGGGCAAACCTGTATGTGTTGGTTCTTTCAACAGGTGATGGATGCTGTTTGTTTCATCTTCTGCCAGCTTGCACTGCCTTAAATACATGCATGCACAGTTTCCAGTCAATCCAGTCAGTGTAACGTTTGAGGAATGTTTCACTGAACCTGGACTGTGATAACGTGTATACTGCTGTGCACACGTCTGTGAGATGTTCACGCTCTTCTCCGGTGCTTTCAGCTGGTATGGCAGCGCTTCATGTTCAGAGTTTGACAGGAGTCTGTGTCTGCTTGTGTCTGCTAGGACTGGTCCGTAGATCTGAACCGAACTCTCAGCAGACGAGAAAAGAAGAAGCCATCAGAGGGCGTCACACTAACGGGAATCAGTCAGACTGGATCGGACCAGCCTGTACAGCCCACCAAGACCAGTGGCAGGTAAATAACTGATCTCTCACTGACTCACATTAGACCAAGCATCTGTAATCCAGCGCACACGCCATCCCACCCTGTCCATGAATCCTTACACAAGAAAGGCTCCATGTATGACGTGTAGTTACAGGGACGTTTCCATGGCAACAGTAAACATTTTTGTGTTAGGAAAAAGTTATCCTCGGGAGAAGTTCGCTGGTACGTTACTGAAAGCCTGCCAAACGTTATGTGGAAAATGTTCTCACACACACAGACCTTGATGAGCATTAATGTTGGTGCTGGAAGGTTTAAAGCAAAGAGGGATTAGAGATATTTAAGTGAAACACCTTGGCAAAAAACATTTTTAATAATAAAAAAATTAAGAAGAAAAAGATTAAAATATTTTCAGTAATCAGCATCTTTTGAAGAGAAAAAAAAAAGCAGCATAGAATTAAGAAATGTTGGCATAAAATGTGCAGCTGTTTTTCAATTCACATGTCAGTCATATTTTCAGGATCTAATTAAAATAAATATTAGACTCTTATTAAGATTTAGAGCCGCTTGAAGTTTTGATTGGCAGTTTTTAAAAAGGTGATGTAATTTTCCAGTCCAATTAAGAATATAATTCTTGCAAAGACGTTTCCCTGGAGTGTCGTGGCAACAACGGCAAGGATGCAACACTTGATCATGAAACGACAACAAAATGTAGATGAAGGTAAAATCAAATGGTTAATAAAGTTGTAGTGAAGCACACCGTGTTGTTAAAACGAGAAGGTTTGTAAAGACAAAAGTGTGTGTGCTGGGGGGGGGGGGGGTATTTTTGATTTTGGCATTGTTCGGCCTTAACTTTTCACATTTTTAAATATTATAAATACTATTATTATTGATGTGTATCACGTGCTGTTTGCTTCTGTCCGGACATCAGCAGATGGTTGTGTGTATTCAGATGTTACAAGAGTACTGAAGGATTTTGTAAAGGAGTCAACAGAGGAAATTCCTTGCGTGGAAAGCATTTCACCTTTTGAACTTGAACTGAATTTTACTACCCAGGGACTAACTTTCTGTCCCTTTCCGTAAGAGCATTTGCTCTGCTCTACTCTGCTGCTGTTGGCTGTAATCGGCTTCAAACTTCATTTTGCTTCTCTTCGAGTCTGAAGCGAGAATGAACATCCCCCTGGAGAAGGCAGCAGCGCATCTCTTCAAACTCTTACATTCCCCATTAACGGGTTAAATTTGTTTGTTGACTGAAACCATCTGACGTTACATTGCGCCACACTCCCACTGAAGTAGTGTTTGGTCTAATAACGCCACGGGCCCAGCTGGAAGAGCATGGCGTGACTGTGCAAACAAAGGCGTTCACATTTCTGTCCTGCACACTCTCTGGAAGGGAAAATCTATAAGAGGGAAGGAGAAAGCCTGTATTTCCTCCGATACAGGTGAAGCTGAGGGCCATGTCTAAATGTTGTTAATTGGTGTTTTAAATAACAATAGCAGGAAATAAACTTTCCCCATTTTTTCTTTTCTTTTCTTTTTTTTTTTTTAAACTAAAGCCAAAGCTGATGATTAAATGTTGCTCAGGGAGTGTCCTCTTGCTGTTTTTGACACTTTATGTTAATTGAGATGTACAAGAACTTTACTTGCTATAAGTATGTTTTTTTTGGCCCTATACAATACCTTGTTGATGTTACTCAAATTGCACTCTAGTTTTTTTTTGGGGGGGGGGTCGTAAAATACCAGAGAGCCACTGCACTTAAAAACATTTGATATCGTCTTTCTCTACAGGTGAAGTACTTCTCATGTAAACGTGTACGTGTACATGTCCACAAACCATCTCTCACTGTGTTCCATGTTGTCAGCCTGACTGTGCCCACTATAACAGCACCAGTGGGCACAAACCCATTTGAGGAGGAGGAGGAGGAAGAGGAAGAGGAAGAAGAAGAAGAAGAAATGGCAGAGGACCAGCAGACCACAGTCAACCACATCAGTGTGAATAAAGAGGAGATAAAAACGTTGGTGAACAGGAGAAAACACTCCGCCCACCCGCAGCCTCTCTGCCGTGTCTGTCTTTGCTCCGTGGATCGCCTGCTCGTTGCCGCGTTTCTTGTTTCTTTGTCTCGGTTACTCGTCTTCTTCCTGGTATCCCTACGTCCTCCCTCAGGGGGCAGATTGTTGCGCTGCCCTGCATGGTATCTGAATGGCTCCTGAACATGACGCCAGTGCGCCTGTCCCTCACTCCTAACAGTTTCATGTCTTTCAGAGCACTAAATGTTATGCAAATGGAGGCGCATTTCGCTGCTGTGGGAATTCCAGTTTGTTTCCTTCTTACAGTCAGATCTGTTTATTGGTAACCACATTTTTTCGACTGAATATTTTTTTTCACAGCTGGTTGACAATTATGCAACGACAATGTAGTGTATAAATGTAGCTGTCTGTGGATGTAAAATTTTCATAAATGGATTTTTTAAGGTAAAAGGGAATAATTAAAAAGCAGATTTTGAGCTGTGAACTGATCTGACTGTAAATCACTAGTGTTGATGTGCGTTTTTCAGTTTGTCAGAGCCATGTTCTGTCTTGGTTCAGGTGGCTCCCTCTGCTGGCCGAACACCTCCAATCATGCAAACACAGTGATTCCTCTTGCTCGGTTTTATGTTGCTTTCTCTTTTTTTTCATGACCTGTTGGTATTTAGTCATCTTGTTCTTGCACTTTTATTTTTGGCCTTGTCTTCTCAGCATTGTGTGCAGTTTTCCTAGTAGCTCTTGAGCTTTTAAGTGGCATGAAATGTTTTTTTTTTTTTTTGTTTTTTTTTAATCGTGTTGGAACCACATACTCGTCACATATTCGCACGCTTTTCAAAGGTCCAGACTGAACCACAAGGACGATATTTTCAGGATGAAAGACAAAGCTGTTTAAGAATTTTAAGAAGCATTTTGATACCATATTGTTTAACTTAACTTTATTTGGTGTTAAGTTTTTTTTTCCTCAATGTTTTGTAAGCCTGGCATGCTAGAGTTTCCTCAAAAGATACATGAAAGACTGAAAAAAGAAATCTATATGACTTTTTATTAAATTGGTGTTTCGTCTGTCTATCCAGTGCCAGCAGTACAGAGAAGACTCCAGACTGGTCAGATGAAGACACAGTTGGTAACCCTTTCTCTGCCAACGGTGATGGAAATCCATTTGAGGAAGAACCGTCTTCTCCAGTCATATCTGTGCCTGTCAAAGCCCTCTATGACTATGAAGGACAGGAGCAGGATGAGCTGAGCTTCAAAGCAGGTTTGCAGCTGGAATGATGCATGTTCTGGGTTTTCTTTTTCAAAAGCTGCTATCCCTGCTTAATTGAAATTTGTTTTTTACTTTTCCAGGTGATGAATTTACCAAAGTTGGCGAAGAGGATGATCAGGGTTGGTGCAAAGGCCGGCTCAAGGATGGCCAAATAGGCCTCTATCCTGCTAATTATGTAGAAGACATCCAGTAAATAATTAAAACTGATGAAATCAACACAAAGAAAGAAGAAATTGTTTTGGAGAGTTGTCGGTGGAGATGGAAACGGAGGGCTCAGGATGATGTTTGTGGAAACTGGAGCAGCAGTAGGACAGAGACTAACGTTTTGGGGTTTTTCTGCAGATTATGAACGCAATAAGTAAGAGTTTGTTTTCTTTCTTCAAAATGGTTTTCTTGCAGACATAGGTTTCTAGATGGCTCCAGGAAGATCACAAGACCTTTGGTGTTGGTGTAAGATATGAAACGTGTTACTTTAAATCCCCATTTATGCTGTTACAGAACAAGTTTTCAACTACACATTAGATACAATTCAATGAAATAGATATGTAAATTTATATATGGTTAAAACACTGGGATTACAGTCTGACAGCTTGTCTCGTGATGTTTAATGTAGCCTTAATATGACAGCCATGTTTTAATTCATTAAGGACCATTTTTCTAACTGTAGTTAACCATTACTCCAAACAGAATCCAGTCCATTCGCTTCCTCTTTTTGTTGGACCTTTTTGTACAGATTATTCCTTCAGACTTAAACTACTGCTCAAATTATTCTGTCATCCTTTCAGGGTTTTGATTTATCCCTTTTACTTTATAGCTGTTGTGGATGTTAGGAATGATAAAGATCAGCAGAGCCGTATCCTTCCATCATCTTCATTTGTGGATATGATTTCTCAAGTCACTGCCGATGAATGTATATTCACTGATTGTATTTTTTTCCCCTCACATATTGATTGTTCACTTTTACTGATATTATATATTTACAACCACTGACCTGGCCGTCTCCCTCGCCCTGAAACGGCTGTCCTCGTGCCTTTCACACACATCGCTCTACTTTCTCACGATTGTAGACTGCAGACTTTCCTGGTTTATTTTCTAGCAACACTGAATGTTTTTCAGACTGTTTAACTCAACTTGAATCTTCATGTTTTAGTTCTCTCACTTCTAGCCAAATGTCAGCTTTTGGGAGAATATTTTAGTGTTTCTTGTTTTGAAAATATAAATATGTTTTAGCTATAAAACCGCAGGCAGGCATGGTGTTTTATACATGCATGTAAATAGCCAGGAATAAACGCATAAGAACAAATTTAAGCATTGCAATCAGATGACATGCAATTGGAAATTGACTATTAATTTATACAGCCACAAGTGCTCCTGTTACGTTCTTAGAAAGCTGTTATTAAAAATCACATTGTATGTTAATTGTATGTTTCATGAATGAATCTGTTATTTTGTTATATTTGTAAATAAGATTATTTTTCCTTCACAGATGCCATTGGCACTAAATCAATAAATACTCTGTATATCTTCATTTTTCTTAAACACAAAGACATGACTGCATGTTTGGTTTTTCACTATACATATACACAGTTTGAATATTGACAGTTTTTGGTCTAAATGCACACATGCCATGTATGAATTAAGACAATAACATGCTGTTTATACGGTCAAGAAAAATGGTAAACCACGTTTTCAGGGCGTGCTGCTGTCAACGAACAGTAACGGCTATAATTGCACATTAAATGTTTGTCAAAGTTGTCTCAGTGTAATAAAAGAATTGATTAGACAAGCGTGTTGTTAATGTGTGCCACCCTAACATGCAGGGTAAGTACAAAACTTTATTTTGTATTTTTAATCACATATGTGCAGACAACATATTTTATTTTTCACTCATGTATCTGATGTGCATCAAGGACAATTATTGATTTACAAGTTAAGCAGATTAAATTGATTTTTTTCATACATTATTTCAATTTTACATTTATTTGTTCATTAAAACAATATAACGTACCAAAGGTTTAGGGAGAAAAGGCTAGGAAACAGCAAAAAAGAATTGTATTACTTTTGAAATGATGTATTACACACATTGAGCATTTTATATAAATTATTGCATATATTTAATGCATGGAATTGTGAGACCTCTGCACCACCCCCACAATTGAAAAAGGTATTATACAATTTAAAAACAAAAAAGATAAAATTACTGTGTAATCATAATGACACGAAAAAATATTTAGAAAATGTTATAGACAAAATTAGGGGTGCTTTTCACTTCAATATTCAATAAATAGAATACAATTTTTTTTGTTTTATATGGCAGGGTTTTGCAGGGTTAGAAAAGTCTGTCCAGTGTTTACCAGACTAATCGGAATAACTACATTACCCAGCAGTCTTTTCTACAATAACACAACCATGTGCTCTTCTCAGCCAATCAGACCCCATGTTCTCTCACTGACGTGTCGCATTTGGTTGTTATTGAGAAAAAATTGAGCTTTTTTTTTTTCATGCCATTCCTTTAACGACCAGACAGGTTTCAACGCCAAGACGAAAAACAATGGCAGAGCCCACCAAACAGGACATTTCTGCTATTTTCAAGCGACTTCGCTCTATTCCGACAAATAAGGTGAGACTTTTAGAAACGGTAAACGGTGTTTAACGAGGAAGCCGACTGAATCTGACACGTCGCAGTTTGATAACCGCCACAGCTGGCGTCACTTTATCGGATCACTTTACACTTTTCCGCAACTGTCATACTAAACGTACATCAGGCGTGTGGAAACGTTGTTGAAATGTCTAAATTGTATCCTGGGGATATTTTCAAGTGGGAGAAAAAAAAGCTGCCGGGAAAAACCGAAAAGCTTTAAACCGTGTGTAACGTTAGCCGAGTGGCTGACAGAGCAGCTAGGTGCATTTTTGACAGTTTGACCAGCCATGTTCGCTTTGGCTTAAAAAAAAAACAACAAAAAAACAAAAAACCTTGATTATACGTAAAATAATGAAACACGTGAGCGTAGACGTCCTCAACAAGGAAGTCGTTGCAGCTTTCTGTAACACGAATGTATTGCTTAATTCACGCCAATTCGGCAACAGCTGTTTGACCTGTTCAGCTGTTTATTTCGGCTTTGTGTACTTCAGACCTTCATAGTTATAGTTTTAAGCTGTGTAAGGGTTTACATCCACTTGCCTTTTATTGATATGTGTTCATGGTTTTGAAACGGGAAGGGGTTGTGAAAGTGCTGCCCTCAACAACTGTCCGTTCACGCGCGTCCTCCTCTGCTTTCTGACCTTTAGGTTTGCTTTGACTGTGCAGCTAAAAACCCCAGCTGGGCCAGCATCACCTACGGGGTCTTCCTCTGCATAGACTGCTCTGGGACTCACAGGTCTCTGGGGGTGCACTTGTCCTTCATTAGGTAAGTCCGGATACACTAACAAAAGAGGGGGGGGGGGGAACAACAAGCAATTTTGAAAATGTGCATGTCTTCACTGCAGCTGACCTGGGATTTGATAAACACACCCCAACATCGGAGGTTTAAATATACCTAATTAACTGAGCGGATCATGTCAGTTCATATCAGTTAACATCATAGGTTTACTGGCAACATCAGTTTGACCATCATTGCATCAGCATTGACTCAGTTTTGTGTTAAAGTAACAGTAACTTAGAGGATTGTGTTCTAACTACATTTACCTTCTTTCACAGGTCCACTGAGCTGGACTTTAACTGGTCATGGTTCCAGCTAAGATGTATGCAAGTTGGAGGCAACGCCAGTGCTGTAAGTATGAAAGTACAGTAGTACAAGTACACAGCACAGTGCTGCGAGAGACACCAACCACTCCCGTTTCCTTCTCTGTGTCTGTTTTAACCTTTTCTACGGCAGATTGCGTTTTTCAACCAGCACGGGTGCACAACCAGTGCTGCTAACGCCAAGTACAATAGCCGAACCGCCCAGCTGTACAGGGAGAAGATAAAGACTTTGGCCACACAAGCTACCAGACGGCATGGCACAGAGGTAGTGCTGTTGCTTTAAGATTAAATAAAGCATACGTTGGCTTTGTGTGTTCTGCTGAATATTTAATCAGTTGTGTATTGGTCTTTTGCACCACAGCTGTGGCTTGACAGTCAAGGTCCTCTCTCTCCAACGTCACCAGATGACAAGCAGGTGGATTTCTTCAGTCTACATTCACAGGTAAGGGAGTGTTTTAGTTTAGATAAAACAGCAGGAAGTACATCTTTGTGCTATGTTATTCAAATGGTTCAAAGTTCATTTCGGTGGTTGAAGCTTTCTTAAAACTTTGATAAGCAGAAACTTGATCTTGTCACCTGCTAAAGATTTTATTTAAAGAAGCCTGTTATTTTCTAAATGGCTTCAGGAGCTGACTTCCTGAATGTTTCTGAGAGGAAACTTTTGAATCTTGTCAAAGCTGCGTTGCTTTGCTCTGCAACACGAAGGTGTTCATTTGGTTTCAAGTCAGACAACATACTGTCCAGGTCAAGTATGCAGGTCCTGGTCCTTGCAGGCTAGTGCTTTGGTATATTCGAAGCAATTCATGGTGCCATTTGTCAAAGGTATGTCCCCCACACCTTTAGCCCTCAAGTATTTTACATATAATCCTACTCCCCCCTCCGTGCTTCAAGCCAAGAATTCAAGTCAGGCGACATATTTGACCAGGACATGAATTTCTGTCTTTCTTCTTCTATTGTTGTTGTCCTTTTTTATTTAGTTTACATGAAATAATATTCCTCATCTGCCATTCTTCTGCAGACTCTGCAGTCTTGACAGCCAGTGTTTTGGTCTATTCTTAAAGATTTATGGTTTCTATAATAAAACCTATTACATTACCTATTATTCTATATATCGGAAATAAAACCTGTAATGAAAACGCCAGTAATTTGGGGAAAAAAAACAAAACTGCCAAATATCGCAAAAGCATTTTTATGCTTTCACAGGGTGTTTTTTAAATTGATAAAACAGTTTATCACAAGAGTTTAATAAAAACACTTGTTTCACACTTGCACGTCTCTGGCAGCGCTGAACGTGACATAGTCAGTCTAAAGTCATCCATGTCTAGTTTCCAGATGTTTTTGGCCTTAATTAACAAGATGATCTATAACACTACTTGATCATTATACTTTACTGCATTACATAAGATCTGTGTCTTTTTAAACAATCATTTGAATTTGATTTTTATCCACTTTAACATGAGAAGTGAAAGTAGTGCAGTTTTAGACCTTATATTAAAAACAAGTTGTTGATGAGGTCCAATACTCTACTTGGTAATTTTAAAGCAACAGCTGTAATTATTTGAGAGGGTTTTGAGTACGGTGAGGGTTTACGCATCTCCACATAGTAATTTTGTCTTGTCTCTCTGCTTTTTCTGTCCAGACTGTTCCTGAAAATTTGAACATGGCCAAAATGTGTCTCAGCTCTTCACCTTCACAGAAACCTTTGACTCTCGATAAAGATGAGCAGCAAAATGGTATCTTTCAATATTGACATATACATGTAGAGAGTTGCAGCAGTTATGTCTTGAAACTGTTTTCTGCTTAATGAAACAAACAAACAATTTTCAGGCAACACAGACGAGGGTCCCAGTGTGGAAATGCTGAGTGTTTCTCCAAAAGCAAACCCAGGTTTTTCCATATTTTATTTTTTTTAACAGATTTGTGTCAGAGTCAGTAGATGCATGCAAATAAAACGGTTTTAAAACTTGCAAATTTAATGCATCTTTTTTTTTTTTTTTTTCCCCCTTCTAGAACCTTCCTCTCTTCTGAAGAAGAAGCCTGCTGGTGCCAAGAAAACAGTACGTCAACAGAAACTGTGTCTGGTAATGTACATTTGCGACCAAATGCCTCAGAGTTTTTCCATGCTTGTAGCTGGCTTCCAAGAAGGGAGGTCTCGGCGCTCAGAAGTTAAGCAGCCAGAGTTTCTCAGAGCTGGAGAAGAAGGCTCAGGCTGCCGACAAGCTCAGAGAGAAAGAAGAGAGCTCTTCTGCTGCCAAGAAGAATACTACACCTGAGGAGTCCATGTGAGAGCTCTTCCTCCTCTAAAAAAATCCTGACATTTTTACTTTCCTTGCTGCTAAGTTTGACTCTTTATATTCCAATACTCTTGAAGTGTAAACCCGAGTTTAACTCAGAAGAAATGCCCCAAAATCAGAAGAAAGTGGCTTTTAAATTTGAGTATCATGAGTCCATCAGCTATTTTGGGTCACCTACATCTATCTTTTTTTTTTTTTTTTTTTGTTTATCTTCAGTGTCCCATCCATGCGACTGGCCTATAAAGACATCGAGCAGCAGAGAAAAATTGAGGAGCAGAAGTTTAAGGGATTAGAGGGGAAGAAGAAGGAGCAAGCTGAGAGACTGGGCATGGGTCTCGGCACCAGGGGGTAAAAATGATGACGAGTGAGATGCTGAAAACCTGGTGTTGATTTCAGATTTGGTCTTCACGTTTTGCTCTTCTTGTGTCTTGTCCTTTGCTTGTCGCCGTTGCAGAGTTTCTCACTCGGTGACGTCAGACATGCACATCATCCAGCAGGAGAGTCCACTTGGAGCAAAGAGCAGCAAAGGACGACGATACACCGATGAAGACGAGGACGAAGGGGCTTTTAGCTCAAGGTTGGATAAAAACAATTACATCCAGTTGTATGTTATTCATAAGTTTTAGATACCCCCCCATCCCTTTTTTTTTCCCTTTTTTTTTTTTTTTTTTAATCAAGTCTCTACTTTGATTTAAACATTCTTTGCTCTAAAAGACATCTTCTTGCACATTTTGCCACCAAAACACATAAAACACATTCTCCTCTGACACCATTTTGCCATCAAAGCTCTCAATTATGTACTAACGTAACTGCTTCTTCCTGTAGGATCCTCTCACAGTTTGAGGATCAGACTGACATCTCGGATAGTTTCTCTCTGCGGTGGGGTGATGGAGGTGATCGAGGAGGCTGGATGAAGGAGAGCAAGAAACCAGTTTTGGACTCCTACCTGTCCTCCACCATAACTTCACTCGATGACAGGTAAGCTGTCACGTGCTTTTGCATCGTGCACCTTCAGCGTAGCGCTGCTGAATGTTGTTCTTTTTTTTTTTTTTTAACATCATAAATAATAATTCATTTTATTAGACCTGTAGCCAGGAGGAAAGCGGAGCCGCTACCAGTCTCGGATTCAGGAGAAGCTCGGAAAAAGTTTGGAGATGATGTCAAAGCCATCTCATCGGACATGTACTTCGGAAAACAAGACAACTCTGAGGTACGTTTTATATGTGATTTGAGTTAGACCTGACTGTCTGTGTGGTACTTTACAATCATTAAAGTATTTTTTTCCTGAAGTGTTGAGAGCCATAGTCGCATAAAAAGTTAAAACTGAAACATTTTGGGTTGTTTTTTTCTTTTTCTTCCTCCTATTGTAAAGTAACAAGACAAAAGACAGAATAGTCACAAAAATGTCACTAGTGTGGGCTTTGATGCGGTGTTGTGTGTTCATTTTTTTTTTTTATATATATATATTTGAGTCAAAGAAAATGAATGAATGAATGAGGGTCCATCCCAGCCTTGACCACATGGGAAAACCTGAACATCAAATGTTCTTTAGTCTTTCATTTTCCTTTAGAAAGAAGTGTTTGTCTTTTATTTATTTTTCGTTTATTTCCCTCTGTAGTACGAGGCCAAAACTCGACTGGAGAGGTTTTCTGGCAGTGCTGCGATAAGCTCAGCAGACCTGTTTGATGATCCAAAGAAACAGACAGGCAAGACGCAACTGTTTCATGCTGCTTTTCACAACTATTTTGAACATTTAAATTTACTGACATGTAATTCAAAGTAAAAAAATTTTTTTTTTCAAAGCTAAAAGTCTAATTTAACAGATATTTGTGTAAATTTACTATATTTTGAATCGCTTCTCATATACATGCATGCATACATACATATACATGATGCCACATGATTCTAAACAGATTTAATCAACAAAAATGTTACCACCAGTAACACGAGGGATTTCAAACTACAGCGCTTATGTCCGGTTGTCAGTCAAAGTAGCAAAGACCTGACATTAACATGCATCCTGAGACACCCGATCACACGTGGCCAGCTCATGTCACCTGGTGTTTAAATGTGTCTTCAAATTGATCTTGACTGATTGGATCGGACCTTCCAGCTCTATATGGAGATTTTTACTTGTAAACACCAAATGTGGTGTTTTGTGTTTTTTTTTTTTTTAAATTGCCAAAGGCAGGAGCTGGGAATGACTAGACAGAAAAATAAAAAGAAGAAGCTGGATGTCTGGTGCGATAGGTACCATGTGATTGGATTTTTATAAGAAATGTTTAATGCGAGGTCTGAACGGGGTCAAATTGAAAACATAATACCTGACTTGGAGTTTTTTTTTTTTTGGATGTCCAGCCCTCACTGCCATGTTGACAATCCTCTGTCTCATGTTTGCAGGAAGTTCATACCGTCTGAGCAACGTGCTGCCCAGTGCTCCTGACATGTCGCAGCTCAAACTCGGAGTCCGCTCGGTCGCAGGAAAACTTTCAGTCATGGCGAGCGGCGTAGTTAGCTCAATTCAGGTCAGTCAGACTAAATCATTGCATCATCCTTGAGCACTTTTTGAGTTAAGAACATCAACAAATCTACATCCTGCTTAAATACAAAGATTTATCTTCATGTTCAGTTCTGCTTTTTTTTTTTTTTTTAATATATATTTTTTTTTTTTAATCCTCAGGATCACTACAGTTCCTGAGTTGCAGTGGTTAAGTAGAAAACATTTCAGGTGAGTTGTTGGGGTTCACCTCAGTGGAGACAGACGGGAGCAAGTCCACGAATTTACCAAAAAAAAAACTTACTGGTCGATTTGTATACACATGAAGGACTGTACATGTAAATGAGTCAATCTCAACATTTTCTGTGGATTTATTTATCCTTGAAGGGAGATTTCTGTATATAATACACCTTTGAAGACTATATAGTTTGCATTATATCATTTCATTTGCTTCCTTTGGGGGTGTAGACATTCAGAATTGCTGTATGTAGCAGAGTAAGAGGCCTTGTGGTTATGAAGTAGGGGTTTTCTTTATGAAGTGGGGGTTTTGCTGGATTCCTTTGACGTTTTATGTGGTGAGATGCTCAAGGCGTCCTGCTGTGAACTGGATAACATCATCACATACACTTAGTACTGTTGTTTGAGGTTCTTCACATGCAAACTCACACAGGTTTGAAAGTGTCCTTTCTGCCCCAAAAGTGCACTTACATTTGCTCCTCCACCGACTGGACCAAAAGCTGATAAAGAGGCCTTAGATGACCAGACTGGTTTTCTTAAATGACTGTACTATCAGTTATGTGAAATGAGTTTTGACGGTTCCATCAGCTGAAAACAGTTTTTGTTTAAATAGCAGATTTTTATTTTTTTTTATATTTTTGCGCACATGGAGATGTAGTTTGAAAAGATGAAATGAAGTGCTGACGTAGCAATCATATGCTTAGTTTAAAGTAAAAGAGAGGGGAAAATAAGCTGGACTCTTGGGTGAAAAGAAAAAGGGAACTAATCTTTCACTCGAGTGCCCGTGTCACTTAGCTTTGCTTTGCATAACTGTGCCGACAGAAGCCCCGATACTTTGAAGTTATGTGGTGCCAGGATGCATTTGTGGTGACTTTGGGGTCTTTTAACATGTCACATGGCAACCCTGTCTCTAAACTCACTTTAGGTGAATTAATTTGGTTCAAAATATTAAATAATAATTAGTGAGGAGGACGTGTGTCAGTGTCAGTAATGTAGTCCAGGTCAATGACTTTTATCATTTATTGGTTCAGCGATTTTAGTGTCTAACGGTAATGTCTCCCTTCACTTCTCCAGCTCCTCCTCTTTCTGTTATTTTGAACTTTCTTAGACAAATAAAAAGTCACCAACAGTGAGCATTCCTCATAAGATGAAACTCCCATCTCAATATCCAACATGCAAAAACAAAAAAAGAGGCTGGTTAAATAAAAACAAAGAAGATCTTCTCATCTAACTTTTGGCAAGAAATTTTTTTTCTTCTTTTCAACGATTTCTTTGAAATGATGCTTAAAACGTTAAGCTATTATATTAATTGCACAAGTGTCCGTCTGCTTGAGGTCCGTTGCACTATTTCTTTGTCTTTCATGTCCACTTGTTTATAAAGAGACACTATTGTCACATGGACATTTATTGGTCTTAGAGTTGTGCCTATAATGTCGTTTTAGTTAGTAATCTCCTTAAAATGTACAAACCTGTACTCTCTGGTTTGAGGGGAGGATTCTGTGATAGTTTTTTTTTTTTTGGTTACTTTTAGGCCTCATCTTCACTTTAACATGAATGTGAACCATTTCCTTAACAGCTTTTTTTTTTTTTTTTTTTTTTTTTTCTGTAATTGTCTTGACTGTGGCATACTGTTATCTTTAGTTAAATTACCCGTAATGAAAACGTAGAGCAACCACAAATGGTACTGCAGTTGGTACTATGTTGGGAAATTGACTTTTGAGAAATGGAGAAGACATTGGCTATCACAAAGAATAAACCTCAAGTTTTCCCTGGTGTTAAATGTTCTACGTCTGTTATCAGATACACAGCCCAGACTGTATTAGTGATTTCTGTACCGTTGATGCATCTCATCTGTTTCCTGGAAAACGTTAAAAAAGAAACCAAGTGAGTTGTAGATCATCCTGAGATGAAATATTTGTGTACTCCTTTCACCATATGCCATATCCCTAAGATCTCTGATGAACACATCCTAAATGCAATACTACGGAGTCATCCTGTTACCTGTGTACACATAATTGGTTAAAAATTTGCACGTGGCAGCTTCAGCCTGGATGTACTTTAATATTTGCCTTGAAGTTGATGATGCGTCCATGTTTAATTTGTGGGGTTTTTTTTGTTTTTTTTGTTTTTTTTGTTAGTCTTTTTGAAGATTTTTATGGTCTGCAGTTTGTTGAGGGATACAGTCTGATATTCTCTCATGGGTTATTCGCATGGCTGTTCGTAGTTGTAGACACATCTTGGATATAAGATGGAGTTGTTGAGTAGTCACTGTATAGTTTATTAGGATATGAAGTGCTACATACAAAGTTGAAAATGGCTTGAAAGTACAATTTATATTAAAAAAAGCTACTGATAATCAAATTTTGACCATTTTTGAATCTCGAAATGTATGAATTTTGCAAAATATGCCAAATAAATGGGTTATCTCCGATTTCCACTGTCTCTTTATTTGGCCAATTATACAGTCTGCACTGTTCAATATGCATGTTCACATTAACTTTGTAACTTTTATAAGCTTTCAGGTTTTACCCCGTAGCCATTTGGTTATAAATGAAAAACGAGATGCTGGTGAAACGTCTTTGTGGCGGTTTCTTAGAATTCACAGTGATGTCTCAAGTGTTTTTAATTGTGCAAACAAAAGTCCTAAACCCAAAATATTCAACTCACAGGTATAAAAGAAAAGATTTTTTTAAAACCCTCACAACTTACTACTTGTATTTTTTACCGATCAGCCAACCATTTGATGACTTTCAGATTCTTCCTAATGGATCCTGACATTCAGAGAATCCTGGCAACCGCCTACGTGGCTGGCTGATGCGTTTGGAGTCCTTCCTTCAGTGTGGGAACAACCACTTTCAGAACTCTGCTCCAAAGTGATTACAGCTATGTCTTCAGTATTAATGTACGATTTCAGGTACAACCTTAAACAAATAGTTTAAACACTTAACGAACTTTCGCATTGTTGTAGAGTTTGTTTGATTCACTCCGTGAGCTGCGTGATATTCTTATTTACTGGCTCACTATACCAGCACCTGAAAGCGGCATTTTCTTTTTCTAGGGACGGTTCCTCAAGTTCTGCAGCGACGATCCAAACCGTTAATTACAGTCGTTTACTTCCTACATTATGAAGAGTCTTCCAAGGCTGGAATCCTGCTTTGTTTCTGCGAAATAACGAATAAACCACTGGAGTTTTGTTTTTGGGGGTTTTCTCCTGCGAGGCCTGCTGAGATTAGTAAGCGCTTTAGAGTTATGTTAAAATGCCTACAGAAGTGAAGCAGAGAAAAAAGACGCAACAGGCACCAAAACTAAGCGGTGAACCACCAGAAACTTTGCCTGCAAACGGCAAAAATGACCCTCAAAAAACGAAGGCGAAGGATGGAGACGGCGTGGGGCCAAATAAAACGTCCTCGCGTCCTGATATTAAAACGCTGATGTGTTTGTTGTCGCTCGCAGCCTGCGGAGCTCTGAGCTGGTAAGTTGACGCGTTCATCCAAAATCCACGGTTTGTGTGGTTTTTTTATTATGTATTTCTGGGTTTCAGGATGGTGCTGCAGCAGAATGAGAGGTTTTCCCAAATTGAGGAAAAGTACAAGTCTCTTCACGGAAAATCCTCCAGCTTCTTGGACATGGAGGAGAAGATAGTCAAAGTTTCCAAGAAGGTTCGTCTGATTCGCTTTGCGTGGATGTTGAGATGTTTTTTTTTTTTTTTTAGGTTTGGAACTTTAAAGGGCCACTTCACCTAATTTTAACATATCAGCCTTTTATACAACTTCATCTGACGCTCAAGATGATAAAATAGTTTGGTTTGCAGTTTTGATTGGTGATGAAAGCGTCTTTTATGTACATTATGAAAGAAGTAAAACAACACTACTGAATTTTTATGACATACAATGTATTTACTTTCTGATTTTTACTGTTTTCTCGTATTTTTTGGGAATATCTAGCATCATTTAAAACTACTCAAACTGGGCAAAGTGACCTGGGAACAAAAAAAAAAGTTTTTTTCTCAGACTAATTCAATGAAGAGAAGTCCTACGTGTGGCAGCTATGATGAAATGTTGGATAAAAACAACTTTAAAGTTGGGAACAGCTTTTGCACATGAATGCATGTTACTTACTTTAGGCAACCACGAGTCAGAAAAAAGAAAAAAATCAACGCTTCGAATTCTACAACAGAGAACAAAAAATAAAGTTTACTTTATCTTTAACTTACCACGACTGCGTTCCTCAGAAAACCTATTTCAAGTCTAGGACGTATTTCGAGGTATTATGAACGTTCAGAGGTTTTCCTCTGCTGTTCGTTGAGTATGAATGCGCTTTTATTTCCAACTGTACATATTTAAGATAAATACTGAGGATCCTAGAGCTCCCACAGAAACGGCCCTCCTGTTTTGTGTTGCGGCTGCAGCTTGCCGCCTCTGAGGATGACCTACAGGCGGCACTCTCCAGCGTATCCCTGGCAACGAGACTGCAGCAGGACATCTCCGCCCTACACGCAACCATCATGACGATGCAGGATGACGAGAACTCCGCCTCCCGTGATCTGCAGACGGTCAACGCCCACTTCCTCAGCGTTACAGAGACATGGCAGGGGAGGCTGGCCACCATCACCTCTGACCTGGCCGCCCTCAAAGCGGAGGCCCGGGAGTCTCACGCCAGAGCAACCGAGCAGGTGAACGAGGCTGAGCGGAGGGCCCGGTCACTGGCAGAGAGGCTGGAGGAACTGGAGGACAGCACAAAGAGGAACGCCCGCGCAATGGAGCGTACAGAGGAGGACGACACCAAGCGAGTGCAGGATCAGCTGGACTGGAACACCAAGCAGATCCACAAGCTAGAGGAGTACATCAAAAGTCTGACCAAGAAAGAGTCTGAACTGAGTTCTCAGCTCCAGGAGCACATCCCCCGGGCGCTGTCATGCGAAGAGCACCTCCCACAGGTAGAAGAGGCGGTGCGCTCCATCCTGAAACTGAGTGGTGATCTGAGCGGGGCGGAGAAGCGGCTGGAGGAGGTGACGTTGCAGGTGTTTGGAACTGAGGACAGCATGTTGAAAGCACTGAATGAGATCCTTGCGATCAGACAGGAGCTGGACACCCTGCAGGCCCAAAACAGCATCCTGAGGATGAAAAATGAGTTGTCAGTGGTTAAGGAGGCGGTTCGTGAACTCACCACGATGTTGAGGGAAAATAGGGTGGAGAGCCAAGTGGACTCTGACACTTTGGACGAAGGATGGACTGATGAAGAGGAGTGGCAGGAAGATGCCCAGGATGAACTAACTAAACCTCCTCAAGATGACATAAGTGAATGAGGTCATTGTTCTTGATCAAATAGTTACCATGTTTTCTCTTACTACTTCTCTTAATGGGCTGCTGAGTTCAGTTTTAAGGTTTTGTTAAATTTGTACCTCGGTTCTTGTCAGAATATGAAGACCATTGTTACACAGAAGTAATCGGATGTCACCTGACATACATGCGCTGTATTAAGCACACACACTCAACTTTGTGTACGTAGTGGACGTTTGCACGGATACCTGCTGTAAATCAATAACTGTCTATCAATCATGTGATCGGCTGCTGCATCAGTTTTCTCTCCTATTCAATAAAAATCTCAGTATGTTGAGGTTTTAGGTGAAATGATGCTTTAATGTGACATGAACATGTGTAACTTTTGCAAATTTAACGATCTTTTTTAATAACTCACATTTTTACCCGTTGGGGATGTTGAATGAACGGATGAATGTCATCACTGAGCTTTTCTAATAAAATCCACTTTTTTGTAAGACCATAAAAATCAAATTAGTTTTTTTCTTCTTTTAGCCTTTTGTTGGCTGTTGTGCAACATCTTAAAATGAATCACACTGTCGACTCGGACGTCTGTATCGGTCGCTCCATGTACTCATGTGTCTTCTTCCAGTGTGAAGGCGTCCAGCTGATGCTGGAGGATCTTGGGAGTCAGCAGGGGCCTGTGCGGCCTCAGCTGGAGGGTTTGGAGCAGGACGTGGGCCGCCTGAACGACTGGGCCTCTGGTCTGACGGAGAAGCGAGCGCAGCTCCAGGGCAGCCTGACATCTCTGAGGGACGCTGTGGGGCAAATAGAAGAACGCACCTCTGCCATCACAAAAGACTTCGCCAACAAGGTTTTATTTTCCAGCTTTGTTTTAAATGTTACTGTTTTTGTTTTTATTTGCAAGAAGAAAAAAATCTGCTTAGGACTTCAGCTGCATGCTGGAAAACACTGGGACACAACAATAACTGTACTTTTCTTGAGTAGTTGATATCATTTGTTGTTTTTTTGTTTTTTTTAATTATTTTACTTCTGAAACCAGCAGTTGAATACATTCTTTTTAACATTCACCTTGACACAAAATAAATAAATGTTAAACAGTTACTAAAAATACTACTGTAAACTATCAATTCAAATGAGTATTAATCTGGTCACTGCTGTTCAAATGGTTAAAGCGCCTCTGTCAGCAGTAGTATCTGAGTTATGCCACTGAAAGTAATCCGATTACAGGTGGATTTAAAGTAGAGCTGTGGAAACATCACTGACGCTTCTGATGGAAGCAGAATTCACCAGAACTCATCTGTAAATGTTAAATAATGGGAGTTTTAATACTCAAACAACCCAGATATTTCAATATTTGTTTTAAAAGAGTTAAAGAATCACCCCAAAAACCTGATTTGTTCCACTTTTATGACTGGAGAACTGCGTCTAGATTCAATGGCACCATATTATCGGATTGTCAAAGTGCTCACTAGTTTATTTAATCCTGATCAATACAGTTCTATGAAAAAGTTTTCTTTTTGTTTTTATTAATACGTCATCTTCATTTCCCTGCACAAATGCATCAAACTTGAACTTGGTACTGAAGTGTTAATTAAGACATTTTGCATATATATCTCAAAAAGTGACCTGTTTTCTTCTTTTCGGGAGGATTTACTCGTTACCTTTAGTGGGAACAAACGTGATCCCTGCAGAGCTGAACTGATACAAGTTACTGATGCGTGGAAACTTCTTTATTATTTTTCTGATAATTCCCACAGGCGCAAAATTGATTTTCTCAAAGTTCAGTTAAGGTATAATGAATAAAACAAGAATGCTTAAGATTGCGCTGTTATCCAGAAGATGGATTTTCTGACAAAAATGAGGTGTTGGCCCTCTAGGTGTCGTCAGTGAGGACGGATGTGCGCCGGATGGACGGCCTGCAGTCCGAGCTGGAGTCTCTGCTGACAAAGCTGACGGAGCTGGAAGACAGAACCACACAGGTGGAGCACAACATGGTCAAACGCATCGGGGACGTGCTGGCCAGCAGCATCGACAGAGTCTCCGGGCTCCGATCTTCAGCCGAACGCAACACGAGGGCCATAGAGCAGCTCCACAAACGCATCCCTGAGCTCGCCGCTGCCGACGCGCAGATCTCGGAGCGCTTGCGGGACCTGGAGAGTGGACGGGCTCGCCTCATCAGGACCGTGACCTTCGCGAGTGACCTCAAGCCAAAGGTGGCAGCTATAAAGAGAGACTTCGGGGCGTTTGAGCCTCAGCTGTCAGACTTAACCCTTCGGATCGGTACACTGGCAGAAGATCTCGCCCACAGAGAACAGGAGATCGCAGAGCTTCGACAGACTTTATCAAACCTCACAGCTGTAGAAGGAGACTTAAGTGTCACATCTAAACAGGTTAGTGAGATAGCTGATATATCTGATATTGGAGAGATGCACAGAGCAACATAAAACACTTTTTCCTTCTGGCTTTTGTAAAGCCGTTTCGTCTGATCACCTACCGTACTACTGCCAACATTTACTTCATTTGTTGAAAATATTACAAACATGAACCTGTGTCTCCGACATTAGCAGCTTTTACGATGAATGTATGACACTTAAAATCAACTTTTTCAGCGTATAAGTGTAAGAATGGCTCCCAGCACAGGATTTTTAAAAAAGAGTAGCCACACAACAGAAGAAGGCGCATTTCTACCAAACATCTGCAGAAGACGGGTTTAGTTGTGAAGCCGAAAACACGGGCGCGACTCCGCCGTAGTTGGACACGTTCAAGTCGTCTTTTTATGAATTCATGTTTTACTGCATGATGATAATTTGAGTGACACAATAAAGTTCTTTTAAAAACTCCGGTCATTTCCAGTCTTCATATTAATCTGTCACCTGTGATCCTGAATCATCAATAATCCTTCACACCTTCAGGTCAAAAACAATTTTTTATTCATCTAGAAAAAAACAACAAAAAAAAACACCATGTAGTAAGTAAATAAAGTGTTGTTTTTGGATGTGGATGCCCCCCCCCCCAAACAAACAAACAAAGTATAAAACAATTAAAACTTCAGAAAATGAAACTACAGTGCAGAATGAGTTTGAAATTAAATTCACAGATCAGCAGTCCAGCTTTGTTACTTCCGCTCCTCTCATCTGTTCTTTTTTTTACATTTTATATCTCTATTTATTAAAGTGTGCAACGGGGTGACATCAGCTATCAAGTTTGAGGAATAATTCTTCATACAGAAAAGAAAAGTGGAGTGTGGTCACCATCATGGTCGTCCCTTTATTTGGGGGTTCTCGTGTTCTAGGGCTTCTTCTTCGTGTCTTCGGTTAAGACACCGAGTGTCTGTGTGGTCTTCTGCAGAGCTTCCTGAAGAGCAGAGATGGCCTCATCATGGCCCTCTAGCTTGGCTGCCTTGCTCTCCAGTCCATCTACCATGGTTCTCAGGGTCTCCAGCTGCTCTGGCTTCATTCTGCTGCTGTTCTCCTCCAAAGCAGCGAGCCTCTTTTCCAAATCCTCCACCTGCTGGTCCAGGCTGGAGTCTTTTGCGGTTAATTCATTTTGCGCTCCACTCAGAGCGGTGATTCTGGATTGCAGGTCCTCCGTTCTGCTTTTCTGTGCCTCATTCACATCTTCAGATAGACCAGCGAGCGTCTGGCTCGTGTCCTGCAGTGCCTGCTGTAGGGCAGAAATAGCCTGGTCGTGACCTTTTAACTTGTCTTCTGCACTCTTCAGTTCCTCTGCGGTTGATCTTAAGCTCTCCAGCTGCTCGGGGTTCATTCTGCTGCTGCTGCCTTCCAGAGCAGCAAGCCTCTTCTCCAGGTCCTCTGAAGCTGGAGCAGTTGGAGCTCCACTCGGAGCTGTGTTGGACTGGCACTGCTCCACACTTCTTTTCATTGCCTCCAGCTTCTGCTCCAGATCAGTCTTGACTCTTTCTACTGCATCCCCCTGAGCAGCAAGACTGCTCTCGTGTGCATCATATTTAGCAAACAGTGATTCAACTCTCAAGGTTACGTCTGACAATGATGCAGACAGCGAATCTCCGATCTCGTCTGATGCTTTGACTCTGGCTTCGAGTTCCTCCGATCTTTGCAGAGCCCAATCAGCTGCTGCGTCCACCTTCTCCTCTGCGTTACGAGCAGCATCGCTCGCCTGCCCGATGCTGCTCTGCAGTGTCACAGTCGTGTCCTTCAGAGCCTGAACTCCAGCTTCTGCTGCAGACAGAGACTGCTTCAGACTCCCCGTGGTCTCTTGGAATATTGATCTCACGGTTTCGACTTCCTGAGAGATTGAGGCTACTTCCTCGTTGCGAGTCTGCAGCTCTTCCCTGACTGCACCTATCTGCTCTCTGAGCAGGTCTGATGCAGTGTCAGCTGCCTTTCTGGCCGATTTGATCTCGGCCACAGCGTCAGCTAAGGCTGACAGTTCCTGTTTGATGAGCGTGGGGTTTTCAGTGTCGCCCACACGAGCTCTGAGTTCAGCCAGCTGTGTCTGCGCTTCGCCCTGAGCCTCTGTGAACTCCGCCACGCTGGCTGCAACGGACTGACTCACTTCAGCCAAGCGCTCCTCGACGGTCTTCTCCAGAGATGAGAAGTCCCTCTCTCGAGCCTCTTTCACCTCCTTGATGCCCTCTGAGAGCTCCCTGAGTAGATCATTCTGGAGCTTCTGAAGTGCCTCCTCCACCCTCCTCATCTCCACCTCACCCCTCTTCGTCCGGCTCACAGCTGACTCCAGCTCCACCCGGGTGATGCCCAGTGATGACTCCAGCCCATCCACAACACTTCTCAGAGACTCCACCTGGAGATCATGTGGAAACAAGTTGTGTTAACCAGTAAAGTCTGTAAACTTTAACATCACAGTCATCATCAGTGAACAGTCAGTTGTAGTATTTAGGTAGGATTTTGAGTAAACCATATGTGGGAAAGCTTTTTGTCTGAGTGAAGAACATGCATAAGGCTCCAGATCATGCATACCCATGATGCTCTGTATGTACAGAAATGAGAAAGGGATGAATGAAATGAGAGGTGGAGGACAACTGAACGTCAAAGCCACCACAGAACAAACGACAAAGATCCAGAAATAAATCTGAAAGATGGTCCCAGAAATGGACAGCTGAGAAAATATCGCAGCAGGCAGAAAACCAAAGCCGTGTACTGCCAGCAGATTGAAGAGTCAGCTGATATGAAGTTCTACAAGCGTCTTTAAAAGGAATGGAGAGCAGGTTCTACCACCACAGACACCGCCCGGGGTGTAGAGGGTGTGAAAATGCCCTGGAAGTGATCCAGCACGCAACATCAGGATGTAAAATGCAAGCAGGCCAGAATCAAGTAGTTCAAACAGCTGTGTCAAATATGAACTGGAACCCTCAAAGTCAAGATAGATGCCTCCAACAGGTGGCATGTTGGCGTTTATAGATCATCATAGTTAATTAAATGCTGTTTTCGCTGTATCCGCGTGTCAAAGGCTGGGACAGGAAACAAAAGAACTGAAAAAGGTGTAAAGCTTGAAAAAAAAGCATAATTTCCAAAACAGAAATATTTTTTCTGTATTTTCGTGTCTCTTGACGGTCTTCAGTAAACAGAACTGCTGACTTGTCCAACTTTTTGGCCTTTATTGTCATCTCATGGTGTTTACAAACCAATTAGCTGCTGACGTGATTGACAGAATCTTGTGTTTCTGCCGCGCGCCGTCTTTTATGCAACGGGCAGCTTAAATTAAACCAAAAGAAAAACAAAACAAAACAAAGATCATTATAAAGAACATATTGTTACCCACAGGGGTTGAAACGTATGTGTCTCTTAAGAGCAAGGGGCTTAGCGCATCCTTCCCTGCAGCGTGTGTTTGCATCTAACCTCCAATGGTTTCAGTCAGCTTTTATGTAATTGTACACAAACTCACCAAGCAGGTCTCCAGCAGAGCTGACGCACAGTCTGCGCTAGTACCTTTCAGAGTTATATGTACTTTGTAAACTTTCAGACTGAATTTTGTTCACCCTTTGCGATGAGTCCGAAGTTTCTCTACCTACCTGCTGCACGACACTCTCCATGTTCCTGCTCAGCTCTGCGTTTTGCCGTGCGCTTTCTTCGTGCCTTGCGTTTGTCTGGCTGATTTCCTCCACCACTTGTTGCAAATAAAAAGCTGCAAACCCTGCAGCGCCTAATAGGGCTGCATAAAACACTGCGTTCAGGAGAAGACCGAGGCAGCTCCCCGTGCGCGGCCCCTGGGCTCCGGGGCCACTCGCCCCGTTGCTGCCGCTGCTCTTCTGGATCTTCTTGGACGCATCCTCCTGGATGGGCGCTGCGCTCTTCTCGCCGCTCTTTTGTCGGTTTTTCGCAGTCATCTTCAAGTGAAAGCCCGGCGTGTGGGTGAGAGGGAGTGCTTCTGGTTCTGCAGTCGTGGATGGAGCGGGCTTCCCAGTACAGCCCCACTGACTGGACCGGCAGCGTATCAGTGAGCGCGTCGTGTCTTTCCACGGGGCTTTTCGGGGCTGAGGTATGCGGATGGGGGTTGTCCTACGTTCAAGTCCAACTTTGTATGGGTCTTCTTAAATGACTGAACAACCACCAGGAAACAATGAATGGTTTGTGCAGCACTCACGTTAAGGTGTGCGTGAAGTTTAATCTTTAACATAAAAACATTTCACGAGCATCATTGTGTCTTCATTTGCAAGTAACTTATAAAAGAACTGAAGCCTATTTTATTAAATGTAGCCCCATTCATTGCAAAGGAATAATTTTACTTTTTGTCCTAGTAACAGATTACATTAGTCCTTGTAATGCAGATAACATTGCACCACCGGCATACTATTTACAAGCACATTTTAAAATATACCAGTCAATGTCATATCGTCATCCATTAAGGTATAGTTGGACGTGTTATTATTCTCACAGAAGTTGCTGTTCCGCGCTGATGTAAACTTGCAGCAGAGCGGTGCAGGGAGGGACCCCTTCCCCCCTCCACTGCTCCTCCTCTCATACGTGGCAGCTGAGCTCTCGGCCCGAAGGATGTCACATCCTGAGGTTGCACTGCTCCACAAACAGCAAAACATGTGAGGAGTCACAGTTAACATGTCGACAGGCCAAGAGTGCAGAGTCCAAGTCGTCTCGAAAACCTTTTCATTCATTGCAAAGAAAAATGAGTCTCTTTTATGGCTCTAAAATTCCACCTGCATTCAAACGCTGTTGCTTTCAGTTAGTACACCACTTCCTTGATTAAAAAGTAACTGTGGAATTAAAGAAACACACAACAGCACAAATTCAACCCCTTCCTCGAGTAGGATCGGGTTTCCACTGAATAAAATATATAATTGCAGGCAAAATTACATTTTTTTAAGCTTTTAAAAGAAAAGAACAGTACCCATTTTCAACGCTAGATGGCATCAAATGAACTTGTAACGTTAACGTGTAATATAAAAAAAACGTTCTGGTTATTCCACGTTTTGTTTTAGAGTTTGGTGATATTATTAGGAGTAATTTTGTTTCCCTTTGTACTTGTCTTGAGTCGTTTGTTTGTTTTTGCTCCACCGTGTCATTGCATATGGCCTCATTGAAGTTGTTGTTTCGTTTTTGACTGTAGTGAGTTTCATTTTAATTGTTTTGGGACTCCCTATAATTTGTTTTAGTAATTTTCTATAACCTATTACAATGACTATTTGCAATAACTTAGATATTTATAAGACTTTAAATACTACCTGTCTCACAGACATTTATTGCAACTATAAAATTTCTCTTTGAGGATGATTAATTTAATTTAATTACACTGAATTAAATTCCAGTTAGTTTGACTCTTTCTCATTGAGGCTATTTGGTGGGTTTTATGCAGTAGTTTGTGATTGCTTTTATATTTTGAAAGCTATTTTGAGTAACATTATAGTTGTTCTGATTATGTTCATTTTAGTGTTGCCTAAGATTTCATTTCATCATCAGTGCTTTGTGCATCTTTGTGATTTTACCAACTAATAACAACCAAATACCAGGAGTGCTCTGACTCCATAAGCCCATTAGTAATGCATGATGTCTCCATTTTATCCTATAGGGCAGGTCTTTACGGAACTGTACTAAACTGGTTCAAAACGTACTTGGAGAACAGGAAAAACTTTGTGTCAATAGGAAACTTTACATCTGACTGACAAGAATCACACATGGAGTTCCCCAAGGTTCCATCCTGGGACCTCTTCTGTTTAACATGGACATGCTCCCACTGGCACAGATTATAAAGAACAACAAAATAAACTACCGCAGCTATGCAGATGACATGCAGATATATATTACAATATAACCAGGAGACAAAGGCTCTTGATAAACGCTTTAAAGAGATTAAATACTGGATGTACCTCAACTTCCTCCAGGTAAACAAAAACAAAACTGAGGTAAATGTCTTTGGAACCAAAGATAAACAATCACAGGTCACCATAGAACATTAATCTATACATCTAAAAAAACCACCAACCAGGCCAGTCTGGGTGTAGTGATGGACTCAGACCTAAATTTTGAAGAAACACATTAAGGTAATAACAAAGTCAGCCTACTATCACCTCAAAATATATCAAGGTTAAAAGATCTGATGTCTCAACAGGACCTGGAAAAACTAGTCCATGCATTCATCTTTAGTAGGCTTCATTATTGTAACGGCATCTTTACAGGTCTACGCACTATTTTACTTTTAAACTTAAGCATCGAAATTTGATTACATTTTAACTCCTTATTTGATCTATTGTTCTTTTTTATTTTTCTTTTGTTTACATTTTAAATCGTGCTTTTTATTTATGTTATACTTTGATCTCTCTGTAAAGCACTTTGAATCACCTTGTTGTTGAATTGTGTCATATATATGAACTTGCCTGGCCTTGCCTTACTCAGTTTCATCTGTGGACAGGTGACCAGACTTCAAGACTTAATCAGAGACGGAAAGTAAAGGGTTGAAATGTTTGCAGCCAGCAGTACAGTTTTATTTATATAATTTTTGGTTTTCCAAGATGACACATAATGTTATTCCAGCGCTTGAGAAAGTAGATAAAAGTAATGGGATTATTTATTTATTTGACAATTACGTTCGATGAGTCATTAACAGTCAATTAGATGACGCCACTGCGATATTTCCTAGCAGAACCTGAACGCAGCACGAGTCCCCGCCCATACGCCGTGACAACAGACAACGGCTCCTCCGACGTGACCGCGTCCAGGTGTACACACTAGAGGATGATCCTGCAGAGATCCGTACATCACTACATCTGCTCCAAATGGCCTAACGCGGTTCGCTTTGTCTCCGAGCCCGGCTGCCACTCGGACGTGTGGGATGACGTCTGCCCGCCCCTCGCCCTTCTTGCCTCCCAGGGAATAAAGCGGGACAGCCGCTAACATGAGCTCAGAGATAAGAATTTGAGCTGTTTCGTTTCCTTTTTCTTCCCGTTATTGACCCGAGTGGGAGCGGCTATCGGCTGGGCTAGCCACACGGCTCAAACCCTCCCACCCTCCGGCGGCTCGGATACTGGCTCGTCTTGGCCATGGCCGGGCTCATCAAGAAGCAGATCCTGAAACATCTTTCCAGGTTAGTGTCTCGCAGCCGGAGCTTAGAAACGGCGCAGAAGGGCTCCACTCGTCGGACTGTCATTACCAGCTGTCTTTCCCCACGCCGCTCGTTTTGGGGGTGGATTTCGCTGGGCTTGTGCGGAGAAGTGTCCCGGCAGGTGAAAGTCGGCTGTAAACGTCAGCTGTCACTGAAGTTTTAAGCCGACGTGTCCGTCGTTGTAACAGCAGCGCGTTAGCATCGGGTTAGCCGCCGAGCGGCTAATCCGTCCGCACCGACCGAAGCAGGTTGAACCGGTCGAGACGTCGCGTCGCGTCGCGCCGAGACGTCTGTGTCAGCGGCCCCGCGGGTACGTCTGTCCTCTCAGTGTTCGGAACCGAACCTCAAGGCTGCGAAGCAGCTGCGTCGTGTGGAGACAGACACACAGACACACAGACGCACAACAAGTGTAGGTTACTGTTGTGAGGTCAGCAGCAGGTGAGGACGTTAGTGTACATTACACACCACACCGTTATAGCTTATTGTGTATACTGGAACCAATGAACATGCATAAACACACTTATCTAAACATATACTTGTACCTGTATTTATATCATAAACATGTGCTGATGCACTTCTGGCTAGATGCAGTCTGTATTTAGTTTACTTGTACCTTGCAATGACCAGGGTTGAATCTCTTCTCAGGGATATTTTAATAGTGTTTTGAAACAGACGGACAAAGACAATGATCAAAAGGATCACAGGACGCACATAGAGACACAAAGTGGTCAAAGTAAAGTATGAAACAGCCAAAAGTGCATGCAGTATCACAGAGGAACTAACTAAGTGAACATAAAAACAATAATTGGGAAAATATGATTAAAATGAGCCAAAATGTCATTAAAATTTGAGCAGAGACGATGTAAAACGTTCATAAAAAATAGCAAATTAATATCAAAGGAGACACAAAATGAGCATTAACACATGGATAATGATGCAGAAAAGAGTGGGATGCTGCTTTTTGGTGTCTTTTTTTTTTTATGGTCTCATCACTCCTCATTGAATAAACACCTTGAACTGTTTCTTTAAAATGTGTTCATAAATATAGTTTTTGATAGTGGTACCTGTGGAAAAAGCTGAATAACAGTTTTTAGATTTATATTGAGGGTCACAGACGAGTTAGTCTTTGAAAATGTCATCAGTGTGCAGTTGGACATGTTTGCTCTTGAACGTATAAAGGACACGGATTATTGTGTCTGGTGGGGGGAAAATGCAGAGGTTAGGTCTGCTGTTTGGGGTGTCTTTGTCCTTCATATGCTTAAATAATGCAGCAGATAAAGCCTGCGTTATCTGCAACACACGCTCTGAGTGTCTCTGGGTGTCATGTCCTTCAGTGGCCAAGTGCGTTACAGCCTCATGCGTTGAGGCAGTGCGTAAGTGTTTTTCGCTCATGACTCCGTTTGCCCTCAGCACCACTATCATCACAACTGACCGGAAATGTCTGAAAGAGCAGCGACGTCCTCCATCTTCAGACCTGCCATGTGATCCTCGGGCCAGTCAGATTGGTCTGCTGCTGAGTGGAAGCTGACCTGTCAGACAGCAGGCCAATCCTGCGCCGCTCTGTTCGATGATGTCACAGGAAAAGTGCCGATGTCAGACTGGCAGAGCAGCATTACCTCATTTACTCCCCAGTGGGAAGAAAAGGGCTTCACGAGGGTGATTGTTGTGTGTGTGCCTTGATGACGCCGCTCTGTTGCTGCTTCAGCATCAGCCAAGAATAGTCTGAACTGTTATGGCTTATTTTTACCAACCGTAGGTGTGCTTACACTGCCACAGATTATGTTGTGGGTGTCAACATGTCAGCTCAGCCTCCATGCCTCACTGGGAACAGACGGCTTTTCATTACTTCCTGTGACCGGGATGAGATGGGTAGTTAGTGAGGCGTTCAGGGACTTTTCCTCCTCCTGGCCGAGAGGAATCCAGTGAGGCGTGTGTGACACAAACATCTTCAGAGGGGCCTCTGTGTTCGTCTTTGAATCAGTTGAAGAGTATTGAGTCTCAACATTCATGTGCTGCCTTAATGTGGAATTGGATCAATAAAGTGTTCATTGAAAGTCAAACTCAGATGGCCCCCCGGGGGCGAGTTGACACAAAGTGTGTTTACGTTACATTCAGACGGGCTTGGGCATCGACAGGATTGTGGCTCTGAGCCAGATGGTTGGATGCTGTTACACACACATGCACAAAAACCCCCCACAGGTTAATGTGGTTGGAGAGAAAACGTAACACGGTCGAGCAAGGTCAGTTACGCTGTAAAGGAGAAATATTCGTTCACAGAGGTTATTCTCAGGTAATCGAGCCGGCGAAAGAGTTTAAATACAGAGTCAGGACCCATTTCTTTATTTCACTTCCTTTCTTTGATTAATTATTTTCTCAATTTAATCAAATTGTTTTAATGTAAATATTTATATGTTTATCTCAAAATTGTAAAAGAAAGCACACAGTGCATCCGAAGCTGAGGTCATGTCCCCAAACGTCTCATTTTGTTCAGTCACTTACTGAAAATTCAAATTGCACAGGATCAATTGTCGAGAGTTTCTCTTTGCTTTTCCACAAGATTCTCTTCTGCACCCTTAAACTCACCTTATTTGACATATTTCTGCAGTTAAAATGAAGTGTGACCCTCTCTTTTTCCATGTACATCTTTAAACAGAGATTAATGTCAGAGGGCAGCCGTCACATAACTGTGCAGCACTTTTTGCCCGTTACCGCGTGACAAATGGGTCCGTTCCTCCTCCTGTGTTTCTCATCGTGAGGCATCCTGCAGCATGTGAGCGGTGGTGCATCACAGTGATGAACTCCAGAGCGTTCGCACTCACTGCTGGTGGAAAGGCCATTATTGCATGAGTCATGACTGAGGGCTTGGCTGTGGGTGTCTCATCAGTACGAAGCTGTGAAGTACTTGTGTGCTGAGTGTTTTGTGTGTAGGTTGTTTTTATTTGCAGCAAGAGCGCGACATTTGGCCCGAGTCCCCCCAGACTTTGGCATCCTCTGCTTCTATGTGACCGGGGTCTTGGATTGTTCTCTCTTCCAGGCTAACCTTTTCACCGTCTCCAGGGTTATAAGTATTCCACAAGTCTGCCCTCCTGACTGCTTAAACAAACTGACTGAACTTTGACAGTTAGTGTTACAATGTACAGAATACGTGGAGGTGTTTTTTATATATGTAGGCTTGAAAATACTTAAACTAAACCTTTGGGAAGAGACACGTTTAGAGAATGAAGAAAGATTTTGGAAAATGGGAGACTTTGTTTGTTTGAAGTTATGGTGCAGCCATTGCCCTCTCTAACCGGCTGTATCTGGTGGGATGTGGGTTAAAAAATAAAGCAGGGGATTTATGGGTTATATTGATTGAACTGTCCCAGCATCAATAAGAAGAATCCTGGCTTCGTGAAAGAGTTTGAGAGACTGTGTGGTTGTCTCAGTACACACCGATGATGCTCCACTGAATCATTTAGAGGCCTTTTTATGTCATTGAGTCAAGTCTGATGGTTCACTAGACCAGATTTAGTGTGGTAATGGCCTAATTCCCTTTTTTTGTTTTTTCACCCACAAAAGAATTCCCAATCCTGTTGACACAGGAATTCCTTCAGGATGTTAACTCTCCGTTGTATATTCCTTGTGTTTCATTCTGTCTGCCCTTACTGTTTACTTGCTCCTTGAAATTACCTCGGGCTTGGTTACTAAAATAGGCCGGTTGTCGTTTGAGTCAACCTGGCCGTCTTCCCTCAGGCTAATCTCTTTCTGGCATCGGTGTCATCAGGCTGTGCCACAAATGCATCATCGGAGAGCGGGGAAAAGCTGTTTCCATTGACCAGATCCACAGACGTGAGGAAGGCAGTGTGGCAGGCCAAACCTGGCACTCAGCTTGGGACTTGGGGGGAAAAGTTGCAAGAACGGCTTGCAGTTGCAGATATTTAAAAGATGACACGTCTACTGTGAAGACGAAAGCCCTGTTCACGACGACGTGGATTGGTTGATCCATCCATACCCTCTCGATTACGTTCTCTTCTGTCGTCATCTGTGCAGATGCATCTGAAGAACTCGGCTGGGTGCAGCGACGTAACCGTGGCCAAACATGCACAGCAAAGTCTTTTTAGTGTTTGGTTTGTTGAATGCTTCGCGTGAGCAGATGGTTAAACAGACAGTCTGACGACATGGGATATTTGTGTATTTGGTTTTCTTTTGAATCTAATGAAATTATTAAAAAAAAAACAAAAGCTCATCAGATGATGGTTTTCTGGTTTGGTCGTGATGTACAAATATTAACATTGCCAATGCACCAAACCTTTTATGTAGCAGGTGAAACCTTCTCAAAACTAACTTTCTGCTGGTTTGGATTTGACTGTCGAGTGGTTTTTGTTTCACGTTGGAGGCAGAAAATCTGCTGCCATGGCCTGACGTCTGCACACAGCCAGATAAGAAGCAAGAAGGCAAGTGAAAGAAGCTGGCTAACTCGTTGACACCTGATCAGCAGCAGGGATGAATATTTCACTGGTCACAAGGCGGAGACGTTGCAGCACCGACATCCTTGGTGACAAACCGGCCGTGTTTCCATCTGACAGTGTGGATGCCCATGCGAGTGGATGTGCACATCTAATTATTTGTTTTTTGTTCGTGAGAGTGGGTTTTGCTGTTGTTGAGGCTCTGTTTATGCCTCTGCTGCTGAATAATTTACATGGATATTGAGCTGGAGAAGAGTAGAGAGCACGCTGAGTTGAAAAAAGAAGGTTTGAAAGACTGAATCACTGAAAACGTGGGCTGGAAGAATTACAAAACTCTGCCCACTGAACAAAGTTTATTTCAGTCCGCAGCTACTGACTCTGAACCCTCTTGCGTGTCCGGAGAGCTTCCCAGCACTGAAAACTTGGACTATTAGAACAAAAACCTTTTGTCTTCCTTACCACTATTGAGTTGCTGAGTCACACATGCCACTTCGCTGTACCTGAAAATGCAGGTGGTATTCTTTATGGCTTTAATTGCAGCACATCGTATCCCATCATAACTCAAGTAAGCCCACCAGGCTTTACTTATATTATTTGGCCTGTATTATTATTTTCTTGGAAGACGCATACTTTGATTTCGGTGTACTTTTGGGTACTTGATGCAAAAAAGTGGAACTCGCGTGACCACATGGGGTCGTACAGGTCTGCTACAGTAGTAGTCATAATCATCAGTTTTCTATTGGGCTTGTTTCTGTTAAAACTCTTCATTTTGCTCCTATTTATTTTTAACATTTACCTATTCTGGTTTTGATGCTGTTTTCTGTCCCTCCGTCAGAGAAATTTGCTGCCGTATTGAACAGCGGCCCATATTTAAAGGATGAAGTGTGATTCCTAAAACACAACTATTAATCACTCTATTCAGTTCCATAATAATATTAGTGATTAGAAATGATAGGAATTCCTTTTTTATTTCATTTTAAATATTTACATGTGTGCAGTATCATTCAAGCCCCAGTGTTGGTACAAGAGTAGAAATGATTCCCAGCCCTGATGTGCAGCCTTTCTTCACAGTTTACGATAAGGTACTAAGGTTGCACTTATTGTCCTTTTTTTATGTTTCAGTCTGGACTCACAGGTTGATCTGTGTGTTTGTCGTAAAACTCTGAGCTTTGATCCGGCTCCATTTACACATACGCACATCGTGTTTGTGTGAAGGAGATGAGCTGAGTAACGAGCTTAAATCTATCCTTACTATTAGTGTTGCAGAGCAGGCAGGCATTCCTATTTTTACCTTCCATTGTTTTCCTAATACTTTGCCTAATAGTTTTCTTACAAGCAAACCTGAAGCTCAAACATTTTGTCAACAAAGAATAAAGACGAGGTCGAGTAGCTGGAGAATGTGAAATGGGATCTAATCTCTCTGGGTGATTCATGAATCTGTGCAAAGATTCACAAGCGGTTTCTTATCTGCCCCTCTGCTAACTATTAACTATTAGTCAAACTGATGGGGGCAGAAAATGCTTGGGTCATGGAGCTTTGGTTTGCTTAGGTCACCTTTCTCAAGCTACAAAACCCATCGGAACAACTAGAAAGTACAGCAACCCATAGAGGTTAAAATGTCAAAATTGAATTATATTTAAAAGACATTTTATTCAGTGTTTTGTGAGATTTGAGATGAATTCAAAAATGTTGTGTGTTTCCATCAAAATCTCATACACGACTGCTTTCTCAATGAAGTTTGTTTGCCAGCAACGCATTTCTTTAAACATATTCAGCCTGGAGGATTTACTCTCCTCTTCTTGGTTTTTGCAGGTTTGCTAAGAACCTGTCTCCAGACAAGATCAACCTGAGCACGCTGAAGGGGGAGGGGCAGCTCACCAATCTGGAGCTGGATGAGGAGGTTCTCCAGAGCCTGCTGGACCTGCCCACCTGGCTGGCCATCAACCGCGTGTTTTGCAACAAGGCTGCCATCAGGGTGAGGGTCACTGTCACCGGGTAGACGCTGAGCTCGATGCCACGCTCGTGTTTACGCAGAGACGAGTTTAAATTAAGAGACGACAAACAAGGAAAAAAAAAAAGACTACTGTTACCGGCAACATGAAAACTCTGTTTTTATATGAAACAAACACTTCATGCAGCACACAGGGAGACCTGCTACTGTGTGTGCGCGTGCGCGTGTGTGTGTGCGTGCGTGTGTGTGTGCGTGTGTGCGCAGTGACTCTGCTCAACACGCACAGCCTTCTGGCTCCGTCTCGGGCCCTGATGTGGCCACCGGCCAAGTGTCACGTCAAACAGCAGACTCCAACACACCCTGGAAACAGTGAATGGAGCTCTATAATTTACTTGGCAACTGAATGTTATTCAGGCCAAGGTCCATTTTCCACCTTTTTTTTTTTTTCCTTCTACCAACTTATTACTTTCTTTCTTTTCTCCACCTCTCAGCAGTTTGTCTCAGCATTGTTTTTAGTTACAGCATCTGTGTTCATGTTTAAAATCTTCAATTTTAGTGGTCATTTGGCTTCTAGAGAACACAGCAGTTTCTTCTTTTTTTTATTTTACTAATATTGTTACAATCGCTTAAACAAAAAGGTTTGAGTTGGATCTGCAGTTTCATCGAGGGTGTGTTTTTGGTGCAGTTCTAACTGTATTGGTCGCATAATTTGAAATGAGTAATGTGGCATCGGAGATGGAAAACCTCTGCTGCCTGGATGCGGCCTTTTGTCTATTTCAGTTTTGACTGTCAATTTTGTCTAAAAAAAGTAAAAAGAAAAGATGTTTATCTCACTTCCTCACATGTTAGTTTCCTATTTCTTCTTCATAACTTCCTGTTACACAGCAACCTAAACTCAACATTGTCAGAGTATATATTTGTCCTGGTTGAGTAAAGTTGACACGTACAGCAGTGTGTACAGTATATGCATACATGTATTTACTGCTATATATATATATATATATATATATATATATATATATATATATATATATATATATATATATATATATATATATATATATATATATATATATATATATATATATATATATATATATATATATATATATATATATTTGCTTTGATGAATCACAGTGACAGACGTGAGCTTGCACCCCCTCCTGGAGCCTTACAGCATTCATTTGACAGTTGGAAGGCAAACCAAATGTCTGTTTATATTAAAGCTTCAAATACTGAGCTCTGTTGGATGTATAATATCACAAATAAGTTTCTGCTATTAAAAAAAGCCCCAACTTTCAGTTAAGTACACAAACTTAATCTCTTTTACTATATAATTTGACACAGACTTGGACAGGACTCGTGTAGAGGGATAACAGAACCGCAGCTAAATGCTCATCCGTGTCTAGAAACATTGATTTTGTTTTCCTTTTTTTTTCTTTTATTTTTCAAGACTGAAAGTCTTTTATACTGCTGTGTTTTCATTCTCAGATACCATGGACAAAGCTGAAGACTCACCCGATCTCTTTGGTAAGTCTACACTGTTCCTCCTGTAACCCAAACAAATAACTTTAGTTCAGTTTCTTGCTCTGCGTCTGGTTAATATTTCCAGCCGTGATTCCACCCGCAATCACAACTGCTCCGTCTCTGACACTCACCTCCACGATACTGGATGGTGTGCACGGATCTCAGTCCTCACACTTTCAGGAACTGGTTTTGATGGGGTTTTTTTAATACATAGCATTTATTAATTTGTTAAGTAGACCATAAAGCAATTTTAACATCATCTTAAACAGCCTGACTAGACTTATACTCTAGTAAATAAAGTGCTATTACAGTACCAAATTAGACGACATTAATTTATATAACTGTCAGCGATATCGAGGCTTTTAAAATGTTATTTAACAGTAAAATGAGAGATTATTTTATTGGAGAGGTTTTTTTCTGCAGGTGATTTATGCACCAACGAGAAGAGTAATGGGGCTTTAACTGTGTTAGAACAGCAACAACATAAATTAAAGTTTCAATGAATCTCATCCTGTTTAAGTCTACCAATTGTTCCTAAAATAAACAAAATTAATATATATAATATCTGCTTTAAATATGTTTTGACAGTAATACACAAGTTTGTGAGTGTGCTCAAATTTCAGGATGTATTTGGTCACATTTTCAAGTTAAACTCGGCGTCAAAGTTACCATGCTTTAATGGCATGAAGGAAACATCTGGTTTGGTTTCATCTGTTTTTTTGCTCCTAATTTGAATTTGTAGCACTGGACCATCTGTGGCAGATTCGATCAAGCTGGTGCAGTATAACATTAGAGTTTGCTGACTGACACTTGGACTGAGAATTATTGCTAGAACAAGTGTAAAACAATGTATGTATGCAGAGTGTAAAGGCTGACACAACTGCAGAGGTTTGTGACTGTTAAACCGAGCTTATGACGGCTCTTTCAGACCCTGGATAAAGTGGTGATGGAGATGAGCACCTGTGATGAGCCCCGCCCACCCAATGGTCCGTCTCCCATAGCAACGGCATCAGGACAAAGGTGGGCTTTGGGGATGGTTCTTTTACTCTCAAGATAAAATAATTTAAAACTAATTGAGCTTTTTAAACTGCTGTTTATTTTGCAAACCTCATCTTCAGAATGTATGAAAAGAAAGCAAGATACTAACCAGTCACAGCATCATATTTTGTGAAATTACAAAGATTTAAATATAAAACTCTTTGCAGATAAGATTGATTCCTGCTGCCAAGTCTAACGCCAGAGCTCATGTCAATACCGTTTGTCTCCTGTACAGTGAATATGGCTTTGCTGAGAAGGTGGTGGAGGGGATGTCTCTATCCATCAACTCCATTGTCATTAGGATCAGTGCCAAGGCCTTCAACGCCTCCTTTGAGCTCTCCCAGCTGCAGGTCTACAGCGTCAACACCAGCTGGAGCATCAGCGACCTGCGGTTCACTCGCATCCAGGATCCTCAGAGGGGGGAGGTTTGTTGGCTGCTTTCAGACTAAATGCTGTTTGCATTCTGTTGTGTCTTTATCACAACAGTTGATTTCCATTTTTTGGGGTGGGGGGGGGACCCATCAGATCCTGACATTTAAGGAGATCAGCTGGCAGATGATCCGCATCGAGGCTGACGCCATTCAGAGTGCCGAACACGAGATGTTAAGTGCCCCCATCCGCCTCATCACCAACCAGTCCAAGATCAGAGTCACCCTAAAGAGACGGGTGAGAAACGTGCACACACACAGCACTGAGCAGAATCGTACAGTTTATGATGGTGGACTGAGTTAGAAACCAGACTGCTCCAAGTGACATCATTTTGTTTACTGGGAATAATGATCCCTGTGTGTTGCCTCACAGGCTTCATCAGTGTTTTTTCCAACTACAATGACACCATTGCAGATTTACATAAAGTAGTTTCAACTGCACAAAAGGCTGCTTATACATGCTGAGTTTGCTGAGTTTAAACTTTAAACAAAAAAAAATAAATGGGGAAAAACTGTCCTGAAAAGTGTGATAGCTGCAGCTGCCAGGCAGCTCCACCTGCATGTCGCATGCTTATGGCAGTGTCTCCACCTGACACAGATAAAGGACTGCAACGTCGTGGCCTCCAAGCTGATTCTCATCCTGGACGACCTGCTGTGGGTGCTGACCGACTCCCAGCTCAAAGCGATGGTGCAGTATGCAAAGTCCCTCAGTGAGGCTATGGAGAAGTCTGCTCAGCAGAGGAAGAGCATGGCCACAGAGGAGCAGGTACGCGTGAACTGTACAATTATAATAGTCATATTTTCTTTGTTGTTCCTGCCTGAGGTAATATTCATTTTTTAATTTCATGTAAAGCAGGATGCGTTACACTTGCATATCACGCATTCACTAAGTCTGAGTGCTGTTCCTCAGCTGGTTTGCAGAAATCTGGTGAAACTAAAATTTTATAATTCACGTTGCAGTTTCTTTATTTTGCTCTTTTACAAGACACTGAAACACTCAGGCCACAGACACCAGAGCCGCCTATCCATAACCCAGCAGACCTGCTGTTGACAAATCAGATTTGTTTTCTGTCATTTTTGGTCTGACATGCCATCTGGTGGAAGCATTAAGCACTGCATGACTCGGTTGTTTATCGAGCATGATGGTCTTTCTGACTGGCTGTTATTTCTCCTGGGAAATAAACAGAGGTAACAAAAAAAAACAGATACTTCATTAGCGACACCGTTGCCAGAAAATGAAGACAAAAGAGCCGACTCACTGCCATCAACCATGCACAATCATCAGCGCTGAATATTTCAGTCTTGGTTCACCAGGCGTCATCGCTGCCCAGCTCAGCCCAGCAGGTGCGCCCTCAGCAGACACCCACAGCTGCAGATCAGAGTGCAACCATGGCCAAACTGTTCAGCGCCTACGACGTATGCGAGACGTCCCACCACCTCCAGATCACGCACCTCGACTTGCACATATGTGACGACATCCATGCTAAGGACAAAGGTAGCATATACACGTACAAATGGAGATGGTCAGATGATGACTTTTCCATGATTTTAAAGCTTGTGTGACTAGTGGAGCTTTGATAAATGGTGTAATGGTTGTTTTTTTTTTTTTTTTTGCATTTGTGCTGCCAACCTGCCATCAGTGCAAATCCACGTGTGGTGACTTATATGTGTCTGCAGCAAAGTTTCAGTTTCTTTGATCATGCATTACAGAGAGAGCGATGAAAACCTAAAATAAGGGCTGGAATTTGCCTTTGCAACTTTACATGATGTACAGAGTCGTATATCAGTGCAGGCTGACTTAGATTTTGCTTGAAATTTCTATTTATTCTGGATGACATTCAACCTACATGGAAAGATGCACTTTTTTGTTTGACTTGTTTTGTTGTTTAAAGCCTTTTTGAGTACATTTATTTGTTTTCCTGCTGTGCAGTTAACAATAAGAGGATAACAGGTGGAGCAATGCAGCTTTCCTTCAGCTCCATCACTCTGGACTACTACCCTTTCCACAGAGCAGGTATGAATCCTGCTATAATGATCAATATTACTCTCTGTACTCTCTCTTGCTGTGGTCTGTTTCTCCACCTTACAAAGGATTCATGTCAAAATAAATAATACTAACAAAACACTAAACGTAGAAAATGAACATGCAAGTAGGAAAAAGTGCATTACGATGTACAATTCCTCACTTTCCTCAGGGGACAGCTGTTTACACTGGATGCACCACAGTGAAGCCACTAAAACCAGAGAGGGCTGGGCGAAGAGCCTGCTTGATGAGTTCAACTCCAATGTGGAGATGTTAAAGAGTGCAGTTCGAGATCAGCAAGCCCCGGGCCCTGCACACAGTTCCCCACATCACGGTAAACGAGGGCACTCGCACATGTGGCTCACATTTATTACCGATGATTAGATATAGGCAGGCTGGTTTTAGGTTTGTGTTTCTGTTGTACCTCTTGACACCCACATTACATCACCCGTGTGGGCTTTCTGTCACCCAGTGTTCCTTAGGGAGGATGTGTATGAGCCTCTAGGAAGTCAGGGAAGAGCAGCAGGAGGAGTAGGGCTTAGGGAGGCAGATGAAGGCCTCCTAGATTGGAGCCCACACACACAGCCTCCAGCCCAGTGCTGCTGGTGCCTAGAGCCAGGTACCGCGGTGTGTGTGCGCACAGCTGGGTGCGGTGGTCCACACCTTTTTCTAGGCACATAGGTTTCTCATTAGAAAGCTGAGTGGTTGGAATGTTGTTTTTGTTGGGGTTTTTTTTGCGCTCTCCTTTTTCTTTGCTTGCTCTCTACTTTTACATATCACCTCCTCTCTCTCCAGGTAAGATAAACACCGCCTCCTCCTCTGGCGCTTCCTTCAGTCCTCCTCCTCAAACTCCAAAGACCCAGCTCATGTCCAGCTCAGTGGTTCTCAGGATGGCGGACTTCAGTATCTACCAGGTCACTAATGACAAACCTGTGCTGGTCCACAGACCTGCGTCAGTGATGTCACAGAGGCTTCGCACATCGTCCTCACTAGTTTTGACTTTCTCTGACCTTTTTTTTTTTTTTTCTTCTTTTTTTTTTTAGGTGTCAACAGCAGACCAGCGTCGCTCCAGCCCCAAAACCATGATCTCCTGCAATAAGAAGTCCTTGTACCTTCCTCCGGAGATGCCGGCTATCCATGTTGAGTTCACAGAGTACTACTTCCCTGATGGCAAAGACTACCCCAGTAAGACTGTTGGAACATTTAAGAAACTCAAATCTCTGCCGGTCCATCTTTTGTCTGTTTGATTGCTTCCTTCCTTCTCTGTGCCACTATAATATAAAATGCGATGTCGTCCCGCTCTTCCAGTCCCATGTCCCAACCTGTACGTCCAGCTCAACGCTCTACAGCTGGTTCTGGATCCCCGCAGCCTGGAGTGGATCAACCTCTTTGGCCTTGACCTCAGGCAGAGTCTGGAGCAGTTCATGGAGATCTACAAGCTCAACGACTCCCAGAAACCTGACGAGCATGTTGACGTCAAGGTTGACGGGCTCATGCTCAAGGTGAGCAGGTCTGAGGACTGAAGTGTGAAATGTGTGTTTTGGGACCTGTGCTTACTTCTTTGTTCTCTCCATCAGCTGGTCGTGCCCACTGATCGGGACGCCTCCTGGCCCGCTGACCTGCCTCGCTCCATCTCGATACAGACTTCAGAAATGGTGGCCACCAACACCCGGCACCCCGGCAACTGCACCCGCTCACACCTCGAGGCCCTGCTCCAGGCTTTCGAAGAGGAGCCTTTCTTCTCCTCATCTTTCTCCTCTTTCCCTCGCTCCTCCTCTTCCATGCCCATCCTTCATCCCGTCTTCCAGCGGCACGCTCACGAGCAGGATACCAAGCTGCACGACATCTACCGGGGGCTGGTGTTGCCTACGATGGGCACGGACGCGCTAAAGATGCCCGCTGCTACGGACTTCTGGTCGCTGCACTTCGCCCAGTTTTGGGTGGACTATGAAGGCACCCACGGAGGCAAAGGGAGACCACAGCCGTTTGTTGACTCCTTCCCCCTCACTGTATGGGGATGTCAGCCAGCGAAGCTCGTCGAGCATCAGGAGAAGCTCAGAAGCGGATCAGGAATGTCCAGAAGCACGTCACAGGAGGCAGTAGCACGTTTGCAGAGGAAACGATTGTTAAAGGAGTATTACAGCACAGACGGTGCATCGTCATCTTCTCACAGCAGCGATGCAACGCTGCCAGCCAATAATGGTCTTCATAAACCCCTCTCACTGGACTGTTTGCCCTCCTCATCCTCTCCTTTGTCATCATCAAGTAAAAATCCAGACGTCCATCTGTTGGTTCATGTTCAGAAGCACTTAAGCGCTCAGGTATTTCATTTTTTTTTTTCTACTAGAACTTTTATTACCAGGTCCAAAAGCATCAAATGGTAATTTTTACTCAGGTGTTTTTACCTCAAATTTTGGAGTCTGCTAATTTTGTTTTTCTTTTGGATTATGAATGTAATGGTGTTGGTACAATCTTTTATTTATTCCAATATTTAGAATTTTGGACATAAGTAAATTTAGGGGGTCGGTTTAGAGGTTCATAAGGAAGGAAGGGGAACCAAGACGATGCATAGACGGGCTGACACAGGGGCATACAATCAGGACAGATGAGAACAAGGGAAGTCACGTTTCTCATGTTTGTCTCCTGAATACTTTGGTAAACAGAGGAGTTCATGATCATCTCGATGACTTTGAGGTCCAGTCAGTTGGTGTGAGGTATTTGTGCTGATTTTCTGTTTGGTTTTTGGCAAATGTGGTTGTGGACATTACATTTTGGTCCTGTCTTCTCAAAGGACACACTCTTGTGGTGTGTTTACCACACGTTATAAATGTAAACTATTGTTTTAAAAAAGAGAACATGCAGACATGTTTTCCTGCTACACCAAACCAGCTAAGCTTGTTCAGACTTTCTGATTGTACTTTAATGCACTTTAACATTTCACTTACTGACTGAGGTTTGTTGAGTCTGAAATGTTTTGATAGTGGGCTGATGATCAAGTCAGTGAAAAAGCAACACCTAACTGCTGTTTACTAACTCCTTACACACACTAACTCTGCATTTTGGCTTAGTTTTTGTTAAATAATGTGTCATGTAATGTTTTATGTGAGGTTGCATTTATTTATGCCTGGTGAGAACCAGTTGATTTTTTTTTTTCTTTTTTTCTAAAGTTATGATGCATTAAAACACATAATTGACAGGAGATTTACCACAAATGATAAAGATTATTAATTATTATTTTTAATTAAGTTGACTATTTGATGATATTTGTGGGTTTTCAGGTGAGCCATCGGCAGTATTTGTTCCTGATGCATCTCCAGCGCAGCCTCAAAGCCCTGCAGCAGAAACTGCAGCAGGACCTGGAGGAGATGGCCTCCAAGAGAGAGCGTAAGGACGCTTCCCTCCATCCTGCAGATCACCAGCCCTTCACAGTCTGCTTAGGCCTCCTGCTCAAAAGTGCAGAAGTGTCCCTCCTCCTCAAGCCGGTCCCCCAGCCCGAGGGCTCAGGATCTCCTGCAGGGTCAGAACTCTCCCCCTCAGGAAGCAGAGGAACTCTGGAGCCTGCAAGTGATGCTGGAGAGGGAGCAGAAAAGGGAAATGAAGGGTCTGGGTCAGAAGGAGGAGCTGCAAAGCCGTCTTTCACTGTAGACCAGCTGTTATGTGGTGACAGTCCTGTCCCCCTCGTTCCCTCCTCCACTTCTGCTCCACGTCGGGACTCAAATCACAAAGTCTCAGAGGAGGAGAGGACTCTGTCTAAGAGTACTGGGAGGGGGATCTCAGATGAGGGGGGAGACGGTGTGGTGGATTGGTCGACTGCAGTTGATAAAGTGGGAGTTGGGTTAGAATCAAAAGCCCAAGTAAGTGATTCTTTTTCTGACCCACTGAGCAGCAAAGACTTCAGCGACAAAGACAAGACGCCTGGAAAGATGCCTCAGTCAATATCCAGGTATTTTTATGCCATTACTTTCTCATCAGCTCAAAGCGTTTCAATTTCAAAACCACAGCAGTTGGCCTCCTGAGTAAATGGATTTACTGTATATTCATTCTAATATTGACAAAGCTTCAGAATGTTTATATATGTTCCTTGTATGGTTCTCTATTAACTACTGCGTTTAAATGATGCCATTCTGTTTTTCATTCCCATTTAAAACGTTCCCATTGGCCTCCTGTAATTGAGCAAAAATAATCTAAAGAGAGTGAGAGAGAAACTTTTATCTTTTAGAGATGACCACTGTTTTTAACTAGAACTGCTTTTCTAGGATTTCAAGAAATAACATAATCTTCTTATAAATACAAGATTTAAAGGTAGGGTAAGCAGTTCTACCTGATTTCAAACCTGGAACACCTTTTCTCCATTCATTGACCATCTCCTCCCCATCCACCTCCATGCACCATCTTAAACATGGGGGAAGAGGGTTTGTGTGGGTACTCGTGCACAAAGGTGGGGCTTGGGGTTGGACCGCCAAGCTTGTTGTTAGAGGACGACCACATAGAGTTGTTGGATTCATGATTACACAAAAGATGACTTTTTCTTAAGTAACTAGGTGCTTGTATTAATGCTGTATAGAAGACATATAAGGAATTGTTTGTTCCAGGCCCAAAGCGAAGTGTTCTTGCTGTATGTTGGCGTTTTCTGCTCTTTCTAACTGACCCAGACGGTGTTTGCAGAATCCCCACTATCATTAACCTACATTCTTCTCTCTCTAGTTTAGTCTATTTCTGAACACAAGAGCTGTGTGTTGAACTCCCACGCGAGTGTTTTGTCGGTGTGAATGTTCAGCCTTTGAGCTCGTCTCTCTCGCATTGCCGTGCCATTTGTACGTGCGCTTATGTCATTTCTGTCTGTCAACACTGTGTTTTTGTCATTTCTGAACCCATTCACTACCTTTTCTGCTTCTTGACTTTTGCTTTGACCCATGTGAGGTGTGTGTGTGTGTGTGTGTGTGTGTTTTCTTTTTTCCAAGGAAAGGAAGTTTGTCTGTGGTTTCTGATCTCCTCAGCTCCTCAAACTCCAGCAGATCCACCTCCCTTTATTCAATGTCCAACATGTAAGAGCTTGGATCTGTGACCAGCCCTATTAATGTGTGTGTGAACATGTCCTGTGTTTGAGTGTGTCCTTGTTTTTTATGAATATAAATCAGTGCAAATGTGTGACTGTGAATCCTCAGTGGGCATGCATTTGCATGTGTGCATGCCACCCTGTCCAGTAAGTGTTAAATTAATCTTTTCCCCTGTGTTTGATGTCTACTTGTTGTCTCCTGGTGATGTTGGTGGTGAAGCAAGAAGCTTCAGGGTGCGACTGTGCTTTTTTTTTTTTTTTTGCCTTGTGTTCCGTCTTTTCTGAATCACTTTGTTTTTGTGATTTCTCCTTGAAATTGTTTGTGCCACTTGGGAAGATAGACGACTTTGTTTTACATGACCTTAAACAACACTGCACAAAGGATTGAATACATATTTAATTCATGACTTGTCGAGAGCGCAGCTGTCTCAGCTCAGTGTCAGCCTGACAGTGTCAAGCGCGTCCATTTCATCACTTCTGATATATATATTCTGTTTTCGTTTTTATCAGCCACTCTGTCCACATGACAGTGACTCACTTAATTAGAAAAAATATAATCAGAATTCAGAACTAATGACGAGCATAGACGTTTCCAAAAGCTTGCTTTTCTTCACGTGACCTGTGGGTTTTTGTGTGGATGTTGCAGCGGTCGTCTGATGCGTGACCGCTCCCAGTCCAGTTTCTCTGTGTCCTACAAGAACATGAAGAAAAGCCCGTCTCTGCAGTCGTTGGACAACATTTCCATTGACAGTTACCTGATGGAGGATGGAGACGCCTACAGCTTACTGGAGAGAGGTGGACAAGCCACACACACTTGCTCTCATACTTTATTTATACAGGGTTCCTTTACTCAGTTAATTTTTATTAGCAGCAGCTGCTACCATCTTCTGGTTTGAGGTTTTACACTTCATCCTAATTGCTGATATCTTTAAAAAAAAAACAAAAAAACAAAAAAAAACTGATAGAGGTATAGTCGCATGCATCTGCTTCAGACAGAAGGTGGCGGTGTTGAGCTGCATTTTATGATGCAGCATTGCATTTACATTGTTTACAAGTTTACAAGTTTTAAATTTTATACATTTTTCACAGAGAAAGAAAAATGTAAATATCCGGGAGAGTTCTATTTTTAAATTTTAATGTACTTTTTAGATGATGTGTCCATCTCCGGATTCAAGGATGCCATCAGTGAGCAGAGCGCCACAGACAGCGCCACTGAGGCTGGAAGCGGTCACGAGCAAGAGGGCGGCGCGTCCCCCGACAGCGTCAGCGCCACGTCCCAGAGCATTGATGAACCCACCAAAGATATAGTGAGAAACTTCGTCTTTGTGGACATACAATACTCTTACAGAAATACAGATGTGGGACTCCAGTCGATCTGAGTTCAGATCAGTTGTCAATCATGATTTTTGTTGCTTGATGGAAATAATAAAATACCTTTAAACCACTGAACGACCTCAAAAAAGCAACTAGGTGTACATGTTCCAACTGCAAAGCTTGTTTGCCAGCAGATGATGATAATGACGGCAACTGTCCGCTCCTCCAGGTGTCTGTGCTGGTGCTGAAAGTCCAGTCGGTGTGTGTGGGCATGGAGGCGGTGGGGGAGAGCACGGCTGTGGCTCTGGAGGTGGGCGGCGTCACGCCCAGCCAGCTGGGCAACATCAGCCTTCGACAGTACCTCAGCAACCGTAGCCTCGGTGAGAAATGCAAGTTAACGTGTGTTTTCTGTACGACTGGGCATGAGACAGCTTTTATACAAGCCTCTTATATGATGGATTACATTTAAGTTTGTTTTGGCACGACTTTGAGTTTCAACTCACATTTCAAAGTAATATATCTATATTACATATTTTATGTGTGATAATCAACATTGTTTTGTGTCTCTACTTTGCATTAAACTTATGAGCTGTGTCACATTAATCATCACAACAGAACAGCAAGTATGTGGTTGTGTATGTTCAACCGCTTTTTGACTTTTTGAGGAAACATGAGGAGGGAGAGGAAGGATGTACGCTAAAGGTCCCAGAACACACTTGAAGCTTGGCTGCTCAGTTTAAACCGCCAGGATGCTTCACCAGCACTGTTGTGACATTGTTTTGTGATTGTTCACATTTGAAGATGAGGCAGATGGAGGGATGAGGAGTTACTCTGGGACATCAAACTTTGACCCCCCCCCACGCATCAGTAACAAGAGCAGAAAAGTGACACATGTAGATGGAAAAAAATGTGTTTATGAAGCAATATGTTGATTAATTCAATCTATATTTGGTAGACGAAGCCCTAGACTGTTTGAAGAATAAGTCAACCATCTTTCCCAGTGAACAAACACATTCACACGCCGACACAGCCACCCCCGCCTCTTTTTTTATTTTTTATTTTTATTTACCCTCCCGTAACTCCCCACAGGTATGGTGAGTTCAGTACCAATACCTGCTCAGAGCAGCCAAGGTAACTGCTGTGTGTTAACCCACCATTTGTAGCCTAACGTGCATGTTGTCCTCAGTGTGTCTGTTTACATCTGTGCGAGTTTCTTCTGAACTCAGGACTTTGCTCGACGGCATGCACTGCAGATGTGGAGCGCTGCAATGCATGAAGTGTGTCTGTTTGCTCATATTTCAGCAGCAATGGGGAGGGAGGGAGGGAGGGAGGGAGGGAGGGGGGTCCTGTGTGTGTGTGTGTGTGTGTGTGTGTGTGTGTGTGTGTGTGTGTGTGTGTGTGTGTGTGTGTGTGTGTGTGTGTGTGTGTGTGTGTGTGTGTGTGTGTGTGTGTGTCATTTAATTGAGGGTTGATTTGATTTGACAGTAATGGAGTGAGTGGTCCCATTATTTGCAACATTAGGCCTCCAACCCTTAAATGCAGAATTCCTGAGTGCTGGACCTGCATTAACTTCTTCTTTTGCGCCGGTAGCTTTAACCCCTAATCCTCCATTGTCCTCTACGTCTGATTCGCCCCCCCCATGTCTCTCCTTCCTCCCTTTCCTCCCCTCCTGCCTCATCTCTCCACTGCAGCAGACTTTGCAGTTTCAGTCCAGTGATTCAGGCAATGAGAGAAACGCCAGCTTTACCCCCCCCCCCCCCCCCCCCCCCCCCCCCCCCCCTCACCACCTATCTCACTAGAGCAATCCCACCTCATCCTCCTGTTTTTTCCCTTTCTCCTTTCCTCCACCTTTCCCTGTTTCTCTCCCTTCAGTTCCTACTCCATCTTCCGACTAATCCTCTGTCGTTCACCCCTGCCTCTCCACTTTCCTCCATCTCTCTCTCTGTCTCCAGGCCATCTTTTCTATCCCTTCCTTGTCTTATCACAGTCATTCAGTCCTTGGATGCTGGCTCTCTCTCTACCATGTTCTTTTTCTCTCTCCTCACCCATCTTTTCACTTTTCCCCCCATTTTCTTTGACCCTAGCTGCTCACGATTGAGGAACTGTCATTTTATCTCAGAAAAGCTGACAGCGTTTGTGTGTCTGAGTGTTTTTTTGTGGTTGTAACCATCTCCTGCAGTTTCTTCAGTGAGCATTTGAAAGGAAAGTGGCACATTTGTGTCAAAAAAAAAAAAAAAAAAAATCCATTCAAGTGCACATTTTCATGTCTTGCTGAATGTCCTGTTGCAACTTGCTGAGTGTCTGTAGTGATTTTATAAACGTGCTAGTGCGGGCTGGCCGAAGGGTTATGCTGATCTTTGCTCAGACTTACTGTAAAACAAGCATTTAATTTGTCTTTACTTCTATCATCATTGTCCTTTGTCTCACTTTTTCCGCCTCTTTCACTCATATTCGTGATAAACGGTATTTCGTCGTATGTCATTGTGTTTCGTAATGTTCATAACATAACAATAGTTTAGCAGATTCTTTTATCCAAAGCAACTTATACGTGAAGAGGAGCAATGAAGCAATAAAGGGAGCAGTGTTTGTTCACGGTGCCAAACATCAGCTGTCACGTTGGCAGTCAAACCATCAGCTTTTTAATTTAACGGCATTCACTTTATTTTTGAGCTTCAGCCTCATTCATTGTCTGAACTCTTATTTACAATCAAATCTTCACTTTTTCAGCATCATGTAGTTGAGTTCGGCTTAGTTTCAGTTTTTCAGGTGAAAGTATTGATTTGAACCTTTGATTTCCAAGTTCACAAACATAATTAACCCCTAGAGCTCAGAGCATTTAGGCTGCTTTTTTGTAAAGCTGTAAGATCCCCAGGACGTCCATATAAGGAGTTTTAATCCCACTACAGTTTACCAAGAGTGTTCTCCGGTACAGAACCGCCCTGCTTAAGCTCTAAGGGTTAAACATCACTGATATGAAGATCCATGTAGACTGTTTAAAAAAACAAACAAAAACAGGGCCAGTTTTTCTTTATTCCTTTTATTCTTCTCATTTTAAGCATATTTTGCTTTGCCGTTGTTTGCAGTTGTTTTTCACTTCTCTGCTCCACGTTCTGCTTCCTTCTCCTTTTCATACCGTTTCAGTTTTAAACCTGACATCAAAATCCACCCGTCCATCTGGAGATGTCTGAAAAGGTCGCTTCAGACTTATCAGAGGTTGCATAACAATCTCTTAAATTGAATCCTCTATTAAATATTTAGGGCCACTATCACTGTTGAAGGTCCAGGGAGTTAGTTGTTGCTTGTGGGGACATCTAGTGGCATAATTTGCACATTGCAACCAAACAAGAAAAATAATGGTGACGGCAAAAATCATAAAAGATCTGCTCTTGTGCCTTTCTGGGCTCCTGTAGTCACGTTGCAGAGCTGTAGGGGTGAGGAGAGGCACCACCATCCTTGTTTTATATCAAGGTAATAAAAAGTACTTAATACCAAATGATTTTGTAGGGATGAAACCTAAATTATTCATATTATAATATGTTAGATTGTCCTGACTGTTGCACACTAGGACTGAAATATCTCAAAAATGGATGACAAAAAAATCTTAAAATGCAAACTAAATGCAAAATAAAATTCATATTGGACAGTTAAATTATAGTATTCACTGCTGTAAGTTATGTTACCCAGTTTTTTTTTGTTTTTTTTGTAGTTGCTCATTTATTTCTCTTCTTTTCCAATTTATGAGCCATATCAACATGTTAGCAGATAAACTGGACAGATTTCTATTTGTGATCTAATCATCAACACAAGGGCACAGGATTAAATCCCCGAAGTTATTTTCATCCCTCATGGACCATTCACAGTGATGGTGGTGTGAACAGGAGGCGGGAGATGTGAATTGTAAGCTTTGCCTAAATATAGAAGCATAATTTCATGTTGGGTGTATTTTAATGTCAGGTGTGAGTTTGCTGAGTCATCTCTGCTTACTCGTCTCAGCTGACAACAACTGCTGTCTCTTGCCCCTCCCCCACAGCTGGTGGCGAGGTCAACGCTGCGTCTGCCCAGAGCCTCCACGGTCCGGAAGTGCGGGCTCGGCTGGAAAGCGGGCCCTGCGCCGCAGCCCACTCCCCGCTGGCCGAGCGCAACGGCTTCCTGCAACTGCGTCTGCACGGATACCAGGCGAGCTTCATGATGTCCACGCTACACAACCTCGCCCTTTTCCTGGAGGATGACTTTGCGCCGCTGGTGCTGCCCATGGAGATCAGCGTCAGGGACACGCACATTAACTTAAAGGTGAGAAAACCTATTTTCTTTAGTGTTTGAGATGCTTGCAGTTATAGTTGGGAGGTTCACCCTGAAGCGGTTGTTGCAGAGTGTTTCAACAACACATTTCTCATGATTGCAGATCCAGTTGTACAAAAAGGTTTCATATTTTGGATCTGAACGCTGCAGTGGCATCCGTGCTGAACGCGTCAAGTATTCTGATCCGTGCTCTAATTGAAATTTAGATTTGAACTGAAAGTTCAGTGACATAGAAAATGCCTTTCTGCTTTCTCCCCGGGTTCCCTCATGGATGAGCGGGCCTGATGCGGATAATTTCACTCAGTCTGTCGCTCACATGTTGGCGCACAACGAAGCTGCGTTCTGGTAACATGTGGAAAACTCTCCTGCAGGATGACGGCCCCCGCGACAGCACGTCCAACGGCGAGCCCTCACCCATCTCTCTCCACGTGGACAGTCTGGTCATACACAGACGGGACGACGGCTCTTTCTCCATAGGAGGTGACATTCAACGGTTTTCCGTTCCCAGATATCTCCACCTCCACTCCAGTTATTCTCATTCACTCCACAGTTATATAAGACGTCCTGTTAAATGCTTTTTAAGTCCACGCTCTGCGTGTTCACTAATCTAAACTCCCCTCTTTTCTGCCTCGTCTCCTGCAAAGTGGACAAAGAGATGGACGCCAAGCCCAAGAAAACAGGTTCACTGGTTGACGGCTCTCTCAGTCCGCTCCTTCAACCGGTGAGCAGGGTCTGCGGGGTCCTGAAGAGCACGCAGACTCAAACTCCGCCCACCAGCCCTACGCCGTCTGCCAGAGAAAAGGTGAGGCAAAAGTAAAAGATTCACTCCAAGGAATGTGTCCTCCTTAACTTTCCCTCCTACAAACTGGAGCATAAGAAAACATCCATGATCACTGATCTTCTCCAGATGCTGATGGAGGAGAACGAGTGTCTGAAGGTGGAGCTCTCGCGAGCGAAGATGGCGCTGGCCGAGGCTCAGATGGAAAAGGACTCGCTGATTCACCGCATGAAGAACCTCAGAGTCAACACCAGCTAGACGCATCTCAGTCCGCACGCCGGCAGTCGTCCCCGCGGGTCTGCAGAGACGAGCACCCACACTGAAGGACACCAGTTAAAATTAAGTAAAGAAAAGAGGATTTTTGGTTTCTTTGTAAAACTTCAATGGCTCCATTTTCACGCTTTCTTGTCGAGTGAACCAGCACGTCTTTAGACTTCAAAGCAAAGCAGTGCGGAGTCTGTGAAGACTCAGAAAATACACATCTTGACAAGTCTGGGCTGTTTTATCTCCTTCACTTTGGACCGCGAAGGGTTCGACTCGTTTGGAAAACTGAAAAAAAACCAAGAGATCTTGAACAGAAAAGCGTATTTGGAAGAGAGCCTGAGATTTCCACCGTTAGTTGGTGCCTGCAGGAAAACCCTCGCCTCACTATTATGTTGAAACTAAAATAAAAAGAAAGTAGGTGTGAATGAACACTGAATGTCATATCTTCAGAGGAATGTCTCGAAAAAGTTTTTTTTTATTTTGCACTGCACTCAAATTTTTAATTTAGTGCATATTATGTTCAGAGGTGGTGGGGGAGGGGTGGCGTGGTCGCGCTCCTGCTCGTCCTCTGAGTGTGTATATTGAACAAGAATGTGAACACAACTATTTTCTACAGACCTTTGAATGGTGATGCGGCATTTCAGTGGGCTGTGTGGTGTTTCAGTTTGTCTCAAACAGAACAAGCATTTAGTTAAACGTAGATGACAGATTCCTGTCAGTTCCACAGCTTTGTCGAGCAAAATGCCTCCACGGACGTACAGTTTTGCATAAATAGCTACTTTAACACGTTGCTGCACTTTTAAAACTGAGGCACTGCAAACGTAACGACTAAAAGTGGTGGAAAGAAGTTCACTTTAAAAAGAAAAGGGGAAAATAGGGCGCGTTGATGCTGCCCCATGACCTGTGTGTGTGTGTGTGTGTCTGTTTGTCTTTTATGTAAAAATGTAGAAGTTGCTCTGTGTTTTTTTTTTTTTTTTTTTTTTGTTTTTTTAATCATGAACATGCAATGACCATCATCTGCTGCTGATTCATCTCAGTGTGAGAACTTCAGGGCAAATTCCTGAGTAGATGTTTAACGACTAAAACTTTCTAACAGCACAAGAATAAATGGAAAACAACAAACAAGGCTAGTTTCAGGTTTTATAACTGACCACACGTTCGACATTAAAAGTACCAGATTGACTCAGTTAATTTCACATTATTCTTTTAATTTAGGTGTTTCAGTTCCTGCAACAAGTCCTGAATATCATCGTTTCTCTACAGATTCAGACTTGAAGCGCTGGGGGATTGTAACATAACTGAATGTGAAGACTTGTTTGAGTTTTTTTTTTAATTTGTCTTTAATATTTACAGCGCTCTTCTCCTCATCGGGAAATGCCACCGAAGGAAAAGAAGGAAAAATTGCAAAAACAATAAAAATGTGTATTTTGTCTGTCAAAGCTGCCGAAATACTGATAAAAATTAAAAAAGAAGAAAAAGAGTCAATTTTAAAGGTTTCACCTCTGTTTCTCTTTTGAATTAATAAATAATTACTTTAATCGAGCCACCGGGGAGGTATTTCAGGGATTGTAAAGGAAAGAAGTTTCCACAGAAACTGGAAAGTCACGGTCGACCGCGTGACTCAAAACTTCTACATGCATCAAAGGCTTCACAAACCACCGGGGTTGTTAATTTGACGTCCAAATGATGGTTTACATTTGTTTCACCTTCATTTTACGCGAGTGTGAGAGCGAATGCAGCAGCTGCTCTGTGGGAGGATGATGAAAGAGCGTCATCAGGTTCCAGCTCACTACGACGAGCAGAGTCTGCATCCAACAACCGGTGGGGTGCAGGTATCTGCTCAGCCTCATCATCTGGCTTCTGGTCCACTTCCAGGTCGGAGCCCCGCTGCAGTGCAGACAGAGTACGGGTTTCATGGAAAACCTGAGCTCCCAGCCAAACGCGTGAACCTAATGCTCGAACTCTTCACCAGATCGTATCAGTCCCACTACGTTTGCCCCGAAGCAGCAGCTCCTGATGAAGGGTGAACAGAAGCAGTCTGCAAGTGGAAGATGCGTCAAAGTGGGGTGCAGAGGATTCACTGGGGTCTACATGCTGCTTCCGATCATTGGGGCTGCCACGATGAAAGCCACTACGTGACTCAGAGGCAGTGGGAAGGGCCTCTAGAGGGCTGTGAGCTCAGGAGGAGCGAGTCTGTCACCTAAGTGAGGGTGTATGATGATGAAAACCCACTGACGTCAGGAAGATGTGGCCAATCTGAGGAAGGAGCTTTAACATTAAAAAAAAGATTCATCAAAGGAATTGAACACCAGGATTTTAGTCGACTCTTCCTCTGAGATGTTTGAATGTTTCCACTGACTCCAAACAGTTGGTTCAGGTCCTAAAATCTACCATGGAGATATTGTTCAGTGCTGTAAAGCAGGGCTTCTCCATCACGTGCAGGCTCCTCAGGAGTGTGTGTCTGAACTGCTCAGATTCTTCACGGTGGCCTTTGAGATGCTCTTTGGAAAGAAGAGGACATTCATAGACATTCTCTGATCCTGAAGCCATAATTAACGACTTGTGTGACTTTTGTTTTTAGCAATATCTTGTGATAAAATGTGTGAGAATCTTTGTTTTAACTACTTTCAAAACAAACATACTACCCAGCAGCGTCAGCTCTAACTCCAACCATGGGCAGTAATCCTGCAGGTCCAGGCTTGACCCACATCTGTCACCGAGTGGCATCATGTGATCACCAACACCAGCAGCGATGGTGCTGCTGACAGAAAAATCCGAGTTCTGTCTGAACGAGGAGGCGTTTTTCTGGACACTGTTCGTGTCTACGTCAACTGACCTCCTGCGATTTTCGTTGACCCGGCAGGAACTTCATCTCAACATCACCGCAGCTGGAGAAAAGAGCAGCAACCAAATACAGTCCTGGAGAGCACCGGTCACAAAGTCTTATTTTTAATGTCTCACAATTGTGTCTCAGACACTTGTGAAATACCCCTTTAATTCCTGACAAAACAAAAATAAACAAAACAACATAAAAAGGTGAATTAATTATGAAAATGATTGTTTGCAGCCCTTCAACCATGCAAAGTAGTAACGAGTTCTTTCTTGGTGGTAAGGAGTGTGACACGTGGAACACAGAAGGAACTATTTTCCTCTTATTTCCCGTCAAGCGGCAGGACGGAGGCGTCCTGCGGGTCCCTGCACGCAGCAGCAGAGGGAGGGGCGGCCGGAGCTGTCCATCCGCTTCCCAGGCTGTCAAAACGCATTACAGGTCCACTCCTGCCGTCACTCTGAATTATTCACGTGGACACTGCTCTGACATGATTGGAGGGATATTTCGGGACCTCACCTGTTTCCAGATCCGCTCGGCTGCAGCTGCGCCAGATGTGGAGCGCGTGCGGTCCCAGCACAGACAAGACGAGTGTGTCACGTAAGAAGTTTCTAACGTGAAAGCGGCAACAACCGTTGTTTTGGTTTTTTTTGGATTTTAATAAAGATACAAGCAGATGCACAGCCCCCTGCTGATGTAGCGTCGTTATCCACGCCCAGAATGTACAGCGAATCTCTTAGTTAAAGCGGGGAGAGTACCGGAAGTCTGGCAGCGTAACTTTCAAAACAAAAGCCATGTGCGTTCGTTGTAGTTTGAACCGTTTGAATTTTAACACAAATTAACTTACACGTTTTCCATGAAAAAAAAAAATTTTTTTTTGGACATGTTTGACATGTTTTGTCTGTTGTAGGATACATTTGGTTACATCTTGCTTGATTTTTTTTTAAATTCAGTTTTGGGTCAGTCTGAGTCAAGAACTGATATATTTTCCCAGGTTTATTTTGGACCAACATCGGCCCTTGTTTGATCATTTTGATACCAACAAGAAACAAACCTGAGTTTCCTCACCTGGGTCTCGGTTAAGGTTCCTAGGTGAGGTAAGACCTCCCCCTCAAACGTTTGAGCCAATGGCTGCTGAGTATTAGTTACACATGGACCTGCGTTCAGACGAGTCAAGCAACATTGCCTTAGATATGTTATGTTATGTTATGCTTTGCCTGTCTAAAATTAAACTAAGTACACACGTTTAATTTAATCCTAGTGCGAGAACAGTGATGATCCTGGATCACCTGCATCATTCAAATGTTCCTTGGTAATCATTGTCCTATTGTGTCCAAACAAAAAACAAAACAAAAAACAAAACAGAAACTGTTTAAAACGTCTCGGTAAAACAGTTTAAAACTAAATAATTTTGAAACAGTAGGTAAGTTGGAGCCTCATTTATACCACACTTGTACCAAGCTGCACCTGCTGCTGCTGGACTGTTGGGAACAAATCGTTTTGTCAAATCAACAATATAGTTAAACTGTGGTTTTCTTGTTTTTTAATAACTTTTTGGGGGTGAATTCATCAGATGATGAGACCTTCTTTAAAGAGAAAGTAATTAAAAGAGCTCTGACTTTATTTTGAAAAGCTCCATCGGAACTCCCTAATTCGGTCCTGATTAACTTGACAGCTGGTTCCCAGGCGACCCTGATATGCACCGGCCAGTGCGGTAGGTTCGCGGTGGAGAGGTGGCGAGAGGGTTAGGAGAGCTTTCCTGAGGGGCAGAAGGAGTTTCACCTCCCGCTTGTGACCAACAAACGCGTCAGTCCAGACAGAAGCCTCCTGTGGGACTGAGAGGGAGTTTGACTTTTTCTTTGTCTAGCAGCTTTTCTCTTCATTTCATACTTGCCTTCGGGGTTTCGGAGCTCCGTACCAGCGCGGGTTTTCCCCGAGGTTTACACCGGGGACCAGTGCGCATTGACGGGCTGAGACACTGGAGTAGATCACGGAGCTGCGCCTGTGAATGAACTGAGGTTGCGAGGCACCAGGGGAGCCGTGCACGTCAACGCAGCTCTGCAGCATCAATAACACACATTTGTCTGTGCAGCTGCAGCAGCAGCATGCAGTGACGGGAACCCCTCTAGATGCTTTTCCACATCAGACAGTGAGGAAAGGAGTCGGAGGGAGGAGGCTTTTATGGGAGATTTATTGGATTTTCATCACCCCATTGTTCCAAACTTGTGTCCAGAATGGGGAAGGAGCAGGACCTGCTGGAAGCCGCTCGCACTGGGAATGTTGCCTTGGTGGAGAAATTGTTGACTGGAAAGAAAGGAATACTTGGGTCCAGTTCCGGCTCCATCCCTCTTCCCAACCTACTGAGGTAAGCAGCCTCCCTTCAGTCTTGTGACCGCCGTGGTGATGAGGGAGCCCCCCTGGGCGAAGGAGGGGATTCCTGAGAGGGGTTCCCATGATGCAAAAGTAGGCATCTCAGTCCGAGGTCAGTGCTCCGGCGGCGAGCCAAGCCTGTCCAACACAACGCGTGTCCACGGCAACATCTCCTGAGATAATGAGTTCCTTCAGGAGCTTCATTTGTTAGGTGAAGATGCTGCTTGTTGGGTGAGTTGGGTGAAGCAGAATGCACGAATAAATCAATTGAAAAAGCCAGATACAACTCAAGTACACATGGTGTTCCAGAGAGAATTTGTGAAGAACTGTTGTATCTTCCGTGCTCTCCTGGTACCAGGAAAGGTTTGGATGTTCTCAGAACAGGAACGAACAGACAGCACCTTGAGGTTCACACTTGTGATGACTATCATGGTGTAGTGACATACTGACTCTCTGATAATGGGAGTGTTTGCAACTTTCAGTGCAGCCTATCATTTATTTATCATTGCAGAAAGGAGCCATTTCAAAATAAAAGCTCCACAATTGCGAAATGTGAAAATTGTCAAAATTGCAAAATGTGAATTTTTCTTCACCCTACTGACATTTGTGGAGTTGTATCATCAGATTGATCATGGCGTGGTATTTGCACAGCACTGCGTCTTTTCCCATCACGCCTCGGAGGCCTGACAGGCCGGATGATCAAGCTGTGAAACAACCGGCATTCCTGTGCCTCCCAGATGGAGGATAAACAGTAAACAAATGTTGGGTTTTCTGAAAAGGTGTTTTGCATGTGGGGTCAAACCGTCGAATTCTTGATATGTAAATCACTTGCAGCATCACTTCTGTTTTCATTTTAGGAATGGGGATGTAAGCAAAATGAGGAAATGCTGTTGTTTTTTTTTTTTAAATGGGTGGATCAGTGTTAAATTAATTTAAATTTCACCTTTTATATTATTAAACATGTGACCTTTTGAGTCTTTGCATAGATGTACATGTTGACAAAGTCACTGATCAAACTAGTACTATACATCTTTTATGCATCAGTATAATTTAATCCTGGAAGTGACTGACCATACACTTGAAAGAGCTTACAAAAAGGCTTTAATTTGGTTGCGAGAACAACACTTGAGGGTATGACAGTCTTCCTGCGGCCCCTGCGGCCTCTCCCTCTGTGCTCGGGTCGATGCTAAGCCAGGTGATTAGGAGATCAAAGACGGGGCGTCTGGGAGGAGAACCGCCTGGGGCTCTCGACCACAGCGTCTCACGACTGGACTGAAGTCGTTCTGTGTTAACCACTTCGCTAAAGATCCCAGGAGTCATACTGAACAAACTCCATTAAATTAATGACAACGTAATCTAGACGCTGGTAAATTCATGGGAAGTTGGGTTATGCAGAAGATGGATTCGTGATTTGAAGCTTTGCTTTTTGCTTTCCAAACCTAAAGCAACAGGAGTATTTTTGAGATTTTCAGCCCACCTGCAGCAGTATCGACTCTGCATCGATTAGCGCTTCACGTTTTCTGTAATTGATCCTGATTTCAGCAACGTCTGTTATATAACACATTAAAATAACACATCTGATAGGAAACGCATCAGTGTTAAAGAACGTAGTGCAGTTTCCCTGTGGGTCAGTACTGTTCGGGGCACGTGGACTGTCTGTAATGTCGTGCTCTTGTATAAATATACTCTGTGTGATACTGTATTTGATGCAAGGGGAAGTTGTTGGCTTCCTGGAAGGGAACTACTAAAAATATTATTTTAGTATGAAATTTAGTGCTTCTGATTCGCTGCCGTACCACATCGCTGCTGGTTCGCTGGCGTACTACATCGTCGCTGCTGATTCGCTGGCGTACCACATCGCTGCTGATTCGCTGGCGTACCACATCGTCGCTGCTGGTTCGCTGGCGTACCACATCGTCGCTGCTGGTTCGCTGGCGTACCACATCGTCGCTGCTGGTTCGCTGGCGTACCACATCGTCGCTGCTGATTCGCTGGCGTACCAGATCGTCGCTGCTGGTTCGCTGGCGTACCACATCGTCGCTGCTGGTTCGCTGGCGTACCACATCGTCGCTGCTGGTTCGCTGGCGTACCACATCGTCGCTGCTGGTTCGCTGGCGTACCACATCGTCGCTGCTGATTCGCTGGCGTACCACATCGTCGCTGCTGGTTCGCTGGCGTACCACATCGTCGCTGCTGGTTCGCTGGCGTACCACATCGTCGCTGCTGGTTGGCTGGCGTACCACATCGTCGCTGCTGGTTCGCTGGCGTACCACATCGTCGCTGCTGGTTCGCTGGCGTACTACATCGTCGCTGCTGGTTCGCTGGCGTACCACATCGTCGCTGCTGGTTCGCTGGCGTACTACATCGTCGCTGCTGGTTCGCTGGCGTACTACATCGCTGCTGATTCGCTGGCGTACCACATCGTCGCTGCTGGTTCGCTGGCGTACTACATCGTCGCTGCTGGTTCGCTGGCGTACTACATCGCTGCTGATTCGCTGGCGTACCACATCGTCGCTGCTGATTCGCTGGCGTACTACATCGTCGCTGCTGGTTCGCTGGCGTACTACATCGCTGCTGATTCGCTGGCGTACCACATCGTCGCTGCTGGTTCGCTGGCGTACTACATCGCTGCTGATTCGCTGGCGTACTACATCGCTGCTGATTCGCTGGCGTACTACATCGTCGCTGCTGGTTCGCTGGCGTACCACATCGTCGCTGCTGGTTCGCTGGCGTACTACATCGTCGCTGCTGATTCGCTGGCGTACTACATCGTCGCTGCTGGTTCGCTGGCGTACCACATCGTCGCTGCTGATTCGCTGGCGTACTACATCGCTGCTGATTCGCTGGCGTACTACATCGCTGCTGATTCGCTGGCGTACCACATCGTCGCTGCTGGTTCGCTGGCGTACCACATCGTCGCTGCTGGTTCGCTGGCGTACCACATCGTCGCTGCTGGTTCGCTGGCGTACCACATCGTCGCTGCTGGTTCGCTGGCGTACCACATCGTCGCTGCTGGTTCGCTGGCGTACTACATCGTCGCTGCTGGTTCGCTGGCGTACTACATCGTCGCTGCTGGTTCGCTGGCGTACTACATCGTCGCTGCTGGTTCGCTGGCGTACCACATCGTCGCTGTTGGTTCGCTGATTTGAACCAAAATATATCAGCAACTGCATCTCTTTAAGACATGTCTGGATGGTGTCCTTCATAAAACGTCTTTATGTTGAGCTGCCAGACTGGTATACAGTACATACTATGTACTTGGCTGTATGCATATTACAGAGTATAAACTTCTAAAAACAGCTGTAGTCAGCTAGACTGTGACATGCTGCTCAAAAGCGTCATGATTCCATGTTACTGACTCAGAGTTGCTACATATTTCTTGTAGCAATTCTCACTTCTGCACTTTGTATGAAATGAAAAAATGGCCAAAGTAAGTTTGACATCACCAAGTGACTTGTGGATAAACCTTGATATATCCTGGGTTTTTTCAGCGATAAATGTACCAGCATGCCTCCGTGGTGCTGAGAGAGATCATGAGGACCCTGTGCATGTATCTACAACAATCTGTCACTCAGTGATCCTCCACATCATGTTTAGTCCAAAGACTTCTAAAAAAACCAAAACACTTTATTCGCTGCCACAGTATTTTTACTTCCTATGTGCGTGGTTTCATGACACCTGCATGATTGTGTTAGATGGGATTGTGATCTTTCTTTAGGTACATTTGCAACAAGTACTACGTTGAGCGTTCACGTGAATGGCTGATTGTGCCACGTAGTTTGGAGATAAGGTTAAGGGATATAAGTGCAGAGCATTTATTATGGGGTCATTGCTACATGTTCATGTTATGTGAGACTGTCTCCTCGTAGACGTTTATTCACAGTTGGACGTCTGTCTCAGTCTGGACCTTCTCTGCTGAAACTGCCCAGAGTCTCAGCTGCATACCTGCATCGGTGCTCCAGGACGACTGCTGGAGGTGTTTTTGTGGTTCAGCTGATAATGTGCTTCTTTGAGGGAGGAGCAGGACGTGGGTAACACAACTTTCCTCCTGCTTGGACTTCTCCAAAAACTTTTTTTTTTTTTTTTTTGCAATGTTGCTAAAATCTGATGGCATTGGCACATTCTTAGTCCCGATGAAAACTAAATATAACAATTATCATTATCAAGCATCGTAACCTTGGAGACGGCAGCTTGATAAACTTGCCAGACCTCGTTAATGTTGTGGCGATGTCGAGACAAATCTCTTGGCCTTCATTACCACAGAATCTTTTTTTTTCTTCTAGTTGTCATGGTGATGATTTTGTGGTTACCTTGGGCTCCTCAAGCAATTAAAAACATAGTTCAACTCTGCATACGGACCGTTGTCAGCACTTAATTTGGCATTTCTCTGTATAAATGTTGAATTTACAGAAAAATTGTGATGGAACTCAGGAGATTAAAGAAAATGTAAGGTTGCAGTGGGAACTTTTTAATCTTTAACTTAAACAAAGAGCTGTCTCTGTAATTTCAAATCCAAAAGTGCTTGAACCGTGTTTGACCTGAGGGGAGGTCAGCAGACGTGTCCCGGTGGAGGGGACGTCTGCAGCTTACTGAGTTATGCGCACGGTGCCACGCGCACTTGGCCGTTATTGGATCAAGACTCGTGCCTGTGAAACACGGGCTGGGCTGTCTGTGCACACACCGACGTGCACGCTCATCCGTGTGGTTGCAGACATGCGTGTTAATGTGTCTGTGACCAGTAGTGCGACACACCTCCTGATGGAGAGATATTCCCGCCTTTGCAGGCGAGCGGGTCAACGGCGAGGTCGCAGCAGCAGGAGTGTCAGCAGGCTAACGTGATGGGAATGATCTCCGGGAATAAATGCATAGTTTCCCATCTTAAGGCCTCTCAGCAATTCATAGCATTCCTGAGTCATGAGGTAGTGCTCTGTTTGCTGAAAGAGTCATAGGAGCGGGACGTGGACACCGACAAATGCAGCACAGGATGCTGGGAAGACGATCTGTGGTGTAGGGAGCTACACGCGCAGTGGAAAATCAATACTGGATGATCTCATCGCTGTTTAATGGGTCATATGTTTTTGCGGATGACCCGTTACTCTGTCGCCGGTGACTGTGTTTGTAGGTCTTTGCTGGGAAAGAAAAACAAACCTGGTTGGACGTGTGGGAATATTAATCAACGTTGCGCTACTAAACGTAACTGAGGCCTTCGCTGTTTGAATATTTGATGGTGTTGTGTAGTTTTTTTTTTTTTTAAATTTAGTGTCTTTTTCGGCTCAACTACCAACACTTACAGGCACGATTAGGCCAAGAGGAGAAACTCTGTATTTTATCTACACGAGGTCTGTTTAATCACTCGTGACTGAATAAACATGACTTGTAGCAAGACTTCTTATTTATTGATGTATTTTTTTTAGTTTTGCGATGACATTAAGAGGAAAAAGAACTGGTTTTATGGAGTTGTCATTTACCTGATTGATGGATTAGCTGATAATTCAGGTCAGTTCTGGTGCTGATGCCAGTCTGGTTGCATTTTATCAGTATTTATTGCAACATAGTTAATGTTACTTGTTCTCTTAATGCATTAAAAAGAGAACCAAGCTTAGAAAGGTGAGGGGAATCCATCAGGCCAGAATAGTATCTTTAGTTTCATTATTAACTAGCAGTTCACTGTACTGTACCATACAGTCAGAAACGCTTTGAAGGTGGGAACATGACTTATTTATGTGATTTGATTATTTTTGTGCTTTGTGCATGGAATATTACAACACACCGACAGATTTTTCTTTTAAAAAAAGATGAAAAATGCAAGTCTAATGAGTGTTTTTCTTTTCATCTTCACATGAGATTGTTTCCAGCAGTTGTGGGGGGATAAAGTGTCTGAACGCCTATTTGTCTTTAAAGAGCTCCACACTGAGTGTTTATAACAGTGATGACGAGTGTGTCATCAGACTCATCATCATTTTTATCTTGTAGTGTAAATGAGGGTAAACGTGTGTGCTTTGCATGACAGACGCGTCTGTGATGGAGTTTTGAAGATGCATAAACACGACTCCATTTCTTCTTGACGTGTAACGTTGAGGGAAAAGCCGTCTTGTTCTTGTCTGCATGTGGACCAAACAAACAACCGTTGAGTGGAGAGAAGCAGCTCCCAGAGGACAAGATCGCACAAATACACAGAAAAAGTCCTGAATGGACTCTTTGTTTTAATTGGCATCCTCAGAGTGTTTATTTTCTGATTTAATCCCCCTGCTTGTGGCGAATCTTCTCTTTATAACTCGCAGTGGGGGGTGGGATCCGTGTGTGTGGTGTGCTATGATCCGTTTTCCTGTCATCCTGCGAGAGCTGTGAGAAGGAAACCTCCAGTCCATGGCGAAGTGTTTGTTTCTGGAAACCGCAGAGCTTTTCAAAAGTTTTCAAAAGTGAGCAGCCTGGTGCTGGAGTCTAACGATTTCTGTTGGTCCTAGCAGCTCATACGTGCTGCACTTCGGCAGGGATAAAGTGTGAAACGTAGTCGTCGCATTAACCGAGACGCGGGGCACAGTCCCGGCCGCATCATCTCAGCCTGCTGCAGGCGACACTGACGTGACCTGCATCCCCCGACTGTTGCTCAGTCCTGAGTTCTGGCGGGGCAGTGACCCGGCCTTACAGCAGTGTCGGAGGGAGATTCTCAAGAAGAGAAAAGAGGAAGTTAAATCATGCAAAAGTCTCATGCAAGTGGATGTATCAGAATCGTTGAGGCTTTGACTTGGTGTCGCTTTCAGCAGTATCGCAGTAACAACAATGGAAAACTTGAGCCTTTGCGGTGACGGCGTTGGGACGAGTAACAAAGGTTGTTTACAGTTTTCAGGGCGGCGTCGGCGGTGTTTGTCACACGGGTGGTTTGGTCTGTCGTGGTTGTTTGTTGGTCACATCAGCCACCACATCCGTGGAACTTAGGCCATCTGAACTGTGCTTTGAGGCAGTTGGTGGTGTCTGTAGGTGGTGTCCTTCACATTCAAAACACCACAGTGTGTGTGAGCGTGAGTGTGTGTGTGAGTGTGTGTGTTGTGCGTGTGTGTGTGTTGTGTGCAGTGAGGCTGATGGGGGAAGCTACAAGCCACATGTGGTGCTGGAAATTTGAAGTGAGTCAAAGGTCAACTCTGGGGAATGCAAGTGATATCAAGACCTAAACTAACACACACACACACACACACACACACACACACACCTCTTGTGTGTCACAGGTTATTGTGCACATGGGAAACGCTGCTGCTGCTGCTGCTGCTCATCTTTTCATGATGGTTCATTGTTTGACTTGTATAGTGTTTATATAGTGTTTTTTAGATATTGATTAAATCTTGTATTATGGTTTGTGTTATTTGGTAAATCTGCTGCAAACATTTACACAGTTGTTGTCTTTTTTACTGTGTTGATACAGTTTCTGGAGGTCTTAAAGGAGCAGTGTGTATGATTGTAGGTTAAAATATCCCAACATAACCTAAGAACAGCCAGAAAGTGAGAAGAAAAAACGACGATGACGATGTCATCGGCTGCTGAGATTTCTTCCGAGTTAACGTGCGATGTAAGTTATACTGCTGCCATTTTGACTGGCACATGTTTGGATTAAACTACACTTTTGGTCAGAATATCTGACAGACGATGAAACGTCCTCCTTTTTTCAGTTATGTTCAGAGCAGCTTTTGTTAGGTGGAGTGAAGCTCTACACCTGCCCACCGAGCAGCTGCTTGTCTCCGTCCTCCCGTCGGTGGGGCGTAGCTCCATGGAGAGACGGGTTCGTACAGCTTTGTGCCTCCACTGGCGATTGTCTTATCAAAAACGTACCTTTGTCCGCATGTGGGCCGTCGACGGGTGGTGCCAGTTCGCTTTTATGTGCGCAGCCTAACTGGCCCAGGTTGTTTGAAACGCCACGCCGCAGATGGGAACGCTGAAGTCATATTTTATCCAGCCGGTGGGCATTAGATGAGTCAAACATCGCGGCTCAGTTCCTGTTTCAGACCGGTTTCGTAACAAAGGCTCCTCTGCTGGCCTGGTTCCTCGTTTTTCAGGATGATAACAAACAGGAACTATTCATATTCCTTTTCCAGCTTGTAACTGGGAAGGTAAAAACGCTTTTTTGGTCATTGGGCTCGTTGGTAAGGTTTGTGAGGTGGCAAGGTAACTTTTTTCCCCTCAGGTTTCTCATTAAGACCTGTCGCATGTGGATCTTATTTCATTTAGGTTGTTTCAGTCCAGTGACGGCTGGTTTCTTTTCTTTCAGTCGTATTTTCACCTGCTAACTGTAAATGGAATACGGTATTTATGGTCTGACGTAAAACACAATCCAGAAGCTTGGTTGGATAAATGCAGTGTTCAGCATGACTAATTTAGTGAACTTTAGCACACAAGTTTTGCTTTAGTTTTGGTTTAACAGTGGCGTCAGCGCATCGAGGTTGTCTGGAGCCAGACTGATGGAGAAGGGCTGGAGGTGTGAAAGAACAAGAGTGTGTGTGCGTGTGTGTGCGTGTGTGTGTGTGTGTGTGTGTGTGTGTGTGTGTGTGAGAGAGAGAGAGAGAGATTGAATTTAGAAGCTTCTTACATCTCCATTAGGGTCCGGGCCAAGCTCTGCTACCGCATCCTGCCAAGAGACTAAGACCTCCTTACTTGCCAACATGCAAACACACACTCATGCTCCATCTCTTTCCTGCACTCTTAAGCCTCCGTCTCTTTGTTCCTCCCTGACTTTAAATCTTTGCTTTTTATCCGAGTCTCCAATCTCTCTCTGTCCCTCTCTGTCTTCCACCCTCCATCTGGTGCCCTGGATTCTCTTGTCAATATCTCTTTGGCTTCCTCTCCATCACTCAGTTCGCTCTACAATCTCCCTCCTCCCTCCTCCCTCTTCTCCTCTCCAGAGACGGATGCTCGAGCCCCCATGCTCCTCGCTCTTTATCGTGTTCCCCTGCTCCTCCCCTTATCACAAACTGCACCCTTCTCTCATATCTTACCGCACTGCATCTGTTATCACCCTGTGGGAGCATCTTTTATCCGTCATGTGTCCTGCTGTAATAATGGATGACAGTGGAAAAGAGGGAATTCAAGGAAACCAAGGCTCTTCACTCAAACGACCACATCTCCAACTGCAGAAGTACTGTCGGAAAGCTTGCATCCTTCATTCAGATGGTGCACATCTGCAAACAGTCAAAAAGGCTGACAGTAATTGAGTAAATGCTCGGGAAAGCCTCTGTGCAGGTTACAGTGCGTGCGGGGGTAAAATAGCTATGATTTATTGGCATATTGGCTGAACTTCTTAAAGTTGGCGTACTTACGTTATTCACAAGTGCATACGATAATAAATGGCTAATTAAGCCATTAAATGGCTTGTACGCAGCGCAGGGGGATTTCTTTTCGTTAGCTTTAAGGTCATACTCGGAGCGCTTGAGCCACAGCTGCTCCATCGACTGCATTTCCAGGAAGTATGGAATTCTGACAGATGCGGAAAAATATGTGACAGACTTGGGGGGGGAATAACGGAAAGAACAGAAGCTCCTGATTAGTCCTGAGATGGGTGGCTCGGCGCTGCCATGTAAACACGCGTGCACCAGCGGCGGTAGAGCTCTGGGTGTCTGTGGCGTCCTTGTGCCGGTGAAGCGCAGAGATCTGACAGACTCTTGAAAACGCGGTGAGGCTCTGGTGGTCGTGTTTCACCGTTCTAGGTTTTCGTCTCAGCTATTTCAGTTTGGCTGCCAGATTCAGCAAAGGAATTGGCAGCGAAGCCCGGCACCGATACCAGCAGAGATTTATCTTTTGGTTTGCGGGAGTCTGGGAGTCGATCCTTGGAGACCTGATCCTTTTATTAATTATGAATCTGGTATAAATTGGAAATCAGAACGTTCCAGCGCTGAGCTGATTTTACTACATGATCTTTGCCTCAGACTGTATTGTGTATAAATAAAAGTATGTGCACAAAAGACTGTTTGCAGTGTTTACGGTTGTTGTGTGACTTCTCAAGTCCATGGAGGTCAGAAATGAACACTTTGTAAGTGCAGACTTGAATCACAAATAACATGGACATCGAGTCAAGAAGCATTAATGCAATATGTTTATCCATTGTAAACCACTTTTTTGAGCTTTTAAACTTTTTGTGCCAGGAATGATGGAAACTCGTGCTGGGACTGAGCTGTTCCGTCTCAGTCCGCCACCTTATGGCGTTCCGCTTTTAAAAGTAGAGTTTTCACACTTCCGTCTGGTCATTTTGGGTTTTGTTGTCGAAGAGCTACGGTTGTTGATCCAGAGTGGAGGAGACACTCGGAGGACTGAGGGAGCGGTGTGATGTCCAGTCCTTCACACTAATCTACATGTCCGCGACCCCACGCAACACTGCGGGCGTTTCGGAGACGTGCACACATTCCTCACGGCTCCCCTGCGCTCTGATGGATGGCGGTATTTAATGAAGCGCTGCTTTAGCAGATAAGATGAGGCGATAGAGGGCTAGGACTGCTGTCATTATGCGGTCAGGGCGAGGCCTTTGCTGGAGGGCGCTAGAGGGAAGTTATGCGTGTAAATATGTTTTTGTGAGTTTCGATTAGTTTTCTATCTGGTCATTCCTTTTTTTTTTTTTTGAATTGTCCTAGTTGGCATCTGAGTTTTCATGCCAGAAGCTTCCCTTGCCCTTCTTTCACCAGAATTTTCCTCCTGTCATTTAGACTATAAAACTCAACCGCTAAACCATTTATGTGGGAACCAAATGCAGATCCTCTCTAAACATCAATTAGATTTGGCAGCGCTGCTTCTCCGTTTATTTTTGACCCGCTTTACTAATGTAGTTGTTTCCTCTTGTAAGACTGCCATGGCATGCAAAATTTAGGCAAGCGAAGCTTGTTAAATTTTTATTTTTACAGCCAAATGAGTCTTTTAGTATTTTTTTGGGGGTATTTTCATCTATTTTTGCTGCTAAAGTCTGTCAGTTCTGTGAGATCCTTGAGTGGACTGTTCTTTTATCTCCGTGGATTTTCCGTGACGGTCCGGGCTGTTTTTAACCTCCTGCTCCTGACTGGATTTTGAAGATTGTTTAAGATTATTTTAGGGACAATTCAGTTTGTTTAGTGTAATTTTTAAAAAATTGCTGGGATGTAAATTAAACCCGAAGTTTGATGAATCTGCCCCTGAACACAAACAATTTGAGAAAAACCTACATTTTAATTCCTTTCATCATTAAGGCCCATATTTCATCTTCGTCAGTCCAATTTTTTATTTTTATATATTTGTGTTTGATCTCTAAAATCGTTCTTGTTTTAGATTTTTATCCGGTGAAAACCTTTGTAATGAGGATTTAACCTGATAATCAGTCTGCCTTCGTGCCTTCGCCGTCGTGGACGTCTCCTGCAGCTAAACGGGGGCTTTTCTTGGACTTCCTAGCACCCATGTAAACTATTCTGAGATCATGAGTCTTCATGTGCCTCCTTGTACAAGGTCGTCGTCATTGCATTTGGTTGTGAAAGAATTTGACTGGCATGACAAAGCTGTGACCACAGCCCCGTCCAGCACCTCTGGAATAAACCGGACCGCTGACTTTGATCTGGGCCTTGTCGCCCAACATCACTGGCTGACATCCTTAACGCTCGTAGTCAGGCTCCAGAATCGTGCAGAAAGGCTCCTCACTCGAGCCGAGGCGGCCGCAGAGAAGGAATGATATATTCATCAGTCCCATTTAGGTTAAATATTTAATTGTTTTTGTTCATGTAGCACATATTTTACAAAAAGGCCAGTTCATCATCCTGTCTTTGCATGCAGCTGGTGTTGAAGCTTGTCTTAGTGACCAATGAGCACGGAGACATCAAAGAAACAAATGGGCATCGTGAACAAACATCGGCGGTTTTAAACAGACACGCATGAAACATACATATGACGGTTCATGCAGTAAAAAGAAGAGAAGCAGAGTGACTCTAACTGTAAAAAGGCACTCGGTTCAGCCGCACTGCATGGCTGCTTAAAACATTTATTGTTGGAAAAGATTCAGAAACTTTCATCTTTAGTCAAATTTATATTCTGGGTTTTTCCAAGTATGCTGCACTTCTTTGATTTCAACATCCAAACGCACGCAATTTGAATCACCTCAAATGATTGTGTGTCACAACACCTCTTGGCCTGTCACAAAACGACTCCAAGTAACCATGAAAGATAAATTAAGATGATCTACATGTGCTGCACCTTCACCTGCGTGAAAGGTGAAGCCAAAGGCTGGTCTGGTCCATGTGCATGTGGGATACCTCGCTGGACTGCGATGCAGTCTGCCGTTTCTCACTTTCTCTGTCCAGCGCTTGCAGAGAGGGCACAGAGCCACCAGGATATGAATTACCTCGAGCTGACAGCCTCCCACTGGGTACACATTTCCCAGCAGGCTTTGCTGATGTCAATAGATTGCCCGTTGTACTCTTGTTTGTCTCAGGCTCCACATGAATGCAGCAGTGGTGCATTATGTGATGTTACAGATGAGACTCCGCGTCATGAAGGTATATGAACATAATGTATTCAGACACTCTTATACACTCCAAATCTGCCCACACATGGCTGTCACAGTACATGTAAGTGGATTTAGAGGTGCAGGTGCCGGTGCTAGTAGTATTGTTCTCTCTTTGAGCTTCATCTGGAATGATTATGTGTGAAATATGTTATTAAGTAAGGAAATGAATGTCATATATGCTTTAAAATTGCTTCACTCGCAAATTTAATGAAATATACAATCACGCAAGTGATTATGTGACATATGCTACAGGCCATATGGAGCTTTATATATTTAAAAGCAGAGTGTTTGTTTGTATACTCACTGTTGGTCTTTCAGCCAAAATAACCATGCAGGCTGCATGTCAGTAGTAGTAGTAGTAGTAGTAGTAGTAGTAGTAGTAGTAGTAGTAGTAGTAGTAGTAGTAGTAGTAGTAGTAGTAGTGTTTAATTTATAGGCACTTTTCATGATTTTTAAGTTAACCTCATCAACTGCTGACATTATCTGTTCAGGCTCTCCAGCTCAGAGAGAATCAGAAAACCTGGACAGAAGAGTTTTGAGTCACAGATGACACCCAGACTCTTAACCTTAAGGGGGAAGAGATGCTAGAATTATCAGTGGGCATAGTAAAACTGTTGGATTTGTTTAAGGTGTACTTGGTACCAACAAATAGCACTTCATAGCATTAAAAATTGAGATGCTTATGAAAAATTAAACCAATTGAATATAAGCAGATGATGAAAAACAATAGTCTAAGGACAGAACCCTGGGGCACACCAGTGGTAACTGGGAGCGAGTGTGAGGTGAAGGATTTTAATTTGTTGAACTTCAATGTCATAAATGACCTATTAGTATTTAATGAGTTATTGTACTTTTAAAAGTAACTATAGTTAATGTAAAGAGTTTGGAGTAATCTGCAGACTAGTTGTAAATGTCAGATTTTCCAAAGTCAGTTAGTCGACCCTTCAGTGACCACTTTTTAAAAATATATAGATTTTTTTCATAGCAAAAGTACATCCAGTAATTGTTTGAACATTCAGTCTGCACCAAAAGCACCTGTTCAGCATTGCCAGTGTCAGCTGAACAGGAGCCAATACTTTAATTTTGTTGTCAAATTAACCTTTTACAGAGCTCACCCCATTGAATTCATCCTAGAACAGTTTGATCTCCGTTCATTACAGCCGAGGGAAATTACACTTGAAAAAAGTGTTTTAAAGAGACTAATCCGCAGGCTCAAAAGGTCATATTGGTTTTCGAATGGAAAAGAGTTTTCAAGTCCAATATCTCCAACTTACTCTGAATGCAGCTTAACAGTTTTGCCCTCTCCTCCTCCATTTCTGCCTCCAAACACCAGCGTACTCCGTCTTCCAGTTAATGAGCCTCAATAACCGGACACTTTCCATAATTCTGTCTGGTTTCTTTTCCATTCTCTGCTTTCCAGAGCTCCCCTGGCTGGAGTGAACTACGCAGTGATGAATGAGTCTTTTTTTTTAAGAGAGACATCAAATATTCAGATGCCCAGAAACTCCTGAATGAAAAATTGAGGAATTTATCGTTCGATGAGCGCTCATTTTACTTTCCACCGCTCTGAAATTCAGAATGTTCTCAACCCCAATAAGCCCAAAGCACCTGGCTATGAATTATGCTGTGTATTGTTTATGCATGATGGTTAGTGAGATCCTTCAGACTGATGAGAAGGAAAGCAGCAGTAAATTAGCTCTGTATGTGTTGCATCATTTTGACTTATAAGATACAGACTTTTTTTTTTTCCGTTTTTGTAATTACAAAGTGAGAATTTACCATTTCCACCTAAAAAGGACAAGACAATTAAGTACAGGAGGAAATCGGAATCAGATATTTTGTGTGGGAGTGGGTGGGGTGAGTGGAGAAGAAATGATAAAAGGGTTTGGCTGTGACTTTGAAGGTGTAATGTGTCTTTAGCTTCAGGCTGATGCACATTTGCGCACCTGGAAACCCCGAGGGACAGGCCTGCAAATTACAAACGTAACCCTCACACAACCTTTGACATGCTCGCTGTCCGCCTAAAACGTTCCCTTTTCTTTGCAGTTTCATGTTTGATATGTCCCGTATTATTTCAGGTATGAAACCCGCAAGAGACCGACTCTGCCTCGTCACAACTGAAGGGCTTTGCTGTTAAGTTTGTTGAACAGTTTAGCAGAAGTTAAGTAGAAGGCAGATTTAATGTTTCAGCATTCATGTCCGGCCAGCCCGGTGTGACATACATGAGCAACGTTGACGGGGACCTGCACACTGAAACGGTAGCTGAAGCTTCAAAGGCCCAAAACGGCTATTTTAAAGGGCTCAATACATCAAACATGGCCTTAAGCGATATCATGTTAGTGAGTGTGAAATTTTACTTGAGTGTAGAGTTTGAAAATAATAAAAAACAAGTCGAGAATGTGAACTGATGCTGCTCCTGTTTGTCATCTTTACTTAATGCAGCAGCTTGAAGCTTCATCAGCTGCAACTAACACAAATAAATCACTAACTAACGTTGGTCGTATCCACATTTAAAGGTTAAAAATAAAAGTGTGAATGCTGGTTAACACTGCATTACGACGCCAGATGTTTGCAGGTGCTAGTGTAAAAAGGGTGAGACTAGTCGTTCATACATGGCATTCACTGCAGACTCTTTTTTTAAATTTTTTTTCAAACATTATAATATTAACGGAGGTGGTCGCGTTAACACTTGTCTGAAAAGGTGAAGCGTTATTTTTCTGCACAACATCCTACTACAGTATGAGACGCAGCATGAAAGCAGTTCTGGTCCTCAGGTATTCCTTTACCCCCTTTGTTCCCGTGTTTTGCTCCTTTCTGAATCCCTCTTGCTGTAACGGGGAAACCCTGAAACTCCGCCAAGTCAGCGCTGTTAAATCTTTAACTAGCGACTAAGACGGTGCCCCCACGCCGACACACCAACCCTTTTTATATGGCTGATTATGTGTTTGAGGGACTGTCTGTAAGCCTGCCTGTCTTTGCGAGTGTCTCTCCCTCTTACTTTCTCCTGGTCGTGTCCCCAGAGCCGTCTCCCGTCTTCTATTCCTGTATTGTTGCTTCCTTTTTGTGCCTCTTTGTCTGTATCTGGCAGTGTGCATGTCTGTCTGTCTGCTCCCAGTCTGTCTTTCTGGCATCTTCTTAAAATGTTTTTTTTTTTTTTTTTTTTTAATAGCCCCTCATCTCCTCCCCCACGCTCCATCATTTTTCTATCTCCTCTCTTTTTTTTGGAGAGGATGAGTAAATGATTCTCTTTGTCTTGCACTGCAGTGTAACCGGCTAATCAGGCCATTCACTGTTTACACGCTTCATACTAATCATGCATGTGTCTGCATGGGTCCACGATGACTTGTTGATGCTGTGTGTGTGTGTGTGTGTGTGTGTGTGCGTGTGTGTCTCATTGTGTCTTTTGCACCAGCGAGGGGCATTTGTTGACAGTAAGCCTTCTCCACGGGGTTGTCGGCTCATTGTTCGGCACTCGTGGGGACAAAAATGTTGAATCCAAAAGTGCAAAATCTGGAAAAATAATGCGTTTCCCGCTGCGGTCTTTGTTACCTGCTTGCTTGTGTGTGGGAATGTGTCTATTTGAGGAGATGAGAAAGGTGAAGGAGGCGAGGTTCGAGGGATGAGGAGGAGGAAGATGGAGGATGCGAGAGAGGCAGGGGTGGGGTGTGTAGAGGGGGAAACCAATTATCGTGCAGATAACAGGCAGGCTATGGATTTTCTCCCAGACCTCTTCTGCAGCTCTTTCATTCAGTTTTCTGCCTCTCTGTCCTTGCGGCAAATTTAAATTACAATTTAAGGGAGCTTTTATTGACTTGATGGAGGCTCACATGGTAAATTCTGTAATGCAGTGTCTTGTTTTTTGTTTTTTTTATTCAGAGTATGTGTGTGTTCACGGTTTATTTACTACACTGTGTTGAGATGTGTCAGACACAAACTGACATCTTGTCAATACCCCCCCATTTTTTTAATGTGTCACTGTGACCTGCTGGCAGGAACATCGTCTAATCTGCATCGTTACGCAGCTTTAGGTGTTCGGTGTCCTTGACGGCTGCAAAATTAGCTTTGTGTCAGCAAACAGTAATTATGAACCTTTTGGCAGTTAAAAAGCTGTTTTGAAACCTTTTCAGTACCTGTAAACATTCAGGATTACACTTACTACACACTAAAGTCTAGAACTGGTAGTAAGCTGCAACGAGAAACTACATTTATCACCAAAAGAAGATATTTGTAAATGAAAGAGTTTGAAGACATGAAGACAGTTCTGGCACATCTATTCTTTAACATGACCGAGACCGAGACTGAAATGTTGCCACTATCCGTTCTGGAGCAGCTGCCATTAGGGACCTTTTATTAGAGCTGTCTCAGTGCTGGGACGTGGCCGGAAACCTGACTGGAGGACATCAAAACAGTCATTTAGTGAGTCGTGTGAGCTCTTCAGTCATTTAAAAAGTCTTATGAGCTCTTCTGTGATGATAAGAACCTTTAACTAGTAGCCCTCGCTCAGCCTGATTCAGTCCGTCTGGAATTGGACCATCTGTCCGTCCGTGGTTCTGCTCGGAGTTTTATCAGTCCTCTCCGGGGAAAGTGACTCTCACTTCATCTGTTCATTAAAACCTTTAAAGAAACTTTTCCACATGTACTAACTGGTTTTGGCTTCAACTTCAACATCAGCACATTCTTAATAGGTTCTGCTGTTATTTGTTTCTGAACGTATGCAGATAAATCGTGCATTTCCTGCGTGCGGTGGCGTCACCTGAGCAGTTTGTTTCTGAATTGTTGCATGTGTCTGACTTTTTGCCGTGTTTTCTTAGCGGTGCCCAGCTGCTGTTTTCCGTCTTCATTAAGGGTTTACTTACTTTGTCACATCCTACTTCTGCATCGTCATAGTTTTTGTGGAATAACTTCTTGTTGTTCATCTGAAGATGTGTTTTCTCCCCTGCACAAGTATAAGACTTAAAGTTGTGCGTACACCTAATGTCCGTCTTAAATTTGCCTGTACCTTTTTTCCATTTGATCTGTTTTTGGACATTCAGTTTTTCCCTTTGGACTGATTCTCACTGAACAAATATGCCTTGAAAGCAGCTGTGTAATCCCCTCTGATGGTTCGGTCTGTTCTGGGGAGAGTGCTCGTAAAAATGCTGGTGGGGAAGTTTTTTTTAAAAATGTAGTCTTTCAGCACTTTTTAACAATGGCACACTTTTATTCACCTGAGAATTGGTGAATCAGTTGAAGCAACACCGCTGTGGAGCAGCATCAGCAAAAGCGACGCTCCCGTACATGGAAGTCTTTGCTGTGCGGTCTTGTTTCATCTCCAACTTAATGGAATTGTTTACTAAGGTCTGCGATGAGTTTGTTTGAACCGGCGTTTAAGTAAAGGAGCCGTTAAATACTCCGCTCTTGTAAGTAAACTACGGTTTAATTTATGATTTGGATCAGAGTATAAAGTAGTTTTTGTACAAATAAAGATGCGGAGTGACTCGGCATCTGTGTTGCTTCTTTTACAAGTCCCGCCTTCCCAGTTTTCCCCTTCTTTGTGTTTGCGTCATCTCGTTCTCTCTGGCTTGCCTCCTCTCATCCCTCTATCATCCCATCTGCGCAGCTGAGTCACCGTCCTCTCTCTCTCTCTCGTGTCTGTTGCTTCAGCTGCTTCCTCAGTTGACTGCCTTTAAATTCTTTGAAAGTCTGAAACCAGCACTTGACCTCGCTGCCCCCCCCGACTACCTGTTTTGTATTTCAGTTCGCGCCGGAGCGGTTTGGCACTTCACCGGACGCCTTTTGATTAAATGCATCAGAGCTCCATCAGCCGCCTCCGTCAATTTGAAAACGTTACCTTTATCCAGCTTTTATGTCTGTCATCTCGGTCTGCGATAATAAACGCATAAAAATTTAGTGTTGCTGAATATTATATAGTAAAACAGTCGAGCAGGTGATGGACAGGCCGTACTTTCATCACTTTTTTGTTGTTTCAGTCGTATTTTATGTCTAGTGGGTAAAACTGGAAAAATATTTCAACCGTCGTGGTAACTAAGTTAATTAAACTGCTGTTGTCATATTTAACCTGCATACATCCTCTTTTGTTGTTTGACCCTTTTTCATGATAAAGCATCATAAACTTTAGACTCTAATCCTTTTTATTTCTTCTTTTTTTCTAATCTGACTCTAGCTTCCTTCTCATTTGGCAGTAAAGTTTTATAATCTTTGTATTTTCTGTTTACACCGGTAACGTGCTGTAATTGCAGTTGGACCTTTAACTCAATTTAAAAAAAAAAAAAAAAACACAAGTTGTTGAAAGATGCCAACTAACTCGCATCTCTTAACGTTTTATATTCAGAGAAACTCACCGTTTCAAAACTGAAAATCCTGTTTTAAATGTTGTTGCTGGACTACGTGTTTTCCAGTCCTAATACACCACACATACACTTTTTTTTTTTTTTAAGTTGAAGGTAAAATGTCAGAAGGACCTGAAGCCTGCGTTTCCGGGAGTGCCATTGAAGAAGCTTTCAACGAGAGCTTCGTTTAAACCTCAGTAACTCTTTAAAGTTTATTTGCTGGCATGCAGCAGACCAGACTACTGTACAAACATGCTGCTGCTGTTACTATGCTGGTTGTTTTGAAAGGGAATGGTGTCTTTGTACATGTTTGTGTTTGGATGCCCCAGGAGAAGATGTTTGAGAGTATTTTTTTTTTTAATCTTGTGCTCTCTGTGTGAACTTCAGACGGTCCCCAGCGTCTGACTGGGCTGTAAATAGCCATGGGAAAGCCGAGAGAGGAGCACACTCACACATACTCCGAGATGCTATTTGAATGTTTTCTTTTCAGAATCCAGAGTTTTTGCTTCTTAGTAAAGCTCTGCCTCTCCTCATCTCTTTACTCTCTCACTAAGCAGGTCTTTCCTCCTCTTTGTCGGGTAATTGTGGCTGCGCTTCTCGCCATGTCTGATGAGGTTTGGATTCGAATCCAAAAATCACACAGTGGATTAGTTTCATGATTTCTAGTGAAGTTTTTTCCTCAAAGAATGGGGCTTTTAATAGCCTTTTAATAGCCTAACAATTTGTGTATATTTCTTGTATATGTGGCTTTTTTTTTTGTTGCATGTGTGACTTTGTGTGCTGTGTTCTGAGGTGAGAAGCTGTGTGGACGTGATGGGTGGCTTATGAAGACGGCTATTAAAAAAGATTTTCTTGGTTTACAAATTCCACACAAAGCAACTCTGACTGCTACAGCTAATGATCTGGAGTGATGACAGTGGGAAGGAGGAAAATTAAAAGCTCTATGATCAGATCAAACGGTTTTAACTGTGCCGTTTCCTGTTCGAGATCCCAGCTGCCAATTACAGGATTATTTAACACTCTGGAAAGTTAAACAGCTTGTCTGCTCTAAATACTCTGTTCTTTTGTGCCTGTCAGATATTTCTAATCCGCTCCACATACTTGATGATTAGTAAGTTTAAAAAAAAAAAAAAAAAAGCAGAAAAAAGTTAAGAGGTTACAAAAGCTATGGTTTGGTCGTGGCCAAGCAGTTAGAAATGTATATTTCCATGTGGAATGATGATATATTAATAATTTTTTTTTTTTAGTAGACCTAATACTCTTCTACTTTTCACTTTAATGGCACAAGATGCATCTTAATTTAGCACCAACCTAATATCTCCATTTATCCCTTAACAATTCTCATTACTGCCCCAACATATTTTAACACAAAGGTTTAAAGTTCATTCTTCAAGAGTTGAATAAAGAGAAATTCCCATTCTTGCATGGCTTAAAAGTGGCTTACGCTCATGATCCCAGCCTACGTTAACATATGCGCCCACATTACAACCTTTTATTTTAAGTTAGACATAAAGGAGATGCATGTGACCATAGTGCATGCTGATGAGTTACTACTTTACGCTCTGGTTCAGCTAAATGTTATGGATGATTAGAAAACAACGTAACCTTGCCTACTGCCCAGGTCATGTTGCATATAATATCTGTGGACAGATGATCAGGTGACTAACTGGATTGTTTCTACCTGCAGAAGTGCTGAACGACTCGTTGGTGGTTTCTTACTTACAAAGGTTTTATTTACAGTAAAATGCACACTGAAGGTGCTGTAGGGAAACATTTTCTTTTAACTCACTTTGGAGGAAATTGAAGTTAGGATTTAACAAGGTTTAACAAAAAAAAAAAGAAGGGCACTTGAGTTTATCTCAACTCTACGAGTAATTCACGGCTCAGCATGACCTGAAATTACGTCTCCGGATGAATATTGTTTTGTGCTTCAGAAGCGGCTGATTTTCTAAGATTGGATTCGGCAACAAAGAGGGAAACAAACAAAGGCTGGAGCGGGACGACGGAGCGGGATGACGGAGCGGGACGACGGAGCGGGATGACGGAGCCACAGTGGTAGCGCTCTGTCACCTGCTCCATTTCTTTCTCTCATTTTTTTAACCGCCGTTTTTCCGGTGGCTCAGACAACCCTCGCAGACATGCTGATAGCGACTGGCATCCCCGCCTGTTTCACAAATGAATCGAGCTTTCACCAATGATCCGTCACTCTCTCGATATCTCTCCCAGCATTCTTGACGGGAAGCTGACATGCTTCTGCACCGGGTGAGGATGGTGAGCACTCACCAATATGCACGCCCCAAATGTCATGTGCCACCTCCTCGCAGTAGGAGTAGTCGGCCTAGATCTCTGTCCTCCTTCTTGAGGCGTTTGGTGGATGAGGGTTTGTCTGTCCATCTGTTGCTGTCAGAGGCGAACTGGGTGCCTGCAGGTGTCAGCAGGTCCATGCAGGTCCCAGCAGGCCCCTGCTTGCTCCTGACCGCACTGCAGACCTGTGCTGCTGCTCATGTAATGGAGAAACGCCTGTTTTACTCAGTTCCTGCTGACCAGCTGCCAGAGTGCTGTATGTCTCTTTGTCAGAGACTAAGCCCCTGAGGGAAGGGACAGTTGTTTCTGGTGATGTACAGCTGGTAAGCTGGCTGACGGCATCACCTGACCACTGCAGGGACAAGCCTGGGGCTTAACCTGAGGGATGGACGAGTGGCTCAACATTAAACTTTAACACAGGTTTGTTTCTGAGAACCTCTGTTAAGTCTTAAAGCACAACCGCGGCTGTTGTGACCAGCTTGAACCAGGTCTTGGTGCTGGGCTGGTGCTTGAGCCAGGTCAGAGCCATTTCAAACGTTTGAGAACTACTTTTCTTCCCGTTCATGCAGATCCACTAAACGACCACTTCGTTATTACATTATATCTCCTCCATTATAGTTTAAACCTTCCTTTGCTGTTTCCTGAATTTCTTTAGAGGACCACAGAGCACCGACGACACAGATCAGTGTATTTCTCATTTTCCCTTAAAACCAGTTACTTTATATTGTCATGTGCATTTATACAGATCCTTGTAAACGATAGTTGGCATTTGTGGAAGCCCTTTGACATGTCGAGCAACGTTTCCAAGCACTGACCAGCATTTATGGACACAAAACTAGATTTATACCTACTGATTTAAACGGGATGTTTATTGAAACACCCAAAAAGATTTTTTTGTCCTCTCATCAAAGGCGGTTCCTTTTTTTTGTTTTTTATTTTTTGTAACTAATGCACCCTGTAATCTGTAATTTTATAATATTTAAGCGTTGAGTTTGACACCGTCTGCTCTGTCGGGGTGCACGGGGGCGTGTTGTGCAGCGCTCCGCTCGGCCCTGATTGACGTGCTTCTTCTTGAACATCTTCCAGCTCGGTAGAGTATAATAGCTGCTCAGAGGTCGCGACCTTTCTAATGAGCAGCTAATTTATTGACGTGCTTCAGACTGTGATGTCACGACAGCAGACAAGCACTTGTCTTGTTCCGCTCTCCTGCCCTGAGAAGAAGAGTTGGGATATTTCTGTGTGTGAGTTTCTTCCCAGAAGCTGCTTCTTGTCAGATTAGGATAAAAGTTTAACTCGTGGAAGGGTGGTGAACATTTATCCCTAGATGGAGAGTATTTATGAACACGTGCCTTGATTTGTTGGTCTGTGTATGATCCTCGAGGTCCTAAATATCTGTGCATAACTTATGTTTGGAGTAAATGTCAACCCTCTCAGATTGATCTCTTTAGGAGTCGAGAACAGTTATAAAACCCTAGTTTTTCTATGGATTTTGATATTTAAGGTTTCAGATCAGCTGCATTTAATTTCTGTAGGGTTTAATGACACTGAGGTGTATTTGTTTCAGTGCTCTGGTGAAAAACCTTTTGCTTTGAAACTAAACCTCAAGTGGGACTGGTTTGTTTTTGTTTTTTTTTCATTAAATTTAAAACAAATGGGTTCTAACTGAGACGAAACAGGAGTTGAGTCTTTAGGTTGAAATTCAGAGCTGAAAATGTGTTTTAAAAGCAGACCAAAAAATGGTTTTATTAAAGTTGGGTAGATAAGTTTGGATTAATAAAACAACAACAAAAGAACTATATGATACAGCGAAACAGAGCGCCCACAATCTTTCACAGTTTTCCCACAATCCGAAGGCTCTCCCTTTTGTCCTCCTACTGGATGGAGCTGAATCATTTTTCAGCTCAGGATTTTATCGATCTGTTACGGAGGAGTCCTCTTGGAAGCGTTCCTCGTTGCTTATAAATCATCTCGGTAAGTGTGTGGTGCATTGGCTCGCCACGCACTGTAATAGATGAAAAAAAATATGCAATAACAGGAAGGTTTGTTGATGATACATGGAGTTTTCCAGCACATAACCTCCCACCGTCTTACGTTCTTTTCTTTTTTTTTTTGTACCCTTGCTGTAATGCTGAGCAGGAATAATCACTCTGCTCGCTGGCACGATGGCAACTCAAACCTCCCATTAATTTGAGCGACAAAAGAATGGATTACAGCTGTAATTTCCCTGTTCACCCCTGCAATGCATTACTGTGAGAAAGACTTGAGAGGGCAATTCAGGCTCTGCAGATAAAACGAAACGGGACGCGTGTAAATTAGTGTTTGACTAATTACAGAAAAGAACTGGCTGCAGAGGAGAGCAACAACTCTGAAACAAAGACATTTCTTTTTTTATTTTTAAATAAGAAATTGTAGTTGAAAAGGAGGATTGCATTATCAAGACCTGTTTTACCTTATTGATAGAAGATGGAAAGGGTTGTACATCCTCTCCTGTTAATGGTTACTGTTTAGAGATTCGTTTCTAGGACGAGCTGATGCGCTGCAGTGCTCTTCAAGAGTCCGGTTGCAGACCGTGACCAAGATGATATGAAGTGCAGGAATCATCTGGAAACCCTGATCAAACCAAAGTATACCAATAAAAACTCATCCAACTGATATTCAGGTGTACTTTTTTTTTTTTTTTGCTCAGATTATTGATTTATTTTCCTGTTTGATTTTCAACAGTTTATCTCCTGGTTAAGTGGGACTGTGAATAATTAATGCACAGTAATGAAATCTTATGGGATTTTCACTGTTTGTTTAATTTCCATTTGATCTATTTCCTCCTAAATAGTTTATACTACAAATGTAACTTTGCTTTAAGAAATGATAAAGTATGATTCAGTTATGTTATAGTCAATCTCAATTATAGGTAGTGAGGGCAATTTATTTAGACTGGTAGTCAAGTGAAACAAACCGACTCAACATGGTTTGTTTTTTTGCTTTTTTTAACAGATTAAAGCTATTACATACACCTGCTTTGGATAACAAAGATGATAATGTTGGGATGTCAGGCTTGCAAAGTCATAATTTGCTGTTTGGAGCAGAAAGTGTCAATTTGGCACAGATTTGACCCATGTTTGACTTCTGTCATGTTGAAGGGAAATTAGTGCGGTGTTAAAAGCATTCCCAACATCATTCGATACCGAGGTCACTTAATGCAGTCGTCAGCTGGATGTGTCGGATTCCTCCTGATTTACAGTATAAAGGAGTTGGAAATGCAGAATGAGGCCTTGGAAAATGTGAGTGGGTGCCGAGATGTCTGAGGAAATCTGTGAAAGGGTTTGTGTTGCTTTAAAGTTTCAGGGTGCGTGAAGTGAACCGTGAGCATGCGCGCGCGCACGCACACACACACACAAACACACACACACACACACACATACACACTCACACACTAAAGGACACCGGCATACAGAGAAAACTGCAATGTCACATCGCAGGCAAACGGTCTGATGTAACTCGACACCCAGTAGCAGTAAAGAGCAGCCGACACACACACACACACACACACACACACACACACACACACACACACACACACACACACACACACACACACACACACACACACACTCTGACACCACCACCACACAGCCTTTCCGTCACATTTCCTCTACCCAACAATCCAGTCAAGGTAACATTTTAGACACCCCTACATTTTATTTTTTTCATTATATTTCCATATGAGGATTTCATATAAATATTTCAAATTATTTGGAATCAGTCTTTCAATCATTTTCTCTTTTGTGTCCCGAGTGTATGTAAACATTCTCAGCCCCAGAATCAGAACCAAACATGGACAAACCCCTAGTTTTCTTAAATAAAGGTTAACAACCTTATTTGTTTTTAGCTGCCTGTGACTGATGTTTTTGTTTTTATGACTGTAATCTAACTTATTGTCCTAATTACACTGCTGCACTATATTGTTTTTCCATTATCTTTGCTTTTACTGTGTCTGTTTTTATGTTAAAGCTTCCATGTGTTATCCAGAAGGTACGAGAGCTGACATGCCTGACAAAAGCTTGTTGGCGACGTCAAACAGCCAAGGAAATTATGAAAAACAAAAAGGCACATATGTACTAAGTTTCTGATTCTGAAATGCAAAACTCCATCTTTCATTAGAGCTTAAATTTATGACTGCAACGTATTGAAATTATTTAAGAATAGAGGCCCGTTTTTTAATAGATCTGAAGGTCCAGTAGGGCATACTCTCATTACTGTCATTACGTTTTACTTCTTCCTGGTACGGCGTACCAGGACCACGGATGTGGTCTGACATGGCTGAGCTCTTACACAATGGAAAAAATCCCAACAATATTATACAAAACTCAGACAAGCACGGCTCATTCAGAAGGATGCAGACAGCCCTGACTCATATGTAAACAAAGCTGAGGAGGCAGTCCTGTCAGCTGCAGGCTCTGACTTTTCAGAGCATGAATGAGGTTTGACAACGGGAGCAATACCGAGCTGTTGCACGTAGGCCACTTTGAAAGGTTATCCTCGTGTACAAAACTTCTAAATATGAACTGCAGATAAACTGAAACTTTTAAGTATTTAATCTGTGTCTGCAGGGAAATTTTCACATTTTCACCAGCCACTTAAGTCATGTTTACCGTTTTTACAAGTATCCTTGAATAGTTGTGGATGATTTCACTTAAATGTGAGTAAGGGAGACATCTAAGTCATCATCGATCATCTTCTGAAGATCAAGATAATTTTTACTGCATTACTTGAGATATTTACTCCATAACCAAGAGTTTAACCAACAGAAAAAGCAGCCGGCTCATAAATCTGAGCAAATAAACCACACATGCATGCAGGAAGTGCGGGTGCGCTGTTCTGCATTAAGTCCTTCTGAACCAGCAGCAAAACATCCTTGGGAAAGCAACACACCCTCAGCCCTCTCCGTCTCTCACCCCGTCGCTCTGACCTCTCAGCTTCACCCCCAGCGGTTGTCTGGGAGACGAGGCAGACGGTACAGCTTGTCTTTGCCAAGCTTAAAAATGGGCCAGGGAGACCTTTCTACCAAGAAGAATGAGAGACACACACACACACACACACACACACACACACACACACACACACACACACACACACGCACATTCACAAAAGGTGCACACACACACATTCTTCACACACTCTCATGTTCTGGAATATGTGACTCAGCAAGACCACATGGCTGCTAACCGTTAGGTGAACATGGATGGCACTACTTTATTTTGCTCACTGAAAGAAAAGGAAAAAAAAAACAGACGTCTCTTCTAGAGTTTTTCATTCTTCACAAGTTTTCTCAAGGATATCGAAGACTCGCATAAAAATCAGATTTAAGAAAATCTCTTCAACAGCAAGTGTGGAAAGTGGGTGATGACTAGTTTGATCTTGTGGCATCATGACCAAATATCTCTAGTTGCTTCCGTTCTCCTCTCATCCTCCTCTTCCTCTCCAGCTCCCACTCAATGCCTCAGCCTTCCCCTGAAATCCTGCACGCTAACAAACCCACCAGCTCTGGCGAGCTTTCATTGAGCAGGCAAACATTTGCTGATCCCACAGTCAAAGCCAGGGATCACATTATGTAATTTAATTGAGGCTAGTGCATGTGTGTGTTTGTGTGTGTTGGAGAGACGCGAAGCCCCCCCGGCTTTCGGCGGCGTCTTGTTGACAGGGGCAGCTATTATCACAACTACACAGATGTGCGAGCCACACATGTGACGGAGAGCCAGACGGCAGGTGAGACGGAGAGCTTTGTAATATTCCTTCAAGAGTCCTCATTAATAAAAAAGGTGACTACAAGCGCCACAGATTTCTCTGCAGTCACTCTGCAAAAGCCTCGCTGGTTCTGGCTCGTCAAAAGTGAAGGCAAAGCGTTTCAAGGCAAGCTGTAATAAAGTCCCAAAACCATTAGTGAAAACACTGTTTCTTCCTCGGTGTAAACCTGACCAGAAAGGAAACCCTCAGGAATCAGGCTGGAATCAGAACGGGGCTCTGATTTAAAGAGGCCCCGTTTATACATGTTCTGCAGAACATGTTCTGCAGAACATGCTCTGCAGAACATGTACCAGTAAGACCAGACTGAACGAACAATTTAACCAGTCTATGAATGACTTTGCTAAAGCAAAAACAGGAAAAGATCTAAATATATTAAAGTCAGGGTTGCCAGACCTTGCAAGTAAAATAAGGATTGGGAAGTTCAGATTTCCGCGCTGGTGATTATTGACCTGGAAAAAGTGTTACTCCGAGCCAAGTTCATATAGACCGCAAACATGTTAAACCAAAGAAATGAAAAAATATTTTCCTTTCATTATCAAAATCCTGTTACAGTTGTGTTTGGCAGTTTGTGAGGTTGTTAAAGTTGATGCATTGTAGCATAAATGTGACTTAAGAGGATTTTGGGAAATTGATAATTTAAGTCATCCACACCGTTCGGTACGACTGTATAACCTTTCTCTTCTTTGTGCATCCAAGTATCCCTTCAGACACATTAAACCTTGATGCTGGTCCACAAAGACGTGGCTTGGGTGGTGTTATCTAGTTCACACCGCTGCTGTGACGGGTCCGACCGTCGCTGTTAACTTGACGGTCACCAGACTCAGTGAACCAGACGGAAAACTTAAGTTATCCCACTGACGGCCTCAGCAGACTGAAAATGAACAAACGTGTTTAGGCGAGGAGTTTTCAGGTGATCTGCAGCCAAGCCTGTGATTGATTGGTAGCTCCTCAGGTGTATTTAGCTCAGCCGTCCCACATCAGTCACTATTATGGATTTGAGGCCGAGCTGCTGCGAAATGCCACTGAAGTCGCACATTACCGACGTATTTACAAACTTTCTACTCGCTGTGTCTGGTTCAAGTGATTCCTTTAGTCCACTGCAAGCATTTTTCCACTGTAGCCCTCTCCTGCACTGCATATAAAGTAGGTCAGGTTGAATTTGTTGTGGAAGTACAGTACAGAGCCATCCATGTGAGGATGCATTTTTCATGAACCTCTTCTGTGCATGTGTGGAGATGCAGCTCATGTGCCTCCGTGTGTGCGCTGCCTCCTTGTCTCAGCTAACGAGAGGTGTCTTGACTAGAAGTCTCTCCCTATTTCTTTTCCTCTGATGTTAAATGAAAGGACAGTGAGGGAAGAGAGGCAGCGGGGTGGGTTGGGGGGGGCTGCAGGGCGGCACAGAGGACCCAGAGGGAGGATGATGGTGGGAATTAAAGGAGAGAGGATGTGAGAAGAGCGTGAGCTGGTGGAGAGAGGGGGGACGGATCATAAAAGCAGAGAAAGGGAAAGAGAGGGAAATCCTTGTGCTAGGAGGATACAAAGAGCAAAACACAAAAATGAATTTGCACCACATGATGAGAATTGTAATGACCAGCTAGAAATTACCCAGGTGGCTTCACTCTGTTTGTGATTTATAATCTGCAGCTCAGCTCACATCCCTGCTGCTGGAAATCAAAGTTTTTACCAATTAGTGAAACAGATTTGACTTCCCAAAATCCTAGTTTTACATTTTAGCGTGAAATGAAATCTGAACGGCGCCTGTAGAGGAGATTTGGAAAACTCCGGAAAAACAAAGTAAGTAGAGAGCTGACAAGAATTTAATTGGTAAACTGTGAACTATTTGGTGTCGGATGTGGACGAAAACCCAGTAATCAAAAGAAGGGCCGTGTGAAATAGAAAGCAGTGAGTGAGTAAAGAGGAGCTTGCGTTCGTTGTTTGTTTTACTCGCGCACTTCCACTCCCAGCAGGACAGCGACGAAAGAGAGAAGAAAACAGGATAAAACAGAACAGAACGAAGACTGTTTCACCTCTCCTTCCGTTTGTTGTCCACATCGAAACATACTGCTTTTATCTTTTAATGTTAAAGGTCCAAACGACGTTGCGTTGTGGTCAGCACTTGGAAATGCCGGTAGGCAGCAGTGAGCATCCACAAACACCAGCTGTTGTCCACACAAACCTTATTAAAGGCAGTAAGGGAATATTGATTATCTGGTTTTGAAGGAAAACGCTGTGTCATTCGTGAATTGTGCTTCTCTACGGAAATTCACTGAAGGGAGGTTTGACATCGGATGACGTGATGATGTAACGACACAGATTTTCTTGTTTTCTCGTAATGCAAATAAACATATTAGTCTACAGATTATTATTGGGCTACTTGTCAGATTTATATTTTTGTCCACACCCATTTTTGTTTTTGCACCAGACAGAAATGAATTAAGCTATACTGAGTTGCTTTGTTGTGTTCTTTATTTGGTGCAAAGATCTTATAAAACAGCTGTGATTCTGACTGACAGAAGGAGACGGAAACTTTGTTGGATGTCTGAAGAACAGATTACAATCTGGAGCGCATTAGTTTATCAAGATTCACTATCAAAATCATCAGATATACCTGTGCTTATATTTTAACGCTTATTATTTCCCCTTTATTCTTTGTCAGATGTTTAGTTTTCTATAAATACACCAGTACTTATGTTGGTCTGTTGCAGAGTTAAAGTCAGTGTTTTTGTGAAAAGTCTTCTTATCCAGAGCTGGAAAACTTGGCTGATTTACCACCTTTATAACCAAAGTTATGCTCAGTGTGGTTTGATTATTAGTTTGCTCGGTTCAACACATCCAAGGCTTTATTTTTTGGTTTTGGTGATCTGGCACAACAGTCACGCGTCATGCAATCTCCTTTGTTAGATTGGTGAGATTTTGGGTATTTAGCACATATAATTTAAAACGAAAGAAAAAAAGAAAAATCCCACACCAATTTGAGTTACCAGGGCAACACTTGCCCTTTCAGGGTATGTGAAGGCAATGATGTAATGATCTTCAGATGTGGTCCATTTATTTCTTTGTTTCAAACCCGTGTGAACCGCTCTGGAGAACATCCGCTGCCACTGCGGATGGAACATCTGCCAACACCGTTTCCAAGCCTGACAAGCATTTCTAATGTTTCTAGCGTGAGTTCACATGTATTCCTGTTAAATGCTGACTACGAATTGTAATTTCTTTCTTTTTTTTCCACTTTTTGAGGACAACCAGAAGCCTAAAGTATTGTAGCAGCACATGTTGCAATGGAGTGGCTGCACAGAAGCGCTCAATTGGACCTTTGTCTTTCGGGGTATTTATGCTAAAATTAGCCTGTTTATGTGATTTGCAGCATTCCTACGAGCATAAATGCAACCACATGACAGGAAGAAATGTCTCAGAGCAGAGCTGCGAGGCAGAACTAATCAGGGCTGACTGCAGATAGCTTCCTGCAGATTGATGGTTTGTCATCGTCGATCGGTGTGACGCTTTGCAAAGGTTTGCTAATAATGTTGTGAAGCAGAACAGATTGATGTAACGTTCTTATAATTAGCCTTTTTAATCTCTTTATGCAGTGGTGCTGTGCTCAAATATCTCAAATACATCAACATAAATACAAAGCATAGAAAAAGTGGCATGGTTTTAACCAGAAATGCACAAATCTGCATGACGGTTACAAAAGACCAGTCTAATTAACAATCTTGAATAATAATGCAACATTTAAAGCGGCGTGTTTTGGCTCCTGTTGAACTGTTTCATCACATGCTGTGTTTTTGTTTTGTGTGTGTGTGTGTTTTCTGTATTCTGCACCCTTTTAACCATTCGGTTCAATACTTTTTATGGACAGAATATCTAGGTGCAGCTGAGGGATGGAGGGGGTCCAGTTTGGTGGCCTCAGAATTGGGTCTCTGCTTTTTGCAGATGATGTGGTTCTGTTGGCTTCATCAGGTCAAGACCTGCAACGATCGCTGGAGTGGTTCGCAGCCAAACGTGAAGTGGCTGGGATGAGAATCGGCACCTCTAAAGCCGAGACCGGGGTCCACAGCTAGAAAAGGGTGGACTGGGATCAGATCAGATGTAAATGCCCAGTTCCTGAAGCCGCGTTGAGGGGAGGGAAGGCGACCAGTGAGGCGTTATTGAGTGGTAAAACACAACATGACGGGCTGCTGTCTGTCGAGTCGGCTTTGCTGGCTGATCCAGGAGATGGAGCGGGTGGCGGAGACTTGCCGAATGCGTACAGCGACTTATACATATGCACAAATATGACCAGTCTCCCTCTGCCTCTCCTGCAGTTGTGTTCGTTGACTGGAACAAACTTCTTTCTGAGGCTCTTCAGTTTGTCACTGACCCGGGTTTTGTGTCTTGCAAAGCTGCGGTCTGTCACTTTAGTAGCCAGTTGCAGACTACGGTTCTGTAATGAGATGATTTATCTAACATCCACGGCTCTGAGGGCGAGGAGCTGGCGGGCATCCTCGTCTTGTCAGCTACAAACCCCACCCACGACCCACCAACCCGCACCACTTCTGTTTTACATTAGTGAAATCAAGTGTACATCAAGTGTACCCTCGGAGGGGAGTTATTGGCGGGGTCAGCTCCATCATCGCATCACTGTATGTAGTTGTCATGTTTTGGCCTTCAAGTATATATTATATATCATTTAAATCCTTACATTCATAATTGCTAATATTCTGATAATAATTATAATTCTCGATATTTTGTGGATTATTAGAAAATAAGATATGATCAATAAAACTTATATTCACCTTATTTTATCTGTTAAAGCCTGAAAAGGGCATATTTGAAGTATTTTAGACTTTAAGACTTGAGTGGAGTCACAGGGAGCACACTGAACGCCACAACGAAATAGTTCGAACACGTGGCAGGAAGCTCACATGACAAATAAGTTATCAAGAAGATCAAAAAATGAAGTTTTTAAATAACGCATCAGATATCAAGGGGGAAGTGAAAGACGCTGCAATCCAGTTCCTGTGTACTGAGCATTACTCGCTCAAGATCTTTGCTGTAGTAAAGCGGCCTGTTAATGTCAGAGCACGCACCATCGACTGAACGTCACCGTGGGAGTTTCCCACGCTGACCTCCGCTTTACTGCGCTCAACTTTTGTGCCAAGTGGGCATTTCCCACAATGTGGGTTAGTCTGTCTGTGTCTGTGTGAGAGACATTAAAAAAATATGAGAAGAGACATTGATGCATATGAAAACTGTGTTTATATCCTAAACTGAGTCAAACATTTCTTTGGGGTTTTCTCTTCATGCTCGGTTTATTTATTTATTTATTTTTACTATTTGAGTCGATGTCCATGGCTCCTGTGCAGTCTCTTAAGTGGAAAAAGTGCAGAAATGGGCACCACTCTTCGATTTAAAGTGCCTTAAATATTTTGCAGGCTTTGTGCACTTCTCATCTTACTGAAAGTTGTTGGAGCTCAGACTGATACTGAATGATTTATCTTGATTCTGTCTTTGTTTCCACATCTTTCGTGTGTGCGTGTGTGTGTGCGTGTGCGTGTGTGTGTATTTTATGTATATATATTTTAATTCATGCCTTGTGTCGACGTGCAGAAATGATCCATTATGGTCTTTGCTTCTGACGTTTGACTGTATATTTTTAGTGTGTGTAAAATCTGTGCAGCTGTGTGCGTGTATAATAACGCAGCGAGTGTGTGCTCTGCAGGACTGTCTCCAATCTGCCTCGCTGCGGCTGGCCATAGATTTATGTTGGCCTGTTATTGCCCTTGTTTGTCTGGGGCAAACTTTTTCCAGAGGCGTCTATTGCCCCATAAGTGAGATCCATAATGACCTTGCAGGCAGGCTGCGTGTTGCATGTGTGCACATGCTCATCACTCCTAACGTGGTTTGGTCAGACTGAAGAAGTGCTCATTATGACTGGGCTGTGTCTTTGTTTTTCTCTAAAACAGCCCGGCTCGGTCTAAATTACACGATGCTCTGTTCCAGCATTCTGTACGGAAGAGGTTCTGAAGCATTGCGAGCAGCTCCGTGTGAATCGGGGTACAGCCATTTGTTTCCTCTGTGCCAGTTTCAGGTACCTGCAAAGTTTCCTCCGCTTTCATCGCCTTTCGTTTAAAAAGAAAATCGGAGCGGTGCTTCCGTGCGTCCAATCCTTGGAACAAAAGTTTGTGAGATAATATTATAGAGTTAGACAAATATATAATGCATTGATGGCCGCAAGTTTCAAATAAACTTCTCAGCGAGTTGAATCCAGTTCAGTTCCCTCAGCTTTTACTTTTTAGAGTTCAGCATCTTGAGTGGGCGAAGGTTTTACGCCCAGTTCCTTTACTGACACAATCCTCCTGATCTTGTGTAAATTATATTGTAAATAAAAAAGTTTTAAAATGACTGGAGTGTTACTAAAACTAGTTGTAGGAAAGTTTTTAAAGGTTTGCGTTAAGCTGTTAAAATTTCTTCCTAAATGGAAACGTGATCCACTGCTGCTGTTTTTGAGCCGACATGAATGAAAGAATAGCTTATTGTGCCATGGAGCTGTTGTTGTAACTCTGCCCTCAAACGCCGCCACAACGGATACGAACGGAAGCAGTCGAGATGCGATCACAGTGAAAACTTTCAACTTTTAATTTAAGATGTTTCACTAAAATGTGGCATTTACTATTTAGGAAATGCAGCAATTTATCAACTTTGACTACATTTATGGAATATTGGGCTTATTTCTAGAGGCGCTGTTTCGGAAGTGCAGTGACTGCAGGAAGATGGTTTGGCAGACCTCCACCACAGCCACTATCAGTTTCCTCTTGTTTGTGAGTCTATCTGTTTTTAGTTTTTGTTTTCAGTAAATGAAACGCCGCGCTATCAGGCCAGTGAAGAGTAAACCAAAATCTCTTGCTACCCTTTTTTTTTTTTTAACACTACATCCTTCTTCTGCGTGGATGGATGTAGATGATCTAAAAGAAAAGTGGCCATGCAGAGCACCATTCTGCTCCTGTGAAGCACCTGCTTGGCAGACGATGCTGCAGTGAAGAGATGCTTTTTGGACGATTCGTTAGTTAAGAGCACTGCAAACAGCCTCTAAGCTCCAGAGGATCAAAGCGCAGGCTGTTCACTCACTCCAGGCGTAATTATCGGGAAATTAATGGCTTCTAATGCAATAACCTTCCAGAGTGAGTGAGTTTCTCCCTGTAGTCTTGTTTTGGGAGTTCTGATTTTCAAGCAGTTTACCCTACCTCTGTATATGATTACAGCCTTCTTACTGGGATTTGAAACATGTTCATATTGAATTTAACCACATTTATGAACGATTAGAGCATTAATATTCTCACAATAATTTGAGTTAGCCCCTTGCTCAATAGCCTCTGGCTGTAATTTTAAGTGTGCAGATGGAAAAGTAACTGTGAATTAATATGAATGAAGCTGCACATTCACATCTGTAGATGACAAAGAGACAAATGTCAGAAAATCCAGGACAGGTGATGGCCAGATTGATGCTGACAAGACTGAATCTGTTCGAAGTTGATGTGTTTACATGCATCCATGTACACGCGCTTGGAAGGTTTGGAAGAGCTATTTTGATAGATCCGATAAATAAAGCAACCCAGAGTCTCATGTTTTAAATGCCTTCTTGTGGCGGGTAATTGCATGCAGCTGTTTGTGAGCGCAACTTGGCTGCAGACATCTCAATTTGGGTGTGCGAGCTCTTTCTGGCTGTCTGTTTGTGTGATTGGCAACCGATGGAGGAATTCCAGTTAAGGTCGGGAGTACTTGGGAAGGCAGATTTGTGTTAAAATTTACAGAGCAACAGATGGGACGAGAGAAAGTGAGTTGAAAGCAGACAGGCTGTGAAAGTCTGTATCGGTGGGGCATAAAAGGTATTAACAGACAAATAAGGTTAAAGTAATGAGCTGTTGCAATCAGTGAAGTCCACAGATAGATGGATGGACGGAAAATGTGGGAAAGTCCCTGAGCTCAGACCTGAGGTATATAAATGACTCGAGCCTGATTATTACAACGCCTTCCTATGGTTTTACTCACCGAAATCATCCTTAAAACCGTAAAATACAGTTTGAACCTGTATTGTCTCTTTGCTTCTAAGATCCAAAGTCAGCCAGAAGATACATTTCCAGCTTTTGTCTGCGCAGTCCTGCAGCAGCAGATGTATGATCCTGAGGTTCGAGACGTTTAAACGGTGAAAATCCAACCCTGCTGACAGACGTCTTACACTTAGTGGCTCACAGTGAGGAGAAACGGCTGCTCAGCGCTTAAACGCAATCCATTTATCAGCCATGTTGCATAAAAAACAAACAACGGTCAGCTCACGGTAGCAGTTGTAGTTGTTTCATCCCAGGACACTTGTCGGGTAGGTTGGTTGCCATGGTGAAATACTGTTTTTTTTTTTTTGTGTTTAACCTACCACTAACAGAATTACAATAATCATTATGACTTATTTCTGATGTAACATAAATTGTTAGTAAATGATAATAAGACTTATTGTTCAAAACGTTTCGGAGTTCGTCTAAGAACCACTGCTGCTTGATTTTGGTGTCGTATTTCTTTGTCTCTTCTCTACCTGCTTGACGGGACTTTCAGTGCAGCCGCACGAAAACAATTCTGCTCCTCGTCTTTGACGTAACCAGCTCCCGCATGCAGCCCAGGAGTGTCTTTGGTGCCGGTAGGGCTAGGCGGTATATTGGATTATTAATTTAAAGTGATACACAGTATGGGATTATATAACGTTTATATTATATTACATTTAGCTGAATGAAGCATTAGAAGACGCATTAGGTAATGTGACCCATTGGTTTAACAGCGGTTCAGCGAATGGCAGATGGGAACACGCCCACCATATCCCAGATCCTTCTGCCGAAATATCATTGGCTGACCCGACTGTCAATCAATCATATTACAAATACATTTGTTGTTTTACATGATGTCTCCCTGCGTGGTTCAAAAAAATTCACCCCCATATTTATTTTCCTAATTATTTCAACTATTTTTTTGGTTATTTTTTGTTATCGCACAATTGTGGACTTTTATTAAAGGAGCTGCCAAGTTATTTTTAAAGGCAATTTATTTTGTCTTTTATTTTTATAATAGCAACTTATCGTTTACTTCACTTATTGTTTTAAAAACAAGAAAAACGTGTCTCACTTCTAATTCTGTGTTGATAAATATTCTTATTATATCACATATGCCTTTGAATTGAAGTGAACATGGTGTACAGGAGCATACCGGGATATGAAAGGCATATCACGACCGTGCAAAGATATAGCAGGATATTAAATCTCGCCCATATCGCTCAGCCCAAGATGCTGGTTTAATACCAAAATAAGGTGAATCACTGGCTCTGAACAACAACTGCAACCTTTTTGCTGGAAAAGCCTACAACTAGGATGGCTTCTTATCCGTACGTTCATTTGATATTTGCATTAAAGATAAGAAAAGTGCTGCACCTACAGATGCACTTAAACGTAAAACAGCCACCCTGACAGATTTATCTCGCTTAGAGCACTATTCAGACAAGATATATGATATATTAAAACTTTCCTCATGATGTCACTCTTTTAAACACAGGTTCAAAATGTATATTTGTGTTTTACAAAAATAAAACAAATAATGTGGAATTACTTCATCTGAGGATTCTATCATCTCTACTTTTGAGAGTTTACAGGCTACAGCCTGATTTAAACTTTAAAATTTCTTATAAGGTTAGGTTTCTCATAAAGAAAGTTGTTGTTTTTGCCTTTTAAAAATTTGCGTTTACCTCACAAGCACGCCGAGCCGTGTTAAACAAGATAACAGTTGAAAATAATTCAATAGAGTTGGAGAGAGTGAGCCAGAGAGATCAGAAAGTGCAGCTCACATTTGTTTAACGATGGATCATGTGTCATATTGATGTGTTAATCCAAGCTGCAGCAGTACAGGCGTGTGTTGTGTTTAAGCAAGACTGCTGCTGCAACATGTTACTGAGAAGAACCAGGTGCTCATTCAAACACGCCGTTGTCACGTCCAGCTGCTATCAGGTTAATGAAAAGCAGCGCATGTCTGGAAGGGGCTTAAACTGAACCACATGTCCGAGTGTCTCGGTTTGATTTAAAGCTGCAGACACCGAAACAGTCCGCTTGGATAAAACTAGAGTAGCTTTACACAAATCATGATGAATGATCTAGTTGGTATTTTGAGGCAAAACCTCCATAGTACAAGTACATGAGGCTTAACTGCCTAGGATGGTAAAAAAAAAATTAAAAACTCCACTTCTGAAAACGGTGTACTTGATGTTTTTCAGCATCGATGGCGGTAGTTTTCGTGTCCCATCTCAGTTGACCTCTGTGGGTCTGGCTGCTCGTTTATAAAATTTTGAGAAGTGAGAGTTGGAGTGAGAGAGAGAGAGAGACGGAGATGTCTCTGCACCAAAATCTTTTGGAAGACCTTATATAGCCATGGCTCCCCACTACTGCTCTGATGTTGTATACACATCCTCACGCACAGGCACGGCCAAAAACACAACCTCCCCTGGACATCTGCTTTGTCACACAGCAGAGCTCTAATCAGCACCGCATGGTTTGAAAACGTTGAGCAGGAGTAGAAATGTTTGCTTTGCAACTCAGCCCTTTCTCTTCTTCCCAAAACCTACTCTTTAATTTCAACCCCCTTCCTACATTTCATCATAATGGGTCTTCCACTGATATCGCTTCGCGCCATGGCCAATTTCCTCACAGCGGAGTGGATAATGAAGACAGACTCGGCGTGACGTGGAAAATCACCTCCATGCATGTAGTGAATTTCACAGGGGGGTGGGGGGTGAAACGCATTTGCCAAGTTAAACCTACCCCCGACTTGACAATTAATTTTCCAAAGCAGAGCAAACATTTAAGGAAAATGGGAGTAGAAGCATAAAAGAACAACAGCATGTGGCTCTGGAGATGCGTTGAGGTCATCACATTGGAGATGGTGGTCCAACTTGGTGGGATCACGGACACGTGGGTTTGATGGCGAGCTGCTAATGAGCTACTTGGTGCTAAGTGTTGTCGGTGAACTTGTCACCTGAGCTGTGAATGAAAACAACGAAGCATGACTATTCTTATTTTAAAGATGGTACAGCAACAGCTCAAAAGTCGTATTAAGTAGATTTATGCGACTGGCTTTGGGTTGACCTGGAGTTGACGGAAAAAAAAAGGCTTCAAACCAGTGGCTGACATCACAGATGGCTTGTCCAGTTCTTCTTACACAGTCCATAGTTCAAAGGCTAATTTGCCCACATAGCACCGTACCTGGACTCTGCAGGGTCGTGCCATCCATGGTTTTTCATCCTGGTTCCATGTATTGAAGTCTGTAAGTGAATAAATGTAATTAGAGACATTAATTGTGTGTTGCAGTACACAAGATTAACTACAGCATTTACTGTGTTAGGTTTGGTCAAAAATATCTGTAGTCTTTAATAAGGCTTTTTTCTTGACATCACATTTCATGATCTCAAAACATGGTGATTTCAGGAAAAGATGGTGAGAGAAATGTGCAACGTTCTAGGGAAAAGAAGACCGCGCTGCAGCGAACATCTGATTACACGTGCAGGAAGCTGTGATGTGTTTCAGCAACAGTGAAACTACAGTTGTTCAGCATTTATTAAAATCAAAGTAAGTTGCCCACTACTTTCTAGTGTTACTTCAGGGAGGCTGAGTTATATACATCGTAATGGCTTAAGACATAATATAAGCATCACTTCAGAAGGAAAAATATGTCCACATGTTTATTTCCACAGATCGTAGTTAATAAGACTGTATAAAAATGACCATGCGTGGCTTTGAATGTTGGGACCGCGAGGGTTTGTGGGAAGGATTTATCTCCTCTTCTTTCATGATGCATCGTCCAGTGTTTCCTATGATGGAGATAAGGAAAGGGAGCATTGAACCTCCTTTCCTAAGCATCCTGAGAATTTGAATAGCTCTTACCAAGGCTAAGATTTTCAAAGGTCTGGGACATTTCACTCGATTGGGGGGGAAATTGTGAGCAAGAAAAGGGCCGTTTGTATAATTCCTAATCATGCCTGTATTCTTTTCATTGGTCCTTATATTGATCAGTGACATCAGCAGCAGCTCTTGCAGTGTTTGAGCTTTGTCACGTGTTTTGTCTGGTGTTTATACCTACAGAAGCTTGAAGGCAGCACTTCAGTGACTTTCGTCTCACCAGACCTGCAGTATAAATGCATCGACCGTCTCAGTCCACTCTATAGATCGGCCATCCCATTTAGACAGGGATCTGGAGCTGACGTTTCCCATCACTGACGCTGCTGATCTGCTCAATTGATGGTCAGCCAGATGGATTTGCGCCAGTTGTGGTTAAGTGAAGATCTAAGGCTCTCTGTCACTTACTTATCCTGGGGAGGATTGCTTCAGGAAAATGCAAATACACTGTATGCACATACCTACAGACTGTTTCTAGGCGTCCACATTGCGACTGGGTGTAAAAGCTGTAGTGTAAATCGATAGCAGCGGTGATGAAGCAGACGGTGGTTAATGTCTTCAGCCTCCCCTGTCGCTGTTGGATTGATGTGAAAGTAAATGTTCCCTGCATTATCGTCTAAAGGCTGGGTGTTGCCTTTGTTGATCTTTATGCTTCTTCAGAGATTTCTTTGCAGTTACATCTTGTTGGGCTGAGCAACTGATTGAATTTCAGTCATGCTTTCAATTTTGTTTCCCAACGATCACAAAAATTATGTACTTGAAGGAAAAAACTCGCTTATTCTGCCATTTATTTGGTCTTGTGTTCTGACTGACGCACACTTGGAGGGTGAGTCACGTTTCCGTGACCCTTAAATTTACAGAAAAAACTTGAAACCTGTGAAAACGCGTATAATTTGAAAAAAAAAAAAAAAAATAAGAAGCTAAATGTCACAAGAACCTTTTTACATTTCCACAAGGGAGTTACAATTATTTGTCCAAAACTGAAGATGTTTCTGTCCATCTTCTTGTTTGTTTTGAAGAGAAGTCTTGCAGGACGAGATACAAGAGAGAAAAAACACCGCTCAATGGAAACGCACCCGCCCCGATTCAGTACCTGCTGTCAGAAATTCAAAATGTGACTTTTGTTTTTAGAAAAGGTATTATAGAAATCCACCTATATATGCTACACGGGGATTGCTCACCCACGGCTAAGATATATTAAAGTCACACTTGTGTTACCGGTCAAAAAAATTGAAGGGATTATTTGAGTCATCTGGACCTTTTTATAGTTGCAGTCACGATTTCAGATATCGAAGTGGTTGGACTTAGTGTTTCTTTAAGACGACACTTTAATACGCGTCTACACACGGAGACGCCCGTCCTGAGAACAGTTTGTTCAAGTGAGAACAAAAAAACAACAAGTTACTCATAACAAGGTGCTCACATCAGAGCTATTGATCAAAAATCAGCTTTGGTAAAAGGTAAAAAAAAAAATTCTGTAGGACTGTTTCTAGTTTACAGTTTTATAAGTACGACCAGGTTCCGAGGTGTTTTTCATGAGATTAGTGCCCACCGTCAGAAACAGAAAAGCTGCTGGTTTGACGTGGGCTGTGTATTAAGATAAGCTTTTACAGAGTGTAACAAGCCGGCCAAAGACGAAGGAGGGATGTTTCTGTCTCTATTTAAGGAGGCGGCAGAGAAACAACCTGCTAGATTGTTAAAGACTTGAGTGGGACGGAGGCGCGTTGACGCGTTTAGCTGATTTTATCATCAGCCTGTCCAACCCTCTCGCTGTGTTTTTGATTTTTATCTTCTCTTCTATTCTTTGATGTGCTGAGAGATCATACTTTTATGTCATTACAATATTTTTCTCTTGTCTTTCCTTACTTGGAACCACCCTAAACACAAAGTGGTGGTTTATTTCACTGTGCCTGTGAAATGAACTAAGTTATGATAAAGAAACTGCAATTTAGATGATGTGTCATGGTTCGGGTCAAATGCTGGGGAAATTTGGAGTCTGATGTACAAAGTTCCACTGATTAGGTCATCCGTTTATTATTCTATATGTATTCATATGTGCACTAAAACCATATCTAACAGTATGCAGTTGTTTTTCACACTGAGTGAGATAATAACTTCCTCAAATGCGTTACAGCGGTAGCGGCAGCAGCGTGTCAATCCGGCTCCAATTAAACATCTTTTACACAATTTAAATCCAAATAAATTAACTACAAAATACACTTTCTGATGGGCTTTTTTTCTTTTTAAACTAAGGAACTCAAACTTCAAAGCCAAATGATCAATGATCAGTAGTCCCTCTGAATTATTCAATTATTTTGTACCACACCAAGAGAGTTTGAATAAAGCATTAAATATATTTCTAATATAATTGGCAACATGCTTCAGCAAACCATGCCACAAATGACTGTGTCATTAACAGACTAGTGTAGACCTTGATGACAAGCGGATAACGATAATTCATTAGAATCAGGTGTGTCGATCCAGGGAAACATCTAAAACATGCTGGAGAGGGGCTCTCGAGGACCGGGGTTCACCACCACAGAGGACCGGGGGTGACCACCACCGAGGGCCATGGTTGACCACCACCGAGGACCGGGGTTGACCACCATCGAGGTCCGGGGTTGACCACCACCGAAGACCACGGGTGACCACCATCGAGGACCGCGGTTGACCACCACCGAGGACCGGGGTTGACCACCACCGAGGACCGGGGTTGACCACCACAGAGGACCGGGGTTGACCACCACAGAGGACTGGGTTTGACCACCACCGAGGACCACGGGTGACCACCATCGAGGACCGCGGTTGACCACCACCGAGGACCGCGGTTGACCACCACCGAGGACCGGGGTTGACCATCACCGAGGACCATGGTTGACCACCACCGAGGACCGGGGTTGACCACCACCGAGGACCGGGGTTGACCACCACCGAGGACCATGGTTGACCATCACCGAGGACCATGGTTGACCACCACCGAGGACCACGGTTGACCACCATTGAGGACCGGGGTTGACCACCACAGAGGACCGGGGTTGACCACCACAGAGGACCATGGTTGACCAGTTGAGGTTGATGGTCCCTGAACAGCTGCTTCTTGGTCTCAGTCCTAGAGGGCACATGCTCCAGGTTCTGTTATACGTTATTTTAAGTTGTAATACAGTTGCAAACAGCTATTTGTCACATTTCCTGTCCACTCCCTCTGCGCAGTGTCATTCCTGGTGCTTTTTCTCGCTCTTTAGATTAAAAAAATCCTCCACAAACGGACGGAAAACCCAAGACTCCCTCCTGTACTATTTTCTTCTAAAAGTAGTGTGTTTTAACATATTTTCTAAATGTGGTTCACCCTGCTTTCTGACCTGTGTACATTTAAGAAGCTCCACGTCGTTTCCTTTGTTGTTGTCGTTTCACGGACTGAGGTGGATTAGCTCAGCACGCTCTGTAAACCCAAACGAGGTGTAAAGACGCGGGTAAAAACGGAGGTTTTTGTTTTACGTCTCTGGTGTTGTGTCCAAAGCGTGTTACATTTAATTAGTGCTTCAGGAAATTATAAATTATAAACTGGTCTTTGTGTCTCGTTTACAATCCAGTTAGTGTGTAAAAGTGTGTGGTTGGATGTTTGCAGTGATTAAAACCTTTATAGTTGGGGTTTGTTTTGTTTAAAAGTGCAATTATTTTATGGTAATTTCTGATCCCGAATGCAAATTTTCAAATGAAAAAGAAAAATAAATAGTTTAGCTGTTAAGCAGCTAAGGCTTTAGCCTGCACTCTTTTTTGCCCTAAATTCAGAAGTAGACGTCCAAAAGAGTCTTTAGTTATCTATTTTATTTATTGTTTTAATATATTTCCTGCACCAGTAGACCTGATTTGAAAGATGCTCCATGCTGAAGGATATTATTGCATGTTTGAGTAAAAGAAATTATTAATGAGGCGTTTATAGGACAGGCGCTGCTGTTTTCATAAATATGCAGAAAAATGTGACGCAATTTACAAGACTGACTTTCAAAAATAAGCTGATATAAAGGATGAGATCACCAAGAGAAAAAGCTGGGACTCCGCTCCATCCTCTAGTATATTAACCTATTGTTAAGTGTCTTATACAACCAGAAAACAAGACTGATTTACTCGCATATATAATCAGATATTCCTATTTATAGCTGTTTTATAGTGGTGGACTCTTACAGACTTTCCTCAGACTTGGAAAACTTTCTCTTTCTGCTGCTTTTGACTCAGAAATGCCATGGATTTACTCGTCACCATAATTGGTGTAGAAACAGATGTGAGAGCTCAAAAGGAAACACCTGCACTTGTGAAAGTGGTACCGGAGAGCCGGCGGAGTGGCATAGGTGTGAATGGGATTTCTTCACAATGACACGGGAGCATGAAGTGACACTGAGACTTCTGCTGCTCTGCAGATCACGTCCACGGGAACTCCCGGCTGCTGAGCATGTTATGTTACTTTAATATACTGAGTACATGTGTGTTAATACAGTAGGAGTGTCATACAGCACCTGTACTGACTCCGTTAATCCAATTTAGTTCTCTATACATGTTCAGTTGCTTCAGTGTTTCTGATTTCTGTCGCTGCTACACGTAGAGCACACGTCTTGTTGTTGAGCGTTACTTTGAACGTTGTTCAGAAGAAGGTTTCGTCTATTTGTCACTCAGGTAGCTGGGATGAAGATTGACTCACTTTTGGACTTCAGCTTTGAAAACGATAACGTTGACCCCCGTGATAAACGCTCTCACGTCACTCCCTCTTTGCCCCCCCCCCCCCCCCCCCACATGGAAATGTACGTACTCGGCCTCAAGCTTGGTCACTGGCATTGCTGTCATCTTCACGTAGTTCACAGAGGACTCGGCTTTTGACCTCGAAACACCCCCAGAGGTCAGAGGTTCCCTTTGAACAGCAAGTTTCTAGGTGGAGAGGAGAAGGACCGGATCATGATCTGCTTTGCCAGAGAAGAGCTGCATGTGTCTGTTTTCGGAGGAAGGTTGCGCCTTTGCTCTGCAGAGTAATTGTAGTTTTGAGTTTCCTGACGTCCCTCTGATATAATTGTCTGTCCGTGGCTACAGCCGGTCTTGCCTTTTAACGGCGAACACACTCCCACACAATTATGTGAAGCTTATCTGTACCTGCACACCTGGGCGACACTTTAGAGCGTGAAAGAACGTATTCATGACCTGAAATCCTGTCTGACTGGATTGTCTGTGCGAGTTTGGGTTTAAACATCTAAAAGTAACTGACAAGTAAAGTGTATATGTGGTTTTTACATTTTTAAATTGTTTTATTTTTAACGTCTTCGTAGGTTGTATCAGTCGGCGAGCGTTTACAAATACTGGTCTTAATCAGCAGGTTTCTCTTCTGCTTTTGCTGTAAACAGGAAATGAAGCAAGCCCACTTCCTGTCTGGTTTTATCTACTCTGATAGCACCTGCACCTCACCTCATATTGGTTCCCTTCTGATTTCCAGTGAACATATTTCTGTTTTTGAGTCCCCAGTTCCTGTTAAAAAAAAAAAAAAGCTTTTCCTCCCACCAAACAAGCAGAAACAAAAGTTTATGAAAAGAGCCTGGCACTACAAAGGTTTTTCCAGTTCCTCCGTTCTCCTCGCTTTGATGACGATGCTCTTCTTTGATGTAGCCACTGCAAGATGAAGACTTGATCATTGTTAAATGATCCTGTACAAATAAGCAAAGCTAAAAGAAAAAATATTAAAGTTTATTTAAACATTATGACAGTGGCAATTCTAATAAGAGTTTTCGTTCACATCACCAAGGTTAATATAACTTTATAAGGTTTATAACTTTGTGCATTCGTGCATATCCGCCTGCTTTATTATCTTATCTAACACGTCTACTAATTCTGTTTAAACTCTGCTGGATGAGGTCACGCTGGCACGAAAACAACGGCGAGGCCTCGTGTGAGATTGGGGGTTTAGATTTGGAACATGAAAGAGCAGAGATGAGTATCCGCGATTAGAAAAAGCGTCTTCATTCGGAGGTGATTCACTAAACGGTTATTGGTAGATTACAACTGCAGTGGACGTGCGTCTACATTCACGGGTCACGGCCTGGTTCTCTGTACGCTGGTGGATATGAAGACAAAACTGAGGAGCCCGGTGTCGGCGTATGTCGAGAGAGGGCTCCAAAGTATGTCTGGCAGACGTGTAAGAGTTAAAGGGAAACGGAGGGAGGTTTGGAGGGGAAAATGTGTCATTGGGTTAAGCTGCTCGCATCTCCATAACCTGCTACAGGACACTGTTCCTTCATGTGCTTGGATGGCAAAGCAAAAATAATAGGAACCACAAGAAAATATTCCAGTGAGGGTTTTATTTTTTTCTTTTCTCCAAAAAAAACCTTCTCCTTCTAGTTTTTGTGCCTCCTTATTTATTGTTCTGTCCAGCTGCACAGCAGCTTTGTCTGTCAGCGGGCTTGTGAGGGAGTTTTCACAGAAATATTCACCTGCAGCTACTGAGGTCCATGACATACGTGAGGGTGGAGGAAGAAGGACCCGCTGAATAACCCGCCTCAGTTATGGTGCAAGCCAAATCAGAGCTGCAAAATCCCCAATAAACAGACTCTGGGCTCGGATATGATGTAACTGCCACTTCTATGTTGACGTACATATAAACCTTCTCCTTCTCATTAATTTAGTTCATTTGCAAATAATTGTGACTACATTCGATTTTAACACCGTAGCGACCAAACGATGTTTAATCCAAGCAATATTAAAAGAAAATGAGATGCATCATGTGAAGGCCAGATGATAAATTGTTCTCTCCAGCTGTTTTCCTTCCAGTTTTTTGGAGCATAAGTTAGAAAAACAGAGCAGGCAAAGAGCACATTTGTTTCAAATTCCTGAAGCGGCCAGCCCTAAAATATTTCATACGTATTAGGTCACGTCTGACATCATGCCAAATACCTTTGTAGCAACGTGGAAAACTGTGTAAACACGGCACCTTGCTGGACTCTTCCCAGCCGGACTGAAAACAAGGTTTATCCAGTCCTGGACTACGGGCCACACATGTCCGTCTGTGCATGGCTGCGGTGTTTGGGAGCCTGCGGGAGAGGTGGAGTACCGGTGGATGCTGGCTGTTTTCAGGTAACGGCACCGTTGAGGGCGTTCAAAGCCGGGTTTGTTCACTGAACATCTATAAAGTTTGGAAAACGAATGAGAAGTGTACATGGAAGAATCTGTGTTTCCACGTACACTCGGGTGATGAATGAGGCTCTGTTCAGCGACTTCTTACTAGTAAGGAAGCGTATATCGTCAGAGACGTGCCTCAAAACGAACGCTGCCGCCCGTTGAGGTCTGGTTTAAGTAACGTTACGTAACGTGATGCCCTCATCCTGACTGTGACTGGCCGACAGTCACGTGTGCGTGTTGGGTCTATCGAAGATCTGCTCTGTGGTACATGGTCCACGTGATTGACATTTCCATTCAAAACGCACGTTTTGAATGGAGTTTGCGCACGTGAAAGCTTCATGTTTTGTCTGTATACGTTTGTTCATGAAATCAGTATAGTCTGAGGTTCAAACTGCACCACCTTTTCATAACATAAATCTCAGGAGTTTCTTCAACTTGGATCGAGGGCCTTTTTATAAAGGAGCGATGGCAGGTCCTGTAACCGGACCAGTTGAGAACCGCTGCTCTAGAGCGAGAGGATTTATTTACTAACCTTCAGTTATCCATGTTGGGGGCAGCAGCCTGAGCACAGAGGCCCAAACCTCTCACTCCCCGGCCCAACCTCCCACAGCTCCTCCAAGAGGATGCGGAGGTCATTCCCTGGCTGACTGGGATATATCGTTTCACCAGCATGTCTGGATCGGTCCTGGTGTCCAGGAGGCATCCAAACCAGATACCTGAGGGACTCCACCGGGCTCCAGATGTGTTTACTTTGTTTTTATCTCCCCCCTACCATGCCAGCTGTGCTTGGGTTCAGACTTCAAACTTTGATCCACTCGTCACTGTCTGCCTTCTCAACATTTCTGCCTCGTGTGTGCGCCATCGTCTTCTCCCCTCGTCCTCAGTCTGCTGTTTTTGAAGAACCGGTCTTCCTGGTTGTGTTGTGTAGGTTAGTGCTGAAAGAGGTCAGCAGAGCAGCACGATCGGTACACACACACACACACACACACACACACACACACACACACACACACACACACACACACACACACACACACACCAGCCTTTACAAACATGTTCTCTGTACTGCAGCTGTGTGTATTTGATGGACAGATTTGATGTGGTTTTCTGTTCCTTGTGCTTTATTTTCCATAAAAATTTGCCTTCTGAATCGGCTCAAGAACACCTGGTTGTTTTTTTGAACCATTATTAATATTTTGCTCCTGGCTGTTTAACAGAGCACAATGCCGTCTCCGTGTGTGTGTGTGTGTGTGTGTGTGTGTGTGTGTGTGTGTGTGTGTGTGTGTGTGTGTGTGTGTGTGTGTGTGTGTGTGTGTGTGGGTGTGTGGGTGTACAGACAGCTCCTAATAGCACTTTTAATTCAGATTGACGGCTGTTTTTGTGCGTGTGCTCGGTACATAATAGCACGACCTTGATCATTGTGTTGATGTCTGAAACCCAGTGAACGTCCTGCTGCATAACTGTTGAGCAGCTGCTTCAGCTGTCACTCTTTTAAAGGACAATTCACCTTAAAATATAGAATTTCTCATTGAAACAGCATCTTGGAGGCCAATTTCATTAAAATTATGATTAATTTGGGTAAGATTCTGTAAAAAGTTGATACAAAGGAGACTTGGACACAATGGCTGCAAAGAAATGCCTAAACATGTCAAGGTTTAGAGGGTTTTTACCTAAAATGATGATAAATGCTGTGCTTTATGCAGCTACGCTTTCACTGTCAAGAACTTCTTCCTTCGTCTGTCTTTTAATAAAATAGATAATCACTTCACTTTTGGAAGTTACTTGATTCGGCTTTTTCTGTGCAGGACCTGCTCAGGCTGTAATTTAGCTAATTAGTACTTGTCTCTGACGTGCTTGGAGGAGAGAGAGGGAAGAAAGGTCACATAATTATATCCCCTGAGCCCTGTGTGTGTGTGTGTGTGTGTGTGTGTGTGTGTGTGTGTGTGTGTGTGTGTGTGTGTGTGGATTTGTTATGTCGCCAGTCCCGATGAGATTCAGTTTTGTGTGTATTTATTTGCATGCTCAGCCTTTTGCAAGCGTGAGAGTTAAGCTCATTTACTTTTATTATTTGCCGGTGTGATGAAATAAGGCTGAAAGTCCTCTGGCTGCAGTCCCCAAATGAGAAATTAGACATTTATTAAACATCTCATCTTGGGATCTCTATACAATGAGGCTGATTTTTGTCTGTGTGAAACAATGAAGGAAGAGAAACACACTTTATTATAGAGAAATACTACAGAATAACAAAACGTAAGGAAAAAACCCACCAACAACAGTGAAGTGTTGAGAGCTGGCCTGTAAATACAGCGTTCAAGGCTCCTGTAAGAGTACATTTTTTCTGTGTGGTTATAAAGATATTTAAACTGGGTTTCTCAGAGCTGTATGACATTAGACCCGTCTCAGAAAGTGATTATTTCTTTATAAAAGATCTAAACCCTCCATCTGTTGGCACGTTTCATGTGTGATGAGTCCTGATCTCCATAATTTGTGCTTTTGTTTAAAAAAAACAACTATTTATTTTGTATAATTGTATATAAGTGTATGGTAAACACTGTTTGCACAAAATAGTTTTCAATAACCAAAACATTAATCGCGATATTTCTCTTTTCTACAGCATGTGGAAGGGCCTGAATGTGAACTGCACGGACAGCTCAGGATACACACCTTTACATCATGCGTCACTCAATGGACACAGGTAAGACAAGGAAATAAAAACTACTGTTTCCATGCATGTTTCACAAACACTGTTTTTTTATTTATCAGGTGCATATTAATCACTGCAATGATAACATTAAATGCACGTTTGGTAGGGCCTGTGTTGCGTTTTTTTTCTTTCTTTGATAAACGAATTGAGATTTCGTGGCCACAAGGGGGCAGCAGACGCTATTGTGAAGACGAGCACCGAAACCCATCATCAAACTGGTTAAACTGGCTGGACTCCTGAGTTCTGAGTTCTGAGTCGAGGCCCAAACCACTACGGCCCGAACCACGTGCACACTCACCTGTTACTGGTGTGGGCCAGCAGGCTGTTACCTTTAAACGCGCAACAGTGGAATGAGCTGTATAATAACGTACTCAGAAAGATGCCACTTCTCTGCTTGGGTGATGTGATGTCGGTAATTAATGTGTTCACCGGCTACTGCATGAATATGTCCGTCAGTCATGTTGCGTTTACCTCGTGATGATTTATTTGTCCCCGCTGTTTTCTTGATATTGGTTGGTTTTAATTTTATATAAGACTTCTACATCTAGTATCAATAAACCAGTTGTACAAAAGCAAAACATCCAGTTGTTAATGAGCTGAACAGATGACTAATTGGAAACCTCCTGACAGGCGTTTCCATGGTAACAGTCAGGTACGCGGCTTGACTCGAGGAACAAAATGAGGTTAAGATTTTGTTAATTAACGAGGAAAAAAAACGAGACGAAGTCAAATGAAAAAACTGACGTCGTCATTTGTCGGCGGTTTAATTTTTGGTGACGATAAACGAGTCTGGACGTCGAGTCGGATCCGTTAACAAAGAACCAGCATCTGGAAATACTTTGGTACGATTCGTTCTGGAACAAACCCCAGATAAGTGTTTTAAACGTGTTTTTATGATCCTGAAACATGTTTATTAAATTAAAAAGAAAGAAATGGCTTTAACCATAAATGTTTGGTTAGAAATGCCCCCTTATCCTTTTTCATTTATTCTAAAAAATACTTGATAATGTGTGGTACCAATAAAAGTAGTCAACATCCTGTTTTAAGCTCTCAGATTTTTTTAATACATTTTCTAAATCAAACCACTGCAGTGTAAATAAATAAACGTAGATGTCTTTAAAAGAGACAAAACAGGACTCAGAATAAAGAAACGACAGCTAAAGACCCTATCTTGATTAAATACGATATTCTCTTACTTAACAAAATGAATTGTCGATAATAGCTGTAAACCATGAGCTGTAAGCATAATCAATGAAATGCATCATTCATGAAAGGGATTAGGTGAGTTTGCATGTACACAGAGCTGCAGTTTAGTCCACTGCTTCACCGACCCTGCAGTCTGTTAGTGCTTTGGATTCGCTGCAAGCCTGACCTCTGTTGCAGCCTGGCAGAACTGAAGGATTAAAAATGAGTTCTGGGGCAGTTAGATGGATTTACTCCTTTTAGATAACTGAGGAAGGAGAGCAGAAGCAATAACCAGAAAAATACAGCCTCCGAGTGAAAGCTGGGTGGCCGACAAAACTGGAGTGAAGAGATTTTAACATTCAGGTGGAAAAATGGAAGAAAAAAAGAACTGGCAATTAAGATGTTGAGAAAGCCAGACTTGTTTTGAGGCAGAGCTGTTCCCAGAGATTTGTCATTGAAGCTTTGTGTGAGTTGGACTCCTGCAGAATACTTTAATTACAGTTCATCTGCCGACATTAAATCACGTTCGGTCATTCCTGCAGTCTGAATGTGATTGGAAAGACGTTGAAGATTGTCGTGTTTAAACCTGAGATGTGCGAGTCTGCTGTTTGACTGCCACTTAAGATGGAATAAAAGATCTGAGAATATAATAAAACACCGAAATTAAGCGAACGGTTCATTACGAGCCTCGCTGCTGCTGCCAGTCCTGCTCCTGGGAAACGTTTTCCCTCCTGTCTCTGCTGACATTTTGGATGCAAATGAGGCTTTTTTTTTCTGCAGTGGTGCCTGCAGACTGAGTCTTTGCTGAAAGGAGTCGGTACCAAGGACATGACTATATAGTATACTATATGAGATGTGCATTTTATAATAATACCCATCCAACCATATTCTTATACCATGAACTCTCTTATTCTAGGTCAGGGTCACGGGGCTCTGCTGGAGTCAAGGCAGGCTTAGTATCTGCCACTGAAGCACACATTCAATTATTCTACTATTTATATAATTATTCTAATTACTTAAAATTTAAATAATTATTTTAGTATAACCATATTATTGAAATAAACAAATGACTCTATGGTAACGTTTTTTTGATGGAAGACACTTTTTTTGATATGTTTTGGACTTGCGGATATGGTATTTCTTATAATTTATCAATACATTTTTTTTTAGGTCACATTTGTTTTAAAATGATGCATATTTGTCTGTCAAGGACATTTTCTAAAAAAAAAAAAAAGAAAAGTGAACCATGTCAGTCCAAAAGAGAAGAGATTTTTTTTAAACGTTTCTTCATAAATGTATGATCAGAATCCAGATTTCATTTATATTGTATGACCTTTATATTTAATGACCTTTTTTCTTGCAAGCAACATCTTTTAATATTCAGTTGGAGATGCACAAAGTGCCAAGTCTCTGCTTTATTACACATATTAAAGCATAATATCAATAACTGTGGAAAGTTTTGTATTTGCGATTCTTCTATACTTCTTATCTAATAAAATAAAATCCCAGTCTCGTCAAAGTGGGTTACGATTTTGTGTTTTTTGTATTTTTGTCTTCTCCTGTTTCTTGGGTTTTCTGTTTTCCTTTTTTTAATCTAGTTCCTGCTTTATTTTGAAAATTTCATGGCTTCTGAAGTTCTTGTTTGACTTCCCTGATCTTCTCTGATTGTTCACACCTGCATCTCAGAAGCTCCGTCTCTCTGTTCTCTTTTCCTTGTTGTCCATCTGTCTTCCTGACTGTGGTATATCCTGCTTGCTTTGGTTCCCGTCTGGCCGCTTGGAGGTTTTTTTGATTTAATTTGGATTCCTGTCAATCTCTTCTCTATTTCCATCCTACCACATCTGCATCTGTTGATTGAGTTATGGTTTTTGCCTGTATCTGTGTGTGTCTTTAGGGACGTGGTGCTGAAACTGCTCCAGTTTGAGGCGTCGACTAATGTGGCCGACAGTAAGGGCTGTTTCCCACTGCACTTGGCTGCCTGGAGGGGGGATGTGGATATCGTCCGTATCCTCATCCACCACGGTCCATCACACTGCCGGGTGAACCAGCAGGTACGCACGAGAACTGTATTTCTTTGCTGAAGTAAACTGTGGCTTCCACTGATATTTCTCTTACAGGCGGGTTAATGTTTCAACCCTGGAAACACTCAGCCTGCTGCTGCTGTCATTCCTCATCAACAAAAATGACCTTTTTCTCCTCCCTTTTTTTTTCTCCCTGTCCATCTTGGTCTGCCGCATGCTGATGTCACAATTTATTGATGCGCCGCAGCTGAAGATAAGCAAACGCCACACAGGAAGTGATATTTAATCAAAAATGGGAACCAAATATGTCTTTGTGATATTCCTGCTCTTGATGGCAGAGTACAGACTACAGAGTAATGGACCCTTTTAGGTTAATGGAGTGTTATTTATTCTAATAAGTGTGTTTTCCTCTGAGAGCTGTTAGTCTAATTGTTTGCCTTGATAAATTATATTACTTGCCCCTGTAAAGAAGAGGTCTGTCGGCGATCAAACAGTTAAATGTATTTTTTTACAGTATCAGTGATTTGCTGAGCTTAGTGAGCTGCCGTGCAGGCGCCGTGGAAACGCACTGCTGATGCTGAAGATGCTGTACTTGGATGCTGACCTCTAGGCACAGTCCTAGACCTGCCCTTTTACTTATTCACAAGTAAGAGTTTTGTCTCCATAAAAGTCATGCTTTGAAGAAAATCATCCCTTGAAGGATGTCTTTGTAAATTTAAATAATTGGACTGGTTGTGCAAATAGTTTATAGTGCGGTAGCTCCTCTTTTATTTTAATTTAATTAATTTATTAATTAATTAATTTTCAATTGAAAGGCTTTACAGTCAGGATGCTTTCAAAAAATATAAGCTTGAATAGTTTTTTAATGAATTTGCACAAAGCAAAGTGAGCAAAGAAAAGAAAAATGAATATTCAGTGTGATAAAACATCAAATATTTGTCTTCAGAACTGCATCAGTTCTTCCACATGGACTTGCACAAAGTCAGGGATTATTGCAGGATCAGAGTCAAGTGGGATTATAATGTCAATTAGGAACTGATGATGATCAGTTTCATATGTAGGTTGAAACACAGTCAGAAACGACTGTGTAGGGCATTTAAACGTGGCTGAGGAGCGGCCAAGCTCTGTTACCAGGCCCAGGGCTCTCACGGACAAAGATTTCAAATCCGACTGGTGTGTGAAGATAACCTGCTCAAGCTCTGTTGAGGAAGCACAAAAAATGGGCAAGTTGAGGGCCATAGATGCAGTGGTTGGTGAGGGAATTGTAGCACGGCAGATGAAGAAGACTGAAGACTGTTTACACGAAATTGGAAAATGTCAGTCCTGGCAGAAACCAAAGGTGGGGATCAAGATGCACTCATCTACTGGTTGGAGAATTCTGGCCAGAAGTGGTCCAAGTAGGAGAATTGCAACCAAAAGGCCATGTTGAGGATGCCAGGACACTTATATGCATGAAAAGACAGGAACTGGGGTGCAGAAAAATGACAGCAGGTGCTCTGGGGTGAAGAGTCCAGATTTGAAATATTTGGTTGTAGCAGAAAGACATTTTGTTTGCCAAAGAACTGGGGAGCAGTATAGTGATGAGTGTCAGCACAGTGATGAGTGTCTGCAGGCAGCAGTGGAGGATAGTTTCTGGGGCTGCATTCCTGTAAGTAGAGTTGGGGACCTGGGCACGATTAACCACAGATGAGTTCTGCCCAAAGACAATGATCATAATACCTAAAGGCCTTTAGGGGCTATCTTCAGGATTATAAGGGTGAATGAGTCCTGGAAGTGGTCTGGGATTACACAGTGAAAAAAGATTTATGGTAGCCTACATCCACAGAAAGATTAATCAAATAAGGATTTTAATTAGGAGTTACCTCCGTCTAGTCACGTTTCCATGAATTGGTGAGACTTGTGCACGGCACTTCATAATGCAATAATATTCTCTCCCTGTGGGAGTGTACTGTCGAGGGATATTAACTATTTTGATATTAGGGCTTTGGATGTTGGTTGATTAGTACTTTGTATTTAAAAAGAATAACATAAAATAAAGAACATCTGTTAAATAAAAAACACCCAGGAAGTCTGGGTAAATTGGTGCTATAAATGTGTAAAATAAAAAGGTATTATTTCCCCTTTTTTAGCACACTGGGAGTCCAAATGTCTATTGCAAAGCTGATTGTCTGCAATTTAAGCCAACCGTGAATATGATCAGTCTCGTACGGTTTGGAGAGAGCAGTTAGAGGTGGATTTTCTGACCTGGGAAGCTGTAGTGCAGCTCCAGATGTTCAATTATGCAGCGAATTCAACAACTGCTCATTTAGAACATTAAATCCTACTGTCTTATCCATCATTGCTTTTTTTTGTGTGTTTTTGAAAAGCAGACTCCAGCATTTGTTGCTGTGATACGTAGTACACAGAAGTAATCGCTCATCAATACTGTATTTTTTTTGTTTTCTGTGGTATTGTCAATGTTTCCAATTCTGGTATCTTATATTCCTACAGGGGAAAAATAAATAAAACATTTCTAACTCTTTCTTTTACCTGCTAAGATGATAGTTTTCAATTCTTTTCATATCATATTAATACACAAAACCAGTTAATTTTATTTTCCGCCGTATTTATTCTGACGTGATTGAAATACTGTTGAGGTAAGTCGAGGCAGATGGGCACCCTTCCAGACCCTGGTTCTGCCAGAGGTTTCTTCCTGTTAAAGGGGAGTTTTTCCTTTCCACAGTCGCCTGGTGCTTGCTCAGAATGCTGGTTTTATCAAAGTTTTGTTGGTTTCTTTTGCAACAGATTGCATCATTAAGCCAAAAAACATTATTTTTTTTATACCAAATATTTTCTTTTTTCTCTTAAACACTCAATTTTGTTAACTGTTAGGTAGCCAGTTTTTCTGCATGTTTGAACCGTAGTCGTGCTGTAATAGTGTGTGTTGGTGTGAGGGTGCAGTTGTTTGCAAGTATAAATCAGAGAGGAAGATTTATAGATCGGTGTGTTTGACGCCCTTTTCCTTCTCCGTCATGTCTGCAGCCGTGAGTGGGGCAAGCTGATGTACACTCTGACACCCATCCCTGAGACTTGTACACATGGGTGTGTGTGTGTGTGTGTGTGTGTGTGCGTGCACGTGTGTGGCTGGCTCAGTTTCATGGGGTCCTCTGGGACCTCAGACTGAGTTTTAGTTATTTACTTTTCTTTTGTACATGAATGAAACAAATTCAACATTCGTCCTCACTTTTCTACATGAGGTGACAAATAACTTGGATAAAGGAGCAGAAATAAGCGTGAAAGAGTGTCAAGAAATCTGTGTGGGAGGTTGACAGAGACAGGTGGGTCTGTTCTGCAGCCAGTAGACAATTATTAGAGGTTAGTGGACGTTATTAGTTAGTGGTAAACCCGCTTCAGCTCACGGTTTATGGCCTAATTGGTCCCAGTAGTTTATATTTACAGCTACTTTTGCATTTTGAGAGCTGGAGGCAGCCAGAGTGGATGATTATACATCCTGTATGTGTGTCAGTTTTTGTTTGTGTGCTCGTTTTACTCGGCTTGAATCAGCTTGTAAGGTCAAATGCATGATTTGAGGACTGACAAGTTACCACTTGTGATCTCTCTTTCTCCCACTCTGACCGACTCATTAACTGTTCTCTGATTTAAGCCTCAAGACGAGTTAATAAGCTGCTTTATTTTATGTTCTTTGGCTCAGTTGGTCCTGCAATTCTTCGTGGTCTTCATACACATATTTCACATCACCCCTGCTAAGCACAAGAGGGCATCTAGTTAAATTCAGGAGGAATTAAAGCGACACAAAGAGCTGGGCGACCCCCTACAGGTGCGGAGGTTAAGTTGCTTTTATGATGCTGTCTGAGATTTACCCTTGTTCAGTCTTCTGCTCTGCCAAACTCTCATTTTCTCTTCTGTCATCACTTTCTTGAGTCTCTCGAGTCCAAAGCCACTTTGGCTGTTCTTTGCCGATGACGGCACTAGGACCTGCTTCCATTGTAGATGCATGTCGGACTGTGCAGTGATGTCGTAGGCTACGACCTGATGCGGCGGGATGTAGGTTGCGCCATCAGCACGCAGAGCTGTAAATGAAGCGCTCTGTAGTATAAGAAGTAGTAAATGACAAAGGAGAACATGATCCCGGTCATGATGCAAGAGAACTTTGATGGTTGGTTTTGCAAAGGGCGCGCATTACACCGTCATGTGACCCAGGCTGCAGATGCACACATTATGTGCAACGTCTTCATAGTGTTGACCTCTGTTACAACTCCACCAAACCTGATTTTTAAGAGTCTCATAAAGCTGACAAAATTGAATTGAAAATCATTCATTTTACGTTGTACTTGTCTTTTAAGAATTTTTATTTTGTTAGTTTTGTTGCATCTTAGAAAGGTTCCCTGCTTCTCTGGCAGCTGCAGGCTCTTGCCAAGATAGACATGAACTATAAACTTGACTTTTATATGTCTGACTGTGGTAGTTTAAGGGGGAGTTGTGTCCTGCAGACTGATGTAGTGCTGATGGTTTGTGTGTGGGTGTGTGTGTGTGGGAACCAGCTCACAATCTAGGGCTCCTTCGTTTTTTATGCAAACTTCAGGCTTCTAAGTTAAATAGCTGTGTGTGTGAGTGACTCACTACATCAAGTTGACACACCAGGAATGTTATCTTTTCCAGCAGCAGATGGATGGAGGGTTATACTATTACTTTTCCCCTCTTCTTTACCTCCTTCCTTATTCATGCATTTGCTCTCCCAAAGGAGATCAGGAGTATTGAGAGTCCGTCAGCTTCGAAGTTCTTCTGGGAACTTGTGAACTATGTGAACTAAGGTAATGATGTCAGGAGGTCATGTACCTTCAACACCTCTTCAGTTTCTTTTTCTTTTTTTTTTTTGCCTGTATATATTCCCCTCAAATTCTTGGCAAGTTTATGTGCCATCACACACACATGTTGCTGCCATACAACAAAATGAAACCATATGTTTCGTGACGATGTGAAGCCGCCTCTCTGAGAACACGCGCGTCTGCTGCAATAAAACGCTCTGGGAAAGTCCTCCCTCTGACGGCCGCCGCTGCCAAAACACACAGTCACGCTGAGCTGTTGGATGTTTTCTTATGAGTAATAGATTTAACAAAAAAAAAAGAAAAAGTAAGCCATATGTTTTCCATATTCCTAATTAAAGTTCAGTTAAAGAGAACTGCTTCGTCTACCGGTAAATTAAAGCAAATTACAGCCCTGTGTTTATTTCAAACTGAGAACAGATTGTGTCTGTTGGTGCTAATTGAGGTGTTATATTGAAACACTGTAAAACAGAGTTGTTATTTATTTGTGGTGCTTAATTAAAACCATCTAAACAGTCCTCCTTTATTTGGGGAGGTTGGGTCTTGGTGTTGAAGACTTCACTGCTGCAAAATTTGATAAAAAAAGAACAAAATTGTGCCTCCTGAACTCGTCTTTAACTTGAAAACTGGATCGTGGAACCTGCAGAATTCTGCGGCTGATTGCTGTTAACGTTTAAAGCAGCATGAAGGACTTTTTCTCATGGTAAAGTATCTGTTTCAGGTTCCTTTGAAAGAATATATGCTATATGTTTTAGATGTTTCCCTGCTTCATCACACCTGATTCCGGTGAATGGACCTTGAACAGACCTGTGCGGACCTTGATGACAAGCTGATGTTGATCTTGCCCGTCATTAATCTGGATTTGATCTTCAAGCCACAGCTTTGCATAATGAGTACATCGCAGTTTTCCGGGTGGGGTTTTCCAGCCTAAACTAACGCGACATTACCAATCCAGGAGCTTATGCACCACTACTTCTCCACCTGGAGGCCCAAAACAGGAATTTGTAAAGCAGAATTAAATAACTTCCTGGCTTTTAGAGCAAAAAAGAAGACTCGGAAATCTTTTTATAAAAAATGACGCGTGATAGGATGGTGCATGAACACTCGCTGATACAGTAAAACGTGTTTGGCAGTGTTTGTGAGTTGTATTTGAAGTAGAAAGAAAATTTACACATTTTTAAAACAAAACCTTTTGTTCAGTCAGTTTCTTGTGATTGTGGAGCATTTTTCAGGATCTGCTGAGCTGAAACGTAAATTAATTTCACCCTTTTCTCACTTTCCACAAATGACCAGTGACAAATTTCTGTTTTATATTTTTGTACAATCTCACTGTTTTCTGTAAAATCAATAACAGAAATCAGTTTTGGTCACAATCATTAAAGAGCAGCACACGTTAGGAAACAATCGTAATGATTCAGCAAATACTTCTGGAGCGCCGCTGCAGCTACATGGCCTGGATTGCTGTGCGTGCGTGCGTGCGTGCGTGCGTGCGTGCGTGCGTGCGTGCGTGCGTGCGTGCGTGCGTGCGTGCGTGCGTGCGTGCGTGCGTGCGTGCGGGCGGTCCAGTCTCTTCCTCTTGTCTCTGTGTGTTTGCCGGCCGCAGGTGTTTCATTTATTCCATGTTTACACTTTTAATAACTTTTTTCTTTGACATGGTTTCCACCTGCTGCTTCTTTACCGTCTCGATTTTATTTCCTTTTCCCAGTTTGTGCCATTTACAGTGAATCAAGGAGGTAGTGAGGTTGGAAACGGGGAGCATTACCTTTAGCGCTTGCAGTCCTCATCCATATGCTCCTCAGTTTTTGTGTTGCACTTCCAGATGTTGCCCAACACCGAAGGCCGTGGTTCAAATCCATGAAGCTGATCTCTGTGTATGTTTGTAGGTCAGGCATTTTGGACAGGGTTTCAACAGGTCGCATGGGCCTGGACCACCTAGATCCCAGGTGTCGGACCCCGGTCCTCGAGAGCCGCTGTCTTGCATGTCAGAACTCTGTTAATGACACACGTGTAACAGGGTGTGTCACCCCTGATCTAAAACGTGCAGGACAGCGGCCCTCGAGGACCGGGGTCCGACACCCCTGATCTAAAACGTGCAGGACAGCGGCCCTCGAGGACCGGGGTCCGACACCCCTGATCTAAAACGTGCAGGACAGCGGCCCTCGAGGACCGGGGTCCGACACCCCTGATCTAAAACGTGCAGGACAGCGGCCCTCGAGGACCGGGGCCCCACACGCTGACCGAGATGATATAATATCAAGCTGCAGAACTCACAGAAAAACATCATCAGGGGGAAATTTAGCACTTATTCTAGGATGAATTCTTGTGCTCTTAACTGCTGCCTGTCGTGGGATGGGCACTCCTAAAAAAGTAATTTAAATCTCAAGAGTTTCTTTACCTGGTTAAATAAAGTTGAATAAAAAACCCACTAAGCCAGAACCAAAAATGCAAACCTGGTTTCTAGGAAAAACACAAGCCTCTTTCATTTGTCTTTTATTTAGACGTTTTCTTCTGGGCGGCACGCTGAGCTGCCGGGATTATGGGATGCTGTAATTTAGATGAAACTTGTCCTCCGTATCAGTACATCAGCGTTAATGTGGTGTATGTATGAAAAGAAAATGGCTCGGGGCTTCGTCTGCTTTCCTGATAAGTTGCACTTTTTTTAAAATGGATTTAGCTTTTTCTTTGGGTCTATTTGCAGGTGGAGTCGCATATATCTGATTTTGTATATATGTAAATGCTCTAACACCTGGAATGTGAGTTGTTTGTACATCGTTTTAACTGAAAGACACAAACACAGACTGTGCATAAATTTGGACTGCATAAACTACGTCATACAACAAAGGGACAAAAATATACATGTGAATAAACTCCATTCATGCTTTGCTGGAGTCGTGTGGTGCTGAAAGGAGACCTCTGACATTTATTATTCGAGCACGTCAATGATGTGCTGCCGTGCCCGTTGATTTGACGTTTATTGGATGACAGTTGCTCAGAGACCAATCAGCAGCCAGGCAGAGAGGGCTGGAGGGTATCGGAGAGCTGCCAGAGCGGGCGTAATGGGAATATATCGCTCTACTCCACGAGCACAGAGGGAGGATTTTTGTTATTTTCTTGTTTCTATGTTTTCAGGTTTGCCTCTGTTGTCTCATCGCTCTGTCTTTTTGTCCTTTTTTTTCCTGTCAGGGAACAATTTTTTATTGTTCATGATGTGATATCAGTCTGTTATTGATATTGTCAATACTTCTTTTTTCCTTCTAGTGCTTCATCTGTGTTGAAAACTGTCGTTATTATCTTGGTAATGTAGCTTTAATCTTTGATAACAAATGTTAAGCATAACACACACACACACACACACACACACACACACACACACACACACACACACACACACACACACACACACACACACACACACACACACACCCTGTTCAACAGGTAAATGATAAGGCAGCAAATTAATATTTACTCCTCCTTTTCTCTGGCAAGCATTGTCTCCAGTGTGGAAATGTTCCCTGTAAGAACAGAATCGAGTCAAAAACAATCTGCAGCTCGTAAATCCCAAAACCTTCAAGGAGGAAAACGTCGCTCTGCTAAACACACACAATGTTATGACGTTAATAAAGGCTAAGAGGTACAAATTCAAACTGGCACCCTCACAGTCGGCCTTCCCTGGAAAATCATGCCATTCCTATCGCTGGACCATCAGTTTCTTCAGCCCCTAACCCGCTCTGTACTCGAAGAACAGCAGCCGACTGAGGTCTTGTTGGGAGTGATAGTTTCAGCGGGAGGAATTTTTCGGTGGTTTGGACTTCCACCTTTGGGAATTTGCAATTTGTTGTTTGTCTGACAGAATAGTAAATAGGCAGGTTATCTTTTGACTTTACAAAGTGAATATTAATGCTGCCAGCTGGCCGGGTTTCTCCCGCGAGCCTTAAAATAAAGTATAGAAAAATCAATAATAAAGGACTTTCTGTAAAGTTGGGATTAATGAGGTGTTATCTGAGGAAAGTCTTCAGTCTTAAAGATGATTTACTACACTTAGGTTGAAAAAATGTTCAAATACATCAATAACAATTACTTGCATTCAAAAAGGATAAAATACAGATCCCAAGTGAGACTTTAACCCACATTTGTGCGTCTTTGCCAGCCAGATAACAGAGCTGATTCCAGTTTTTCCTGCGTTTCTGGAGTCATCAGTCATCTGCAGTTAATGTCGAAACCATTTCAGATAAGTGTTTTGAGAGGAGAGAAGTGTTGAATTACTTACAACCATTTTCAGATGTGAATTGATTGTGCAGATGGATGAAGGATTGTGGTTAAATGCCGTTGAGGTGTTGAAATTGTAATTTAAGTGTTGCTGAACATCATTGAATTTAATTGCCTGGATAAGTGGGAGCTGACTAATCAATAATTGCTTTGGAACAAAAATCTTTTTTTTTTCTTCTTCCACTTTGCCTCCAGCTCCATTTATCCTCCTCTTCCCCACCTTTCCTACTTTCATCTCCTGTGTTCGGCCCCTGCATCCCTGCTCCATGGCCTTCACTTCTCCTTCTCACTTATCATTCTTTCCATAATTCCCATTTCCATTGCCACCCATCTTTTCCTCTTACTTTCTCTTGCACTCACTTTGTTGCAGAGCTGATCTCTCTTTCTGTTCACCACAGAACCATGAGCGGGAGACGGCCCTGCACTGCGCAGCCCAGTATGGACACTCTGAGGTGGTTTCGGTGCTGCTGCAGGAGCTGACCGATCCGACTATGAGAAACAACCGCCAGGAGACTCCGCTGGACCTGGCAGCACTTTACGGACGACTACAGGTCAGTGAGCATTTAATGCACCTGCGCTGAAAACGGTGGAAGAAAAAAAAGCTATTTCATATAGACATGTTGATGATGCAGTTACTTCATACGTGATAAATTATAAATATGTAAAAAACTAAACTCATTCATTTTAATTGACAGGTTGCTAGACAAGGTGGGATTTGTAAGCATAAATAAAAATATCTGCATGCATTAAGCATCTTTGCCGGCGGGGAAGAAGAAGCAGCTCGTCAGGAATTGAGAGAGGAACTAGGAGTAGAGGATAAGAGTCAGAGTCAGAGTCAAGTTTATTGTCAATTCTACCACATGTGAGATACATACAGAGAATCGAAATTACGTTACCCTCAAACCCTCGGTGCTACACAATAAATACATTTTAAACACAAAGTGCAGGTTAAAAAAATATATACGGTTATATATGGAGAGAGGAAAAATGGGTAGACACACATTTTTAGAACAGTGATATTACTTGTCAGAAATAGTGACAAAAGGTAGAAATAAGCGCATTCACGGTGAGAGGCGTCTGCTGCGAGAGTGTGCTGACGGTGAAATGGGATCACACGTCGTCTCTGCTGAGGTAGCTGGTAATTGCAGCGAAGCCATCCAGGTTTGTCTGAGTGTGAATGAATAATTTATAAAGGCAGCATGGTGGTTCTCTCTCTGCATAGTAATGAAGGGAAATCCCTGTGGTGGGAACGACTTCTGGATGGAGATGTTACTAACAAGGAGCAAAAGTTTATTATACTTACACTGAAAAACTGAAAACCCGTGAAAGTGCTGCTGTTATTAGCCGATCTCATCAGAGGTGGCTAAATAATTGGCCGCAGCTGTTTTATCGTGTTTTTAAAGTCCTCTTTCAGTTGTGTCCTCTAGAAAAGGTGTTTCGAGGCAGATTTCATATTGGTCTTGAACCAACAGAGGTTTGATTTATAGATCTACGTGTGCATCTTTCTCAACTCGTAAATTTCCGGAGCCCGTCCGCTGTTCTGCCCGGAGGCTTTTCCAGACGTGTTTATGGTGCGAGTCAGATTTTATGTGATAAGGTTAAGTGATCTTCGTCCTAACAGAAGCGAGATGCTCAGTGGTTCTTTTTTTTGAATATTTTTTAAGTCTTCATAAGGAAATAACTTTGTTATCAGAACTATTTCAACACAGATGGTTTTCACGAGGTTCAACCTTTCTTCTTGTTCTCACCTCATGCCTGAACTTGGAAAAAGCAGGACTTCGGCAATAAAATACAGTACTTCAAATAAAAACAACCTTTTAGATATTTTACAGATATGACACATAAGGATGAGAATCTGAGACCATGGTTCTCAGTTGGAAACGGGTGGAGGGCCCTTTCCGGTTAGGGGACGAGGTGCTGCCTCGGGTGGAGGAGTTCAAGTATCTCGGGGGCTTGTTCACAGGTGGGGGGAGAATCTAGCAGGAGGTCGACAGGCGGAGCTGTGCAGCGTCTGCAGTAACGTGGGCTCTGTACCGGTCTGTTGTGGGGAGGAGGGAGTTGAGCCAAAAGGCAAGGCTTTCTGTTTAGCAACTGATCTACGTTCCTCCCTCACCTCTGGTTATGAGCTGTGGGAGACCCAGAACACACCGGAAAGATGGTGTGTAGGGGAGGTGGCCATGGAGAGGGAAACCCAGGCCTCTCAGCTTAGGCTGCTGCCCCACGACCCGAACTTGGTTAAGCGGAAGTTAATGGATACAGTTAAACCTTTAATTTGTATTTTAAAATGAAATGAGCTTAAGTTTGAACCCTATTATTTATCTTCTATCATTATTTATAAATTTACTGGTTTATTTATTTATTTTTTTATTTTGTTTTAATATTTTATGTTAAATTGAGATATAAGACTCTGCAGTCGTGGGGTGTATCAGTGAGGGGTAACAGAGTATAGAGAACTGGTGGACAGTTTAAGTCCACGGTGTGAGAACAATCATCTCATCTTGAATGTGAACAAGGGAAAAGGAGATGACGGAGGATTTAAGAACTAGGATTGAGTCAGTTTTTTCCATCATGGGGCCGCTACAGCAATAAACTTCAACAACGAATAATGAATAGAATTAAATCATGAAAACTACGGTAACATTTAATTTCTCTACAGAGAATAAAGTATTTTTAATTAAATATATTTAAGTTGCTCTGCACAAAATAACATTATTTTTTGTCGTATTTGCCTTCGGTCTTCGGAAAACTTAAGTTTGTTTCACCTCAAATAACTTCAACACTCAGTTTCACACAGTGTTCACAAACACTCGTGTACATGTGCGGTGAAATGTACCGAAGTTAATCATCAAGATTGGCTGTGAGATGATCTTCAGAATTCAGATGTTCTGTTATTTTACCTATAATTAAATAATCGGTGTTCTTATCCCACAACAATATTTAAAAGAAACCTTATAGGTATTCAGGGTTTTTTTTCTTTTAAGACAATAGAGAAGTTTTAATCAGTAGGTTGTAAAGGAATGTGAACGGCCTCATTTCCTGTAAGTTTGCTCGTTTTTCATGAGTTGTTTTTGTTCTCAGGTGGTACGCATGCTGGTCAACGCTCACCCGAACCTCATGACCTGCCACACTTGCCTGCACACGCCGCTTCACCTGGCTGCACGCAACGGACACCACAGCACCGTGCAGACACTGCTGGAGGCCGGCATGGACGTCAACTGTGTGGTGAGCACAATACCCTCTTCTGAAGGCCTTAAAAACAGAAACTCCTGTTCAGAGACATTTTTTAAAATATTTAATGTCTCGGTCCTGTCATTTCTGACACTGAAGGATCGATGAGCTTCGGCTTGTGTTTAAATGAAAGGGAGCAGTTACTACTCCATCCTTCTTTTGTTTTTGTATAAGTTATTTACTGACATTGACTGCTGCTGGATTCCTCCTGTGAAGGTGCGTGCTTCTGCCTCCTCGAACATCTATTCACTGTAAATACCTCACATGGTTTTGGTGCTGGGAGATGAATAATTGATTGAGAGGAGGAGGAGGAGGAGGAGGAGGAGGAGGAGGAGGAGGACAGGGTGTTCTCGAAGGTCCTGGTAGTTCACTGTCTCATGTCTCCTCGTCTTTAAGCACATTTACAGAAGTTTTATCAGTGATTTCTTTGACTGTTCATCTGTTTTTGTGGAGTATAAGATGACTAAAAAACAAATTGCTTTGATTTCATACGTTTCTGCTTTCTTCAGCTTTCTCTTGATGTTTTTTTTTCTTTTCTCTTTCTGTCTTTAAAAACTGAAGTTTTTGACTTTGCTTGTCTAAAAGGCTATGTGTAGAAAGTTAATTGTACTGATTACGTTGAAAGTATTTTCTTATCATTTGATAAGAATTAGGATTTTATTAGTTTGCTAGATGTAATGAAAAGGCATTAAAAAAAATTCATTAGCATATTTTTCTTTTCAAACGAACTTTTCCAAAAGGGAAAACAAAGGGTTGTTAGAAATGTAAAGCTTCAGCAGAGATTTGGACATAATTATTCATTCATGGAGCAAACAGTCAGAATGGGCTGCAGTTACAAGGCTGTAACTTGTAACCGCCTCGTAAATGTTTGGGGCCCCGAGGCAGAACAGCCCCAAACATTTACCGGATATGCCTGTTGGCGAGCGGCGCCTCTGATTATGCTCAGTGTCCAAGCCTCAAATAAGTCCAAATAAGTTGATCAACTTGGATATTCAGACAGCCTGTCGTCAGACCTGTCATGAGTAACAGGATTTATTTGAAATAATGGTGATCATGAGAACAATTTAGAACCTTGTGGGATTAATGATTGTGCGTTGATGCAGTGATGGACGTCCAGTGTGGCTGGACACGCTGCACCAGTGCGACTCCACCTCATCTAACCAACTGTGGCTGATCCTTTCTGTCGTATTGCATCTCCCTCTGCGTATTTGTGGTTTACCTCACATGAGATGCGCTTCACTGAACGCACAGCCGTGTTTGAAGAACACAAATAGGAGAAAAAAGCACTGCAGAAAAGAAGCTACACCACAAGAGCGACGAGGACAACGATGAACAAATATAAACTCCAACGTCGATGTAGGTTCTGCAAATGTGCTGCATGCACGTTTGCAGGCGCACACATTTATGATCTAGTTGGCCATGATCACCATTATAGTTCAGCTTATTGACTACTTTACCAAACACACAAGAATGTTAGTATTCTTCTATTTGGCATGTAATACGATAGGCTTTTTGATTACATTTGAAATGATTACAGTATTTTGTCTCTGGAGAGATGGACACGAGTCAGTGGGCTGAATATGAGCGTCATTGTGGGATTCTCAAGGAGAGGCGAGACTGTGACTCTGTGACTCTGTGACTCTGTGACTGCATCCTTCTCTCCTGCGTGTATTTGCGCCTCGTTTGTGTATGGGTGCTCTGATCTGATGAGGAAGGATGTTTCTCTGCAGGGGTTTGGCCTCGGGCCCCATCCTGGTGTAGATTGAAGGCTTTGATTTGCCTCGCCTCCTCCACTGCACTCTGCTGAAAATCACTCCTTTTCTTTCTACCTCCCGATGATGAGCGTCGCATTCCTTTGATATCTGAAATCTTGTCTGCAATTTACCCTTCACACTTGCTCTTGCGGCATCTGTGTAGAGCTTAAAAAATGTCTTCTCATCTCTGCTTTTTACGCACAGTCAGACATAAACATTATGAAAACAGGTTGTTCAAGTTTTATACCAAAACTTATCGTCATATCACTCGAGCTCCAAAAAAATGATGATCTGCAGTTGAAGCAGTCTCCGGTAAACGGAGGAAACTGAGGGAATTTGGAAACGATGATGCAGCTGCACAGATTTGCTTCATCATTTGGCTTTCTGGGTCATTATGCATATTTCCCTGAACCGCCAAGCCTGCATTATATTTTATTGTTATCAGAAGATGACACACAGATGCACCTCAGCAATAGTGCAAATAATCTGCAGAAAGAAAAAGTCCTGTGTGTACCTACGTGTACAAAAGGGAAATGCATGAGAATAATCTGCAAGAAAAGCTGTTTCCAGCTGAATTTTCAGCCTGTTCTTACCTGCTTTCACATTCACAGCATTGATGTCCATGGGATGTGCGTTTACGTTGGAGTAATGTGGACGGATATGCTTTCCAAGACTGAGGTGAAAAGCTGACGTGGAGTCCATCATGAGGGGAACAGGCTGAGGAACCTCCGATAATAAACTAGTGGCAGATGCCACAGATGGATGTCTCTCGTGACGATAGAAGGGGCGGAGCTGCTTATGCATTTAACCCTCCTGTCGTGTTCGGGTCAAATCTGACCGTTTTACAACTTATAATACTCATAAATATTATGTTTTACATCTGATTACCTCAAGACCTTATGATATCCTTCACACTGTGTACTTGAACATATAAAAGTGATGATCACCTATTTCATTCAATTTTGAGTGTTTTAATCAACCTTGTTACACCTGTGGTGTTCCCGGTCAAAAGTGACCATCATAGGAAATGAATGGGTATCCAGAGTAAATTCATTCAACATACAGAAAACATCCCCATACACACTGCCCCAGCTCACTCACACACTCTCTCTCACACACACACACTCTCTCACACACACACACACACACACACACACACACACACACACACACACACACACACACACACACACACACACACACAATGTCTTTTGTGGGTACACATGTCCTTCTGCTTCTACCACTTATGTACAATCCAGGCCCTGAGGTGACAGTTGATGAGCGCCTGGTTACTTTCAGAGGTCACTGTTCCTTCAAGGTGTACATTCCAAGTAAACCAGGAAAATATGGCATAAAGATCTGGGCAGCATGTGACGCCAGGAGCAGCTATGCCTGGAATATGCAGGTATACATGGGGAAACCTAGTACTGGAAGGGCTGAAAAAAACCAGGGCATGCGTGTTGTGCTGGACATGACAACCGGTCTCCAAGGGCATAATATTACATGTGACAACTTCTTCACATCACATGCTCTTGGTCAGGAGCTACTGAAAAGAAAGCTCACCATGGTAGGGACAGTGAGGAAGAACAAGCCTTAACTTCCCCCTGCGCTGGTATCGACCAGAGGAAGACAGGCACTCTCATCACAATTTGCATTCACTGACACTCACACTCTTGTGTCATACGTTCCCAAGAAGAACAGAAATGTCATCCTGATGAGCACAGTACACAAAGACGCCGCTGTCAGCACCACAGAGGACAGGAAGCCCCTGATGATCCAGGACTACAACAAGAATAAGGGAGGCGTTGACTGCCTTGATAAGCTTACTGGTACATACACCTGTAAGCGGATGACGGCTCGCTGGCCTGTGGCACTGTTCCACAACATCCTGGATGTGTCAGCTTTCAACGCGTATGTGGTGTGGACAGCAATCGACCCAACCTGGAATCAGGGGAAAAGTTTCAAGAGGAGACTTTTCCTCGCAGACCTGGGGAAAGCTTTGGTGACTCCTCTTATACAGCGACGGCAGCACATTCCCCGAACACCAGCCTCTGCCAGTCTGGTTAGGAGCATGCGCACTCCAGCCCCAGCCGCTGCCCTGGCTGCTCTCCCCCAACAAGGACATTGCCAGAAAAGGAAGCGTTGTGGCCTCTGTGCCCCTAGAGACATCAAAACGAGCCTGACATGCTGCAAATGTAATGCTTATGTTTGCAAGGCCCACTCTGACCTGAGTGTCACATGCCACTCATGTGCATGAATACACACACAAACACACACACACACACACACACACACACACACACACACACACACCCTGTTGAGTTTGGTGTTTGGTTTTCCATTTATTTTTTGTATTATATGTTCATTTTGTAGTTCATTTTCAGTGCCCAATTGTATTTTCACTGATGTTATTTAATGTTTACATCTACAAATTGTTGTTAGACACTACTTTTAAATGTTGTTCTCAACTAAAGAATGTTTAATAAAAAAATTGGTGGTGAAATTTTTTTTGTGTGCTAATTTAAGAGCAGTTAAAACAGACCGGTCAATTTTGACCGGGAACACTAAAGTAGGGGGCTGAATGCGAACACGACCGGAGGGTTAAAGCATGCTAAATTTGCTTAAATTAGAAGAAATAAGTTCTTCTGAATGAAGTCTAAGATAATCTAAGCTTGTGTGTAGTGTATCGGGCATAAAGCAGATTACCTCAAGATGGAAAATAGTAATAAATCACTTGGATTGTTGTGTCCTACTTAAGTATTTTAGGCGGCAGCGCCTCACCAGCAGCTGCAGCTTCTGTCAGGTGAAAACAATCAGATAGTTTGTTTTTGTCTTTCCTTTTTTTTTTATTTTAAAGGGCACTGTCAGAATTGTACGATACTGTTTGCATCAAAGTGGATGCTGTGTGCAGCTCGCAGGTGCCCCGCTGGTAACTGTTTTTGTCTGAGACCGACAGTACAGGTCAGTAGCTGGAGTCGCGCTACGCAGGTCTGGCTGAGAGGGGAAGAATAAATTCACAGGACAACAGGACAACAGGACACGCCCTCTGTTCCTGTCTATGCCTCCTTCACACTCGACATCCTCGTCCCTCCGTTTCCATATAGAGGGGAAGTCACGGGGCAAAAGCTGAATATTTTTAACCGATGTGTAAACGGAGAACCTGGAATAAAAACCTGCAGGAAGTGCTCCGTCTGTTTTTATCTGCACAGGAGATGCTCAGGGGGGATGTTGTGGATAGGTCACCTGCCTTTTGTGATGCAGTGATGCAGGTTAAATGGAGTAAAACTTGGACTTGACACATGACTCTGAACTTAAAAAGGCTCAACACTCGAGCTGCTAACAACAGTAGGGTCAGTGGCTCTATTGATGACACGGAAACCTCAGACGTGCGTCCAGAAACACAGTTCAAGTGCTTTCTGAGATTTGAAGCTGCATAATTGGGTCTGAGCTTCTACTCATTAATCTCGTCATTAAAACCCTGCATTGTTAGTTCTGCTCGTTGCCTGATGTCAGAGTCTTCTGCTTTTTCAATTGCAGGAAACTCCTAGAGAGCCAGAATCGCTTTGCTTGTTTTCCTGTGACATCACTGTACAATCGCCATAGGAAACAGGGCAGGAAGTGGGATGGGAGCTTTAAGAGGGCAGGTCATGTGTATCCGAAAGGAGGTGGCTCTCTTCCTGGACTCCCCCCTCTTGTACGAGGATGGAGCATCGGCGCCAGAAATGACACCTTCACATGATACGGCATACACATACGCATGTTTTTGCTTTAGATTTACACCAGCAGCGTTGTCCTCAACGACCTGGACCACTGATCTTCAAGCTTTCTTAAGGGTGTAGGATTGTTTCATCTTGTCACTTCTTCACGGTGGAAACTGAAGGATTACAGTGAGTTTAACATCCTCAGTCTCACCGACCTTGTGCGGCGTCTCATTCAGTCAAATTTCCTGGCTGTTGTCCAAACGATTTGTCTTCATTAACTTTAGTTCTGTGCCGGTTTTCATCTGTGCTGTCAGGAAGCCAACCATGAAGGATGCAACTTATTCTGCCTGTTTGTGTGACTGTGCAGACAAGCGTGGCCTCTGTTACTGTTGCTGCACAGATCCAGGCTCGTGTTGAAGGCCACATCTGTCCCAGATGAGCGTGATTTCATCCAGAAAGGTCCAACCAGCATGTTCAAGCAGCAGTTGAGGCCTATGTTGTAGAAACAACAGCTGCATTGAAGGTTTTGTTACATCAACACAGCAATTAGTTGTTTTTATACACAGTAGTCATTCAGTTATAAGCTGTATAAACCTTGTTTTAATTCTTTAATTTACAGTTCGTCCTCATACAGGATTTTGATTTTCGATTGTATTTGATTTTTTTATTATTATTTGCATCTCAAGCAGGACATTTATATTTAAAGTAAAACTTTTTTTTTTTCTTTTTTTTTTAATGATCCTGTTTTTCAAGCATGTTGTAGGATTAAACACTACTTTCAGAATCTTGTTGTGCAATCACGCAGTCTTGTTGTAGTAATCCTCTTTTAATTTGGCGTTGTGTTTGTCTCCATGCTGGATTATCGAACTGTTTGTTGGGATTTAGTCTTTCATCCAAAGATTCCCATATGTCCAAGACATACCATTTTTGTTTTATAAAAGAAAATGATTTTATTTTATTAATTAGTTAAGTCTTTTTTCTTGTTCTCTGGGTAATCTGTGTGTGACACCTGAGTCCTGTGAATGAATGTTTTATATGCTGGAATGCCGCCATCAGACATTAATCCTAAAATTTCTCAGATTCATCAGTAGGATGAAACTATTTACATTTGAAAATGGTTATGAGAGAAAACTGATTTGTTTAAACACAGACCACTTAACAGGTTTAAATGTACCATCAAACGGAGGCATACAAACACGGCACGATTACAACGTTACGGACACCGTAGGTCTGTTTAATCTGGGGTGTGATGTCATTCTTGACAGCGTACTGGTGTGTGTAGATTATGCGAGGAAGTGTCAACCGTTGGAGCGTCGTCAGTATGTGCTGACGCTGGACGATTAACAAAACAAGAAAACACTTCAAAATAATGAACAAACGTAAAAGTGTCAGAGGAGGAGAATGTGGTTCTGGTCAGTTCTCAAGTTGGTTGAATAACTTTCTTCTGCAGTGAAGTGCGCTCTGAATTATGTTGTCATATAAATTGTAAACTTGCATTAGTGGCAGAAAGGAATATGTTTATAAAGATTTGGGGGCAGAAGTCAGCGTTGGCGCTGAACTCCAGATCCTATTCCCGTTTTGACGACGGGACGGATGTTCTCCGGGCATTTATAGATATTAATGTAAAACAAAAGCACTCGAGATAAACCACATATATTGAAATCATTTTACAGAGTATAAAAGATTTTTCTGTTAAACGAATAAAAACAGTTTTGTTAGAATGGATCAAAACAAACTCACCTGATCGTGTGCTACAGGTATTTCAGCTCGGGTGTCGACACGCGTCCAGGGTCGTTTTATATTCGGTTAATAACGTTGGAGACTTGTTGGTTGCACAAGAACTGCTGTTTTTGTTTTGATTATTTAAAGAACTAAATTGACTATACCACTGATAAAAAATATTAAAAATGAAAGCAGTTAAGGAAACATTGATCGTAGTATTTGTTCCTGCAAACATTTAATTTGGGTTTTGTGTCAAAGCTCAGTTCACCTGCCTTATAAAGCTTGTTTACAGTTTTGTCATATAAATCTTCCAAATCGCCGTCTTTGGCGTGTCCTCGGGGTAAATGTGTCCGGTCATTGCTGGACCAAGACGAAGCCCTCACCGGCTCCCTCCATGTGTTGGTTTCCATGTGTTGCATCATACCTGTAATTTTCTTATTATTCCGACTGGAGGGAGATGCGGGCTGGGGTGGGATGAGGGAAACTGGGACGCTGCCACACAGGCTCCCGCTGCTTGTGTAATGGTTTGAAATCACGACGGCCTCGTGCTGTTTGCAGCCGTGACTTATCCTACGCTTGCTCGCTGTGTATAAAATCCAACTATTGTCTGTTTGATCCTTTGTTTTTTTTTTTGTTTTTCACATATAACTTGATTTGGGCTCGGTTTTATTTCTGCTTCCTCTTTTTGTTCCCATTTTTAGTTGTTTGGATATTAACACACACTTGTTGTCTCCACTTTCTCGTAGACTGAGAATGGCAGTGCCCTCCACGAGGCAGCTCTCTTCGGGAAGATGGATGTAGTTCGCCTTCTGCTCGACTCAGGTCGGTCTATAAATACATCCTTGCATAACTCATTGTTTTACTTTTTCTTTTCTTTTTCATCTTGTTTTATGTAGTTGGTTTTTACTGCGTAACATTGAATTTACCCTCTAAACTTGAGTCTGTACTGGTAAATACTTGATCTGATTGTCTGCTCTGAGGTTATGATAAAAAGTAAATTAAATAAATTGACCTTTCAGTGGTCAATGTCAGCGACATTTTCCACAGTGACGTAAAAATAAAATCTACGGTAAGAACTAATGGGACACGGTGGTTTAAAAGACAGTAACGGGGTAAAGTTGCCCTTTGATACGCCTGCCCTTTACTGCCGCCTTTCGTTCAACACTTCCTTTTTCCTTCAGGAAACAGGGTGGCTTAATGTTTTAGTTGGCCTGCCTGCGATTAACTTCCTGGATCAGAGTAAGAAGTGACTGTCTTGATGAACTCAAACAACACTGTTCATCTGTTTCACTGTTGTTCATCAGTGTTGCTTTAAAGTAGAAGCACCTTATTATTAAATCGACTTATTTCCTTCTGCTATATTTCTTCAACTGTGTGTTTTTTCCTCCAACCTGAGGGGCTGAATACCACTGATGTCATCACGATCTGCACGTCTAAACTTCATACTCTTTGCTGTAGCTCAGGGTCAAATATTAATTGAATGTTTGATAAAACATTATTATAGTTTAGCAATTATGTGCATTTTTTGGTCATTTCTGAGAGAAAAAGAAATTGGCTCATCAAAAGGTTGCAAAGGAACAATAAAATCAGCATGATGATGCACAAAACATGTCATGCCATTGTTATCAGTAACATAAGGTGCTAAATAAATTACCGAGCCTGTTGTAAAGTTGTGAAATGTTCACTTCACTTAGAAGGTCGGGGCGCGCTCGAGTACCTTTGACTTGGTCTCACGAAGTTGTAGACGGTTTGTCTCAGCTTTGCCGCGCTGTTTACCTGCACCTGAACTTTCTCATGTGTCGTGCGCCCGTTTGTGTATTTCAGAGATCGACACCAATCTGAAAGACAGCCAGGGAAGAACGGCTCTGGAGATTCTCCGCGAACATCCTGCACCCAAATCTCAGCAGATCACTGCTCTGATTCAAGGTAAAGGAGACGAAAACACCTGCTTTACAGTCAGATGACCTGAAAAACTAGATCATATCTGCTGCTGAAAATGGAGCACTTACACGCGGTAAACATAAAGATGTCCCAGCGTGAGGACATTAAGGTTTCCAGTGTTGCAGCATCACTAGAAGAGTGACTTCACACCTTCAATTGTGTAAAAAAAAAACAAAAAGAGTAGGTTAAGAACGATTTCTGAGAGTGATGCAGACGCACCGAGCTGCAGCGCAGTATGTTGGAGCGTCACTTTGTCACCGTTGGATGTGGAAATGATCCAACTGAGAAATGTTGTTTTCCAGGAAGTTTATCTTCCACTAAGAAACAATAGGAGCCTCGGCATGTGTTGGGCGAGGCGTTGTAAATGCTCGCTGCGATACTCCCACAATACAGTTTTCTTCCACAATCTTGTCAATTGTCTGACTGACTAAGCTGCATCTTGAGTTAAGATGTTTATCAGCAGGACTCTGAAATTTATGATAAAATTAGCAGCTGCCACTTGTGTCCAGTCTCAGTGAGACCTGCTGGTGGAAATGTCATATCATGTTTATAACTTGGTTTTTAGTATTAAAATTGAATAGGCTGGTATATTTTATAATCATAAGGTTTAAGATGCACACAAAGTGCCTTTTCAGAGTCAGAGTCAGAGTCAAGTTTATTGTCAATTCTACCACATGTGAGATACATACAGAGAATCGAAATTACGTTACTCTCAAACCCTCGGTGCTACACAATAAATACATTTTAAACACAAAGTGCAGGTTAAAAAGAGACAAGAAACAAGTTATGACATGACAACAACAGTTTTTCGGTTTGTTTAAAGTGACATGGTGCAAAGCAAGCGGTCCAGTTCTGCCAAAATACAGATACTGAGATCAGAGAGAGTGAGGGGGGGGCAAGGCGGGAAACGGTGGAAGAGAAGGGAGAGTGTTAAGTGTCCTGACAGCCTGGTGGACGAAGCTGTCCTTCAGCCTGCTGGTTCTGGCCCGGAGGGTCCGCAGCCTCCTCCCTGAAGGCAGCAGACTGAAGAGGCTGTGTGACGGGTGGGTGGGGTCTCTCACAATGCTGAGGGCTTTGCGAGTCAGACGGCTGCTGTAAATGTCCTGAAGTGAGGGGAGAGAGACACCAACGATCTTCTCAGCTGCTCTCACGACGCGTTGGAGAGATTTGCGGCAGGTTGCGGTGCAGGATCCGTACCACACGGTGATGCAGCTGGTCAGGATGCTCTCGATGGTGCCTCTGTAAAAGGTGTACCTGATGGGGGCCGGGGCTCTGGCTCTTCGCAGTTTGCGGAGGAAGTAGAGGCGCTGCTGTGCCTTCTTGGCGAGTGATGCGGTGTTAACAGTCCAGGAGAGGTCCTCTGAGATGTGGACACCCAGGAACTTGGTGCTGCTCACCCTCTCCACAGCAGCACCGTTGATGGTCAGAGGAGCATGCTGGGGGTGTTGTCTCCTGAAGTCAGCAACAATCTCCTTGGTCTTCTCCACGTTCAGGGAGAGATTGTTGTCGCTGCACCACTCAGCCAGGCGCCTCACTTCGCTCCTGTAGTTTGACTCATCGTTGTTGTTGATGAGACCCACCACAGTCGTGTCGTCCGCAAACTTTACGATGAGGTTGGAGCTGTGAATCGGTGTGCAGTCGTGGGTCAGCAGGGTGAAGAGGAGGGGGCTCAGCACACATCCCTGGGGGGCCCCTGTGCTCAGTGTGATGGTGCTGGATGTGTTGCCGCCGACCCGTACTGCCTGTGGTCTCCCAGTCAGGAAGTCCAACAGCCAGTTGCACAGCGAGGTGCTGATCCCCAGCTGGTCCAGTTTGTGAACGAGCTGCTGGGGGATGATGGTGTTGAATGCTGAACTGAAGTCGATGAAAAGCATTCTCACATAAGCGTTTCTGGTGTCCATATGTGTGAGGGCTGTGTGGAGGGCAGTGGAGATGGCGTCGTCGGTGGACCGGTTGGAGCGATATGCGAACTGGTAGGGGTCCAGAGAGGGGGGGAGAGCAGCCTTGATGTGATGCATGACTAGCCGTTCAAAGCACTTCATGATGATGGGAGTCAGTGCGACTGGACGGTAGTCGTTGGAGCAGGAGGGAGATGACCGTTTTGGGACCGGACGGATGTTGGTGGCTTTGAAGCACGTGGGAACCACCGCCTGACTCAGTGACATGTTAAAGATGTCTGTGAAGACATCCGTGAGTTCTCCTGCACAGTCTCTCAGTACACGACCAGGTATGTTGTCAGGACCCGGAGCTTTGCGAGCGTTGATCCTGCTGAGGGATCTCCTCACAATGTCCGGTGACAGCGTCAGCACCTGGTCGCCGGGAGGGGGTGGTGCTTTCTGTGCGGCGATGGTGTTGTGTGCCTCGAAGCGGGCGAAGAATGTGTTCAGCTCATTCAGCAGGGATGTGCTGCTCTCACAGGTCTGCGGTGGGGGCTTGTAGTCCGTAATGGTCTGAATCCCTCGCCACAGGCTCCGTGTGTCCCTGCTGTTGCTGAAACGGCGGGCTATCCTCCTGGAGTACCGTCTCTTAGCCTCCCTGATGCCATGGGACAGGTTGGTCGTAGCTGTCTTTAGACCCACTTTGTCTCCAGCTCTGAAGGCAGCGTTCCGAGCCTTTACGAGTCTGTAGACTTCCTTTGTCATCCTCGGCTTCTGGTTGGCTCTGACTTTGATGGTTCTGGAGTCTGTTACATCATCGATGCACTTGGCGATGTAGGCGGTAACAGACTCTGTGTACTCCTGGAGGTCTGTGGTGTTGTTGGTGGTGGCAGCTTCTCTGAACATGCTCCAGTCTGTGGTGTTGAAGCAGTCTCGAAGTGCCTCTGTGGACCCCTCTGGCCACACCCGGACCTGCTTCCAGACTGGTCTGACAACTTTAACCAGTGGCCTGTATGCTGGCAGTAGCATGACAGTGATGTGGTCTGAGGCACCGAGGTGGGGGAGGGGGTGGGCTTTGTAGGCTGTCCTGTTGTTCTTCTTTTCTTAAACGTTTCCTTTATTTGATTAAAAATTGCAGCTGTACTTAACATGACCGGAATGTTCTGGAAAGACAGAATAAAAAATAAATAAAAATCCAACCTTGGACTTCTGTATGATCAGTATGTTGGGATGCAGTCTGCACTTCTTAAACGTGTCAGACTGACTCGCCGTTTCCACCTCTCTCTTATTGGAGCTTATTTTTTAGTGAATTACTGCAGTAAGTTACAACTTTATCTCCACTCATGAGCTCTTCTGAGTAAATAAAACAGCAAGAGGTCGGTCACTCAGACATTTTTCATGTTGCAACTACCCAAAGTTCACCTCATAATTAAACTAGATTTAAACAGTTACTAAATAATAGTTGCATCTTGTTGTCCAATTTTAAACAAAGTTTTCACATTCTTGCCCCAGAATGCTTGTTTATCCTCTCATCCGTCCTGCAGAGTGTTGACCAGTGATTGTTAGTGTGAGTCCCTGGAGACCCAAAAATTACATCTTGTGAAGACGGTGTCAGTTTGAACGCTGTAATCTGTGGCTTTGGGGCTTTCTTCATCTGTCATCGTGTAGTCTGTGGGAATACGCTAGGCGTGTCGTTGGAGATCATTTAAAGAACGCAGGATAAATGCAAACATAAACGGAGTAATGGAAGGATGACAAAAACAAGTGTGCCAAAATTAACCACCATTTGGTGACCTCAGCATTGGGTCTCTGCTTTTTGCAGATGATGTGGTTCGATTGGCTTCATCAGGCCAAGACCTGAAACTGTCACTGGAGTGGTGTGCAGGTCCATGTAAAGCAGCTAAGATAAGAATCAGCACTTCTAAATATGAGACCGTGGTCCTCAGCAGGAAAGGGCGGGGTGTCGTCTCCAGGTCAGGGATCAGATCCTGCCCCAAGTGGAGGAGTTTAAGTATCTCGAGGTGTTGTTCATGAGTGAGGGACGAATGGAGCAGGAGATCGGTGCCGCCTCTGCAGTGATGTGGAGTCGGGAAGAGTCGAAAGGCAAAGCTCTCGGTCTGCCTTTCTACCTTCACCAATGGTCTTGAGCGGTGGGTCGTGAAAGAAAGACATTTAACAGCGTTTAACAAGTTGATATATTTTAGCTTTTATTTCCTCATTGTGCTTAAAAGCAACTATTAATTATTTGGACCAGTCGCCGTACACAGACTCAGATTGTCCTCGTGCAAGGAAAGTTCCTACCCAAAATGTATGACCTGATTAAATTGCTTCAGTATCTGGCTGTCGTTCCTGCAGTGCAGACACACAAAAAAGAACCTTTTTCTCCAGCAGATTGAACTCTGAAATGGTTCCTGTGGTCCAAAAGCACCTGTAGCAGGAGTCTGTCAGGAATAGGGGGGAGAGATCGGGCCGCAGCATAAAAAGAAGTCTACTTGTGAATGGAGGAAGGGGAAAGAAGGGCACAGCTGTGACTTGGTGAAAAGATCAGCTGCACGCCGCTTCCTGTTGGCGAGGAGATGGAGGACACACACTTGCAAACACAAAGAGTAAAAGACCTGTGATTTTCTCAAATCTTCCAGCTGAGGAGCCTCTCATTTGATTTGCAGCGCGTAATTAATTTTACTCTTCAAATTAACAGTTCAGTGTTTTTCTTCCCGGCAGCAGCTGGTTGTGTGTTACAATTCACTGCAGTCTGTGACTGCACAGTGCTTTAGGTCTTTTTGCTTTTTATAGAAAATATCCTCATAAGACTGCAAAAACTTGCCAAATCTTTCAAAATTTTTCTCTTAAGCAAGTTTATTATCCAGACCGTGACCTCCTTCTGCCCCCGCACCTGAACCCATTTTACCTCCTCCTCCCGTCTCCCTGCCTTTCTTTTCCCACATAATTCCCTCTTTTGCTTTAATGTGCAGCAGTGCTCTATTAGCAGCAGCCGTGAAGAGGTTTTTGCGGCGTAGTGAAAAGTGCGAATTGAATGCTCCTCGAGCTGTTTACCATGCTGATGGTTGTGCTTTCATATTGATCCAGTGAAGCGCCTCTGTGATGTGCTTTTTCTCTCCTTCGCAGCCTATCATATCTATTCTTTTTGAAATGTCTCTGCAGTCATTCTTTCTTACTCTCCACGCTCCTGTAGAGTATATGATGGATGAAGAGGAAAAGCTGAGTGTTGTGGAAGAGCCGGTCCGCAAGTGTCCTGTACCTGCGCCTCGAACCTCGGTCTCTTCGCCTGCTGCCTCTCCTTCCCTCAGACACAAAAGTAAGCACGCGCACACACATGCACTCACAGGTAAATGCCTTCATGTACTACGCACAACGATTCTGAACTCATTTGAACAGACAGGCTGTTTACATCTGATATTGACATCTACAATGAGACAGAAGCGCAGAGATCTAATCTCACATTCGAAATATTTTTTTGTTATTTTTTTAAATTTTGTCCTCGGGTTTTAGAGGCCGTCTTTACCTATTGTATTCAGTATTGCCCTGATGTTTAGAGCCAAACATATTCAAAACTGCTGCATGAATTTGGGATGTCAAAGGAAAAAACATTACAAAGTGTAGCCAATCAACGTTTCTGGTTAAAGATCTGTTGAGAGTGAAAACTACGGGTTGAACCACAGTTTTTTTTCATGAACAGTGGTGCGCTGACGGTGTCCTGGTTGTTGCCCTGCAAACATAGACAAAGTGACATCTGATCACGAGATATGAATCCAGGTGGACACAGAGTCACATCTTAATACCGAGTATAAAGCGGCGCACCCGGAGCTGTCGGATCAGCCAGCGCTTGTTAAGGCCAGGTGTAAACAGGTGACAAAAGACAAGTTGAATGCTTTTTGACAAGGTTTCCGACCTGAAACAAAGAGGTAGAAAATGATCACGTTTTGAGAAGGGAACCGAAATCAAAGCTGGAATTTTGCATAAAATTCACAATGAAAATACCCATGGACTTTCACAGAAGCTCATTAGAAACACGTAGTTGAATTACTTTTTTTTTTTTTTTTTTTTTTTTTTTTCCGTATGAGCGCTCAGTACAGGGTAAAGCTGGTCCTGGACTGCAGCTCCTTCCGTGGAGAACATCACTTACTGCCAGTCTGCAGGGTGACGCGTTTAGCTGGTCCAACGCTGCTCCCTGTGTTGGAAACATGACACTGCAACAAGATTAGTTCTTGCTGATGTGCTCTTCTCTCAGGGATTGTCAGCAGACACCGTAATTACCTTGATTACCTCAGAGATTTTGAGTGGAGGCAGGAAAAGTGATTAGCACAGTTTGCTCCTCAACACTTGTCTTAATGCAGCACATCAGCAACACTAAAGGGACCCAGAAGTCGCTGTTTCTGAATAAACAGATTTAACATCTTATGCCTCCTTCATTACTGGTGGTTGTTTCATTGTTTCCTAATAGCCGTGATGAGTATTATCAGGTTACAGATGATGCTATAAGATGCATTTGGTGTCTTTTTTTTTAACCCTTTTGTTCTACTTCTTTACCTCCTACTTTTCCTCAGATGACGCTATGACAAGCGAGCTGTCCAAACTGCTCCACGAGATCAAAAAGTGCCGGGACAGAGACTACTCCTTCGAGGAGCTCTGCCACACCATCTCCTCCCATTCCATGGACAGCTTTTGCAGTGGACGGCTGTCTGATGAGGAGCGCTCGGATAAACCCAACGGCACCCTGACTCGAGTCAGCAAGGTGCATTTCTTTTTGACATGGGCTTGGTGCATTGTGGGTGTTTGCAGTTTGGTATGATTCATAGGTTTCGTGTCCTCCTGGGTCTTCTTGTGTTTTCAAGTGTTCTTCATACTGTCAAGTAGTAAGTAAGCAAAATTTATTTGCCAAGCAGTTCCTTTAGATAACCCACAGTGTAGAGGAATAAAAGCCTTTAAATGCAATATATTAAAATAATGAAATGGACATAAAATGCAGTTAACATGTTGCTATAAAATCTCTGTCCTAAAGCTTAATTACAAAAAAATAAAAGAAGCTTTTAGCTGCCGTTTCGAAGAATTAAAAGAGAAAACCCACACCTTTTTTGTGGAACATAAACTGCGGGTGCAGTGCACATCAGTCCTAATGGACACTTGACCGGAAAGTGTTTTGTAACTTGAAGTCAAAACTGGGAGACGTCAAAGACAGATGTTTCAGATGACTGACTGAAGCGTTGCAGCAGAGCAGAGCAGGGTTCTGTTCTCAGAACACTCGCTTCTGCTCTGAAAACATGGAATTTCGTTCCACGTTTATGCTGATGACAGACAAATTTATGTGCCAATAAAATAGGAGAACTGTTACCTTTTGAAACAACTGCTAGATGACTTGAAGACATGAATGTTTATTCTGACTGAGCCAAACATTTAAAACCTGCAGAAACAAGTCTGGATGTAAAACTGGACAGCAAATTTAACGTAAATCCACATTAGTTCAGTCAAGCTTTTTTCACTTGAGGCAACTGGCCACAGTTAAAGCCGTTTCTTGACATGTCTACGAGATTTGAATCCATACATTTACTGCAACATGTTTAGTCTACTGAAATGCATTTTATGTTTGTTAATAAGTCACTCGCTCGACTGCAGTTACTTTAAAACGTCTCCCAGTTCGTGTTCACATTGATTTTAAAAACATTTGTTTTTAGATGTCTCCCTGGTCTGGTGCCAGAGTACCTGTCACTCTCCCTCAGATGGACAGATCAGTTGTTGGTCGTCTCTAAGCCAAAGAGGAAGCTTGGAAGTGGCCGCGGGTTTACGGTCGCTGCTCTAGAATTACGGAAGTTGCCTTTACACATCACTAACTCATTACAAACGTACTTTTAAAAACACTATTTGGGGATGCACCTCTGCTTCGTGATTATAAATGTTGCTTTGATTTGATTTACTATGCTCTCTGCAGCGTCGTCGATGTAGCTTCTTACAGGTGATTTAATCTTAAATCCAAAATGATTAAAGCCATCTACATTTGAAAATAAGCTTCATATAAAAGTCATGATAATGTAAATTATTCATCTGTGAAGTTGACTCTGAGTCTAGTTTTTCAACTCTCGGCCCCCCAGTCTGATATCTCACATACTTTATACTCGTACTCATACTTTAGTAATTTTACTACAATAAAAGACATCCTTCTGATATTTGCAGCACATGTTTTGATTATGCCAAGAATGTCTCAGTGAATTTGCTGCTCACACAAGTCACCTTATAACTGAATTTGCAGCTTTAGTAATTTAGTAATAAGCTTTAGATTTTTTTTTAAATTAAATGATCATTTTAAAGGCACCCCCTAAATTACTACATTTTAACATAGATGAGACTTTGTCATCGTCTGTAAAACACAGGCCATTTTAGCTTGTTTATATTAATTATTTACATATTTTGCCCTTTTTTTCCACTTGTGTTGTCTAAACATGAACCTTCTGCTAAATTTCATTTTCTCTTCATAAGCACAGAAGTATTTTCTTTTATCTTTCAAGAACAGGTCTTCATAATATGTTTAAAATGTGTTGCAAAGGGTCTACGTGTTGCAGATTATAGATGGAATAAATGCTTGTACTTTGTCCGTTTGCACAACAGAGGGCAGTATTGTACAGACTGATACCACCATGGTGACATGTCCAGTGGAGGATTCTGACTCTGTTTAAGATGTGTGTGCGTGTGCATGTGTGTGCGTGTGCATGTGTGTGTGTGTGTCATTTATCCTCAGAACACCTGCATTTGTTTTCTTCATCTTTCCTGCTTTGTGCAGGATTATCATCATACTTTTTTAAAATGCTGAAGTCCTTTCCACTCCCTCCTCTGCACAAACAAAAAAACAAACAAACAAAAAAAAACCTATTTTGTCCGTAATTGTTTTGGAATCTGTTTGTGGGGAATATGGCTTAATGTTTTTATATGATCGGAAAATTGTGGCTGCAGTCAGAGCCAGCGAATCTTCACGAAGATGCTCCGTGCTTTTCCAACCCAACTGACGACAACACTCACACACACACACACACACACACACACACACACACACACACACACCCTTGCCATTTTCACCACATGTTTACACGTTACACACAGGTGCTCACACAGAGATGCGAGGGAAATGAAATTGTGCGTGCTTGCACTTCCTGCTCGCTTATTACAGTACGCCTGTTTCCAATTCGTACCCTCTCCCTCATCAATAGCAAAACACACATCTTAGCAGAAGAATATTGATCACTGGTCAATAGCTCATCTTTTTTCCCCTTATTGCTAGAAAAAGCTTAATTTGAACAGCGGCGAAGTCATGTTTACGTCCACAGAAACATTTGGTGAAACACCTGTAAACGAACCCTGGACACTCTGCTCGTTGGGCTGTTATCACATAGATCCATATTGTCGCTTAGTAAGAAGTCATTTGTATTCTGTGTGGATTTTCCCGGCGTGTCTGTGTGTTTTTGTGCCCTTGGGCTGAACATGTGGTCGGGACCATTAATATGTGATTCACTGCCTCTGTTGCTTATGAATAAAACTCAAAACGGCTGTCTCTTTAAAAAAAAAAATCCAGTCTTCTTTCAGAGGCTTTGTGCCCACTGTGTGGATCCAGCAAGAAATGGAGAGAGGCGTGTATTCAGGCGAGCTATACGAGTCCTATTTATATTTATTATGGTTGGAAAGGTTGGGATTCAACCACAAACAGGATATTCTCCTAATCCCAACCAAGTAGCTTAGTGATAAGTGTCTATTTTAAAAAGAAATGATAATAAAATGATGAACCTCTTTTAACGTACTCGTGAAGGAGCGATTAAAACAGACATAATTGTGCAGCGGTTGCACCATATCGATGTATAATAGACATCGTCCGTCTTTGGTAATTAACACAGATGCGAGGCAGGAAAACACATCATGGCTGCATTATTTACACAATCTGAGTCCTCCAGACTGAGCTGACGATGCTCCTTTCATTTGAATCAGGTGTGTTAGACCAGAGGAATGTCGAACGTGCAGGGCAGCAGCCCTCAACGACATCAGCATGACTGGAGCATTGCTGACAAAGGAGCACTGCTCCAACCTGAGTGAGCTGTGTGGAAAAGGGCCACATTGACCATCTCATTGTGCTGTTAAGGAGGCTGCATTCATGAATGTGCATTTGATATTGTTAAAGCTCAATCTGCGTGTTCTTGTGTGGACATCAGATTTGAATTCTTCTCAGCGTACATATGCTCTTTAACTCAAAAGTCCTCACTTATATTTTCTCCGTTTTTTTTTTTTTTCTGCAAATGAGTCTTTTGCACAAATGATCTAAAATCAGAAACACTAAGAACAGTAAGGAATGTCAAAGAAATACAACTATTATTTTAAATGTTTTTAAATTCACTTTAGATCAGAGTTTTGAGTGATATTAAAAGTTGATGAATAGTGTTTAACATGGACAATTTTACAGATTTTTAGGAAATTGACGGCTTGTATACCATTGATCAGTTATCGAGTCATCTGTGATGAGTCATGTGATTTTGACTGAATAATGATGATAATGATGATGATGATGATGATGATAATAATAACAATGACAATGGTAGGTAAGCCATCATGTTTTTACAGGAATGAAGGAATAAATCCACCATCCAAGCTAACAGTGACTGCAGTCTTTTTCAAATTGATCAATACTCGAGTGATGCAAAAGTTCGCTCTGGAGTCCCGACCAATTTGTGACCTTTTGCTTTCCGCTCTATTTTCTGCCTCCGCCTCCGCTCTCTGCCCTTTTTCTTGCTCTTCCCATCCATCATTTTCTTCCTCTGTGACCTCCGGCAGTCTGAAAGGTTTCTTCTTTGTGCGCTTTTTTGCAGTTTTAACATATTTTACTCTGTCGTCTTCTTTCCATCGCTGCATTTGCATCGTCCAGATGTGGACATGTTCACTGGCACAAAAAACCCCCACAATTACATCTGGAGTAGCTTGACACTATAAAAAGTTAATGGCATCTGTCACCATTTTTTTTATGTTTTAACACGGTGGATAAAAAAAAAATGGTTTGCTTTTAACATAAATTTATATTTACTTGCACATTTTTCAAGAAGTTCTTAAAACATCTGCCAGCAGGGACTAATGGGTGGATGGATGGGTGGATGAGTGGGTGGATGGGTGGATGGATGGATGGGTGGGTGGGTGGATGGATGGGTGGGTGGGTGGATGGATGGATGGATGGGTGGGTGGACGGGTAGTACTTTATCCAACAGGAGGAAATGTGTCCATTACCAGTACTCAAGTACAAAAAACAGAATAGTCAGCAAAAACTAAAATAATATAAGATAAAAAATATAATTCTATATTCAATGGTAGCTGGCCTTCTGTGCAGATCTTTGTGGTCCATACCAGTTTATTGTCGAGGTGAACACCCAGGTACTCGTAGGAATCCATTGTCTCAATGTCTTTTCCTTGGATGCTCACCGGCGTGGTGGGGGTGACTTCGACCTGAAGGCTATAACCATCTCCTTTGTCTTGCTGGCATTAATTCGCAGCGCATTATTCTCACACCAGCTGACAAAATCATTGATGAGGAGTTCGGCGTTAATGTGTTTGGATCTTTTCCGAGGCTCTTTGTCTTCCATCCGTCGTCCTTCCGGTGGACCTCTTGTCCTCCTGTTGCTTTTCCCTGGAGGTTTTATTCAATTTGCATCATTCGCAGTGACACTTGATGACAGGAACATACTTGGAGATGATGTTATTGACCTAAACCTTAAACATGCTTATCTATAATTATATCATATTCTATCATCCTGAGCTCCTTGTGCAGTGTTGTGCACACAATGAAGCCAAACTACACTGTGGTGTTTATTTAAATGGGTAAAACTATTGAAGGCACCAATTAAGGTTAAACAGTTGGCTTAAAACATGGCAATGATCAATTTTAGGGATAACAACAAACAAATCTTTTTCTTTTTACACTCTTTTGTTTATCATGAAGTCCTGCAGATATACATTTGACAAATGCATTGAATTCAAATTTTCAGGAGGAACGAAGCATTGTTTCAACAAGCTCTATGTCACCAGCAGTGTGTGTGATTCAGTGCCACATCAGGTGGGCTGTATCTGCCCTCCTACACGTCGAACTGCAGTTCCACACACCTGTCCTCCTGAGAGGCCGAGAGCCCCAGGACAGGACACCGCATGCATGTGTGAGCGCTTTGTTCTGGTAATACCCCAGTCGCTGACTTTCAGTTTTCCTTCTCGGAGCTGTCTGGTCGTCCGTCTGTCCGTCTGTATGCTGAGAAATGTCTACCTGCAGTTTGATGCAACATATGCAATCAACGTTAGGTTTGTAAGTGTTTTGTATTTCTATAAAACAGCTGTCTGCTGTGGTTAGAAACCAAAATGAGATCCAAAGCAACAAAAACCACGACAACGGACAATGTCGGGTCATACATCTGTTAATTTTGCCTTTTCTACTAACTGCAGTGAGCTTGTGGACCTCCTTGCTCTGGATGTTTGTTTCAAGAAGTCGTATCTTTTAACTGCTCCTGACCAACTTCTTTAACTTTTCCCCCCTGAGACCTTGTTCAGAAGTGTGGATACTGTATTTTCTTTAAAGTGGAGATTTGTGACAGGAGTCTTTTGTTTACATGTGGATTTTATTGGTGTGTTTCTGAAAGCCGACGTTTCAGCGTGAAGTTATGTGAAACACCCACTTATTCTCTGTGACAGGATCTTATCTGTCACTAAATGATTGACGAGTCACCAACCTTTCAGACGTTGAGCGATGGCGATGAGAAACCAACGATGTCTCTCTACACTGACATGTGCGCTCAGCGTTGAGAAAAGTCATTTCTGATGCTGACAAGATGCTCAATTGAAGAACTGTATTATTTATTTTCTCAAAGTGTTAATATACCCGTGTAACCCCCCCATCAAAGTGACTTCTTTAACATTTTCTTCATTTGATCCTTTGCAACTCTTATTTCAGACCAGTCAGTCCCTTTGTTTTTTCTTCATTTCTTATTTCGTGATCATGTGCCTGACAATGCAACTTTTGAACTTGTTATGCTGGCAGTCTGATTTGAAGTTTTGCCGTCTGTTTCCACAGCGGCCGACCCCGCCTCTTGCTCCAGCCAAGGAGGAAGAAGAGGCCGAGCGGGCTTGTGGCCCCGCAGGACTCTGGGAGGCTCTTACTCCCTGCAACGGCTGCCGCAACCTTGGATTTTCGAGTTTGTCGCAGGTAACCACACAAATACATTAGATGAACCTCTCTGGCTTCAAGCGAATTATTTCCACTAAACTAAAAGGGAATATTTTCCCGCCAGTTTAGGATTTGTAGTTTTCACGAAACACGATCCATTTATCTGATCATGTTTTTGTTCAGCATCCATTTGTGAGATGTCGCGGTGTAAGCAGCATGTGCTCACACAGGCGCATGGCTTCGGGACAGTGAAATTACAGCCTGGTGATGTTGCCATTGTTCTGAGTGAATATTTTCACTGGTTACCTTGGGAACGCAGTGAATAAGCCGTCACTGGAGAGCCTGACTCTCCTGGATGCTCTCTTTGATTTCAGTCTGTCTTCACATCAGACATTTCTGGAAATCTCCTCAGATTTTGAAGCCTTTAATTTAATGAGCAGGATGAAGCGTGTGAACTTTGAATAAATAACGTTCAAACATCTGAAATAATAAGCGTCTGTGAAAGGTTAATTGTCACTATGGGGGAAATGTAAATGTTGCATTAGCAAAGGAGTACACAGTAGAGACAAATGAGTGCGGCTTGAAGATGAGGAACAGAAGATGAATACAAAGTCCCTCCCCTCTCGGCTTCCTTGTATTCCTGCAGTGGCTCCTCTTCTTCCTGCTTATTTTCCCCGTCTTTTGTGGACACAAGTGTGGTTAAGTTTGTGTAGATGGCTGTTTAGTGACTAGATGCATGCTGGCTCAAACAGCAGGACACCTGACATTTACAACATAACAGAGCCTCTGTCTTCTGCACTGGCAGCCTGCCTGGCTGGCTGGCACGCCGCCTGGAGAAGTTTGCACCTGGATGAATGTGTGCGTCTGTGTACGTCTACAAAAAGAGAAAAAAATCCTCTGTGCATATTAGTTTAATTGTTTGAATTTGCATGAGAGCATGTAGGTGCACAAAGAGCACATTTGTTGCCATCAGCTCTCTGAGCAGATTTGATGCGACATCATCTTGAGTTTCTGTGCGTGGGTTTGTTTGAGAGTAGAGGAAGGGGAAATAACAGTGTAGAGGAGGACAAAATGAGTTCTTGTTGCATAATTAACTCAGCATTGTGCTAATTTGCTCATTTTAAAAGTGCAAAATAGTTTACTCTGAGGTGGGGGAAGAAGCTGGTTCACTTTACGTCTGAGGACAAAAAGACCGCTGACTAAACTGGGATGGAGCCAATTCTGTACATTTTCTTTCTAGTCATTTGTGCTAAGTAATTCATGTGACATCTCTCAAGTGAAATGCCATGTTCATCTTTCCGTGTCGTTTATCTTTCATTTTGTGTCTGCAGCAGTGTGTTAACCTTCATCGATTTTCATGACACTTGAGTTTTGTGGCTGTTCAGCTGTCACTCAAGACCCTCTACAGAGGTGTGATTTGGAAAAAAGACATAAAATCCCTCTTTAGGTTCATTGCTTGAAACAACATTACACTTTTAAGAGGAATGAAAAGTTATTGGTGACTGTTATGAGTTGTTCTGACTTCTCCAAAAGTTCAACATTTAATTTTAAGTCTGTGTTGAAGGGGAAACTCCCATCAGGCCTGTTGCCACAGGTGTGCAAAATCAAGCCCCAGCCATCAGTCTCCATTTGGGTGGGGTTCTGCAGAGCTTCTGTCCATATTGTTTAGCTTTTCTGGCAGAACTTCATACTTTATTATATCCCTTTTAGAAAAATACAGAACACAACATAAGCTTGAATTTGTAAATTGATTTGGATTGAATTGAACTGGATTTAATTGGACTTGCATGTAGCCTGTTTACTGTAGTTATAAAGTGCCTGGAATGAGTTTGTTGTGGATTCACACATTATATAAATAAACTTCAAATCAAACTGAATAAGCCAATTTGTTTATCAGAGGGCATAAAGACATTAGTGATCGACTCCAGCCAGGTCTCTTTATACATTTTTTTCTTTCAAATACATTTTTGACTTTCCCCAAGACGCATATAAAAAGTTCTGATTTTCTATGTGAAGCCATGAAGGCAATGCAGGCTTCATCATGGCATCACCATGGCAACTCGGATACATTTTCACCTGTGAAGCACTTTGTGTTGCAAACTTTTAGTGAAAAGTGCTTTACAAGTAAAATTTGATTTATTGATAAACAGAAGTCTGTTTCCAAAGCCTTCAAAGGCTATCCAACAGTTATTTCTGGTGGCCAGAAATAATCTTATTTATTAGTAGAATAACTAAATTCATTAGAGGAACCTAAAGATTTGAGCAGGTGCTTACAAATGTCACCGATCAACAACACTTCCAGACTGAGATAAAAGCGTTACGTCAACATAACCACCAACTTTAGACTGTTAAATGACCAAGAAATGACCAAGAAATCTGACATTTCACTAAAATGTTTCCAAGAAAAGTTTTGTGAGTGTGAATTTCAATTCAATTTTAATCGTAATGCATCTTTTGCAGTACAAGTAAGTGTTTTCCATGTGGATGCACATACATGCAGAAATGAGGTGCTTTTATTTATCCCCACCCCCACCCCACGATTTCACTTCATGCTTTTGTACTCGTTACACATTTGTGCTTGGTGTTAGATTATCTGGAAAATCTGATTGTGTTCTGCTCCAAGCCACTTAATTTATCACGTCAGGGCTATTTGTCACATTTCAATTTATTTATTTATTTATTTATATTTTGTTGTTTTATTTTATTTTGTGTTTTGCATGCGAACATAAAAGTTTCTGCTGTATGTAAGTATATCATCAATTATATTAAAGCCGATTTGTGGCAAAAGATGTCTGGAGATTTCCTCTCTGATGTCAGCTTTCAAAAAATAAGTTTTAACTTGAGTCAACCTTGATATCAAAATAGAGACACAGAAAAAAGGAGAATTCACAAACGCAATAAAAGATTTGGATGCAACTTGGCAGGGTTGCCAGGCAACACAGACATTCATGAGATGTAGGGCATTAGATGTCCACCACTGACAAATTTCAGTCACCGTCAGCACAGGTGCATCAGAGATTTACACCAACGCTCATGCGACATCTCCTCTGTCACACTTGACTTGCTTTCTCTTTTTCTTCCTTCATCTCTCTTTCTCCACCTCCTTTGTCTTGAATTCTCTTTTCCCCAGCTTTTAAGCTGACTGTTAACATCTACAGATTTGTCATTTTATTAAAAATATGTGGATGATGGCAATTGGTTGTTAAGGTAAAGGTTAAGATTAGGACCCAACGGGGGCCCCTGAAGATGTTAACCAGAAACACAGGTGTTTCTCAGAGAACAAATATGTCAGATCTTCAGATCTTCAGAAACTCATCACTGATGGATGATGGGTTTTCATTTAAACCTGGATTAGTTTTTTGGTTTTGTGTATTTAACAGCTTTTGATCACTATCTTTACAACCCTTTCTAACACCTAAAAAACTCAATATCGCAGAGTTTTGGATTTAATCATCAACGAGTCACAAGCCAGCATCTTTTTGAACCAGTCACACACCTGTATTATGCAGAGGGTTGTCAGGAAGGGCATCCAACGAAAAACGAACGCCAGACTTAAGATGCAAATCACAAGACCCATGATCCCCATACAGGATCAGTTGAGGCCGGGCTTAACAACGACCGCCATCGATGCTGTTGACCTACAGACCTCTGTTGGTTGATAACGGAGAGGAGGAAAGATGTATCCGCAGGCAGAGAGAAAAGAGGAAAAGCAAGAGATTAGAGATTAGACAGTAGGTACTATGACAGGAAATGCTAGAGTTGGTTGACATGATGCAGAGGAGGAAGGAGGATGTTGTGCGTGTTCAGGAATCCAGGTTGAGAGGCGCTTAGGAGCAGGGTTCAAGATGTTTAAACATGATGAAGATGGGAAAAGAAATGGAGTAGGAGTCATCTTGAAGAAGAAGGTGGAGATGTGTGCAGCAGGCTAGGGTGATTCAGGATAGAGATGAAAATGTGTTGACAGGTTCCAGAGGTGTGATGGGAAGGTGGAAAGAGCAAGAACCAAGACTAGAAGATGTGACCCTCGTGGACCAAAAGGTATAAAAGATTAGTTAGGCTGAAGTGAGGAGGGTGTTGAGGGGATCTTGGAGATTGAGAAGATGCCTGAGAAACAGAGAAGTGACCATTTTTAAGAACAAGGGAGACGTGCAGAGTTGTGGCAACTACAGAGGAGTAAGCTGATGGAGCAGCAGGGTTTCATGCCAAAAAAGACCACCACAGATACAATATTTTCTTTAAGGCTGTTGATAGACAAGTTCAGAGAGCTGCATTGTGTCTTGGTAGACCTTGAGAAAGCTAATGACGGTGCTGAGAGCGGAGCTATTGTACTGTATGAGGACGTCTGAAGTAGCAGAGACAACTGGGACGGTGGTGGAGGTGGGACTGCATCAAGGATCAGCTCCGAGCCCCTGGCTCTGGTGGACAGGCTGACAGATGCGGGGAGACGGAAATCTCTTCACATGACATGTGAAAACAATTTAAGAAACAACAGGTAGAGTGTACTAATATAACATTTAGTAAAATGGTACTTTTTAGTACTTTCGGTCACAGATGAGTTCAAACACACTTGAAGAAACATGAGCTTGAGACATGAGACATGAGACATGAGCTGTCCTCGACTTCACCGCTCCATGTGTGCGTGCGTGCGTGCGTGCGTGCGTGCGTGCGTGCGTGCGTGCGTGCGTGCGTGCGTGCGTGCGTGCGTCTCGTCGGACTTGAGATATCTTGTTGTTCTCGAGGTAAACAGGAAAAGGGAGAGAAGAATCGAAGAAAGGCAACTAACGGAAGGAAGTTTGTCCAGCAGTACAAGTATGCAAGTCTTCAGCTCCCTTTTGGGCAAGTGCTTTAGAAAAAGGGATATTAAAACAGATGTGTTCAGTTATTTAATGTAGCTGTATTAAAACCGAGTTATGAGTTTGGGGATTTGGACCGCGTTCACATTCAGACGTGGCAGAGCAGGAGAAGGTGCTTTTGCTTTGTTACAAGCAGCAGGAGCAAAACTGCTGCTGCTTTCACATAATAAGCGCTTTAACTTATCACAGGAAAATGTACTCTTGGAGACATCTGCCACAGCAGGGTCAGTTTTGTGGATACTTCCAGCAGTGCTTTTACCTGGATGGTGTCTGAATATGTTAAAACGTTGTTTTCTCTGACTCTTCACTTACTAGATGACCATAGCAGCATTTGACCTTCATTTTTGAACCATTTTGCAAATATGATCTTGTTGAGCTGCACATCTAAAACTAAGAAGAGGCTACTTATACACAGGAAAGAGACACACAGCAGCAAAACACATGCAAGATTAAAGCCGCGTGAATTTTAAAGAGTTCAGAGGACTACAAGACAACTCTTTATTAAATAACGGAATTGTTTGAATAGGAAAAATATCCTTTTATTTTAAATGAAAGGAATTTGTTTTCAGAGATTTAATCAGAGACTGGAAGGGGATTTTAGGAGCCTTCAGCGGGTATAAATGAAGACATTGTGAAACGTACAGCACTTCCAGGAATCCTCGAGTCTCAGAGCTGCTTCTTGTGAAAGTGAGCGACCTCGTGATCAGTGATTACAAAAGTAAAGTTTGACTCGCCACTTTCCGATCTTTCTCTTCACCTTCTGCGTGTTTTGTTTCGTTTATCAGTTGATCCTTTTGTCATTAAACTCTGTTTAAAGAGCTTTTTCCCTTCTCCAACCACTGAAAAAATGATTATTTTCCGATCAAAATGAAAGCAATTGAGATGCAGAGGAGATTTAAGGTCTTTTTTTAAACATGAATCAAAACAACTTAAACGGTGTCATTTAACTAGAACGATTATATATTTTTGTATTTATTAATTTTAGGGGTTAAGACAGTGGTTCTTTGCAGGTAACACATCCTTTTTTCAGCTTTAAAAGGATGTCAAACGGATCAAAACCAGAACTGAACTTTCTAAAAACTAGAATTTACAATGCAAGCATGTTTTTTTTTTTTTTGTTTTTAACTAATAAAGTGTATCATTTGCCTGGCATTACACATTTTTACACACTTCTGCAATACGCTTTCACTAAAACGCCTTTAACTGCTGCTTTGATGTCAGTAAAAGTTGGGCAGCTGTCTGCAGCCTTTGGCTTCGGCCGGCCGTCGTGTCTGTGGGATTAAAGGCAGAGCCGAGCACTTTGCTCAACACAGCAGCCATCACAGGGAACGTAAAGGTGTTGTTTTCTGAAGACCGACTCCCGGTGTCTCACGGGTGGCTCGGCGAGCTGATTTCTGTCGTATTGGCCAGCCAGTGAGAAAAATCCAATTATTTGCGTCGATCCTCGCTCACTGCCTCCACCGAGCTGCACCTCGCTCTTTTTCCTTCATCTCTTCTCACCTCTCTTCCTCTGTTTTTCAGCTCCCGTCTAATGCTCGACCTGCCACTCTCTGTATCTCACTCATTTTTTCTGTTTTTATTCCTTAACACTTTGGGGATACAGTTATTGGCTTTTCTTGTGAAAACAAGAAGTAGACAGACTGTCAAAAGGGAAACAAAGGCAGTTAAATCATGTCTCCAAAAATAATATCAGCATTCACTATCGGGAAGTGGGAGTTATGATCTCCTTTTGGGCTGCAGCTATTTTATTTTGCATCTGTTTTTCTGTCCATTATTTTCTTCTCTGACTGCTCCTCACTTCATTCAGTCAGGGCCTCAGAGGGTCCATTGTCGTCTGTGGCGTCCACCCCTCCCTTTACTCTCTAATCAAATAGTCTCCATGAGGAAATGCCAGCAAATTACAGCCTCTATTAATATCTGGTGGCCTATGAACTCTGCACTGAGTGTGTAGAGGATGAGTGAAAGGGTGAACTGAAGTGATAGGATTTAAGACTCTAAGATAAAAGTTAGTCAATTGCACTTGAAAACAGGAGAATAATGAACAAAAGTACGTACATCAGTCGTCACATGACCATGCACAAGCAACTTTAACTGTGCCTGCAGCAGCCAGGCTTCTTTTTTACGCAGATATGATCACAAACTGTTGCATGCACTCCTTCAGTCACATGTGCAGGAGCCACTGTCACACACTCGTAAACGCTCGAGCGCTTGATCTGGCCTCTGCAGATGAACGAGAGCTGCATACGACCTGCTAATTAGTGGCCAGAGGAGGCCTCTGTTTGTCTGCTCTCTTCCTGTCCAGCTCAGACACAAGTTTCTCTGTCTCCTACCGCTGTCCTGAAAGATAGAGAGGGGAGGAGGAGGGAGGGGGAAAAGGGAGACCGAGAGGGTCTGTTTGCTGGAGGCAGCGGGACGACTCGTATCGCAGTACGCAAACCCTTTTCCCCACCACATTTTAAAGCTTTTTTTTTTTTTTTTTTTTTTTTCCTTCCACGGCCAAACAGGAGAAGCAGCGAGGATACTTTAGAAACATCAGGTACAGTAGTTAAGCTTGTGTGTTGCTGCTGGATTTGTTTCACCTTCAGAACCAGGTGCTCAATGGCTCGACTGTCTTTGATTTTCTAGCCCTGTTTTTTTTTTTTTAACTTGGAAAAGGAGCTGCTCAAAGTTTAAGGTCCTTTCAGTTAAAGCGGCACGTTTCATTTTCTCGCTCTCGCCGTCTTCCACATGAGAAATCAAGCTCATTTTCTACACTTGCCTCCCATTCCTGTGTTTTTCCTACATTTGTGTGCGTGAGGAAATCCCTGCTCCTAACGCGCTGCACTCCCACTTCCTCTGCTTCCCGTCCTCAGCACAACTCATTTTCCTTTTCCCGCTCTGTCTGTCTCATGCTCATCTCCGTGGGATTCGCTGACGCCATCTGCAGAGTAAGTGTTGAGCTGGATCCTGGTGTCCTTTGATCAACCGTCTTTTCCTTGCCCTTCTCCTTTCACTGTCTCATTGTGTTTTTTTTCTTTCTTATAATCACAGGAAGCAGCTTTTCTTTCCCCTCGTTCTCTCAGCCTGTTGCTGCCTCTTCAGGCAAGGTGACAGGTGAAGATTTAGACCCAAGAATAATGAGAGATGATGTAGACACTGAAGAGATCATGGTAGATTTTTAATAAAAGGGCTCGGATGAATGAAGCACTTAAGAAAATTATAAATTAATTTGTGGTAGGGGTTAGGGGTCATTTCGTGCCTCCGAGTTTTTAAAATTAATTCCAGGTGCAGTTGTTGGAGGGACAAGACCACTATCATCTATCTTGTGTTTCTCACTTGATTAAATAAAGAACAACTGTGTCAGACACTAATTTTTAAGTGGGTTTATCCTCTAATATTTAGCACTATGACACTTAAAGAATTTTAAAATCTGCAGTTTTTCATGTGTTATAGTGTTATAAAGGTTGGGGTTAATCTTTTGTTTTACTTGTCCTACTGATGTTGTCACTTTCTGTCCCAGAACGGTTGCTGTGTTTCGTTTCTTTTCCTCTTTTTCATGTTTCCTTTTGCTTCTGCAGCATTAGCCTTATTTTCATTTGCTTTGAAGAAGAGAACCCGCCTCCATTTTCATGCCACAAGGCAATCTAGTGCATTTCCTGTCACCTGATGACATACAAGCTCACACCCGCTGAGGACTTTGAGATGCTTGGAGAAATGGAGCACTTTTGTGTCCCTGAGCCATAACTCCAGACATTTCCGAAGTGAGTTTGTTCGCCATAGCAACCAGGGTGAGGACTTGGCTGAGCCTGTATCTAAAAGGTATTGATTAAGCATCCTCACCCTTTTTATTTTTATAAAGACGAGCGTTTAGCAACCAGACATTCACATGTCAAACACTTGTGTTTTTATGTTTTTCAAAGTGTGGCTGCACTAAAGTTGCTTTTATGGCATCATGACAACATTAGGAGCAGACATGTCATCCCTGCCTAAGTGATGCGTTCCAGTTTGCCGTTGAAATGCTCGTTTGCGCTCATAACTAAGATCCTGCAGTAAGCTGAGCAGAGAGTTTGGACGGCAGCTCTCCTGCTTGAGGTGCAGCTGGCAAATGTGTTTTACTTTTTTCAAAAGGAGATTATAAAAATGATGCTGCTGGCAAAGCAAAGATTATGTTTTTAACTGCGATTGAAACCGCAGTCAATTTGACTTCAGTTTTTGTGTTTTTAATTGTATTTCACAGGTATATTTTAATGAAGGAAATGTCATTTGGTGTAGATTTTAGTTTGTTCAAGTCGCAGTACTCTCCAAAAGCTTGAACAGGAAGTAAGTTGGCTTAATTTCTTTTGGGTTGAACATGTTTGGCCTCCATAAGCGGCTGTTTTGAATGTTTATTAGAAGACCTGCCCCTCCTCTGGGGTGGTTGTGGTCTTTGGTCTGCTTTGTGAGATTCTGAGATACTTTGGTCCCATGAATCAGGTCTGAATGGCTGCGAAGCTGCCTAGAGACGACAGGCAAGGCTGCACAGGTGAAACCTGAGGTCGCCTCCTGCGATTAATGGTGTTTTCTCCCATTTAATACAGATGGGTTCTTTGACCCCTCTCTAACCATCTGTCTTTGTACATTACTGTCCTCTGAAGAGTTCCTGCGTATCCCGAGCCTTGACCTGAGGAGCTGGCCATCCCGTGTTTTGTCCTGTTTGTGTGGTCGCTCAGTGTCCGTCTATGAAGGTCTGCACACTTCTCGCTGAGCTCTGGACTACTGCACAGTGAAACCATCAATTTGCCCTGTTGTACACATGGATGTGAGGTGATGCATCTCAAAGAAAGAAGTCCAGCTGCATCCTACTTAAGTTTTATCGTAAGGGAAAAATAACGATTTCGAGCTTTGTGGTCAGTTCACTCGCTGATGTTGAGGGAACCTACATTAATGTTGGATGTAGCACTGGACATTTCCACCCAGAAATTGGAAACGATGAAGAAAGACTAAAGTCAGTTAGAATTTTAATTCTGTAGTATCAAACTGAGGAAATGCCATCGCTTGTGTTTGGAAGATGAACTCGGTTGCACTTGGGAAGACGTATGTGGCTCCAACAGATTTTGACCAGCTCCAAATATCATCCACTCTGGCTCGTAAATACATCTATGTCACCAAATACCAAACCGGAGGCGTCAGAAAGCAGCTTATGATGGTGTCATGATGGATGTGTCCACTTCTGCTGCCGTGAAATGTTCATCTAAACGAAAGACTTTAGGTTGAAGCTTTACTACAGTTCCTCCTGTTTATTGTGATTACGTGTTTAAATGTATCTGGGCACTACTTTTGTTTGTCCTCTGACTTAACTGTGGCAGCAGTTTATGAAATGAAAACTTCTAATTTCATAAAAGTGTCACTGAAGAGGGTCAAGCAACGTTTTCACCTGTCCCTTCGGCCCAGTGAGTGAAATCTGCCGCTCGCCAAGGCTGTCATGTCAAATCAGCGTCAGCCGAGCCCGGGCCCCCTGTGGAACGACGGCGTACGGCGCTGGCTGGATCGCCATTAGCTGCTAATGGACATCTATTTGACAGCTGATGGAGATTGAAAGGAATGAGGGGGAAAAAATAAAAAGGAAAAGAGAGGGCACTTGGAGTTTGTCTGCCTTTTATTAAATGTGGTGTGAAATAAATCTGAGAACGAGTGCAGAGGGTTTGTGTAAGTGAAACCATCAAAGGGGCTGATTGCTCCGACGGCCAGAATGATTTAACCGTTTTGAGTGTGCCCGTGCGTGATGGATGACCAGCTGCAGCGTGGGTTCTGTAGTAGCAGATAATGACAAGAAGATTAATGGGTGTTGAATGAGGAAAAGAGGTTGGGAGAGGGTGAAGGAGGCAATGATGGAGTCAAACTGTTGAGAAATATGTTTAAGGCAATACTGGGAACAGGCGAGCCACACGCAAACTGGTCGCCATGGTGACAAGTTTTGCCATTGATCCCATTAGGAAGGTTTCACCCAGGGCAGGTTGCCAAGGGACACTCCAGAGAATATGGTGTGTTGCAGTATGAGAAAAGGTCAGATATCCGCAGGTTGTGTCGCTGGGAAAAAAAATGTTTTGTCTTGTTGGCTAAATTGTCTCTCCCCTGTAACCTTTTCCCCTGCTGCACATCAGTCACTCATGTTTTTCATTCTCTCTCCAAACACATCTGCCTCACTGATAAGGGACCTTTGCAGCTTTGTCTGTCTCTTTCGCTCTCTCTCTCCCCCTATGAGCCCTTTGGGGCTCAACCTTTTCACCAGAACGGCAACAATTTCCAACCTGAAATCCTCCCAAAACATGCAGAGAAGGCTGTTGCATGACGGCGCAAACAAAGATGTCACACACACATGTCAATTCTGCAACTTCAAACCACTTTGTCAAATTCCTTCCTGTATTTCATTCCATTTTAAATGATAATTTTGATAGTTGTCCCTCTATTATTTCAGATTCACACCAAGTTTGCCGAGCATATTGCATCTGAAATAATAATGTTATTGATCCGTCCTGATGGAAACTTCTTGTTGCTGAAATTACTCACTCGATCAGATGCAATTTTATTCTGTTTGTATTCTTACCTAATTACACAATATTGATATAACTAGCTTTTTGCCACTTTTATCAGATTTATTACATTAAATCTTTACAACTAAAAACTTAACCACTCAAATGTGGAATTAAAAAACAACAAGCGAACAAACATGGTTCATTGTGTAAAGAGGATCTCCAGCAGAATCTTGTTTGATCGCGGTCATGGCAACAGGATTAAACAAAAAAACAAAAAAAAACAGCACCTGGATTTTGAAGAGGCCAGAAAACTTCCAACGACCTTTTGTTTTCTGGACAGCACCTGAGAGCTGACCTTTGATGATGATTGATAAGTCAACTGTGTGAACGCAGTAAAGAATATCAGCCTTGAGCAGAACTGAGGCATCACAGAGCTTTTATGTATTTACTGGAATCTTCAAGACGGACATCTCCGGTCCCGACTGTTTTCTTCTCTGTGCCTCACATGTAGCATCGAAATGAAAATGACTCCCTCTGATTCTGTTGCTTTTGTACAGATGCGCCCAGAAGCTGCTTCACTTCATTGTCCAGACATTATTCATCAATCAGAAATGTAATGTATCAGTCTATTGGAGGGAATAATGGGTCTGCATAGCTGCGGCTCATAATGAATAATAATGTAATTGCTGGTTTCTTCCTTTTAAATGGATAGTTGGCAGCCAGAGGGATTCAAATAAAAGGCACTTATTATGGTGTTGAAAGGAGAAGCTGGCGGACGTTTCTACGTTCCTGCCATGAAGCGTGTAAGAAAACACTCAGCAGAGTCTGTTTGATTCTCTCTGTCCCTCTGCAGGAGTCTAAGCTTTCAGCAGAGGTTGTCACCTCTCCATCACTGGATGTTTTCCTGCCCGAAGACGAGGACAACCCATACGAGTCGGTGACCACTGCCGTCACACGCAAACCCAGCTCCCTCGATATCAGCCACCAGCTCAGCACCTGTTCACGCAATGGTAGGACGGAGAAACCCACACTGCTTTATTTTGAAGGCCTCTTACAGTGACTCAAATGTCCTATTCTTCAAACATAAAAAAATGAATTCTTTCCTACATAAGTGAATATGGTCATGGAAGGAGGTGGTGCATCAATGACGGCTGCTTATTTGGTGCCATTTTAAGAATAATTGGTTCCAAAGTACAGACAAGCTCTTGGCAACACAGTGTTACTGTTTGTATCTGAATGACATCACATTAAGGTAACATTCATTATCATTTTCAGAAATACATCTTCATCTGAAGGACAGGATGGGTTTTCAGTAGAGGTGCAGCAACTGATCTGATGGCCAACAGCTGTCTTATCAGCTGTGACCAGCATTGGGCCAATATTGTTTTTTTTTTCCTCAGTGCATGCATGGTGTTCACGGCCTTGACATTTCTTATTTTGTCTGTTTATGCAGCAGCTTATCATACTGAGAAATCGATTCCCTCCCCACATTAAGAAGCCAAAAATGAAGCCAGTCCAGCATACAGGATGCAGCCTCTGCAAAGTTTTTGTGTGCAGTTCGAATGAAAAGGGAACCAGAACTGGTCAAAATGAGTATTAGTAGCTCAAACCTTCAAGGAAATGCACTCGGTGCATCGCTGGTTGTAAGCATGCGTTCGGTCACGTCTTTAATATTTGATATAATCCAATAGGCGACCCCCGTCGGTGGCCTGCTGGAGCTCTGTCACTACAGTGGACCTGGACACTGAAGTTCAAATCTTTATTATAAAGCAGATGACGATCAAACTGCAGAATTTCACCGAACCATCAACACATAATAATGTAATACTATTAATAAGACAATACTATGAATAATAGCAACAAAGGGTACTGATATATTGATAAACCCTAACAGTACCATCTCTAGTCTGAGGTGCACCTTTATTTCAGATTATCAAAGTCTAATCCCTTATTTTTAAACCAAGGATCAAAGTGTTTTGTCACATGATCCAGAATCAATTTAGCGATCTCAACATTATCCCATGTTGGATTAATGACTGCGGACTGAAAATACCCGTATTTCAGATCAGATCCAGGACAGATTGTCAGCAAAAGTGTCCAGGCAGCCGCCGAGCTGTAGCCAGCCTGTTGTGACACCAGCTGATTGTTCAAAATGTCCAAAAACCCAAAACATCTCAGAATGGTTGGCTACCAACGATGTATATAAACATACTGCCGGACACGTGCTTGTCATGATCGTCGCTGCCATCTGCTCGTCTCTCTGCTTTCTTTCACAATATCTGTTTCTTTCTACACACTGAATTTGGGCCAGTCTTTTGTTTCTCCCGCCTCCTCCTTTAGATTTTTCTCTTTAGGGGTTCCCACAGCCGATCAGCTGTTTCTGTTTGGGCCTTTTTGACAGAACAACATGCCATATGGAGCCATCGGGCTCACCTGTCTCACAACTTATGAGCTTCTGGCTGTTGTCAAGATCACGACTTTAGTAGAACTGAACCTGCTGAAAGTGAAATGTTTTATGGTAATGAACAATAGTGGGAAAGGAGAGAGAGCATTTTTCAGGTTGCATTATTTAATTTATAAATGCATTATTTAGGAAAGATTTATTGCCTAAGGGATGTAAATCCTGTCAAAGCAGAAGTACAAACCTAACGTAGCCAGTCAGTTGTTTATCCAGGTTCAGTGTGTGCTGGATGTAAAGTCATCCTCCGGGCTCCGACCTCGCTCATCACTTGTTTGCTCCGCGGTGTTGCGCTCCGACGCCCATGACGATGAGAACCCACAAAGTCCTCTTCCATTTCCATCGGCTCTTATAGCAAAGCTACACACTGCAGGTTGTCAGAGCAACTGCATTACAAGCTGGTGAGTCACCTGTATGTTGTCATGGGAACGGTCTTGGTAGTGGCACCCCCCTACTTTGCTCCTCCACCCCACAAACAGCAGAGCTGAGAAAGACAGATGTTAAGGGTTATGTGTGTGTTACCTTCTTGTTTACTAGTTGCGTCTTGCATACGATCAGCTGCAGGGTAGTGGCGAGTTTAGACGTCTATATGCAGTCCAGAATGTGTATATGAACCAGAGGGTTAGTTGCTTTATGTCAGTTTAAGAGTCTGTTGGTGGAAAATTGCTCCACTGACGTAAGTGAGCTGTGTGGGTGTTGTATTTCTTCTCATCTTTCTGAGCGTTATTACCTGGCCGAATGAAAGGGAGAGAGAGAGGGAAACTGGCTGAGAGACAGAGGGAGAGGTGTGAGGCTGAGCACCCTACGTTTCATGTTATTGAAAATTACTACAAATGCAGCATAAGTGCATACAGGCTGCAGATGTCGTCTTGTTGCAGAGAAAAGTGCTGAGGAAAAGCAGGCAGATTGTAGTTTGAGCTGCTGAAGTTGGAGGCTTGGCTCAGGCTGAGGCATCTACATGAATGTGAAATTGTGAGGCAGCAGGAGGGGAAATCCTGGATTCCTGCTCTTGAGTCCAGTCACATGTCAGGCTAATTGGATATGGGTGTGAGTCAGCCTGCCTTTATCTGCTTCTGAGAGGAAGGATGTGGTGATGAAGGAACGGGGAGGGTAGAGGGATTGAGACGAGAGGGAAAAGAAAGACTGGAGAAGGAGTCTTGGTGCATTACACTGCAAAAAATGAACTTCCTCTCAGTGAACTTGTTCCGGGCTTGAAAGTAAGAGTGGGATATTAAGTATATTTTTTTGCATAACTCTATCAATTATTAATGCTCAGGTAGAAGGTGACGAGCTGAGTTTAGGGAGATTAAGTGGCGGCATCGGAAAAATATGAGCAAAGTGTGAAGTTTTGTAAGCTACCTGACAAATGCAGATCTGAGGTGGGAACTTTTAAAAACGACTTTCGATGGATGACAACCAGGAAGCAGAGGGAATAAGTTCACACCACTATAACTCCGACAGGCTTGACTGAAGTATGAAAGAGCGACATACTTCTCATGACGTATCAGTGGAGTGTGTGTGTGTGTGTGTGTGTGTGTGTGTGTGTGTGTGTGTGTGTGTGTGTGTGTGTGTGTGTGTGTGTGTGTGTGTGTGTGTGTGTGTGTGTGTGTGTGTGTGTGTGTGTGTGTGTGTGTGTGTGTGTGTGTGTAGGAGTGGAGGATAAGTCATGTTGCTGGAGCAGCCGAGCTGTCTTCCTCTTTCAGTTTCTCCCTTCAGTGGTTTAAACTGGGATTACCGATTTCCATCTCATTCTGTATTTTGCACATCCATAAATCCCCTTTGGTCTTCCTTTTCTTCCTCATCTGCCAGCTCCATCTCCAGAATTCCTCTACAAATGTCTTCACTACCCATCCTCTTTACGTGTCCAAACCATCTCAGATTACCATCTCCCTTTATCTCCAAGATATCTAACCCAGACTGTCCCGTTGATGTGCTGTTGGTTTTATTTTTTAATCGTATCTATAATCTTCACTTCCAAAGAAAATCCTAACATCTTCAGCTGTGCCACCTCCAGCTCAGTTGCTTTCAGTGCTGCTGTCTCCTTATCATCTTTTGAATCTTTCCTTTCACTCTGGCTCTTGTTCTTCTATCACAAATAATTCCAGATACTCTTCTCCATCCTGCTTGAACTCTCTTCTCAGCCTCTTTTCCACATTCCCTGTTGCTCTGCGCCATCCCAGTCTGCACAGTGTTTTAAGTCTTCACCTTCTTCACCTTTGCTCCTTGCATCCCCACTGTAACGGTTGGAGAAAGGTGACATAAAACATGAAGTTAAGCTCAAAAGTAATCTTCTCCTTAAAAATGTATAAATTTAAATATCTATAAAGTAAGTGGACAAATTCTCACCAAAGTTGAAAAATGTATTTCAGGATTTCGGTTTTGTTGTAACCCTCCGTACTGACACGTGCACCAGAAAGATGAGGTAATATTTAGGTTTGTTTCATGACACTTTATAATGAAATTCTCTGTTACACTGAAGGGAAATCAAGATGAGTCTTTGAATATTACAGAGACACATAATTAATAACAAAAGCTTAAAACATGACACAGAATCCGCCCTGATAGCTGGGAAATGTACTTTGACACAGCCATTAAAGTTATTATTAGTTTTTCCAAACCAGATCCAAAACAACAACCAAAAGCAGTGAAAAAGTTTAGAGTTTTAACTGTTGTATTGTTTTACTTCTTAAAACATACGATGATGCACTTTAAACTCAGGAGATATTGTTTCTATTCAAATCAGTAATACCTTTTAATCCCCAAAGAGAAATGAGATAAAAGGCTTTTTAAAAGAAGCATAAACCCTTATTTACTAAATGTAGTTATGCAGGGTGTATTACGGTAAATGGTGTTTGCGCGGTAAGCCCCGCTCCATCCACCTGTCCGCTGTCCTGTCTGCTGCCGGCAGGTACGATCTGCTGCAGTGTCGCAGCTGTGCAGATGGAGACACTCGGCTCTCCGCAGCTTCAAACAATCAAGGCAGCTTTATCAACTTCCATCTGCTGACTGTCACTCAGCGTGGCTGCAACAGAAACACCGGGGACCTGTTGGCACCGCAGCTGCCACCAAAAACAATTTCCTCCGTTTCATGTCTCTGTGTTTTGGATTTCTTCCTCCCCCTCCTTCTCTCTTTATTTTACTTTATCATCCTTATTTCTCCATCTCTTTCAGCTGCTGCCCTGAGGTTTTTATCACCCTAATAGAGAGACAGTTCAACTTCAGATATTCAGTGCTCCGCCACTGCACTGCATGTCCCGCGATGCCACACATGTTACTCCTGACAGGAAATTATGGAATAATCTTCTTTGTAATACAATCATGCAGAGTAGAGACTTTAGGGACTAAGCCTGGAGGTCAGTGTGCTGGAAGGGCAGTGATTTTGCACATTAAGTTGGGATTATACATGCTTTATGGGTTGGATTTGTTTGAAATGAGGGAATCCATTTCTGTTGCACCACTTGCCTGCAAAACACTTTTGTTGTAAATTAGTGAGATTTAGTTTTTTTTGAATATGCATGAAGCATGCTGGTTTAGTATGCAAATATATGATGTGGGCATGTAGCACCCAGGTGTATTAAAGTCATATGATGTATACATAGACTTTTACATGACTGTTTATTGTTATTTTTTCACGTTTGAGGGATTTAGCCTTGTGTTCTTGGTTCTTCAATTGTATTGAACAGTTCAGAGGTTTGTTATGATTTGAAACAAAAATCCCCAAGTTGTTGTACTAATAGCAAAATGGCAGATAAAATGAAGTATTGAAGATGAATTGTGACATTTAGGGTAGAAAGTTGGAAAGATTGCAACAAGGAGCATGCAAGTGAAGTTTTCAACCTCTGCCACTGCTGTTGGCATCTGTGTTTATGTTGTGCTTAATGGTCAAAAGGTCAGAGCCTTTTTCTTCTCTTCAGTTCTCTCCCGCTGTTCATCCTTGACCTCTCCTCTTCAACTCCTCTGAGTTGAAGTGTTTTTCAGATCATCAGCTGGTCTTTGGAAAGTTACTCGGCTGCTTCCCAATGAAAACAACTTTCTGTTGTCATGGATACCCATCATAACAAATGTTTAAAAAGAAATGTCAGAATTATCTGTAGAAATCATTCAGGCAACACAGCATCCAAAACAGCATGGAAGCAATGAATTTTAAAAATCATAAATTAATTAATTTGTAATTAAGGAAAAAAATGCTTCAACCAAAAATCTAAAGCGGATGCAAAGAGACGGAGCAGCTGGCACAGGTTACAGGTCGAGAACCACCCACTTTTCTACTTGTTTCTGTCACATGTGGCTTGTGTTTATGGTCATTTAGCCATTTATTAGTGGTATTAATCCACTCCATTTGTAAGATGAGCCAATGCATATGTAGATGTGTGAAGTGCAGTATGCTGTAGGGAAGATCCTGATGTGCAGAATGATTCTGTATGATTTCATACAGTTTAACGTAGTTCTGTAAATACGTTTAATGCCAATATTTATTATCCATTGAACCCAAATGAAGGTCCCTATCACTGTAATAACATCTTGCTTAATATGCGGTCTAAATCATATTGTTCCTGAAAAGAAAGATGTGTTATATATTACTCCACTGTGCAAAGAAAAGGGTGAGAATATACCCTTTTTTTCTTAACCATCAGATTTTTGTTTTAGTGGATACTGAATTGCTATTAACAAAAAATGTTTACGAACGATGACTTTATTGTGTTTATTACGCTCTCCCACTACAACTTTCCCCATCGCGTCTCTTTGATGGATTAAAGTGTGATGTTGCTGCGTCTCGGCTCATTTATCCCACTCTGCTTGGAGCTGGAGCAGCTGGAGGATTAGAGTGGCTAATGGCAGCCTGAACTGGCTCTTGAGCTTTGACATTAAAAGGGTTGAGGCACACGGACTTGTTGAAAGAAAAGCAATGAAGTGTTGTCTTTGTTGACAGCCAGAGGAAACATGGTCACACTGCCATAGTTGCACTTTTTTTTCAGAACTTCTTCAATCCCCATTAACTTTAGCCTGTTAAATCGAGTCATGGAGTTGATTGATCCAAATCTCTGATTTTGGGTTTTCTTTTTTTTTCTTCTTCTAAAAATAGCCCTGATTTATATGTAATCATGTCTTTATTGTTCCTAGTTTCCTGCTTCCCAACACTGCCTCCAGGTCTTAGCCTCCTATTTTTAGTGTATTGTTTTAGTTTTTTTTTAGAAAATACAACATATTGATGTAAAGTTTATTAATATAAATATTACACATTCTCTTTGTTTTTGTTTTTTTATCAGAATGTGATAAGTGGTTGGGTGTATTACTGCATCCACACATACTTGGAACATAAAATATACTAATGATGCTGTTGCTTTTCTTTTGTTTGATAAGTAAGACTAATGAATGTTTGCCAAGATCTTGCATTCATCTGGAAGCACACTTCTTCTCCACAGTCCTGCACACCTAAATCAAGGAGTTGTTCCACTTGCTTTAGATTTACAGAGAAATTCAGTGTTTGTGAAAGTCCTGGCTTTATCTGTGCTTTTTATCTGCATAGATATTCTGCTCTCTGGAGGGCTAGACAAACCAAACTATTTAAATCTGCTGAAACATGTTTAAGTATAACTGTTTTGTGATTCTTTGAGAGATATTTCTCAGCCTTGCACGTATGAATGTAGAGAGACGAACTGTAAATGTATAACTATTGACATGGAAACGAATATCTTTGGTGGAGAGGGCCGCCAGTCATTCCTGCAGCAGAGATGCACACGCGTACACATTCCACATCCATCATCAAAGCCACGGCGCTGACAGGCTTCTCTGTTGTGCCGCTGTGCACCAGGCGCGCATCGAATCCTGGCCGACTCCTTCTCTCCTGTTGGTATACTGTTACATCTGTAAAGTTGGTTCTCAATATTTAAGAATCCATTAGAATTAAATTAACTTTTGCAAACACGGTGTGTTTTTCTTGCTCATTTGCTCCATTTTTCCTTCTCTTTATTGAAAAAGTAACTCGGGATGTTTCCCTTTGTCCTCCTTATCTTTAAGCAACAAACCCTCCAGCAAACCTGAGATGGAAGTGAAGAGATGGCTTTCTCTGACGGGGATGTCATCCGGTCTGGATTTGTTTTTAGTCCTAACTGGGAATCGCATCGTTCTTTGACTCTTGTTTGTCTGATAGGTGGAAGCTGACGGAAAGCTTGACTCACGTGTGTGTGTTTGTATGTCAACATCTCTGACAACAGTATAATGGCAGCAGTGTGTGTGTGCGTGTGTGTGTGTGTGTGCGTGTGTGTGTGCGTGTGTGTGTGTGTGTGTGTGTGTGTGTGTGTGTGTGTGTGTGTGTGTGTGTGTGTGTGGGGTCTCTTCCAGTTAATTAAGACGAATGTTTTGTCCCTCTGAAATTTAATTCAGGCTATTTCAGCACTTCCTTTCTCTGTCTCTCCTTCCTTTTCCTCTCCTCTCTTAAACGTTTCTACACTGGGGAAATTAACTCCACTCTCTGAGGCTGCACACACACTGTGTAGCTGAGACAGACGTCAAACTTGAGCGAACAGCAGTTGTATTTTCCTCCTGTGGATATTTTGCAGGTTTTAAGCCTTGTCCAATTACATATAGCTTGCTGCCTACTTTTCTGTCTAATGCAGCCGTGTTTGATAGCGGATTACGGAGTAGACGTGGTCTCGAGCATCACTCTTCATTTCTCATTTTGTTCCAAATGGCACAAAAGAGCAATTAGTGTAACGTTAATTTTAATTTTAGATCTCCTTAAAATATGTATAAAAGTTCCTTTTAATGACCAATATGAAGTGTTATTGAAATTACTTGACACCAACTAAACATGTTGGCATTTTAGAGAGAACTCATTATTCTTTATCCTGGTTAATCAGACGTGTTCCTTCTGCTGGAGGAACTGCTCACACACACGTTTGAAAATTTTATTTTAGATATGAAGTGATGTCAAAAGTTTCCAAACAATTGGATGGGATTCCTATTAATTTTGGCACAGAACTCCCAAAACTGAAGGTGCTTAATGCAAACTCTTAGTTAGAGAAGTTAATACGTTACAAGCATGTGATTTTGTTCCCTAATAACCTGTTAAGCTAGAAAAGTAATATAGTAATGACTGTTAAAGGAGCAATGTGAAGCCAAAAATTAAATTTATACTCCACATTTCAATCTAAATGCGGGGCAGTACAGCTGCGTAAAGTGAGGCGGTGTACCCTCGGGTAAGAAGAGGAAATAAAACGCAGTCCCTCTTTGTCCATTTTACGGTGTCACCATAGTACCTTGAATTAAACTACAGTCAAAAATGTTTGGCGACACAAAAACAGCAGCGGGTTACTTACCAATCTAAAAGAAACGTTGGAGGTTCCACATCAAACTTCATTTCTTTGCTGTCCATGAGAGGAAGACGCTGTTGATGTTTACTCTGGTTTTAGTCCTGTTTTTATCCGTACAGCAACGCTTTGAATGTTTTTGACATCACAAAAACGAAACAAAGCTTTTGACAATCTTCCTGCATCTCACTCTTTATTTATTTATTTTTTCCAAGGTCACTTGTCCCATGTAAAGGCGAGTGAGGGGGAGCCCGGTAACCATGGCAACTGCTCAACAGGGCCCACACCAGACTGCTCGCCCCCCTCCCCTGACACGGCCCTGAAGAACATCGAGAGAGTCATCCGCCCACAGGTGAGTGTGCACACATGCTAATGAATGTGTTGTGGGGCACCTGATGCATTATTGAACATCACAGCATCCACCCTCCCACACACAAATAAACATCTCTATTTCTCCCCACCAATTGCTTTTGTTTCTTCTACATTTGTCTCCTTATGCTGCTCAGTCATCATTGGTATCACGCAGTAATCTGGAGGATTATCTTGGTTTTTTTGTTCATGCCGTACAAGAAATAATATTGTGATATTAAAAGCTGCACACAAAGCTTTAAAACAAAGGTTTGTGTGACTTACTGCAGTTGTTCTGTGACTGTGGATGCAAAACACCTGCATACGCAGGCGGTTTTGTAAGAAACGCCTGCTATTAGGGATAGAAATTTAATTAGTCTCAAACTCCCTGCATGAGTACACCAAGCATGTGAAAATGATAAAAGCATGCAGCTCCTAAGTGATTAAATATGAAGCAGCTGAACTTTTTTTCCTGGTGCTTGAAGATGTTTAATTTTTTATCTGAAAGGCTTTTTTACTTCCGATTCCCTGGTGAGGACTTTTGAGGCTCATAAGCCTTTAGGATATTCACACATATCAAGATCAAGAAAAATTGCATTTTTTTTTCTTTAAGGAAATTTGTCCTGAGCAAAAGTGCATTTACAGTTCTGCTTCATAATATAGATATAAATTGAAACTTAATAAATGAATGATTAAAGCCAGCATAAAAGAAAGGCCAGGAATCATGAAGTCAAGAATAGTGGTTTCAAGAAATGCAAACAAGGCAAAACATTGTTGTTTTAGCCTTAATCGTGCCCCCAAACCACTACTTCTCAATTAACTTAAAGCTGAATGATGTATTATTGTACAGTAAAGTTATGGATGTTTTCATTTTATGTGCAGTTTTTACCTGCACGCATGTATATTTCCCCTCACACTCTTATAGTGAAACTCCCTCTTCTTGATATAGATTGGCCAGTGTTCAGTGTTGCCTCCAAGCCTTTCCTTCCTCATTCCCCTCCTTCTAACATATGGCAGATAAGTTTTAACATACGTTTGATCTTTGTATTGCTAAAGTAAAAGTTTGGCGTTGATAACATGGATCCGGAGGGAAAGGCAAATCCTGATGCCCTGAAGCTGAGGCGGTTTCATCATCTTTGGTGGATGTGATGATACTGAAATGACTCGCATATATGTGGAAACCAATAAAAAAATCTCCATTCTGATTATTTCAGGAGAGAAACCCCCCCGGGTTGCCAGAGTAATAATAGAGAAAATATCTAATATGTGTCAGATTTGTCATCAGAAACGGGCGACGGTCCCTGCATTACAAACAAAACAAGGCTGTGTTTTGCTTCTGTATCAGACTTGTACAATAACAGATTCATATGTCACTGGTCATGAATAACTTTGAATCAGCTTTCAACAATTAAAATGAACAAGTCAGCCTCATTAGTGACTTGAGATGACTGTATTCCTCTGCTTTTTTACTGGCTGGATGGTATCAAACATGGAAACATGTTTTGCACCTCGATAATTAAAGGTAGTTGTTCTCTCCCTGGGAGGATGATGCGTGACATAACATTTAAAAAATAAAAAAAAAGGAAAGATAATTCCACAAAACAGCGTGTTCACTGTAATCATAAGCAAACTTATCAGGGGAGCTTGGTAATTAGCTTGTAAGTATACGCCGTCTAGGCTCTTTTGCGAGTTTCATTATCACGTTTTCGTCTTTGAAAATGAAGTCTTGTCTTTATTAACTTTAAGAGTGAGAGTTTTGGGGATAATGACATAAAAGTGGTGTTTTTGTGTGACCTGCAGATCCGTTTCTGTTAGTTAAGTTGAGAGGAAGCTTGGAGGCGGCGGCGCTTTCTCAGTCGCTGGTTCAAAACTGACAAACGAGCTGCTTTCACGCTTCAGGCAGACCGACTCACTTCCCGTTTCCTTTTCACTTTGGCTTTTAAATCAGTTTGAGAGCTTATTTTAGTGTTTTATCCTATTGTTTCATTTTTGTTTCATGCTTTTACATTCACATTTGTTGTTTTTTTTCTGTGAAGCCATGTTTGTGCATTAGGTTTTTGTACGCAGTACAGTATAGTTTGCGATTGTACAGTATGTAATGATGTCTGTTTCCATCGTCAAAAGTTGTGAAATGGATCAAAATTAGAATCTAATCTTGCTGTTAGGAAACAAAACCAGGGGAACGTTACTCTTAAAGGTGATGCTGCAGTCGGAAAAGGATCTCGTCCTTTATGTGGCACGACAATACACAATTACAGCCAGATATCCTCAACTATTGTCCTTTTTTAATTGACCTACATTCTCCCCGTTTGATTTAAATTGACTGGAAACGGTGTATTATGGGTATGATGTCACACTGTTGCATAACAGAGGTAGCTGCGGCCATCCGGACCCAACCTGAGCTGCACCGCTCAGTGAAACGTGGCTGCCGAGATGGGCAGCTGCGGTTAAACCCACAACGTCTGCACTCCCTTACTCCTAATCCCAGAAGTCATCTCGTCCTCCCTTGTTTTCCTGCCTCTCCTCTCCTTTATCATAAACCAATCTGTGGCATGTTCACTGATGTCTGTGGAGGGATCCTGCGGTGCCCAGCGGGACTCTGCTCAGCTTGACGCGCACATAATCACGGAGCGCCAGAGTTCAGCTTTATAATGCATAATTAATATCCGAGAATTAATTTAATTTCATTTTAGTGCTCCCACTGGCTATTCCAGCAGTACACATTCAACACTTGGGTTCACACATTAAAAAAAAGCTCATAAGTGTTACTGTATTAGTTAGCTGAAGAAGTTGTTAAAGTGCCATTCTGCGCTCTTTGTCATCATCTCTATTATTATTATTAAGATGCTTTCACACTCCCAGGGGCGGTCCAGTAACGACAAGGAATATACTCTTGATGACCCATTATGAAGATTTGAATCAGTTGAATAAGTAAGTTGTGTAGTCTTTGTTTTGTTTTTGTTCTTAAATAATGTCCAAGAATAGGATTAAGCCAGATAAGTGTCCTTGGACAAAAACTGAACGCTGGTTCTTAGAATCAGCAGGAACCCTTCTTGCGTTGCGCGGCCTCCGTCCGTCCCACCGTAGCAAAAGCGTCTTAAGGCTGTTACAGTAAATCAGTGTTCTTGGTTATTTTGCTCCCGACAGCCGTGTTTCCCAGACAATACTCCCGCATTACTGACCAGAAACTAGTCTCTGGCTAAAAAAGAAAAAACAAACGATCACACAATGTTGACTGAAAATCCACAGGCTTCCTGTTTGGGCCAGTATTAATGTCTTCATCCTTTTGCTTTTTGTCCAAACTGGCTGCTGGAAGAGCAAGATCTCCACAAGCTCTTGGTGGCATTAATGAGCAGATTGGATGTGAAACACAGAGGACATGAAAGGGATGAATGACTCGGGTGGCTGCGCTGCATCATGGGGTTATCAGTTTCATACCCACTGGCTCGGTGTCCTACTTTGCTGCTTGTGTGAATCTGTGTGCAGCATTTGAATAACCATTACTTGCCTATGAGGCATTTTTGATTATAGAGGACACATGATAGAACTCGTGTTTGTGCCCACAGAGACTGGATCTGCGGTCTGAGGCAATCCCATGGTCACATCAGAAATAACAAAAGACACAGAAGTCTTCATGCTTAGACTTTCAGCAAGGGTGTGGAGGGGAGGACTCCAAGTCAGGGAAGCAGGAATAGCAGGAAAAACAAAACTTTATCGAAAGCTTTCTGAACAGGATGATCAGCAGATTTACAAAATCAGTAAAAGACTGGCAGGGAAACGGAGGCTAAGCGCGAGGAAACCGACCGGGAGCACAGAAATACGGATGAACTGACGAGAGGAGGAGATACGGGAGACACCAATCAGTTTCACAAGAAACGAGTGACAGCAGTCAGGAGAGAACGACGGATAGAAGCAAGCAGAAAGGTAAGGTCAGACGAAATCCCACAAAGGAAAACTCAGAGCAACGGAGAGTTAAAAAGAGTTAAAAAGTACAGTGTTTGAAAGTGTTTATGCAGCATTCATATAGCACTACCTGTTAAACATGAAGAGATACCCAGTAAATGGAGCCATACAGTAATATGTAACACACATTTCTATGCTTCAACATATCGCTGGATGCATGAATGCAGCAGAGTACACACAATGACTGTGACTGAGCAGATAACGTTTGTACCTTATGAATAAATTCTGGCACCTCCTCGGCGTGGAGACGGACCAGCTGGAGTCTCATCCTGAGGCATGAATAGTACAGATATTTATGATTTTTATTTTTGTTTTTTCCCTCATACGGAGGTTAAAAGGCTGCACAGTGACACATAAAACACTGTGCAGAGTACAGGACACGGCAGCACAGGACATCAAGAAGAAAGTTACCGGATAACTGATATGAATTCATTTGGACAATCTTCTCAAGGAGACGACGCTGCACTACAGTTGCTTATCCTTTATCGCAGCTCACTAAACAAAGGCTCTGGGTTTTAGTCTATATCTTAAAGAAACCATATGTGTTATGTGTAATTATGAGTGTAGTTGAGTTTTAAGTTCACATGGTAATTACAATAAACAAAACTGCAACGGAAAAGGCTGCCGGCCTCCAGCCGCCAAAAGATTTATAGTTTTGTGGAAAAGATGGGGGTTAGGGGTTACACAGAGGTTTGCTATAAACTGCTCATTTTCACATGTAATTTTATTTGCCTGAGCTACTGGTTCTTTACTAGCACCCCAAAACCTTTTCTTTTTTTTATTCTTTTTAAAGAAATGTTTGTGTGGTATCGTTTTCATTTAGGGACAGCCAGTCTGAGGAGGTCCGGGGCCACGTCTGGCCCCGGACAGCTCTGTTTTGTGAGCTGAATATCCTTTATTCTGAGAAACATCTTTCTTTTGTTGCTCGGGTAGTTTGAGCTCCACCGGAACATCTGAAAGACGCTGGAACCTCTGGGAAACGTTGGTGTGTTAATGTGCATGATAAATGAGAGCTGCTTTTTCAGACGGCGGCCTCAGAGGGGGAGCAGGTCGTATGCTCCTAATTGATAGGCTCAAACAAATACTAAAAGCTCTCCAATGGGACGTACACATCTTAGCTACATCCTGGCCTTTTCCACCCGTATTAAAGGATTTGTTTGCAGCATTTTGATGGTGTCGGTAAATCATGCAGTTCACTCACATCATTACTTCTGAGTGGAGAGGATTAGACGCCTCTACTGGCCTCGACGCTGCGTGTGCTTTTAAAGTTGTGATGGAAAAATGTTTTAATGTTTTCATGGAAAATGGAAAACAGAAGTCTAGTTACTTCCAGGGATGTAGGACTCGTCTTTCTAAACTAATTTGGTCTTTACCAAGTACAGTGGAAAGAGTGAAAATGATGCTTAGTCGAGGAGGATCCGTTATTGGTTTTATCCAGTCAGGGACGTGAGGCTTTCACACACGCTTCCTTTTACATTGTGATGCGCTTTGTGGATTTATTTTGGTAAAAAGATAAAATATGTATGAACAATGACATTACTGCTCAGTAGAAATTGCCTTTTGAGAGAAAGTAGACATGTTTATATGAATACATTTTGAAAGATAATCAAGAGGAAAACTTTTAAGTCATTTGAGTTGGAGTTAACTGAAAGTCATAATGTGTTTTCAAGTTTTTTTAAATGTTTTCAACAGAAAAAGTCAGCATGTCAGACGCTTTAGTTCGTGTAGATGTTTGGAGGGATGGGAAGTGATTCTCCTCAGGGGTCATGCCTGTTTGGATAGATGAAGGTTTGCTCCGCGGCTCATAAAGTGCGTTTGGACTTGTAGAGGAAGGACAGATGTACAAGTGTCAGTGTAGCGGTCAAATGCAGCTGCAGCTAGAAGCTGAACAAAGCGAAGCTTTTAAAAGTTTTTCAAAGAGAGGAACATGTGGAGGCAAAATTAACTTTGGGGACAATCCTAGAATGAATGTGGGAATGCAAAATCAAGGAGCAAACAGGATGATGCTTTTACTGTAGTTTGTTTTTGATGCATCTTTACCTTTGTCTTGTCTCCCTTTTGGCAAGTTCCTCTGAGCTTTTTTGTTTTTACATCAGTGTTTTTGCATCTTTCTGTGAACTTGCAAGGCAACTTAAATCCAAAGAAGAAAAGAGAGAATGTGACAACAGAAACAGAAGACTGGGACAAAGGCAAGCAGTGCTCCAATCAGTAACAATCTCAGCCAGAACTGTTGACATTTTAAGTTTTTTGGCATAGTTGCTGATATCTAAAGGGACATGATCAAAATGTTTGGTTTAGTCCACAAACGCTGTTTTAGCACTTCACCATAAAATGTTTTCTCTCAGCTTTTTTTGGTTCAAAACACCATTTTGGTCTCAATCGTTTGATTTTAGCGTTGGCTCAATGTCGGCTCTACGGCACTACGGTAATTTTTTTTATTATTTCTCCGTCCAGTCGACTTTTGAAACGGTCGGTGTCCAACCTCATAAACCCCCCCATCGGCCACGACAGGTTTGTTAGCCCGCTGCCTGTTTGCATCGTCTTTGGACGGAGTCTCATAATGTGGTGTGTTTGGATAAATGTGTGCAAGATTATGAAAAACCCACAATTCCAGAGAAAAGATTTAAAGGTCAAGTAATTCAAAAGGGATGTTTAGTTAATGAATTAGAGAAATACGATGTTGTCTGGTTGAGAGTTGGTGGCTGTTCTGGATTCTGTCGACGGGATTTTGAGTTTTCTGCTGCTCAAAGTATTAAACAGAAAGCGCCTGAAGTATTTTGCTTGGTAAAGTTCAGGGTCTTTGTCTTTACAGTTTTAAATGTATTACCGTAGTCTTGTAAATGTAACTGCTCACGTTCAGCCTCCAGATTCATAAAGGATGGTCTGGTGTTCGGTACGCTGAAAGAAGAGTTGAACACCTTTTCCTTAACATGTTGGAGTTGGTTCTCAACCACCCTTCAATATTTTTAGGTCGCGTCATTTAGTCAGGATCCTTGGAGCCTTGAAGCCTCAAAACTCTTGGCTTCATTTTGGATGAAATGATGAAATCATGAAGTTGGAGTTCTGTAATCTTCTTTAGGGTGATAACTTGAGTGGAATATTCCTTATTCCATAACCATGGCAGTTTGGTTTGGGATAGAGTTTTATAGCAGAAGAAAAGATTAAGAAGTGTCCGTTTTATTTATTGAATTAGTCTATAAAAGAGAGGGGAGGTGAAATTCTTTCACACCGTCGTGTAATAATCAGCTTGGTGGGTTTTATGTTTTCACAAAACCTCGTCATATGATAAACCTTTGACTCATCGGAGAACTGAGCATCAAAGGAAAGCTTCCCAAGAGCAGTTTAACATGTTTATGGTGTTTGTTCTGATAATTACACTGTGAAGTCAATGTTCTCTTCTTGATAATTAAATGCAATAAAGATGTCAGTTGGTCCTGTAATTCTGCAGGGAAAACATGATTTAGAAATGCTCAGCTGCGTGATAAGCGACACATTTTCAACCTCAGCTACCCAAGGGCATCATCTTTCCTGCACAGGCATGCAGCAGGTGTAAATATTTTTATTTGAACTTTCTGCATCTTCTTTTCACATTTTCCTCTCTGTCTTTCTTCAGCTTCTTATTTTGACCTTTTCCCTTTTAACTCTTTATGCCATATTTCATCTTTTCCCTGTTATTTTTTAGTTTTCGCCTCCATTGTTCCATCTTCTGAGTTTAATTCAGTCTATCTGGTGACTATTTCAGAGCCCAGTTCAAAAGCTCCGCTCTTTGGGAGGAGCATCCTCTCTCTCTCTTCTTCAAGCTCTTTTTGTCTTCTCATCCTCTCTCAACTCTGTTTTATGGCCTTGAGTCACAAAGAGGAGGGTGAAGGTCTCGTGAAGGTCGTCCTCTCGTGTCTGTCTCTGAATTTTTCACTCATTTTACATTCATGATTCACCATCGATTGATTTAGTTGTGCGAAACACACGCCTGCACACACACCGGCATGGTTATAACTGCATAAGCTGTTTTCTTTTTTTTTGTGTTTGTTTTTTTTAAAAACAGCAGCAGGTTCTTGAGAGCTGCAAATACCACATCATGTAAGATTTGTTTACCTGATGTCAGTCACTCGTCCTGGTTCTCGCTGTATCGTTCAAAGCTCGCTGCTCTTTTCACCTCTAAGTTTGTTCATCTCTAATTTTCAAACTTGCTTCCCAGTTTTACAGTATGAAAGTAATATTCAAGCATTAAAGTGTAGCACAGATAATGAAAGCAGGAAAATCTGAATATCAACTAAGCTGCTCTACCTGGAAGCAAATTGACTACAGCAGATGTTTTCTAATACTCGGATATACCGCGTATGATGAAACGGTTTTGTCTGACTTGGGTCATTGATTGCTTTCTCTGATAATTATGTTAGTTTGTTTCTGGATGTAGACGTCAGCTGCTGCAGCGGTACCGAGCAGAAACACCCGGCTGTGTTGCTGACAGATGAAATGAATCGGTCTCATTTCTTTTGAGAGTCATTTCCTTAAGTTTGGTATCTTCTTTTCTTCTTTTCTTCTTCTTCTTTCCTGATCTTTTTTGAAGCCACATTTGCTGTATTTGATATTCTCCTCACATGCCAACACCAGCGAACACGTTTATGTTCTTGGGAGGAGTAGCTTCAGAGGCAGGTCTAAAGTAAAGGGGGTTGTGTTTTAAAAATCTTCATCTCGTACCCAACTTTTAAAGAATTATATTTTTCTTTTTTTTTTTCCTAAAAGAGCTTTTCCTGTAAGAATAAACAGCGATGTCTGTGAGTCTTGAGCCCAGCACTTACTTTTACTAGACAAGAGTCTCACTTCAGCTTCCTCTCACTTACTCTTCTTGTCTTGCTTTTAGCCCAAGCAGCGCACGTCTCTGTCTTCGTCTCTGGATGTCCAGAGGCCCATCAACCACAGCTGTGAGCCCAGTGAGGTGAGCTCTTCCCTGGGCTACGCCAGCTTCAGCACCAGTCCCCCTGCCAGCCCTCCTCTTAGCCCCAACCAGGAGGACTCTGCAGGTTCCAACGACGACTGTCATCTCGCAGGTAAAGCCCTCAGAGACCCACTATGCTCCCCAACATGACATTTAGCATTAACAGCTGTGTGTCAGCTCCAAGATAGGACGTGATGAACTCCTAGTTGAAAGCCCTGACCTCTGACCTCCCACGTCTCATCTGAGAAGGAGCAAAGTGAGGGAGGAATCCTTGTTGCAGACAAGATCATTGACCCTTGCAGAAGTATCATGGTTCACCTTAATATAATTAATTTTCTACATAAAGTATCTTTTCTTACAAAGTGCAACGTAGCTTGAGTTGGAAGGAAGAGGATTGGACAATCTGTGTAACAGCTTGAAATATCGAATCCTCTGTGTACATCCTGCTGCGGACTGACTGAGCGCTTGTGTTGAGTCAATACATTGAGTGGCTTTTTCCTTGGGGTGGTGCTTTATATTTCACTGGTATAACAGGACATCTTTTTTTCTTCCTGCTGAGTTTCCTCTAAGTGCCATCCCTGTTGATTAATTGATCTAGAAACGCAGTAACTGTGGGAGCAATATAAACATCAACAACATCCGATCTCAGGAAGAACTGAGGAGGATGGAGAGACCACAGCATGAAAGCTGGATGCCAACTCGCGACAATATGTCAAAATAGGCAAAACATAGTTGTTATTTTAGCATATTCTGAGTCCACATTTTTCCCATGACAGGTGCGTACGTACAAGCTATGAGATCCTTCGCCCTGGCACCTTCAACCCCGGTACAACTGAAGTGGCTGTTTGGCCCACTTAACCATTGCAAGTTCGACTTGTTTTCGTGGGGTTTTGGACTCAAACACGGCTGTCTTTTGTCTCCGAATCTGAGGAGGTGCTGTTGATATACTGGGACAATATGCAGGTGGAAAGAGAGTTATCTTGTCCACGTTTGAGGTTTGAGGTTGAGTGGAGGTTGTTCGCTTGTGGATATAGAAGGTAGTGGGGGGATGCATCTGTCGTAACGAGGAGGTAGCTGAGCCAGAAGCCAACACTGATGATCTACTGCTCAGTCTACCTGTCCAGCCCTCACCTCAGTGTCGAGCTGTGGGGAGTCATGGAAAGAGTGAGTTTGTGGGCAAAAGTGGTCAAAGCTTTGAAAATAGCGTGAGAATATTAGTGATCCAGAGGATTATTTGAAGGTGGTTTGTTTGGACAACTGACCAGAAGGCCTTCCAGACACCTCCCAGAAAAGGTGTTTTACAGACGTCCTTCCAAGAGGAGGCTTGGGATTGCTTTGTTGTCCTTTCTAGAAGAACTGGAGCAGGTGGCTGAGAGGATGAAGTTCTGGAGATCTCTGCTTGATGGATGGATGGATGGATGGATGGATGGATGGATGGATGGATGGATGGAATGGAAGGATAGATGGATGGAAGGAATGAATAAGGGATATGGAAAAAAAAATCATGCAACATTTTTAAATATTACACAAACCCAAATATAACACAGACCCTTGTGATTGAATATTTTTCTATTTTTTTCCATTTTTTAGATTCCAGAAATCTTCCCGCTCTGCACTCTTTTATTATATTTGCGGTAGTTGACGGCCCCACATCATCTTACATATCCCTCCAGTCAGCTAGATTTAACATGACTATCAATATTTGCTGATAACATTTTGTACTCCATATAAAAGAACACAAAAGGAGAAACTCTCCACTATTTGCCTCATTGTGACATCGAGCTCAAAATGCCATGCCAAGACATGTTTTGGCTGCAGTCAGTAAATAATGGTGCAATCATCAGTAAAGTACCTGCTGCAACCCCGAGTCATTGATCGACATCTGACAGGGACGCCTGCCAAACGCAGATGCAGCAGGACCAGGTTCAGAATCGTGCTGCGATCTTGTAGGCACTAGTGTATTATTATGCCTCTTTAACAAATCCCATATGTTAGTAAATATTGTCCACATTGTCTGTGTCACATGTGTCTGCCTTAAATCTTTTTCTTTAAGAAGCTGCAATTAATCATTCTGGGATGAAATTTACTTATATGTCTTTTTCAGCTGCTGCTTTTTTAATTCAATTCAATAGGCTGCTTGTAAATGATTTAATATCTACCATTATCACATGTTTTGATGTTTTTATAAATGTATTTATTTTTGTGCTAAAACAACATTGTAATGGACCTTTATTAGCTATACTTTTGTTTTATAAATGAAATCAACTTTAATGATTCAAGATTTCTTTTTCTCTACTACATTTCTTGTGATTGGAACATTTGGTTCACTGCCTGATATCATCCTGACCTTCATGTTTTTAGTGTCATTTCCTAGTCAGTTGCTTGTGTTTCCATAGCAACAAAATTTCTTGTTGTCATGGCAAAGTGGTGGCCTTGGTGATAGTTAGTTGGTGATGTAGTTAATACTTCCTTCTCTCACCTGGCTTTCAGTCCAGCTGTCCTTCACACCTGCTGATATCAGGAACCAGCAGAAGAGCCGGAGCAGGCGAAGTCAATTCGGCAGGATGCATTTCATTTCCGTGTGTGTGTGTGTGTGTGTGTGTGTGTGTGTGTGTGTGTGTGTGTGTGTGTGTGTGTGTGTGTGTGTGTGTGTGTGTGTGTGTGTGTGTGTGTGTGTGAGAGAGAGAGAGAGCGAGAGAGAGCTCGTTTCATCTGAGAGAAGTTCAGAGGCTCATCCAGACTTTGATGTGTGCAGAGCCTGAAATAAAGGATAAATGATCAGTCCACAGGTGGCTGCGTACATGGACCCCACACAGATTAAAAACTGAGTGAGACACATTCACTGTTTATTCCTATTGAACCACTGGCCTGATATTTACTTAACAAAAGTCTTTTATCTCACCTCTTGAACCTACTCACTAAATCTTGGCCTGACACTTGTCAGACTGGTGTCTTCTGAGAAGCAGATGTTGATCAGAGTCTAACAGTACCTGTTCTTCGCTAAGTACACATTAATATGCAGCAGTCTTGATGGATCCTCTGTATAATTGGCCCTTTTGAGTAGATGCATGAGCGATTATTTAGACCTGGTATAAAAGGAACATTGAAATAACCTCAATCCTATTATATTGTAGGGAATATCAATCTTCATTAGGGACCAAAACAACATGAAGTGAAGTAGTTTTCATGGTGTAAAGTAGTTTTTTTTGTTTGTTTTGTAAGGTTTTGACTCTTGTGTTTTTCTTGGGATCCTGGTTTTGTTAGTCTGTTTCCTGTTTTATTTTGGAAGTCTATCTCTTGGTTTCTGTTGACTTCCCTTCTTACATCACTCCTAATTGTTTGCGCCTGTGTCTTGTCAGCCCCGTGAGTACATTCAGTTCGGTTCCAGCCATCTTACTTCCGCGACGACTCTCATGCGGAACAACTCGACGGATGTGAGATGGCTGGCAACTGAATATACATGACTGAGTCATTCCTAACTAAAAGCTTTGTCAAAAAGGAAGGTTTTAAGCTTAGTTTAAAGGTAGGGAGGGTGTTTGCTTCTCGCACGCACGCTGGCGGCCGGTTCCACAGGAGAGGAACCTGATAACTGAAGGTTCTAGCCCCCTCGTTCCACTTTTAGAAACTCCAGGAACCACAAGTAAACCTGCTGTCTGGTTAAAATTCTGGTTAAAAAACAACTCCTAGGTTCCTTACTGTGGAACTAGAGGCCAAGGTAATGCCGTCTAGAGTACGGCTTATATGTTGTCTAGTTAATAAGCTGCCTGTCTTTGCCTTCCTCCGTCTGTTTATCATCCCGTCTTTTACCGTCCTGGGTTGCTACCTGGTCATGCTCTGGTGTGTCCCTTTTTTTGAGTTTGTTTTCCTGTCGTGGAGACTCTTGTTTGTTTTGGATTCCTGCCTGTGCAGCACTTTTTGTTTAATAAAGGACATAAAAGGTTGACACCCATGACACTCTGTCACTCTCCTGCATTTGGGTTAAAACATAATAGATTTGTATGAGAATGGAAATTTTGCTTGCAGCAAAATGGAAATTACTTTTAAGCACTTGGGGCTACCAACCAAAGTCAAACAATTTCAAGCATTTAACACGAGCTGACTGCTTTAAGCATGTCTGTTTACACCTGGCATTAACATGCGTCTCCACACTAACAACGTTTGACTGGAGCTTACGCCCTCATCCTTCACTCAAATAAACAACTACATGATTCCCACCATATGGGCTATTTTCTTAACTGTGGGAGGCAGCTATGCACTAAACCAAACCTTGAGAAGAAGAGAGGTAAATTTCAAATATCCTGCATCTCACAAACACTCTGTACTGTAGTTTAAGAACAATGATGTACATTTGAGTAAATTATTTCATATTTGAATCATTACCCTTTTTGATGAACAGCAGTTTGACATTTGGGGAAATACACTTTTTCTCTTTCTTGCTTTTTCATCAGCCAACTAGCAGGTTAAAATTGAACTTCCACTTGATTATCATCTTAGCAGAAAGATTAATTAGGCTGTTCTGTCCTACCTGACGTTTTTATTTGTCACTATATGTGTAATATATTTTATGGGTTTCAGCAGCACTAAAGTGGAGAGATTTATTATTGTACTTTGACAGAAAGGACTTTTCATTAATGGCAGTTACTTCGTGACCTTCTGTTCATACTGTAGCATCGCCGAGTCTAATATCTGATCTTTTTTTAACTCTCTTCAGGAGAGGAAGCATGTTCTTTATAAATCATAGTATCTTCTGTAAAGTTTAGATTACTCATGTCAGCTCATATCACTTCAGATTATGCATCCTTGGTTCTTTTCCCTGCTTCCGCTCCCTGCACCATATTCTGAGATGCAGATGAGGCAGGAAAGAAAGATGAGCAGAGACATCCTGGCCTTTGAGCTTTCATGTTTAGCCAACATCAATTACAGGCTCATGGCAAATATGCTTACTTGCAGTTAAATTCACAATATGGCAGAGAAAAAGGAGGAAAAAAAACTTTAGGGAATGCATATGCTCATCCTCATTCCTACTTCCTCTGACAAACGTGCTCTCTCCTCCAAGTGCATTTAGAAAGCAGGTAAATGGAGACACTAAAACTAAACTAAGCATTTTTTTTGCTTCAAGTAGATTAACCCTCCTGCACAGTGTCATCCAAGGTGGCAGAAAAGATGAGGTAAGCCCAGACTGGAATAAATAAATCTGGTCTCCTGGCACTTTGCATCGAAAATGAAAAGAGGACCTGAGGATTTTTGTCTCTAGAAGCGGCAACATTTAATCAGTCCAAACAGTTGTTTTTTTATGTTAAAACAGACTAAAACATGGCAACCTATATTAAGAATAAAATACTAAAACATAGTCTTTTAGGAAAGATTGTCCTCTCACGATGCATGTGTAATATCGCATCACTATTTATATAGATGTTTTACATGAAAATGTCAGTATAACGCTTCATAGTTGCAGGTAATAATGAATTCTAAATGTCTGCCTGTATTTTTATCTCTTTTTTCCCCTCTGTCTCTCCCTCTCTCTCACCGCCTTAAGTTTCAACACCAGGAATAGATTGGCACCTATTTTTTTATTCAGCTATTTTTTTTTTCTTATTTCATCATTTTCTTCTGCTGCTCTTTATACTTATTAGCTTTATGAGGCCCATTATGGGGTAACCATGGTAACAAGTGGCTTACACAGCGAGGGAGACGGAGAACGAGACAACAGAGCCTAAATGTATGTGGGTATGAAAGGCGCAGACTCGCAGAATTCAAAGGATGCCAGTGAAAAGAGAGTGGGTGAGAGCTGGAGAGTCTAATGTTGTGAGAAGGGTGATGAACAAAAATCAGGAACAGGGAGAGAATGAACTGTAAGATTTAAGCGGGATGGAAATGAGGACAAGAAAGTGAGGCAAGGACTTTTCTTTTTCCTTCTTGCCATATAAGGTGTTTCCTTCCTATCCCTCTGCCTCTGTATTTCCTTGCTTATTCGTTTCCTAAAAACTGTTCTTCAGCACTAATCTAGCGTTACACAATGAACCCCTAGCCCTGCAGCAAATTATGCTGGTGTCAGCCACCTGCGTGGGCCAGTGGATAAAATTACCCCTATTTATAACCCAATTCAGCACCGCTGCTGCTGTTATGCTACATAACCGTGGCTTATGTAATGCTGGACATTGCTCCTGAAGATATTCCCTCCGTCCAGAGTGCCAAGTGCAGTGCGGCGTCGTGGAACGGTAGCTGTGCTCTACAAATGATGCAGTGCAGCCTGCAGTAATTCAGTAACAAACACAAACATGCAGCTCTCTCTTTATCTGGAAGCCGTTTGGATGCTGCAGCTTGTACAGCTGCTTATGCACTCGTGATTTTGGTGACTTCAATGTCGTAATTCGCAGGTTTTCTAGAGACGGAAACAAACTGCAACACTGCAGCTTTTATTCTTGGAGGTTTGTCAAGTGATGGAGCTATTAACTCACCGAGTTGCACAGTGTTTTATTGCCACTCAGATGGCAATTGTGCAGAATAGGTTCAGGACTCCGCTGCTGCTGGTTCGATGGGATTTCAGTTGTTAAACTGTGGTGACGTGATTTTCAGGCGGAGAATACTGGGTTTGCATAGTAATAAAATCTTCTAACCAGTATTGTTGACGTTTCCTTTAATAAATCCGAGATATAAACAACAGTAATGTGTATATCTAGCGACTTGTATCGTAATTTAAGGTTCTGCCCTTCCTTTGTTGATACCAAAAATAAAAAGCAGTTATGCTTATATTAACAATCTGATTCTCATTTAGTCCAACATGTCCGTTTACCTTCGAGGCTGCAAACATCTGACATCTTTCATTTAAAACTCAGATTTTGAGGAAAACTTGTCGTAGCTGAATTTGATTTCATTAACGTTTCCTTAACATTAACTTATCATGGTGGTGTTCAGATGAACTCTGCAGCTTTCGAAGTTCTAGTGTCTTTGCTTATGCAGTTTGAGATTTAGTCATCTTTGTTAGTCTTTCGTGATCTGATTTCCTCCTTCCAGTAAAAAGCTTTTTAGAAATTCATGTACTCAAAATGCATGAGCATCATTAAAATATGTTTTATATTCGAGTTAGTCTAGGCTCTCTTTGATGTTGTCTTCTTTTTGTCCCTGTATTTAAAGGGTAGATTTGTACTATTTTGGGGTTACGCGTTGAATAGGAGGACCCGAGGTGACGATGAATCATGTTTGGAGGCTTTGATCACAGAGGAGACTCTGGCAGACACCTGGTTCCAGTTTAATAAAACGACATAGAAAGGAACACAGAAACCCTCCACCGCAATCAAAGACCTTTAGATCAATGGGGGACCTGATTGATCACAAGAGTATTACTTTGTCTGTAGTCATGTCAGCTAAACAGTGTTTGTTTACACATTTAAAAATCAAAAATAGGATTGAATGTTTGTGCTGAAGGATGATCTCTCTCTAAAAGTATATAAAAGCTGAGCAACAAGCTCAGTTGTGCCTTGAAACAAACTGAGAGCAGAGTTTCATCTGTATTTTTCCTTTTTCTTCTCCTTTTAACTGAAGTTGACGACAACTGAGGGTTATTTTAAAACTCCTTCCCCTCAACTGATGTAAAATTAAAATCAGATTAAAATCTGATCTCATATCAGTCTTTTATTTTTTTATTTTCACTATTCCCTTGTGTCTCACATAAGCGCAGATGTGATTTCAGTGATGCCCATGAGAGGCTGTCGTCATTCACTTGGACTTAAAAAATGCATCACCGCCGGAGACTACTTGAGTTATAAATGAAAGTGTGCAGAGGGGCGCTTCTCCACTTCAAGGTTGTCTTTAAATGGGTGCAGACTCACTTATGAAGAAACGTCGGCAGCAGGGAGTCCCAGGGAGTCCCTCCCTCCGTCTTTGCCTCCCGCAGGGCAGAGTGGAGCCCAACCTGTTTACACCTGTTACTGTTCTGCTCTGCTGTCAGCGTTGGCATGTGCACAGCAAATTACATACAAATACAGCACTCGCAAAAAATAATGTATATAGATATCTATAAATAAAGCTTGTATCTGCCGGTCTTTGATCTTCCGCCAGATCACCACGGCGCTGCATCCTTTCATGACTTACGTTTGTTCTCAGCAGTAATTTCAGAGTCATCCCATTATTAAATTTTATAAAGAGAGAAAAAGTCATGTTCTGCATTTGTTGTTGTGCAATGAAATGCATTTTTAAGAAGTCTTGATGCAAGAACTTTTTGATAACCCAATTTGGGTATCAAGTTATCAAGATGGACCTTAATTAATTAATTTTTTTTCTTTCCCACCTCCTCCAAAACTTTATAACACAGCAGAAACACTAAAGGACATAAACCATTTAAAACACACGATAAACACATTTGCCAGAGGAGTCGGTGGCTCTGAATCGCACTGATGTCAAATTAAACTGTCAACATTTCCGGGTCCGTAACATCTTACTAGCTGAGTATTTGTGTCCATCCATCCATCCATTATCTATACCCGCTTTATCCGTTTCCGGGTCACGGGGGTCTGTCGGAGCCTATCCCGACGCATATCAGGCGAAAGGCAGGGGTACACCCTGGACAGGTCGCCAGTCTATCCAGGGCCGAGTATTTGTGTATTTGATGGAATCAAATACACAAATACTCAGCGGTTCAAGTAGCAGAAAGACTGAACCACCAGGTAAACTACGGCCTCAGCCACCCGTCTCGCCTGTGATGGCGTAGACTGTAAAAACGGTGGACGAAGCAGTCGTGTGACCCGCTGGTTTCTTAGAAGCACCTTTGAAGCCTCATTTACTTGGTTCTGCCTGCAGAGGTGTTGCTCAGGCAGCTGCAGGAACACCACCACCGTACCACAATCGAAGTTAACTGCGGCAACCAGCTCCATCACCAGCTCCATCACCAGCTCCATCACCAGCTCCATCATCTGCAGAGCTCCCTGCAGACGTTTACAGCAGAATATCCCATTTCAGATGTTGATTTAATGGTGAAATCAAAAATTACTGCTGCATTTTAGCCAATGCTGGGTCAGTAAAAACTGCTGATTACTTCAGTGAGCGTGGCAGCGCGACTGCGGGTGAAGAAGTGATATAATCCAGCCATCGGCTGAGCCGTCTGTCAATTATGTTAGAAATATATACACTTTCTTTTTTCCTCTTTCTCCCTTTGTTTGCACAAATATTGAGTTATTAATTAATTGATTCATTAATTTTGTGGAACCCAACAGCCATACATATGCATTTTAATCTTGCAACAGAGGGTTTTTTTCCTGCCTCATTTTTATGTGCTCATAGTGTGAGTGTGTTCCCTTCACCAGCCCTCATGACAGTCTAACTGTTTTTATTGATCCCTGGAGGAAGACAGAAATAAAAAAAAGAAAAAGGAGGGGGAAATAAAAATTCTGCCATAGAGACGTAAGATCACCGGGTGTGGAACATGAAAGACTAGTGGTTTTATCTGACGGTTCTCCTGCAACAAACACATTTTTACATTTAGGCATGGGATGGAAGTTGTTTTAAAAAAAACATTTCAAGGAGACTCAGTAAATTTACAAAGTGGTTACGTTAAATGTTAAATAATTTAGTTTTGGGTCAGCTGCAGATTGTGGTTAAAAATGATTCTGTAAAAGCTGATTTGTCATAACAAGCAAGCAGAAGTCTGGAAGATGATATTGAAAGGTCAAGAAACACCAGAAACTGTAGTTTGTAATGACTTCTACCGTGTATTCAAATAAAGGGTTTGAGTTTCTTCTTGATAAGTTGAAGCTTTCGTACACGGCTCTGGTGTGAAGCTCAGGTCTGATGAGGTTTATTTGTGTGAATTCCCCTGATGTTGAGTTCACTCGTGTGGATCAGGAACGACACTTTAAACTTGTTTTTTTCCAACTCGTGTTGCTGGCGGGTTTCTTGAGTTCTGGCGTTTGTGCATGTTCAACGAGTCGCGTCCTTCTGCTTTTCCCCAGAATACTTCAGGACCTGAAGTCCAGCCAGATGCTTGATCGCCCTGAATGCAGCACTGGTCGCATTTCTAACTTTGTGACGCTTCACATGAATTAAATGACGACCTCTGAGAGTGAAAACTAACTTGCATTCCTGCGCCTCCGAACAACGTAAATATTTAATCAGTACAGACGCCTGAAGAGATGCTCTGAGAGGCAACTTTGCCAAATAAAGACGGAATGCTAAAAAAGTTTGTCTTTTTCTAATTGGTGAATTAAATCAGCTGTTTGGATGAGATAAACATAAAAGTTTGGATTAAAACAAAGAACCATAATTGGTGTTTTTCTAATTTGATCAGCTGCATGAACTTAAGTTATATCTTTAGTATAATTACATTTGCTAGTTGCGTTTACTTTAATGTGCTTTAATTCACGTGACACATTTCCAACAGTCCTTGAAGGGAGCATTTCTCTTGTCCTTGTGTAAATTATTGAATTTCCTGTTGCTTTCACACTTTCTCAAATCAATGACAGCAGATTTAAATCACTTTAATCATCAACAGTCCAGATTATTTTAATGGCATTTGCATTTTTGTTTAGTTTTTTTAAACAGACTTGCACTGACTCAATGCTATCTTGGTGCCTGAGGTTCAGGAAGATGGTAATGATTTCTCCACTCCTGCAGAACCAACACAGTGGCTCCGTCTTAAATCTGAGTTGACTGACACTTCTGATATTATAGTTTTTTAATAAGAGTCAGTGCAGCGGCACAAGAGATGCAACAATGAACGCATCCCCTATCAGGTGTTTGGATCATCTCTAGTTCCCTCGGCATCTCGCACACAAAGGGGAACATCCAAGAACATGGGGACATTACGTGTGCGCGTACGTGCACATGCATATTTCTACATACAGATGCTCACTGTCCCTTTAAGATATTTTCAACAAAAATGGGGGAAATGATGATGATCTTAAGAGACAGCTTGTCACATTCGTGTTATCTAAATTTGTTGCTTATTTCTATAAGATACTGGAATGGAAATATAAGGTTATGATGCATTTGTTGAATTTCTTTATACAAGATTTGAAATTCTATAATGCAGACTTAATATCTAAAGGAAGTTGGAGATGGAGACTCTTTATGATGACAGAGCAGGCTTGGTCTCATCATTTTCCTGATTTTATTCCAGAATATTTTAATTCTCTGCTTGGTGTTATGCAATCCTTGATTCTGTCACTGCTTTTCCTCTCTAGCCACGTCCTCAGGCTGTCTTCCATCTCTGCTTGTCAACCACTGATATACCCTCCCTGCCGGCCCCCTAGCTTTACCTTTCCCTCTCTGCCGTTTGTCAACCTTTCTCCTGCAGTGCAGTTGTTTTATTTCTACGGTTGTCCTCTGTATTACCTGTTTGCTCGTCCTCTTGAAATGCTTTCCATTTGGCCACCGTCTACCGTTTTAAGCCTCCTTCCTGCAGCTCGTTCAAATTATCTTGCTCACTGTTACTCAAATTACAGTCATTATTGTCTCAAAGTTTTGACTATGTGCAGAAAGAGAGGTTATAAACAGTCAGTTTCTTTTCAAACTTACAATTTCAGTTTTGTTTTAGTTTTTTCCCCCTCCCACCTTCCACCTGCGTGACTATACTGGAGTCAAATCTTGATTCAGTTAGTGGATCATTTGCAAGAGTAAAGAAAACACTTGCACACCCGTATGAGCTGCAAGCGGGCTTTGAGTTTGAAACGTGGGCACAGTGAATCAGGGGGGGAAAAACAGCCCACTCAGAATAATCAGTATTGTTAATAAGAACATTAAATATTTTTAATGCATTCATGTAGCAAAACAGCGGGAGACTTTCATGCTGAGCTGTGAAACAAGTGAACTGCTTCAACATGACTGTTGGCATGCTGCTAAGAATGTGTTAAAAGCTGTTGTTGCTGAGGAAAGATTCCTAATCTTCAGATCTGACAATGTGGACACATGCAGCAAGCTGAGGGCTTCACATTACTTGTGGTTGCCAGTTTAAAACAAGGTCATCTTAAGGCATTTTACATCCTAAAATCCTTTAATGCAAATTCATGAACCAGCCTGATGGACTGCATCGAATCTTTACCTTGGCGTAATCTCCCATCGTGAGCAAGCACTCAGCAGTGAGATGTGGTCATCTGCACTGTTTCACATGAAACCCAGTTTCTTGTTGGCACAGTTTGGAAGTGAAAGTACTCACACATGTCGTCTGACTGCTTTTTGTGCTCTCATGAGATAAAAACTGAATTTCCTCCGTGGCCAGAGTTTAAAATCAGCTGCAGATTGTGGTGAGATTATGTTAAAGAGGATTAAGGAAAACAAATATTGCATTACATTTTAGAAAAGAGGTTTTGTTTCTTGTTTTTTTGTGTTTGTGAAGCGTTATTGTGAGCTCTGCTTGGTTGTTTGTTTGGGCATGTGTAGAGAAGACGTGTCCAAACAAGATAACCACATTTGTAAGTAATGTTAATTATGCCTACATTCCAGTTCAAGACCTAAAATATGATGCGCACAGACTCAGTGACAAGTCTTAGTCTACTACTAGCAGGACATCACTACCTGGCACCTGACTGAAAAGCAGTAACATTATTATGTCGAACACAAGGATATAAAAAAACAAAAGCAGCCCTGTTGTGCCACAGTCGCCGTCTATACAAAACACACACTGATGTCTTGAGATCTAACTGTGATTTTAACTTACACCAGTCAGTCAAGGAAGGAGTCTTGAGTCCTGGCATTCATTTATCACCCAGCTAAGCAGCAGCAGCCCCCATCGTATCATGTTGCCCCACCACACCACAAACCCTCCTCAGGAATGTCTCAAAAAGCAACCAAAAGCCTAAAATGTTGACACACAGTCCTAATATCTGAAAACCCAATCCAATCGAACATCTGTGCTACTGGAACAACCGTGACTCATGAGGCCCCTCTGCTGCAAGCCGATGGATTTGAAGGATCCACTGGCATCTTCCATCTACCGCAGGATGAAGGAGAAAGGTTCATAGTTCATAGTGACAAATTGGAGCTTTTTCATTTGCATCAGAGGTTCTTCCACAATATTAAACTGGCGGTGTTACTGTTTAGGTGATCAGTGTAGTGATGTTTGTACTTGTAGAGACGGGCATCTTAGCTTTACTATTGTCTTAAAATGCACCAGAAGAGATCTGATGTCCTCAAATTAACTTCATTATTGGACTGTTTTATCTCCTTGCTGAGATTTGTCTGAGTGAGGAAACAAACAACTTGGTTAATAAAATGAGCCTTGGCTTTATTTGAATAACTTCAGTAAACACATATCTGCCTTGATCCATCAAGCCCTGAAATCAGCCTGCAGACATGGAAACTAGTTGTTTTTGAGCCGTGCTGCTGCATGCCACAGCTCGTCTCCAGTTCTGAGTTGTGCACGTTTGTGGAAGCAGTGATGCAACACGAATGCAGGTATTAAGAGTTATGCATCTGCAGCTTCACAAGATTCGTCTGACATTCGTTGAACTGGAGCAGGAGCAGGGCAGGAAGTAGAATAGAAATGTATGGTGTGCTACATGGAGGCGTTTTTTTTGTTGTTTTTTTTTTTTTTCTTAGTCTGAGCTTATACTACCAGTGGATCCCCAGGTAAGATAAATATTTACAAACTGTTTTTTCCAATTTTAACCATCCTGTAATCTGGCTTCCCCAGCAACTATATCCATGTCGTTATTCTCATCAAGGCAGCTGATATTAGGTGGTTGGTTTACTGCCAACTTCAGCAGTGACAGTTAGGCAGCTTTGCCGCATATCTCAGCAACCTGTTTGACTCACACTTTTCCGTTAATCTCTTGGAGGTCGAAAGCTGCCAATTGGATGCCCAAAACGAAGAGTGGCTTGTGCTGGGGCGCTCTGTTGCCATAGAGACCAACAAACCCACCTGTTGCCCGTGGTTCTGGTTTTTAGAAATGAATAAAAGCACAGAGAGAAATGTTTGTAAAGGATATTGGGGTTGAATGATGCTGTAAAAGTGCAGAGTCAGAACATGCTCATAACAGCTGAGTTTAAGGTTCTTGTTTTTTTCTCACTTCATCCAATTTATGTTTTGAAACACTGAGGATTTTAAGCAACTTAAATGTTCAGTTTGTGTAGAAAATCAAATTTCAGAACGAGAAACACTCAGGGATCAGTCGGTTTTTTTTTTTGTTTTTTTTTACCCCTATTTTCTTTAAAACTGTTAATAGATGCACTTTGTGCAACTCGGGAGATGGCACAGAGAGAAAATGCAACATTCATATTTGAAACGGCTCCCTTATTGAGTTCTGACATTATTGTTCCACTTAATCATTATTTCAGTGTGTCGCTCTTCCGGGGGTTTCTCCAGAAAAGGAAGGAAAAAGGGTTCCTGCTGTATTTGGTGTTCTCTTCTTGTTTAATGTAATTGTGGCATTTGGAAAAGTGTCTGGATCTGCTGAGGATAACTAGATACTAGTGGCTGGGAGACGGAGTCTGTGTGTGCAGGACTGTGACGTTTGCACTCATGTGCAGGTGGACAGATGCTCTTTATATTCATTAATGCATAAGACTGTGTAATGTGTGTCTGAGAGAGAAATAGAGATGTTGATCAGTGATAGAATTGTTTAAGTGGCTTTGTTAACAATGATGGAAATGGAAACGAGTTTTCTTTCAGGTTAAAAGAAGAGTCGGGAAAGGTGTGATTGTGTGGGACAGTTACGGCACTCAGGTCCCTGTTTCTGGGAAGAGTACAGCTGCACCGGGGTTTTGCACTTTATTTGATGCTGAAGAACCGATTTTATTATAAAGGGGACATTTCGGTTACTGAACTCCAGGGTGGAGGGTTATTCTCTGTGTTTATGTGAATTGTCCATCTGCCAAAGCTCTGGAGTGATATAGCCGTTTAACGTTGGGGGTAAATCTAGTTTTCCCCCTTGCTGTTGCCCCGGCTCGCCAAGCATTAACATTACCACAGCAGCAAACTGATTGGACTTGATCTCCCCGCGGGGGTTTGATTGGCCCAGTGTTGTTCAGGGCGCAGCCCCCACACAGTTCTCCAGCATCACTGGGGTTCATTTAACCTCACAAGTCACACTTCAGTTGTATTTATGTGAAAGAGCCTTAAACTTGTCTGTTATGTTTCAACTCAACCAGAAAAAGAGACTTTCCTTTGATAATCAACAATAAACAATAAACAACAAACGAAAAACAAAGCATAGAACGACTCACTGTTACAAACACATGCATATTTGAAGCTAAAGTACCTGATGCAGCATCAATTACTCAGAGTGAATCCTTTATGTTAAGTTTATGATAAACAGCAAACAGTAAATTTGGTGGTTCTGTTGGCTTCATCAGGACAGAACCTTCAAGTCTCACTGGAGCGATTCGTAGTCGAATGTGAACCAGCTGGGATGAGAATCAGTACCTCCATATCTGAGACCATGGTCCTCAGCTGGAGAAGGGTCTAGTGCCCTCTTTGTTATGGGGATCACGTCTTGCACCAAGTGGACTTAAAGTACCTCGGGGTCTCATTCAGAAGTAAGGGAAGGGAGGAGATCGACGGGCGGATCGTTGTGGCATCTGCAGTGCTGCAGACTTGGTCTGTCGTGATGAAGAAGAAGCTGAGTCGTAAGATGACGTTCTCAACAGTTTTTCCATGTTCCCACCCTCACCGACGGTCTCAAGCTGTGGGTACTGAATGAAATAACGAGGTTGCAGATACAAGAGCCGGAGATGAGTTTTCTCCTCAGGGTGTTCAGGCTCTTCCTTAGAGACGGAGTGAGAATCTCAGTCATCCAGAAGGGACTTGAGGTGGGTCAAGCATCTGGTGAGGATAACTCCTAGACACCTCACTGGTGAGGTTTTCCAGGCACATCCCACTGGGGGGACACCCCAGAGAAGACCCAGGCCACATTGAAAGGACTAGGTTTCTCGGCTGGCCTGGGAATGCCTCAGGATCCCCCCAGATGACCTGGAGGAAGTGTCCAAGAACAGGGAAGTCTGGGCTTCCATGCTTAGGCTACTGCCCCCCCGACCCGACCCCAGATACGTGGTAGAAGATGGATGTAGGGTACTTGTTTGTATCCAAGTCCTTGTATCCGATATACATGTTTTTTTTTTAGTTGTCATATTAATGTTCAGGGGTTTTAAATAAATAAAAAAGCAGGTTTGCTGTTTGGGATTACCATTAAAGCTTGATAAATAGAAAAAGAATAAGGCAAAAAAACATTTAGCAAAAATCATGATGCATTCACGACTATTAACGTGCATGAAAACATCTGAGACGTCAGGTGTGATTTACTTGGAGATGCAAGCGTAATAATTATGGACGCGAGTCAAATGGATGTGAACACACTCTGAAACACGCAGACATGCGTCTACAATCGCACATGAATCATCAAAGCAAGCGTTCAGAGGCTTCTTTCACATCATTGCACACAGACAATGAGCGATCCTTTGAACGCATCCTCCTCAGAGGGAGAAAAGAACTTGGTAAAGGATCTAAGTGCATCTGTCCCGATGAGTTCATGCATGCATGCACAACTTCAGAATCACGAGTCTGATGTTTGCACTGACGCAGTTGAACACAGGTGAAAAATCCAAGTCAGGAGTTCATTTATTTCAACTTCAAGACGCCGCTTTTCTTCAGACAGATGTTTTACTTATTACTTGTGTTCTGATTTGCAGCTTTTCTGTGTTTGTTTGAACCCACTTTGCTTTACTCAATCTCTTCTTTGTTTATTCAGGACTTTCTTCTACCTTTTTAAAAAAAACATTTGTACAGATTATGGAAAAGTGTGGATATAAAATCGTTAATTTAACTACAGGGCATGCTTTTATGGCTAATCTGATTGATCTTAATCCTGTGTCCTTTCTGCAGACGACGGGCCGTACCAGCACGACCCACCTCCTCCTCCACCTCCTCGTCCTCCTCTCTGCGCTTCCTCCAAGTCAAACCCTCTGTTGGAGGAGCACAGGAAGAGCCACATCCCCGAGGAGTTTGCCGGTCTTCTTCATGGCTCTTCCCCAGCTTGTGAAGCCCCAGACACACTTTACCACCTTTATAGCCCTAAAAAGTTCAAATATACTTGTGGAGATGACCACAGCAGCCTGTTGCAGACCCCAGAGTTCAATATTGTGATTGGTGGAGGAGCTTCTCAGGTCTTCTCCAGCACAGGAAGTCCTTCATCTGCTCAGAGGCAAGCCAGCGACTCTCAGAAGCCACAGGTTGTGTACCGGACCGTCTTCCACACCAGGGTTAACCAGGACCAGGTTAAACCCAGGAATTATGAGCAAGTGGATCCACCTCGCGGATGGTCCACTCTGAGCCACCCGCCCTCTTATTCCGCTGGACAAAACGGAGAAATTCCAGAGCTGAAAGGGATTCACACCAGAGGTGTTCCCAAGGAAAGCTCATCTGGAATTGGCTACGAAGAAAGAGCTTGTACGTTGGGGAGGATGAGATCCATGCCACGCAGCGTGTTGGACCTCCAGCTGTCCAAGTCCCTGTCCAAGTCCGACTCTAACCTGGTGTCCGTGTCTCCAGTACAGGTGAGGGTTTACCTGCATCCCGATGCCTGGAACTAGAAACGTTCGTATTGTTGTTAATGTTGTTTTGTCAGGTAAACTATAGGTCTTATAAGCGTTTTTCTCCCATATGAGATCTTAAAAAACATAAAAGAAACAAAACAGGTTTCAGTTGGTGTACGATAGAGAAGAATTTTAATTTGCTCTGAATAATCAGCTGTATAAATTAGTTTGTATTTTGGTGCATCATGTGACTTCAACATGGCAACTCAAACCAGTTCATCCAGTTGGATAATCTGGGCCACAGTGTTCCCGCTGTGCGGCACATTTGAGTTTTATTTTATTCACTGTAAATAAAACATAAGCTCAATGCATAGTCTGTTTGATGAAAATAGCGTTGGTATAGAAACAACTTAGTTATTCTTGAAACTTTTTGTTTCAGTTGCTCATATTTTTATGATGAAATATTTGGGCACTTTTGCATCAGGGTTTTTAGTTCTGCAGCTCTTGAGACCGTTTTGCTGTTGTGTGTGTGCGTGCGTTTTGGTTCTAGGAGGAGCACAGTTGGGGGTCTGGATCTCGGGGTCAGGGTCCTGGAAGTCCAAGCCCGCAGGAGGGTGCCAGTCCTGAGAGGAGACTGGAGCGAACCCCCTCCTTCACCGCTGAGTGGGAGGAGGTACGGGGACATTTTATTCCCGACATGTGCAGCCTGTTATCCAATTTTCAGAATCAATTGAAATTTTAAAGAAAGAAAAAAAAGTTTTCGATCTGTGAATGCGCTGTAAGATTAAGTGTGTTTTTGTTGTAAAATTGATTACAGCGAGCGAGCTGTTCAAAGCGAAACATGCAGGAATGAAAAGTGCACCCTCAGCAGTGAGCTGCAACAGATTTTTCTTTTCCCACTTCCTTTGAATTCCACTCACAGCAGAGAAAGAGCTTATTGCTAATTTAACATGCTCCCACACTGATGCTGCAGGGAAGAGCAGATCTACGGGAAACGGCTAAACGGCCGAGGTCGAGACCGCTGTGTGTTTTGGTCTGAGGCTCTTTCAGGATTTCTGTCGCACATGCAATACATGACCTGGACGCCTGCTAATTTCATCATAAAAACAAAACGACAAAATAAAAAAAACAACATAAAGCACTGCATCAAAACTAACTCTTGTGTCATTAGTCAACCTTCCCACAAACAAATCCCTCTTTGCAAAGTGATGTGACCTGAAAAGGAAGACTCGTATACCATATGCACCTCATTTCCTCGGAGGAAAAACACACGTTCCACTACATGTAATCCTGAAAACTACTTAGACTATTTTTAAAATTACACTAATGCATGACAGCGAAAGCCCATTTGTGCGCGCCCTGTCACATTTGGATGCACTTGTTCATTAATTACCCTACACAACTGCAAACTTGCTGATGGTGATGAATTACCATACAGACTTTCTCATAATTCCCAGCACTTAAGGTGACCTTTGCTGTTTATTGCATGTAACTAAGATTAGATGGCTTCTGGGAATTTCAGGGAAAAACAAAACAACAACATACAGCTGCTCTATTCGTAGTACATACAGAGGAAAGAGTTGCATTATTGGCAAGAGGCGAGTCGCGAGGGACATCCCACAACAGTCATTGGAAGACCCTCATTAGTACAAGAACTTCTCAAAGCAGTGGGATATATATTGCAAATTTTTTAATCTTCTTTCTCAGTGGTAATGCTGATGTTTGTAGTTATTTTGATGGCAGAATTGCAGAATTGCTTTTTGTTCAACCAGATGTAAACAGCACTTTCATGCTCTGTTGCGTTATCAACAGTATCTGCATTTTGGCAGACCCGTCCCTTTAAAAGTTTGCATTTCTCTGAGCTGCGGTGAAGCGGCCGACCTAAAGGTGTTAGACATGCCGGTGAGGACTCCAGGGATGAGCAGCAGGTCCACGTTGCTGCAGTCAGGAGTCAGACACTAATGAAGCCGCGGCAGCTGTCTCTAATCCACGTCTCCTCCGTCAGCTCTGCACCGCCGTCTTGAAGTGTGCTGCTTATTCGTTCCTTCTCACGTCACAGGGGAAATGACTGACATTCAGCATCCAGGCAGTCATAATGATCACATTAGGTGACACGTGAATCCAGAAGTTAACCTGAAGTTAGGCTTATTACTGGGAAATGACTCTCTTCTGTTTAGAAGTCTGTTAACTTTGTAATCCTCCGTTTGTCTCTTCCATTTATTCAGATCGACAAGATTATGAGCTCTATTGGGGCAGGAATAGGCAGTGGACTGGACATCAAGGAGGAGACCTCAGGTAAAAAAAAAAAAAAGTATGTATAAGCGTGTGTTTAAATCTGGTTATCCCACGTTTAATTACCGCTTTTTCTCATAGTTTGGACATCATCTCCATAGAGTGCACTCAACTTTTTCATTGCCAAGATGTGAAAACAACTACAGCAACACAACAGACCCTTAAACCTAACAACATGCGAGCCGAAAGTTTAGTAAAGATCTGTAGAGCTGTTAGTCTGGGACCAAAACAGTCCTTATGCTTGGGAGCTGCAGTTGAAGTGGGTTTGCAGAGCTTTTTTAAATGCACAAACAAACAATAGAGAACCAACTGTTGTTGCTCATTGATCTTGGGGGGCTTATAGTGCCATTTCCATTAACTTTGGATTCCATTCTGCAGTGCGGGAGGTTATTCAAGACACTTCCTAATATCTCTAGTAATGGACATCAGATAATTCACCCCGAGGCCGGACTACACAACACTCTGCAACACACATACGAGCTACACCTCAGACTCTACCGCCTTCAATCAGCAGCTAAATATCCCAGCTTATAGCAGGGCAGTTATAAATAAATATAAATAAATTACACATCTGAACCAAACACAAGAACTAGAATGACGAGATTAAAGTTCTTCAAAGGTCTCGAGACCACTTGATTATATGTAAAACCTTAGAACTAAACAAGGATGCCATTTCTTTAAAAGCATGTCTGTATTTGTAAAAAAATAAGAAAAACAAAATAGATCTGATTGTAAGCCAGATGAATCCAAGTTAAGACTGAGAACAATTTGCAAACATGCAGGCAAAAGTTTTTAATGGCGTCAGATAAATGACGCCTCCGCTTTCAGCCTCTATGAACAAACAAGTTGAATAACGTGCTGGAGATCTTCCAGCAGATCTTCCAGATCTCCAACATGGAGAGGAAGGGAAGCGTTCAGGCCGCTCATCCATTTTCTCATGTTTTGAAATCAAACGTTCTTTCTGACGGTGCTGAAAAAAGGCACGACAGGTGCCAACAGAGGACATGGAGCAACCGCTCAGCCGTGAAAGATGTGGTTTTCCTTTAACAGAGTTCACTCCGCAGGCGCATCTCCTAAAAAGTTTAAATATCAAGGAGGCAGACTATTAAATTAACAATAAACAATTAAATTGACAATAAACTGTATTGATGTTATGAGATAGAATCTGAGGTGGAGTCCAAAAGAAATGCTTATTTGAATCAAAAATAGGAAAATACTTTTTATTTATTTTTTATTTTTTTGTTCAATCCTGATATGAATACTCGTGATGTTGATTTATTTTCACTTATATGAATACTGGTCAAATAAAGATGTAGCTTTGGAAAATTATCTAATTTGCAGGTTGTTTGGGACTTAGACTGATTCCTGCATTTAAATTATAGCTGTTTTTTCCACTTATTTCACCTGAGCACCTTCAATCCTCCGGTAGTCATCTCTTTGCTGCATTCCCCCGTTCCTCTGTATTTACTCCCCCATCCCTCCACCTCCTGATCCGCTCCCCGCTTCTTCTCTTTCCATCCATCAATGCAAAACTGCTTCTAACCATGGTTACCACAGGCACAAATCCAGTTTGTCCCAAAGCAGCTCCACCGCCCAACACCACCAGCACATACATAGTTACAACAAATACAAACATGTATATTTAAGACTGCATGCAAACAGCCAGGATGGTGTGTGTGTGTGTGTGTGTGTGTGTGTGTGTGTGTGTGTGTTAGTGTGTGTGTGTGTGTGTGTGTGTGTGTGTGTGTGTGTGTGTGTGTGTGTGTGGGTGTGTGTGTGTGTGTGTGTGTGTGTGTGTGAGTGAGTGAGTGGGAGGGAGCTTGGCTTGAAGACAAAGAAGCTGGAGCTGTTGTGATGGCTATTACCAGCAGAGCAAACCCGATATATGTAGAGCGGCAGAGGGAGCAAGGTGTCGTTCGCCACTGAGAGAAGATAGAGACTGGAGGGAGACGGAGGGAAGTCAGCGAGAGGTGGAGCGAAGGAGCGAGGCAGCGCTCTTAGAAAAGAGGGAGAGACAGAGAGCGAGGAGGCTGCAGAAGCATACAGATGAGTGGGAGTACTTGATAAAGAGAAATCTACAACGCAGCAGTCCTCACTCTTTCTCTCTGTCTCTCTCCTGCTCTCTTTCTCTCTCTCTCTCTCTCCACACACACACCGACACACACACACACACACACACACGCACACACACAAGCTCAGGGGAGCAACCAAGCGAGCGCAACAGCTGAAAAGAAAGCAGTTGCTGCTGCGCTGTGCGCGACACGTTCAGGCGCTTTGCTTGCGGATCTATACCTCCAGTGTTACCCAGCACACATTCCTGGCAGGATTTAACTCGCAGGACAGGAGCTGTTTTCTGGATACAACTTCAGCTGGTTCTTCCTCTGGTTGGATTCAGAGAGCGCAGCCTCTGGAACATCTACACATCACCTGCTTACATACTTGTGCACTGACCTCCTCCATCCTCACCATGTCCCTTGTGTAGTCTCTTCTTCCCTTCACCCTCCCCTCCCCCCCTCTTCCTGCCCTCCCTTCATTTTCCTTCACCTCCTGCCTTGCCAAAAGACTCCTCAAAAGCATGGCGGGCTCCTTTGACAGCCACTTTGCCCGCCATAACATGATGTGGCAGTGTCAGCTCTCTCAGCCGGACTGCCGCTGCTACCGGGTGGATGGCTACTCCCTACTGAAGCGTTTACCCCTGCACCCCCTCATAGGTCCCCGCTGCCCACTGCAGTCTGTGGGCCAGTGGCTGGACTCCATCGGACTGGTCCAGTATGAGAACCACCTGCTGGCCAATGGATTTGACAACGTCCAGTTCATGGTGAGTCTGTTTTTTTCCTTTTGGGGGGGGGTAAAGTGGCAGGGAATGTCTAGATGAGATCCAGACAGGCTGTTGAATCTACTCAATGACCCCCCTTTCTTGTACATTTCTCTGCTCATCACCTCATTTACCATTCACCAAATTTTCATTTACCAGAAATGTGTCTTTTTGAATCATCCTTCTTCTCTTTCTCTTCCTATTTCATCCTTCCTTTCATTCTTTGCTGCCTCTCCCCACTGATGCCATGTGAGGTTCCTCCTACGCACAGAAATCCTACATCACATCTCCACCACAGCAAAATTGTAGCTCCACCATCAATCTACACACACAAACACTCACACTGCACTAAAAGGTTGAAAACGCAGGCATTTCACAGTTTTAGCACTGATGCATTTCAGCACACAGACATGCTGTTGCCACCACCTGTAGCTGGATGCTGGTTTATCTGATGGTGACGTAGAAGGAGAAATTCACTGGGTCTTTCTGTATTATGAAACCCTGCATGTGTGGTTGTGATACACAAAGAAAAAGCAGTGAATACAAACGAGAAGGGCAGAGATGAAGCTATTTTGAGAGGAACTGCAGCAGAGAGAGAAATATGTGAGGCAAAGCAGCGGGATGCTGACTGTATGAGTTTTCTGGAGATTGCTGCTGTTGGTGGGGAGATGTCTTCAAGACCACTACTTTTCTAGTGTTTTCGCGTTAATTCAGTTCACCGTTTTTGTTTTAACTGATCCCAGTAAAAACTTTTCCATTTCCAGTTGACTTCTTCAAATCCCGATGTCAGAAGAATATCCAGATACTTGACATTCTTTGGGAAGTCCAACTAACAAATTATACTTAAAAAATCTGCTATAAGTGTCTGCATGTGATATGATTGAAAAGACATTTAGTTGTCCCACTTGTGGGAATGTCCCGGTTGCAGCTGCAGCAAAGATAAGCTATCAAAACTATGCAGACAATAGACATAAAGATACTACGCACAAGTGTCTGTGGATGTCAAAAGTATGGAGGTTGAAAAAGAACAATTGATGCACTATATGGGGGTCAAAACTAAATAAACTAAAGATGGTTATAAACCCAAAAAATTCTGTACAAAATTGAACCAAAGATACACAAGAAAATAAATAATCATGAACATTCTGCTCCCCTGCTCAGTTTGACCTGCATTTATTCTTTAGTTGCCCTGGCAACAGGATGAAATCACAGAATCTCTGTTTTTTTTGTGTTTCTCCCACTCTTGGTCTCTGTTTATCTGTGGGCTTTTATTTCTTTCTTTTTTTTGCAGCACTCTAGAAGAAGTTGACGTAAATCAGTAGGGTCTGAACATTGATGCACCATTTCCTGGCCTGGGGACCAGAATTCAGAGTTTTCCAGCTCTATGGGTTATGGCCGGTAGATGAAGTCGTTTTCTTTAGTGAAGTCACATGCATATTAACATCCACAAACACTTGTTACTATCCATTTGTATATCTGTAAAGTGTTGAAGAATATTGTCAGTGGAAGATCAAGGATTTGGTGAGCATCACTGACGGCGTAGACGGGTGTGTAGTCTGGCGCTGTGGTGCCAAAACACTGCATTTATCCACATACTGGATGTTAGGAACTGCGTTTAACCCCAACATATGAAACTACACACATATACACATGCATACATGTTTAATACACAAACACAGAACTCTGAACAGGTCTGTTGTATCTCTGCTTTAGACACATTTTCATTTTACCGTTTACAATGTCTTCAAATAAGGTATTTTGCACCACAGGCCTGTTAAACTAATTTCAATGACTTATTTTTAAAATGACCACAAAAGTGATGTATTCAGTTTTCATGATGGAATACCAGCGTTAAAAAAAGAAACTTTGGCTTTTATAACCAAAATTCGTCTGGAAAGATGAGAGAAATTTCTGGTGGACTTGATTAAAATTTCAAAGAAGTGCCAGCGTTGAGCTTGAGCCTTGGAAGAGACCTGCTGCTCGTTTCAGGAAGATCTGCAGCTGCAGTACCAGCAAAGTCATTTACAACCTCTGCAGATTAGATTTTGGATTTTAGATTTTGATGGTCATAATTCTAGTATATTTAATCAAAGGGTTTAAGCAGGTTGGCTGGTAGGAGGCAGGAGTCGCCGCAGCAGCCGTTAACGTTACAAACATAAGCTCACCTTTATTTTGTCTCCCAGTTATAGCGCCACGTTTAGACTCTCAAAAGCTGCATCTCCTTTTTAGAATCGCTGTTCTGAGAAGAGCTGAGATAGAAAACACCTGGCAGACATGAAGGTGATTTCAAAGTCTTTTTTCAGTGGTAAGTTTGCTGGCTTCTCACATGATGAGAGGAGTTTTTGACCTCGCTTTGTGGTTCATTACTGAACAGGAAGGCAGAAAACTCCGTTTCTACAAAAGACTGATGCTAATTAAGGCCGATGGGATTATCTCGGTACTTCTAAAGCCTTTTTTATTCTTGAATTTGTTTCATTCAAGGAGTGCTTTTGGTCAATTTCATTCATTTATGAGAAATTAAGTCAAATACAGAGTTCAACAAGTTGGCAGATTAGTAAATAAAAATGTTGTTTTGCATTTCAGGGAAAGTGGAAGTTCATCTGTAGAACTGAGTGCGGCAATTAATTTGACCTCGAGTTTCATCTCTATCTGTAAAGAAGCATGTTGCAGGATAGAAATGCAGAAGAAAGTAGGGGGCGGGGCTTCGCTGGGAGTGAGGAGGAACACGCACACTGGAATGTGATCACTCACTGTGTCCAGGATACAGTGAGTTTATCTGGCTGTTTGTCCCCTAAACACAAGTTTCTGTTGGGGTTTGAAAGATTCTGATGACAGAAGTGAACAGAAATGGTCAAGTTGTAGCGTGTCCAAGTACAATCATAATCACAATTCAACTTTTGCACATTAACAGTTTTTGTGCAGAAAATCTTTGATGTGATCAAAGCTCTGCACGTCCCTATTCATAACTCACATAAAGTTCTTAATGCAATAATTCAAATTATGTTATTTGGTCTTAAAATATTAGTTTTCTAAAGATGAGCCACAGGAGAGGAGTACACAAAACTCAGAGCGACTGAACTGTTTTATCTGTAATTATATCAGTAAAAAGCCCTCCGCACTCACACGGTTCAAACTCCCATCCATCCATTATCTGTACCCGCTTTATCCGTTTCCGGGTCACGGGGGTCTGTCGGAGCCTATCCCGACGCATATCAGGCGAAAGGCAGGGGTACACCCTGAACAGGTCGCCAGTCTATCCAGGGCCACATACAAACAACCAATCACACTCACATTCACACCTAGGGAGAATTTAGAAAGATCAATTAACCTACCCTGCATGTTTTTGGACTGTGGGAGGAAGCCGGAGTACCCGGAGAAAACCCACGCAAGCACGGGGAGAACATGCAAACTCCACACAGAAAGACCCACCGGGCCGGGAATTGAACCGGGAACCTTCTTGCTGTGAGGCAACAGTGCTAACCACTAAGCCACCGTGCTGCCCTCGGTTCAAACTCATTATAGTCAAACATTTACACACGCTTCAGTTTTTGGCACAACACAATGGTCATATCTGTGTAAGAACATGGGAATGAAGGTTTAACGTGGCTTGTTGTAGGTCACCTGAGCAGAAATCCTCTGGGAAACTGTCACATGACCTCTGAGAGTCGGAGAGTCAAGTTTTATCTAGTTTCATTCGGCACAATGAAATGAAACGTAGAGAAGAGCCATTTATGGAATTATTTATTTCTTTTAAAAAAGGTGCAGTACAAGAAATGTGATAGTGGACATCAATGTGGTGCGAAGCGGCGGCGGGGAGAAAAACCTGAATTTGACCTTGAACTGTTCTAGTATTTGTCTTGTTTAGTTTAGAGGTGCTGACACCAGTCCTCACCATAGAAAATTGATGTTGTGGAGGTAAATCGTTTTTAAATCATCAAACATTTGTAGAAACTTAAGTCACTCGTCTTTACGTGAGTTAATAAGAATGTGAAACGAGTTACTCCGTAAAGAAGCCAGAAAGAATGCCACTGTTCCACCAGGTTTGGATCCGGATCCGGATATGTTGATGCTGAAAACCTCCTGCCTCCAGAGTGTTGGCTCATGCCAGTGATTAACATGAAATATGTAGCGATGAAGTGTTGAGCAAACATTTAATCCACTTTGTAGGCAGGATACAATAACTGTATTTGCTTTCCAGAATCCAAAATAAACAGCACAAGAATAATGAGAGACAAAAGCGCATCCTAAAAATATTCCTGCTGCTCTCCTTTCAGCTGATGCTCTTTCATTCATTTTAACGGTAGCTGATGTATTCATGTGATGCACACTGAGAAATGACACACATGGGGCAAACGTAAGTTCAGACGCAGCAGGAACCGAGTCAAAGCAGGTTTGGACCAAAAAAAAGGAACAGACGTTAATCTCTCTGCCTATCTGTGACGCCTTTGAACCGCCGTCTCTGCAACAATCTGCTGTTGCAGCTCTGAGAGTCATTAACCTGCTCTGAAGTTACAGCACGGTGACTTTACCTCAGTTAATCAGCCTCGGAGCTGATCTGTGATCTGCACTCGTCTGTAAGAGGCCCCAGCATACAGTTTGATGAAGAGGCTGTTAAAGTTAAGTTCACCTGCAGAATGAGCCCAATCAGCTGCCACCCTGGCTCCCTTAGTCAGTTCAGGTGGGAGCCCCGGAGATGGAAGTTTAACTAACAAGTGTGGAGCAACATCACTCATTATTAAGGGCCTCTTTGCACTGCATGTGCAAACCTTTTAAAGCTCTAAATGACTGAGTTGCATCAGTTTCAGTGGTCAGACTCAGTATTTTTGGACTGGAAGTGTGTTAACGTCATTTTCCAAACCCCTAAATCCGTTTAGGGATCGTGGTAACAGGAGGGAAGTCTGCAGGAGAGTCGTCCTGCTGGCTGTGCACAAGAGACATCCCTGTTAGGTGGACAAAACAGGAAAAAAGAAAGTCTAAAAAACGGTCAATGCATACAACTAGTGACTCCTCCAAACTTCTCCCCTCATGTCTTTACTGCTGTGACCTCATCGCTGTAGAAGGTGTACCAGATGACCAGATTTGTCAGAACACCTAAAGTAATCCAGATTCGGATCAGTAATGTGTTTTATAAGGATTCAGATGAAATGGTTTTTTATTTTACCCTTCATTTGAACATGGATGTATTGATCAAGCTAATGATGTTGTTGGTAGGTTTGAAACAGTCTAAACATTATTATCTGGTTTAGGAATATTCAGAACTGTTGGCAAAGGGACCGGAGTTTGATACTTAAACGTTTCTGGTTTCTGTTTGCGATCCAAAGTCATGTTTGAACAAGCTTTGGCCTCTTGGAGGTTAATTGTCCACGTAGAAAACAAAAAAGATTTCTGCCTTCAGGATCCAATCTGGAGACAAATCACATAAATTTATAAAAGCTCCAGAGGATTTGGGAAGCTCCAGGAGCAACTAAAGCAGAAATGCATCCTGCTGATGCGCGGAAACTCCACTGAGGTCCTCAGACACCAGCTCAGGGAGACGGCAGGCACATCTGTGGTTTCTAAGGATGTGTGAGGGTACAGAAGCACATCTGTCCTCATGGCACGGGTGACTTGAGTACGTGCTCTTGAAAGGGCCATCGGTGCACACAGGGAATTTAGCATTTCTGGAGAGACATACGCCGCCATCGCGGTGACTTCTTTTACTGGGAGGCTCGTGGTTATTTAAAGGTGACGGGGCCACACCTTCGACACCGGTGAAGTGAAGTAGATCAGGGAAGCTCTCACTGCACTGAAATCTTGTGCTCATCAAGACTGCACAAATGTATAGCTGGGAAAACTTGCAAAAAATGCAACAAGTTGAACCCTTAATGTTCAAACATTTCACTTATTTTTTTCAAGGAGCAAATGTATAAAAAATATATTAAGTGAACACCTGATTTGATTTAAAAAAAAAAAAAATTCTGAACCACTACTGACATGGTTTTAATATTTCATAAATGCATGATGTTCAGTTCAATTCACATTTTAATCCCCAAAGAGAAATTATAACACACTGGCATCTTTATTTTTATTTGGGACTTTTAGAAAATTGATTAAATTAAATAAGTCAGGGAGTTTTCGACTGGAAATCACACTGAGGACGCAGGCTGTTGGTATTATACATGCATGAGGATGAGCATGTAAATGGCAACGATTGGTGCAAAAAAAAAAAAAAAAAAGTTTGGTCCTACTTTTAGAGAGTACAGTTAATTTAAATAATATACATATTTATGAATTGCAGCACAATTAGCTGAATTCCACACATGCAGCGTTGCAGCACAGCTCAAGCTTTGCTTAGTAGTTCCTCAAAAATAAAATTAATATGTGCTACATGCTGACTTTTCCCTTTTCCACTGGAAGATATAAAAGCCAATTTTCTGAGCTTGAAAGTTTCTGCATGTCGATTCTGACTGGACTCACGTTGTCCTGCACCTTTATTCATGTTTCACTCACTTGATCTTTGTGCAGCAGACTTGCTGAGAGCCAATTGAGGCCAAACAACTTAGTAAAATTAGTACCAAAGGCAAATATGTATATGCCTTTGCTTTATATTTAATCTTTTCAAGGGTGAAGTGTTCCCCAGGGTCAACTGAACTGAACGGAGGGGGGGATAAAAAGGGAAGAAGGAAAACAAGCTGGATCGTACTTGTTCTTTATTCCCTCGTCTCTTGGATGATTGTTGATGCTACTAATTTGACAGGAATGAAATGTGAAGGGTCTGACGGGTTCAATCCTCCAGTCACACCGAGTGTTCAGGCGTTCAGAGTTAATGTCCCCAGGACTGCCCACAGGCTTCTCTCACACACCCTCCCCTCAGGTTTCTTTACCATCTTAAGGTGATTACCTTTACTGCCACAATCCTTTCTTCTAATCACATTTTTGGCTGAATTTGCTTTTCTGCGCTGCAGCTGTCTGGCTGCACGCTGCATCTCTGGATGACTATAATTATTTGTCTGTGTGAGAACTCTGTCTCTGTCGAGGGGGGAAGGCCTCATAGCGCTCTCATGGCTCTCCACTGGATTAATTAAAGGTGGAAGTCTGTGATACTCACGCAGCCTCCGGTGTACATGCAGTTGTATTTAAAAGTATAAAATGTTGGCCCCGGATGGCTCAGTTTGTTGAGCTTGTGGACCGTGACAGAGACTTTCGCCCTCGTGCAGGCGGTGCAGGTTCTGTGAGAACTTCAACAAACAAAACTAGAATTTACTGGTCAAGTTAAAAATAAATCTGACATTTAACTTTAGTTTTGTAAAATGCATTGTTGGCCTCTGTTCCTGAATATTCCGCTGTAACAATGCTGGATTCTTCTTTTGCACTCTTCTCTGCTGCAGTTTTTAATTTATAAATTAAAATGAAATCCATCAGATATCATCCAGAACACCAGGAAGCATTTCTGCAGTTCCTGGACTGGTAGCAGCTGTGGAGTCATCTTAGACGGAGAAGTTGTAGTGAATTCAGAAACTCTGCAACCTGATAGTGTTGTTATTTTAAAAAAAATAGTTTTTTCACTTGTTAAAAGACCTTGTTATACTATACCTAGTTCCAGTTGCTCTAACTTTGTCTGTCCTTTGCTTTTCAGGGCAGTAATGTGGTGGAGGATCAGGATCTGCTGGAGATTGGGATTCTAAACTCGGCTCACAGACAGCGTCTGCTGCAGGCCATCCGGCTGCTACCCAGGGTCAGTGCCGCAGATGATCCGTGTCCAGTAAATTGAGTGCCATGTCTAAGATGCATGCAACAACTATGCTCAATTTCGAGAAAATAGTGTTCAACAAGTCTATGTCTCGTTCTATTTCTTGGGATTGACAGCTGGTTTTCTCTTGCATCTGCTTTTGGTTTGTTTTGTTGAATGTAAAATTCAACAAATCTGCACCTACATCTGTGTTTCTGTGTAATATAAGTCTCTCGGGGTGTCTGGATTTCTCTGTGGGTTCTTCTGGATTCTTGAACAGCATGCCAAGTCGAGGGAACATTAAACTAAACACTAAACGTAGTCTTCTTGGCATCCAAGCGCACAGTATATCAAGAAACTGTTGAGTCCTTACCTCCGTCCACCTGGGAAATGTGCACACTAAAAAAATATGGGCATACTTTAAACTTCAATTGCTAATTGAACCTAACTTGGGCTTTAAACTGATAATTGTTTTTGTATATTTATGACAATTTAATACGTGTGCAAGCAAACGCATGCTGAATTTGAGTTGGTGGTTGTGGGGTACTTTATTTGAAGCCTGATGAATTCTGAACAGTTTTTGAGTTAATGATCTGCTGCACTCCAGCATCTCAGTCTGAGCGGGAACTTCCTGCTGGTACCGTCTTAGTCACACCTTTGTCAAAAAAGCAGCTCGTTCCTGAGTTGGAATTACAAAGCCGTGGAAGCGCCGTCATGCTTCATTATCTCTGACTTTCCTTTCCCTGGTGAAACCGGTGAAGACTGGGAGGGAGAAGATTAGTCCGTGAAATCTGCTTTTGAGGCACACAAGAAAACCTTGTTTATTGCAATAAGAGTAAGGAGTACAGAGCCCAGCGGTGCAGGTCCACGCCGGTGCAGGTCCACGCCGGTGCAGGTCCACGCCGGTGCAGGTCCACGCCGGTCCAGGTCCACGCCGGTCCAGGTCCACGCCGGTGCAGGTCCACGCCGGTGCAGGTCTACAGCAGAACAATTAAAGGGGTGGTTCACACACTAATGATTCCCCTGTAAAATCAGCTTTGTGCAGCGAAATCAGGAAAGAAAAGCGCAGTTTCACATAAGCAGTGTTTAAACAGCTTCCTTGTTGTATTAAAGACAGATGCAACTATTATTGGATGGATCCACTATTGATCCCAAGCTGGAGAAATCCCAGTGTTACAGAAGGAAGGACACAATGTGCAGGTTACATAACATAAAAATAAACTAAAGTATCAAGTGCTTTGAATGGTCGCACTATGTTTTAATAAATAATAGAATAAACCTTTAAATGTACAGGTTATGAAATGTGCCGGCTTATTTATATATAAATAAAAGACTGCCAGGCTATGAAATGTGCCGGCTGTTGTAAATAGTTTCTTTTACAGTGACACTGAGCTCCAAAATATTCAGAACTTTTCATTAACTTTCTTTCAAAAGTTAATGAACACAAACATGACATTTTTATGAAGGTCTTCTGTTATCCTCTTACAAAAGGTGCGGCCCATCGGATATGATGGCAACAACCCGACGTCGGTGGCAGAGTGGCTGGAGTCTTTGGAGCTTGGCGACTACACCAAGTCCTTCCTTATCAACGGCTACACCTCCATGGAGCTGGTGAAAAAGATCTGGGAGATTGAGCTGATCAACGTAAGTCTCAGACCTTCTTCTCACCTTTTTCAGCATACAGAAAAGTGACAGCCATGAAGGTAAACAGATGGTGAAATTCTCCGTTTTCCTGATCTGTAGTACAGTGAAGCAGTTATACTCATTTATAAAATACGCTGCTGCTCACATTGTTCCCTCGTTGCAATGAAAGGTGCCAGTGCATGCATTGGCCTTATATACTTGCTAATTAAATGTCTTGTGGGGCTATCATCCTCACTCTAACCCGCCTGCAGACTAAACGCACTGAAAGAGGCTGCACATGAGAGGAAAGGAGGAAGGATTACAGGGCTTGTTAACGAGATGGTGTAATCCTGAGATAAGTTACAAGTCAAACTGGAACCATTTAGTTGAATTCTGCAGCCACGCTTTGAAGCAGGGCTTCTAAATTTTACAAGTCGTGGCAGTGCGACAACCTACAACACAGCCCACGTAAAACAATTAATGAGTTATTATTACGCACTCGAGTCAGTCAAAAAGCTAAGAGCAGCAGAAACAAGGGATTTCTAAGTCCCTTTTCTGCTCTCTGATATTCTGTATCTGTGACCAAATGGAAGTAACATAAAACTTTTAAAATGTGGAGGTTTGGTAAATCTCATATAAGTCATTAAAACAGTTTATATCGACCTGTAGAACTGTTTAATCTACATTCAAGGACAGCGTTGTTATAGCTATAATTCCCATGCCTGATGCCTCTTTGTTTCCTGGTTTCCATGGTGACAAAGTCTGTTTTACTTCTACTTACTGTATTGGACTAGAGAGGCCACATCCTGGCATCTGCACGAGCCGTTTGCTTCTCACCTAAAACGTTTCAACTCTAGGAAGGACAGCATGCTGTGCAGAATCAGTCACTCTTGCTCATTACTCTGCAATGCACGCCGACAATACTTTACACCATTAAGATGCTTTTTTTCTTGTGTTTCTCAGTTTGGAAATTTGCCTTTAATAAATGTAAACACTCAGATACTGAATATAACATTCTCTTCTATTGTAACAAGATTTGAGACTTCAGCTGTTGTGCTGCCAAACGCAGTGCAGCTTTCTTTTTAAATTTTTCTCCAAAACATAAAATCTAGGCTAGAGATGTGATTTATCTCTATCCGATCCCATCAAAATGATGATGAGTTGGAGAGCTAGAAGAGACGCGTTTCCTTCCCAGTGGAAGATAAGTGATGAGCGATCAGCTGGAGGAGGTAGAGAAGGAGTTATATAAGCATGTGGGATGTAAGATGTTTCACCGAACTGGTGATACCACCCACGCGCTGCACTTCTGTATTTGTGACTGCGTGTGTGTTTTTAGATGCATACGTGAGATGGGAAAAGTGTTAATGCATACTCATCATGTGTTTAAATTTCTCACCCTTTAAACATAAGCTAAACAGCACATCAGTCTCCTCTGCCATTATGGAAAGCAGACGAGCGCTGAGGTCGATAAGATGCAGTCGGCACGTGCATATAAATAAAAATACAGCACAGTGAACTGTTGGAAACAAATCTGAGAAATTGCTGCTGCAGTGCAGCACCAAGACACTAGAGGCTGCACTAGGACGCGGCATGGAAAAAATGCCCACATTTTCTACATATATGTACATAAGAGTTGCCTTTCATGATTTGGGACAGGCTTGTGTGGCACCAATAGGAGCGTTAGGACTGCAGGATGTAATTAGGTTGTGGGTTAAAGTGCATTAACTTTGTGGTAAAGGTTCGTTGAGGGGGTTTTGGCTGTTTAATGTGGAGAAAACGGTCAAGGAAGACATGGTTTTATAGATGGATCTGGAAACAAGACAGTAGTTCGTTATCATGGATAAAAATAAAACGGTTCAATAGTTCAACACAAAACTGAAAAAAAATGCATTACTGATTAAATCTCAAAGAAACCCTTACTAAGTAATGATTTTCAGGGGAAAAAACAACAGCTCAACATGATTTCCTTGACTCGTAGTTTTGATTCCTGTAATTACTGTGGTAATACATTTTACAGCTTTCTCCATCAGTCGTGGGAGCCCTGACACGGAGCGTGTCCCTCGACAGATGTGCAGACGCTTCTATCCTCAGTTCCCCACTGTGAACTCGTTCTTATCTCGTGAATGCCTTGCGTTGTATCGATCGCGAGTGAAATCACGTGTTCGCTGGCTTATGTTGGAATCGGTGCACACCACTGCAGCGGCATGCCGTCACTGAAGTCCCCGAGGTGATGGAGAGGTCACCGCTGCACCTGAGAGAGGTTGCTGTTAGAGATGCTGGGGAGAGATACTGCAGAGGGAGGACGATGCACAGTGATGTCTGAAGGACGTGCTTTTAAAGCAGACAAAGGCTTGGTATCAGTTCTTAAAAATGCAGCCACGGCTTTCAAGACGTGCCCACGTCAACGGAGGAGAGGTCTTAAAAACAAGTGTGTCCGTGTGTGTGTCGTTTAGATTGGTCGGAGTCCTGCTCTTTTAGGATTAGAGGAGCGTCTGAAAAAGCCCCCTAATCCGACTTCATTCCTAATTTATGTTCGCAGTTCTCACATTCCACACCAGAATAGATTTTTGTAACCTTCTCTGTGCAGTGTTAACTGTTTTAATTGACCAGTTAGATGAAGAGCTTTTGACCATCTCTGCTTCTAAAGTCGTCTGTTCGACCAGCCAAGACTAAATGTACAGTTTCTGTGAACGAGCAAAGCATCAAACACTGGGAAAGTGTGGTTATGATTGTGGGAGAATAATTTACTTCATATATATTAACATGTCTAGTGTTTAATGTTTAGTAGCAACAAACTACAGTATTTATCTATTAACATGTTGACGAGAACTAAAGTGTCTGACCCAATATCAGTCCTGTATCATAAAAGGTGCTGATATTCTGTACAGATTATTTTAATAAAAGACTGCACCCTGAGGGAGACGGATGAATGAAAAGCACACGTGGAACAGTTGGACGATCCTAGACCAGGGTATAGACCTGGTCCAGTGTTTCAGAGGCAGAACCCAACCTGCATTCCTCTTTCTGTATCCCAAGTTCAGCTGTCAGCTGTTCCTTCTCCAGGACTCTTGCCTAGACCTCACCAGGGTCCTTTCCAGGGAAGCAACGTAGCCCCACAGCAACCAGAGCCTGGTTGGTACTGGTTGGTAGTGGGTCGGATTCCAGCGGAGTGTCTGGCTCTGCTGGAGGTTTTCAGGTTTTTTCCTTCTCACCGTCACCTCCTCAACTCAGGTGTGTTGTGGGGAAGTGAGCTGAGCCAACGTTCTCCCCTCATCTGTGGTCACAAGCTGTTGGTAGTGACTCAAAGATCAAGACTGCAAATTCAAGGAGCTGAATGGCGTAACCGTCACATGGTTGCTGGACTCTCCCTCAGAAACAGTGAGAAGTTCAGTCATTCTGGGGGGAACTGGAGTTCAGCCGCTGCTCGTCCACATGGCGAGGAGGCAAGTCAGGTGGTTTGGGCATCTGTTTAGGATGCCTCCCTGGGGAGTTGTGTCAGGCCACTGGGAAACCCAGAACACGCTGGAGAGATTATACGTCTCAGCTGGGCTGGAAGAACCAGACGAGCTGGAGGAGGTAGCCGGGGAGACGGAGGTCTGGGCCGCTGGGCTGAAGCTGCTGCCCCATGACCCGAACCTGAAGTGAAAACTCATCGTTAAACTCATCATACTAATAACTACATACTAATAATTCAAACTAAATAATTCATCATTAAAATCAGACACTGTATAATTGGATTTTTTTAACAAATCACCCCCCACTGAACTGGCTCCAATAATTTGCTGACCTATAAAGAATTGGGCAGTTTTTATAATACTTTTTTTAAACAGTAAAACATTAAACATTAGGTGGTCACTTCTTACAGATCTTTAATTGCAATAAATACAGATAAAATGCTGTGTGTGAGACATCGGCAGTTTCTGAACGTCGTCTTTAGCTTTAGCTGCCAGTTCGGTCACTTTGCATCTTTAATTTTCCTTAAAACCCGAAGTAATTCAGAGGTGAACATCAGGAAGTTCAGGTGCAATGATATGGCTTTTTCTCCTGACAAAATCTATCTGCACTTTCAGAAATTACATTCTGTGATTATCTTTGTTTTATTTAGCATGGGGCCTAAACCGAGACTTGGACATTTTTGTAGTAAGATATTTATAAATAGTTGGATTGGAAGATTATTTATCTGTAGGTATGCATGCATTTATTAGCAGGATGTTGAAACAATTACTAATAAATACAAACATAAATCAGATACAAGATCATGCATCTAAAACCATTTATCCACATGTGTTTTGTCTTAGTGAAGCAATGACAAATAAAACACTACTGTACACTTTACATATAAATATCCCCCAGCGTGCTGGAATTCAGACTCGTTCTGTAAACATCCACATGGGGGCGCTGCTGCACCTCCGTTCACTTGGACCCGTCTGGATTGTATTCCAGGGCTCCAAATTGCTCTCGTTTCAAGCGAGTTCTGGGAGCGTGCAGAGTGGTGCAATTAGACATGGATTTCATTTGGAAAAGGAACATTGATGACAGGATGTTCAGAGGTTCTGGTCCCTTAATGTGTTTCAGATGAGTGCACCCAGATATCAGAGGATGATGTGACCTTGGTTATGTGTGTATTTTCAAATTGGCTTATTTCTGTCTTCCCCCAGGTGTTTGTGTAACATTACGTATGAAAAGATTTTAAAACTCTTTGCAGAAGTCAGTCAAGCAACTTTTAGCAGCTTTTCCTCTTACTGGTCACGACAGCAGGTCATGGTGTTGCACGTCCTTCATAACAGAACCCTCCTCCTTTATCCGGGCTTGCAACCAGAACCACGGAAACACACCGCCGTGGCCGGTGCAGTGGGGTCGGTGTGGGGTTCGGTGTCATCCTGTCCGTCTCCTTGTTCCCTGAAACATTGTAGAAAACAGTTCCCAAGTGCTTCGAGTTAATAAAGACGGACTGGCTGAATTTCACGTTGGTTACGCCACTGCCTTTGGGAGCAAACTTTAATCCCGACTGACTGGCTCACTGCTTCCTCGACGATATGCAAGTCAGTATGACACCCAACTTTGCCAACCTGACAAAAACATGTTTCAAACTGATACTGACTTTAGAAATTAGAAACCTTTTTAGTGTTTTTTTCTTATTCATTCCTCTTTATTTCCAGACACAGAATCAGTCTTTTCATGCGCGCCACTGTCTTGTCAAGGCCTGTTAATGTGTGCTCATATTCTGCAGGGTTGTGTGGGTTTATGAGCGCGTGATTCACATACAGGGTTGGACTTGTACCTGAATTCCCCTCTGTTGTAACACCGGGACATTTTGGGAAGTAAAAAACTTTGGAATGTGTTCTTTAGAAAAGAAAAAAGAAGAACAAAGGTGCGTTCTGTGTTTGTGCAGTATGAGGAGTCCAAAATAACCAGAGAACAGTAAACTGAGTTTAACCTTTCTTTTATTGCTTGTACTTGGTTGCCATGACAGCTACTAGTTACCATAGAGACTGTGCAATTGGTTTAAGTGATCTGAAATGTATTTGTGTGTGTGCACACAGGATTGCATTTCCTTGACAAGGTTCCAAATATTCATTATGTGTGTGGGAGTGGGAGTGGGAGTGGGAGTGGGGTCATGCTTCTGTTCTCATCACCTTCGTTGTCACCTTTCCAAACGGACAGATTGTGTCACATCCCATCACCAGATGGTTGGACACTGCAGGATCATATACATCACAGAATAAAACGCATACTCGCACTTCATCTAGTTGGGTTCATGAGTTTCCCCATTAATAATTGTACATGATGACACATTTTAGATCGATAATTATAGCCCGTGAAATGTTTCTCATGAATACAAGTAGGTTGAATTGTGCAGGATAAAGTGTGTGTAGAGGGGAGTGAGTAGTAGCTGCTGTTAATTTTCGAGTGGGCAGATTTGCTTCAGGACTGCGGTGTGCGTGACCATCCCCGCCTGCTGCCTGAGGCGGAGCTGCACTTGTCCGTCGTATCGCTCGCTGCAGATAGTGTAGGAGGTGTCGGGGGAGAATGGTTGTAACCTGTGAATGCACCCTGGACCAGTGGTTGGTGGAGCCGTCCTTCGCTGCTCCAGAGTCAACAATTTCTCTCAGGAAGCAACGAGATTGATTGATTGATTGGTCGATCAATCTTAATGTGTTTCTCAGGGTTACGCTGTGTATCAAAGCTTCTGTAGCAACTAGGACAAGCCTCTAAATACCGTTTTTCTCTGTGGCTTTTTTCTTTCTGGTTCCTGATTAAAAATCCAGCTGTTTTTTTTAAACGATTAGTTGACAATGCATCAGTCCTTCCAACAACATACATGAACTACAAATGTTTCAGGCTTCTACAATGCAGAAATGCTAAATGCTGTTCACACCCATAAGGGATGTACCAAAATATTATTGTTTTTAATATCTTTTCATTTACCTTTATTATTGAGTATGCTTTGAAGTTTACATTTTAGTCTTAAAGTGACAATTAAAACTAAAAAACCTGAATCTTGTTCTAAATAGAAATGTGCTGCGAGGATTTAAGGTTGGAGATGTTTATAAAACCAGTCGAGAGTCGTGAGATTTTGAAAACGATTAAAAACTGCAAACCGTCTCCCTTCAGATCGGCCTCGAAAGCCACGCCTCCACAAAGGTCACCATGATGGGACAGGATGGTGCTTTTAGGACCTCGTCGCCTCCACAAGAGATTCTTTTTTTTTCTTTTGCTTTAATGTGAGAGCATTTAATTAATTACTTACTTGGCTTCAGAAAAAAAAAGACCTTACCATACCTTTAATAACTCCCTTTTTTGTCACCACAGTTGAACCTTTAATTCAAGGCAGTTTTTGATTGTAAAAAAATGATTTTATTTGAGCTCATTTGTACATCTCTTTTACTTACTGGTAAATATCTCTAGTACACAGTAGTAGTTTCTCTTCTGACTTAAGGACTATTCGTGCACAATCTTTAGTTGATCCCCTGGATCATATAAGCAGACACTTGTAAATCCAGAAATAGCCGGAATGATGTCAAGCTTTGTAGCTTGGATTTCATCCGTGTGACACTTGATGCTACAAATATATATTCATACGTAAACACACGCACATGCTTAATTTAAACGCAGCATGTGTACTGTTAAAGTCCTTGTTGTGCACTTAGGCCACTCTATTAAACATCTAGAAGCAGATGTCAAAGATTATGAATCCAGATAAGATCGTTTGCTTCTAAAACTCCATGTGGGTGTTTACATATTGTAACAGCCTCAGTAATTACACTTCTCTGACGCACATGAGCCCTGCAGTTACGTTGCAAAAGAATGTTCATAATCAGGAAAAAATGGAATTTGGTTTTGTGCTCTGACTAATTTCCTGTCAGATGTCGAAACCTGTCTGCCTAATTCAGATCTGTCTAAGGGTAGTTGAACAGATTTGTTAGACCTAAATGTCCAGTAAGTATGAGTGGCCCAGAACTGTAACTGTGGCACTGCAGGAGGTACCCCGGTTGTGTTTCCAAACATGTCACAGAACAGAGGCCATGCATCTTCTGAACTCTTTCAACTCGTGCAGCACACAAATGCATAAACTTAGCATAAGCCTGTCTCAGTTGAGGCTCAGTGTCTCCATAGTGACGGGATAGAAAGGAGGAGGAGGAGGACGGTGAATGTAAACCGGGTAGAGAAAGAGAGCGCAGGGAAAAGGACTGTGTGTACAGAGAGAGAAAGAGAGAGCTCAGGCAGAGACATGTAGGAGATGTAGTCTGGCTGCCGCAAGCTGAAGAAAGAGGAGGAGTTGTTGAGCGCAGGGGATCTGCAGAGAGACTGAGGGAAAGAGACGAGGAGACAAACGCTGGTGGTGAGGAGTAAAGCAAGATAGTGTGGATAAAGAGATAAGAGAGGGGGGAAGAAACACTCGTCTTGCACAGCAACAAAGCAACAGTCAAGCGCACAAGTGGAAAGAGTGGGAAAATAAGACGAGAGGAAACTGAACCGAAGACTGCTGCTCAGCTGTCATCTGGAATAAGAGAGGGGTAAGCTTGCAGGGTGATAATATTGGGAAGCATCTGTAAAGCACAGATAGAGCAGACACGGTGATGAGCGCTGATCCTTTTGTTCTCCGCTTGCTGCTCTTTCATGCATCTTGGATCGTTGTGCTCAGGGAAGCTACTGTGATTGCAGCTCCTGAAACTGGTCCATGGCTCAGTGGCCACTGCTGACTGGGCTGATTTACTGACTGTGTAACTGTGTTCATGCATGTGAGTGTTGGACACGAATGTTTCCCTGAATACAGTGTGCACGATCTAAAAGACTGAACTCTGTGCTGATTGTTCTACGATGACTGTTTGTTACACTTTTTCTAGTACAGCAAGTGGTGACCACTTTTTTTTTATTTTTTCACTTGTCAGTTGCACATCATCCCGCTCCCACAATAAGGAATTTTAACCATTTTTCTAAATGCCCGCTTTGTGTATTTTGTTAAGTTCTTAGCCGTATCTCTTAGAGTAAATCAAATGATGAAATCTGCTGCCGTCATAAGACTTCATAAAAAGAGAGGTTTATCTTCTCGAATCTGGTTTCTCCTCTAAATTGTCCCATCTGCATGCAAAGAAGAAGGTGAGAGAAAACGAGGCTGAGAAAGAATGGAGAAGTCAGAAAGTGGGATGTTGTGAGGCTTTGTGTTAACGTGCATGGCCGACTGCCAACACAGCAATCCATATTTAACTGGTAATTATTTTGTATGAGGGGAACTGTAAACATATTGGCATCAAGATTAAGTTTGTCATGTGATCATTAATCAAAGTTTTCATAACACATTTATTACTTCACTGAATCTTTTTCAGTGTAACGCAACGTCACATTTCATAACGAACCAAAACTACGTCAGTAAGAGACGTACTTTCTTACGTTGTTGTTTAAGGCTTGTAGGTTTTTCTTAGGAAACCCTGAAGAACCAGACCGTAAACGTAGACGCGGTGGGAGGTAAATGGAGGGAAGAACGGGACAGGTCCCAGCAGGAGGATGGAAAGAAAAGTATTTTTCTTCATGCAGCTGTTGGGAATGAACCAGCGGGGAGAGAAGCAGGACTTCTGCCTTGTTCTGTTTACCTAAGACTTTGTCTCATAAGTTATAATCAGGACTCGTCTCCGTCATCGAATACTGAATTATCACTATGGCAGGTCTTTGGACCAGATTTTCCTTCAGTTACCAGCATTAAAGAGCAGTTTGCACGATGAAATCATGACTGCTGATGCTGAGACACTTCGTGTGGAAATTCTTTTACAAAGCTTGAAGGACTTTTGATACAGAAGTTTTATATTTAAATCACATTTTATGAATAATGCTGCTGCTTCCTGAGACGCAACTTCTTAAAACATTTTCCCGCTTTATTTCGTAGAAAAAAAATATTATGCCAGTTAAATTTTAAGCTGATGACATATTATGAAGTGACTGAACTGGGCCACACAAAATATGCAATTGTCAGAGTAAACAAAAGGCAAAACACACTCTCCAAAACCGCTGCAGCAGTAAGGCGGCTGTGAGATGTTTTATACCCTCAGAGGAGACACGGTATCAGGTTTGATCTATCTTTAGCACCACAGTCACTGGCAGCGTGCAAAGTTTGACTACATTTAAACTGAAACTCATGTCATTTATTCAAACATCTACATTTAGAAGCCACTTCTCCAGTTTACAAATATAATTTTTCCAACTTAAATATGTCATATACCTTCTGATCTTTCCCAGAAAGCAGATATATATATATATATATATATATATATATATATATATATATATATAAATAATTATTTTACGAAGTAAGTGACAGAACAAAGTCAAGATTTCCATGTGCGCTTCGTTTCTGGCTTGTGTTCGATGCAAGAAAACAAATATTTAACTGTGTTCCTGCCACTAACGGAGCACGCAGCAGGGTCCCATCCAGTGCTGTCCCTCAGCAGAGTTCACAGATGGCCGTGCGACCGCTACAAGCATCTCATTAACCTGATCATGTACCTGTAGCCTTTTCCCTCCGAACACTGCATGTAAACGATGCTCCACGCTTCACTGACTCAGACCACAATTTCTTTTTTTTTTTTTTGTTGGTTTCAAATCTCTGCGTGGCACAGAACCAATGTAAGCATCACTAAACCTGATGCACTCTGGCTTTATGAACCATAAATGTGTCACGTCACCATCCGCCACTGCGGTGTTCTTCACTGCAGGTCCTCAGGACCAACGGTCCTACATGTTTCAGATGTTTTTCCTGCTCCAACGCACCTGATTTAATAAACAGATTTCCCATTAGTTGGAGCCAGATGTGGTGGAGCTTGGAAACATCAAAAACATGCAGGATACTGCGTCCTGAGGACCTGGACTGAAGAACTCCACATTAACACCAGCTATAAAAAAAATGTCAAATGTAGCCTTGTACTGCGTTAAGATTCAGCTGTTTGTTGGTAAAACAGGTCTACAATGTGCATCTTCAGTGTGTGAAAAGACCAGAGGTGGCTAAACTCTTTGAAGCACCCACTTCCCAGCAGTATTGTAGTCTTGATATACACGCAGGCCGGAACACAGCGTGATGCCTTCAGAGAGCTTGTGCTTCTCCGCAGTGTGAAAATTGGTTCCATCGTGGTGCTTTGAAGTATTTATTAACCTAGAAAAATATCATACACCATTTCTCCTCGTCTTATTGGGAATTCAGTTCATGAGCTCCTCTGTGTGCGGTAAATTGTGCATGAGTGTGTGCAGACCACAAGATTTGAGAGATCTTATTTCAATCTTGATCCTGCAGCATTTGGCTGTTTGCACAGACACACGCGAGTGCACACACACACACACACACACACACACACACACACACACACACACACAGTCTGTGCTCCCAGTCATAGTTACAGTTCTTGTGCTATTAATGGAGATATATCTGTCTCCATGTAGACAGACTTATTAACACTCTGCTCTCATTGGCTGCTTCTTCTCCCAGCAATGAAACTGCTCCTTCTATTGGTCCCTGCTGCACATCACTTTTAAAACACATCATTCGTAACCCTCATCCGCTCTCTGGTTGCTAGGACACCAGGGGTGTCTGGGATGAATGGTGCCGCCGCCCCCCCCACAACAAAAAAAATGTATGCATGTTTATATGTAGATCTTTAGTAAATGCCAGAAAAGATGGAACAAATGTTGTAGCTGAAAACTGGCCGTCGCTGAGATGAAATCAGGTGAGCTCATCGCTGCTTGCCTTCATGGCTTCCTATGTTGTTTATGAGTAAGTATGTGTGTGTGTGTGTGTGTGTGTGTGTGTGTGTGTGTGTGTGTGTGTGTGTGTGTGTGTGTGAGTGTGTGTGTGTGTGTGTGTGTGTGTGTGTGTGTGTGTGTGTGTAGTTTTTTGTGACTCCAGACAAATCAATACTAATCATTCCAGTTGAAAAGCTCCAAGGAACAATGAGAGAAAGAGGGAGAGGGAGGTGACTGTGATCAAGTATTCGGGGTTAGAAAAGTGTCAAGGCTCGGGGTGAAAAATGAGACAAATCTTTGTTGAAAACTGTCTGCACATGTGCACATCAACCACATGACATCTCTGTTTAACCGTCACAAACCATATTTGCTAGATGCACAGACTGGATTTGATGATAAAACTAGTGTTCATTTTGCTCAAAGCCTTTAAAATGATTAATAATAAACTATACAACCAGAACTGTTTTCAGTTTAATAAATGGGCATGTTATTTATCCACCATCAGGGAAACAGGCCACAAGCTACAAGAAAAACACCGATGTTGGTGCCGTTTCTCCAACAATACTGGATAAAGTCCTCTTGATCATTCAATAAAAGTATCAGTTTTTCCCAAATGATCTCAAATCGTAAATATCCAGTATGTTAAAAGTAGTTTTTCATGATGACAAATGCCAGTGCACTATTGATTTACGAGGAACATCATGGATCCCTTATCTGCGCTGAAGTTTTTGCGAGAGATTTTTCTCACAGTTCGCAGTCGGGGCTCCGGTTGCTTTCATGAATGTGATCTTGTCGTGTTTGGTATGCCGCGCAGTCAGTTGACCTCTCAGAATCTGTTGGTGGCTCAGACTTGACTCGTCCTTCAAGGAAACTTGAAATAGTCCAGGTAACTCTGAATTACTGTTATCAAAGATGCGACCTTGGTGTATTTAGAGTAGTTTGGACTCCTGTAATCAGCTTCTAAGATAGCAATCAGACATACCTGAGCTGTATACCGATCAATACTACCACTCATTTGTCCTCTAATGTATTCTGACCAGGGCAATTTAAGCAAGCTTAGACCAGTGATTCTTTGATCCTCAAAAAAAAATCAATGGAGTCTTCAGAGGATTGAACCTCAATTGTGCCATTAGGATCCGACACCTGAGGGGCAGCAGATATCTGTTGATATCAGAGGAAACACCTTCGTAGTCTGCAGGAGACTGATGACTGGTCATATTCTCTCAGAAATGGTAGATAAACACAAGTCGAGGCTTACAAAACGGAGCTGTATTAAGTAGTTTCCATGGCTGAACAGAAGCTCAATTAACCACAAAGGCTTTTATTAGGCCGAATCACTGACACATGAGTCTTTTCAACTGGATTTGTCTTTGGACTCTCCTTCTATTATCTGAATAAAGTGAGAGAAGGCTTAAGATGAGGGCAAATTGTGTAATAGACAAGAGGTGAGAGCAAACGAGGTAGTTTGAGGTTAAGAGAATATGAGCAGAAAGTGAAGGGGGGCGTAAGGAAGAGGAAATGAGGGTAATGAGTTGGTTGGTTGGTTAGCCGAGTCGGTGCAGATTAAACGGGAGCAAAGAGACGAGGGAAGATTTTCAGACTCTTCCTCCTTCATCATTAGAACTACGTGCTGGCTTAAGCACAGACAGCGACTGGACTGTTGGTTCCCTCGCTGGGCTTCACGCTCCAGTGAGCCGACCGGCTCTTTACCTCCCCTCCAGTAAAAGACAAAAAAGGCTTTTTGTCTTCAGTGTCCTAAAAGAGAGGTCGTCGTGAATGTCCCCAGTCACTGATGCTTTCTGCTTATTGTTGCAGCTGTCATCACCCAGTTTCTAAAAGATTTTAGAGGTCACTCTGTCCCTGTGATTTTAAATGTGACTATGTCAGAAGAATGTGCTTAAAGACAAACACCTGATCTCATCTCGTCTTCAGCATCAATCAGGAATATGCACCTTTAGCGTGTGAAACAGATCACATAAATGCACGCTTAACCAGTGAAAATTAGAGGAATCAGATTCATTAGCCGTTTGATTGTTGTATTAAAGACAGACGGCAGCCTGCAGAGCGGAGATGGCTGAGTGAAAGCACGGCTCCGTCAACCGTATGCGTGGCGCCTAATCTGTTTATCAACCCTGTTCAATCTGGGCTAATGGGACTGCTAACGGGATTAGTGCATTGATCAGCACACAAACAGAGCAGCTCAGCCAACGGCTGGAACCAAACACGGCCCAAAAATCACTTCATAGTACAGCAGTGACATCCGGGCTGCAGGGTACAGTCACTTCAACCGGAGAGAAGGCCCCACAAAGTAGTGCCACTCCTGCATCTTGATCATGCCAAGTAATTACTATTAATCGGACTTGAGGACAGCTGACAATGCAATTGTCAGAAACAAATCAGAGGATGTCGTTTCATGGAAATGTTTTACTTTGCAAGTGCTTAAAAAGTTAAACCTGCACTTTTCCAGCTGCGGATCATTAGGACCGTGAGGAATCTTGAGTCTGCCAGAAGTGAGACGTCCTAGAAAAGGGAGGTGGACCGCAATAACCCGGTCACACACAATCACATGCTGTTGACCACGTATTTCACTGTAGGTTAAGAAGATAGAAATGTCCTATTTGTTCAAACGTACTGGTATCTACACGAGCATTTGTGAAAGCTGGAGATGCAGCGTGTCTGCTTTCAAGTATTCAACTTTTGTAAAATAACTCCAAAGCAAAACACAAAAAGTGCCTATGTCTCGTCACGATTGGTGGTGTTGCAGACCCAAATAAAGGAGACGAGTGAAGCTGGAGTAATTTACACAAATCCTGTTAATGAAACCAAAAACGCTGCAAGGGCAGGAATCCAAAAATATATATAACAAAAGGCCGCCGACAGAAAACTCAAAAGTCAGGACACACAAACCCAGGAGGAACAAAGACTGGGGGAAAACGTAGAGCCAGAGACAAATGGTGTGGACCAGCAAGGGGCAAAGGAAGGAGAAGATAATGTAAACACTCTGGAGATGATGAGACACAGCTGCAAATCAATCAGGGAAGATTCGTCAAATCAACAAGAAATAACACACAAGAACCAGACGCCTACTGCAGTGTCATCAGCCATCACACCAGGCTTGTCTCCATCTATTCTTTTCTTTCTAGTTGTTGGGTTTAAATATCAGCGGAACAGAACGTACCAGTGTTTTCTTATCAAGGTTAACTCATCTGAGCTCTGGCTTGATGTCAACAGAGCTGAGAGATAAATGTGTGACTATGTCAGGAATATATGGTGATGGAGGAAGCTGGTATAAAGGAATATATGCTGCAGTAGTCCAGCACTCCTGCATCTATATACAGCTGCTCTGAATTTTATCTAAATGCAAATGGGTTGATGTTGCAGTCAGGCATTGCAGTGTTTGTGTTTTCAACAGTAATGGCTGGGTTGCGTTCAATGTCTCATCCATTCAGTAACAATATAATCTTCTTCCCTGGGCTTCGAACAGCTGTTAAGGTTGTGTGTGTGTGTGTGTGTGTGTGTGTGTGTGTGTGTGTGTGTGTGTGTGTGTGTGTGTGTGTGTGTGTGTGTGTGTGTGTGTGTGTGTGTGTGTGTGTGTGTGTGTGGGTGACTGCTGCAGCAGCTCTGTGTTGCTATGGTGACAATTGAACTTCAAGCTAAGGTTGAGGCTTCTACTGTATTTGAAGTAGATGTTGTTGCATAAGGCAAAGTGTTGCACACCAATTCACACCATGCAGGACAATTACTGTGATTTTTGTGGACGTGTGGATTTTGGGTCTGATGAAACAGAAATGTGAGGCTGGCTGGCTCTATTCTGTTGGTCCCCTTTTATCTTTAATTATAATGCACATTTGCTATTGCATTGTTTCCCTAAGCTCATGCAATGTTTCACATTTATGTCCCTCAAAGACGGCATCGGTTTTTCACAACAATCTAGAGTTGTTGATGGTAGAGTGGCAGAGTTGTACCGCTGCTTCAGGGTCAGCAGCTTTGATGATGTCCCATCATCACCCAGGTCATGAAGGAAGCAAAAACCAAAACATCTATTGATGGAAAAACCTGTTTTTTTTTTTAGTGTTTTTAGGTTGGCAGCTGACCTGGCTATGGATGTCTGGTTATCGGCACCATGGATGGTGTTACTTTACTCACACACTTTGATTTAGGTATATAGGACCGCCTGACTTTGCAGACTGGATCACCATCACTGACCACAGCAGTTAGATCTGGACGCGGATCGCATGAAATTTTCCCGTTGCTTCAGTCCATTTTGTGTTCTTGATTGAAGCTTTTTCTTCCTCAACAGAGACGAACCGCAGTGGCAGCCCACTGCTTCTAGTGTCACTACCGATGGGTTAAAAGCAGAGGACAAGTTTCAAAATGTTTGTGAGATATATACTGGTTATTAAAAATGATCCTTCCAGGTTTTAATTATGCATTGAACACTAACTCAGTTTGGAATCAGACCAACAATTTAAACCTTCTGAAACAGACGTTTCCATAACCACATCTTCCAGAAGGGTTGAGGAATGAGAAGCTCCTCACTGCATCAGTCAGAGGGAAATAATTTACCAGCTGAAACATGTTCATCTCTGCAGTATTTTTCCACCAGGAAGCTCTTACCTTCTTGCTTAGTTTACCTGTGTTTACTTTTTTGCTCTTTCAGCCAAGCAGTGTGTTTCTCTTTTGAATCTTACGGGATTTTCTTTTTTTAACCCCACATGATTAAAGCATCAAATTCAGTGGTATCTTTACCAGAAAGAGGGAGAAATGTGGCCTGGACTGCATGTTGGAAGAGAAAAAAAGCTGTTGTATTTCAAATAAGAGAAGAATGGAGAAGTAAAATTGGCAGATGTGGTGCAGAGCAGCGATAATATATTAGTTTGTTCAACCAACCCACTCATGCGAGCTCTGCTGTTTCTCTTTGATCCAACCTAAACAATTAAAATATGGTGCTTCTGCGCAAAAGAGTAGGTGTGGATAGTAGTTAAAGCTACTGGTGTCCACTATGCATTTCTAACAAACGGCAAGTCAAACAGCGCCTTAATGTTTATTTTATTCACAATAAATAGGCATGTATTAAAATTAACCGATTTTGCTTATAAGAACTACATGCAGTTTTTATACAGTGCATGCTTCGCTGTGTTTGAGAGAGGGTTTTGTTGTCAAAGCTTATATTTGTGCATTCATCCGCAGAACCGATCTTTGTCCCTCCTAGATGGGCCTCAGTGGTTCTTTCGCTTTTTATGGTTTTTTAGCAGACGTACAGCACAGTTTGTACAAGATATTTTACGTTGTGCTGAGTCAAAGCAGGGTTGTTGGAGTCATTAGACCGACGAGCAGACGCAGAGGAGCTTCTTACCACCCTTTACCCTCAAGTCAAACACAAATACTTTATTGGTAGCAGCTCTATAAACCACGCAGGAGTTTGTTGTAGACGTAAGTGCGGTGCCAGAGGGTGCCGGCGGTGCCGGCAGCGTCCCTGCAGAAGGCTGCCGTGTTCCTGCATGTCTTTTTAGAAAACTTAGTACCTGGCACACGCAGTGCCTGGTGACCGGAGAAAGAATAAACGCTTTCACTGGAGTCCAACTGTGTGTTTTTGTCTGTGGCTGCTTGTGGAACAAATGCCTGGAGACAATCAATAGACAATTACGAACTTGCCATGATCCCATTATGTTGAATTTGCATTTCATGGCTTTTAGAGTAAAACACAAAGTTCCCAGTAACATTTCATTTAACAAAAAAGGAATGAATAGTCTGATGGGACATCAATGAAAAGGTCATAATTATGTGTGTTCTTGATTAGAATAATGATGCAATAACGACGGCCACTTGTTTGTGTTAAATACGCCGCAGCAGCGAGGGAGAAGTTAGGAGCTGTTTTATTGCTGTTCGAAGGTCAAATCCACAAGTTTTCTAACGCATCAAAATGAATACTGTGAAACACTGAACTCAAATGTATATTGTAATAATTTCAAGGTTTGTTCCTGAACACGGTTGGTTTTACTTATGAATTTTGGTTAATAAACCCTCAGCAGGTCATAGCGGAAACATTAAAAATAAATATATGTTTTAATACAAACGAGGACATTCATGTATACATAAAGAAAATTAAATGAAGGGTGAAAAAAACAGCCACTCACAGTCCCCCCTACATTTGATACTTACTTTTAATTTAAACTTCCCTTTGAATTGCTCATAAACGTCAGTGAAGTCCCAGACGGCAACACGAAACCAGCTGGTTCAAGTCTCATCGAGTCTAGACTTCGCTAAGACATAAGGTCACTTCAGAGTCCAAGTAAGGTTTTCCTCGTAACTCGTAGATAAGATACAAGTTAATTTAGAGGTTAGGTTCAGGTCCTTTAAGGGCCAAGAGTAACAATGACATGCTCAAAGCATAATATTATACAAGACTTAATTAAATGTCTGGATTTTACCACAGAACGGCTTCAGTCTGTTTCGGTTTCTAGACTATCAATGACATTATCTTTCGTCCTAACTGTTTATATTGACATGAATCCCACTCATAAATGTCAACATTTACAGCTCCAGGGTTTTTAATTCCTTAAGTTGATTGATGGGCCGGTTTATTATAGGGAACGCCTCCTCGTGCATGTACGGACATCTGGGTTCATGAAATAACGCAGCGAACAGCCAAACAGTTCATGTTGGTTTTGCAGTAATAACGATAACACACATGTGCTCAGGACCGTTTACCATCATAAACGCATCGGCACCGCCCACAGCAGTGATTTACCATGACTCCGGTCACTGGTCAGCAGTTTTATTACGGCTTCTGATGATGGAAATCTGCAGCCTTTCTCATCATGATTCTGCTCTGTGTTTCCTCAGGTGTTAAAGATCAGTCTTATCGGGCACAGAAAACGGATCCTGGCCTCATTGGGGGACCGGCTACACGAAGACACCCCACAGAAACCTCCGCGGGCCGTCTCCCTAAGGGTGAGTTTCTGACGATGCGTTGTATGAAACACGACGCTTAGCAGCATCTGAAGCGAAGTGGATTTGTGTTACTTCATCAGACAGAGGAGGAAACACAAATCCTCTCCCAGATGGTTGTGTTTTTCTTGGGGGTGCTGCAGCCTCCCCGCTGCTGCTGCAACCACCGAGCTGATTACTCAAACGGCTCAGGAAGGCACAAAATGGCCGTCTCACTGCCTCTGCCTTCCTGCTGGCTCCCCTGGATGCTCACCACGGGGAACTGGGTTTTCTTCTGCCAGTCTTCCGACTCTCTAAAGCCTTTATAAAGGATGTATTGCTCTTCAGCGCTTTTTGGCCAACAGAGGTTGTTTGCTTTTGAGGCAGGGCTGAGTGAGGCTCTCTGCTCATTTCTGCAAGTCCAAACAGCCAAAAAAAAAACCTTCTGCTGTGCTTGAAGGTGTCTTTCAGACAAAACTTGGTTTTATTCCCAACATTAGCAACTGATAAAATAGTTCTCACAAACGTGCTGAAATATCAACAATAATCATAATAGGTAGTTCATGAGACGAATGCATTTTTATAATGTAAGATGTCCAAAACTAAGATGGTCTGCATCAGTTTCAGCCCTGCAAGAATTTCATTGCGGTCAATTAAAAGTGAAGCAACAACTGAGGCAAGCGCAGATTATACTGCGTTGACAGTGTGAGACGATGTCTACTCATCAGTAAAGCTTTCTGCTCGCAGGACAAACGACGACAGACGGGTTTGTGAGATCGGAGATCACAGCAAGAACTAAGGTGCAAGTTATGCAACTTATAATAATCCATTAATCCGTTAAAAGAAATCTTCCCATAGGCGGGACCGCATAAAACCCGACATGCTAGAAAAGTGGTAGCTGTTGAAAATTTTACACTCCACTCAAGTTGGCATCCTCTTAAATGAACATCCTTTTCTACTTAAGAGTCTAGTGCGTGTTTTGACTTTAAGCGACTTCCACGCTGAGCGGGCCTGGGTTCAGGCACGCTCATGGATTTGCTGAAATCTTGCGGTTATAAAAGTGCCTTTTCTTTTTGCATTTAAAGGGCAGTTTTACATAATGGTGCCCAGCAGCATGGGGACACTACAGCTCAAAGATAAAATGTGACATTACACTGTGCATGCAATTGCCCTACTTGTAGCAGCAGCAGTGACACAGCACATTATGAAATGATGAATGAAACCATCCTTGCTTGCTTGCTTCTGCCTCACCAATCTGTCCACACCCATTTCGTACCAGGAGCCCGGGGGAAACCACACTCCTCCCCAGCTCAGCCCTTCAGTAGGCCAGGCAGCGTACACGGCGGGGGTCCCCGGCGGATCTCTGGACGTGCAGCATCTCATCATGCAGGCGGACGCTCGGCGCAGGCAGCGCAGTAATGACAACTACTTTGAGGACGTGCCGCGATCCAAGCTGGAGCGACAGATGGCTCAAGTCAGCATGGTGAGAATGGGAGGAGAGGGATGGATGGAGACAGGAAGTGGAAGGGATGGACTTATGGACAGCAGTCAATGGCCACAGTCGGATATGAATGTGGTCCGGTGATCTGAATGAGCAAGTCCAGGGCACAGTCTCCTCGCTGAAGTAGAAAAAAAGAAACTCAGATTTTGTTTAATTTCAGAATTGCTTCCCTGTAATTAACTAATTTTAAAGCTTTAAGTGAGTTTAGCATTTAGTAATGCATCTTGATCCTAACTATAATACCTGTGTTAAGCTTTGTGGTATAAGATAAATAATCTACTGCTTCACAAAGGAAGGGTGCGAGAGATGTTCATTAACAGAATCATTAACCCCTTAATGCTGCAGAAGAAATATTTTGTGTTTCGTACACATTAAAAAACATTAATAATTTTATCTTTAAAAGTTTTTCTAGTTTTTTGTTATCTGTATTTCAGTTGGATACATTTTTTATTTTATGTATAACAAAGGTTTTTTAGAATATACATTGTTTTTATTTATTTATTTATTTTGGATGCTGGTCTCAAATGTATCAAATATGTAACATCAAGCATTAAGGGGTTAATTATAAATGTTAAAGACCAAACCTTTTAAGCAATTTTTAGTCTTATTCAAATTGAAAAGTCAGAAGTTTTTCACTTCAGGTCAGCAAAAGCACAGTGATTCATTTAATGCGCACACACACACACACACACACACACACACACACACACACACACACACACACACACACAGCTGCGGTTTGACTTTCAGTATATTTAGGGTGCTTTTGTGTCCATGTAAATAACAGTGCTCATCCAAAAGTCTGTGTGCGTCACAATGCATCTCCCCATCTTCCAGAAACGGCACTCTGAGGTGGCACTAATGAGTCAGCTTCGCAAGACTAGAAGGACAAATAAGAAGGAGAAAATATCCATCTCGTATGTCATTAACTGTTTTTACCCCCGCGGTGCTGCTTGGATCGGACTCCTGTCAAATGTTTCACACTCTGGCTCTTGTCCCGTTTTTCTTGTTTTTCTTTAGTAACAAAAGCCATGAGAGCAGTTACAGCAGCTTCCTTCTCTGTAGAGACATCTCTCGGTTTTTAAAGTAGCACGCAACAAACTTTGAATAAGAAATTATTTCCAACCTCATCTCTCAGCGCAGACTGCGGTAGGGAAAAAAGCTTTAGAGAAGCTGAACCGATGGAGCCCGACACGAATGTGGCTGCTGGCTGTTCTGAAGGCTTATCCCAGAGATGTTTAACTAACATCTTTGCATCGGAATCGAACAATCTCTCCTCCACATTCCTTCAACTTTTTTTACAAACACGGACTCGGATATCAGGTTTTTTTTTGGCGCAGGCTGTTTGAATATTTTCTCAGGTGAAAGTCATCTGTTTTCACTTACAAAAGAATGAGACAAGAAGACAAGCTTATTATCCCGAGACATCCGAGAAGAACGCCGGTGCTAAAAACATATGATCCAAGTTGAGTTTCCTTTTGGACATTCCCTGAAGCCTGTTTGAAACTGTGAAGGGGCTCTGTCAGCAAAGCCTTCACATAATACACGTAGATGGTCTCATCAGGTCAGCATGAGATGTCCTGAAACGCGCCCTGAGGTTAAGCCGCCTCCTAAAGACTTTACGACTGTCGCTGTGACCTGATTTGCAGTTTGGTTGTGGTTTCAGGCTGGTGAATGGTGTGAGCCAATAACGTTGCGTCCACCCAACGAGGCCACGTCTTCTACACCTGTGCAATACTGGCAGCATCACCCCGAGAAGCTCATCTTTCAGTCGTGTGACTACGAAGCCTATGTGAGTCCAACTCTTTTCACTTGTGAATTACATGTAATGCATGTACCTGTTAATCTGCACGGTTTATTCAGTTGTTGTTTTTTTATTCTCAGTGCTTGCTCTAACCTGTCCAAGAACATTGTGCTTTTGATAGCATTATATTGAACTGAAACAATCAGGACAAAGATCAATGACCCTCAGCTGCACCTCTCCGTCAGTTTTGCACTTAGTTCTCCTCAGCGCTTCGGTAAATTTAGACCCTCGCCAGTTACATAAACGATGTTACATATCCATGTTGCCACAGAAACAGCATAGCATCTCTGTCAAGTTTCACACTGACCACCCAGACTGAAATGATTGCTTACAAGAAGCAAGTTATCACTGCAGAAAGCAATTGAAGTTTGCAGTAGCTCTAAGAAAGATTGACAGGGAATATAACGGAGAACCTTAGAAGCACATGGTCTGATTTGTTCAGAGGCACTGCGGTGATAACGTGAAGTCGATATGAGCTCAGTGATGACATGAGAGAGAAAAGATAAATCAAAGAGATGGAGAGACTGAACAAATGATAATGAAGCTCTGATATGAATGAGAGATAGAAAAGTGGAGCAACAACCAAGTCATAACTTCACAAAACTGGAAGTAAATAATTCTGTGGCCACAGGCCATTTTAATGTCATTGAATGTACAAGGAATAATCGATAAAATCAAAGACTAAATCCATTTCCAATAAGTTTGCCATAGATTAGTTGTTGACATCATCCTGCGTGTTTGTTTTGCTGACTGGACTAAGCTGAGATCAGACGATGCTCATCATTGCCAGACCTGACACCAAATTTGTGGTAGCTATGGCAAGCCATTTAGTTCCCAAAGTTCCCCAAACAAGAGTCACCAGACGGCAGGTAGTTTGTTGTTCAGGCTGTGCTGCTCATCGAGTAGCCAGGTAGTCTGCTCTGTCCTGGTGTGAGCAGTTTATCTATACATGAAAATTAAACTATAAATAAAACTGTTTAACTGTATAAATAACATGCTACCTTGTTGGCAAAAATAGAACAACAGTAAAAAAAAAGATTCAAAAAGTGTGCCCAATGTTTTTTTCTTTCTAGTCTATGAACATTTCTTTTTGAGTGTTTCCATAAGTTACTGCTCCATATTGAAAAATAAAAACACACTGTTGGTCTAAATACAAGACGAAAAAGAGAAAAGGCACTAAGTAAGACATTTCTGAAGGGGTTCTCCAAAATAAAAGGCCTCAACTGCTCATTTTACACCAAATCAGACAGCTGTCCTGTGGGTCATGCAGTACGTCCACTAAGAATCACACGAGCTTTTTCACTCAGGCACTCTGTGGCATATTGCTGCTAAAAAGATGTCTTTAAGCTGCCACTGTTCATCTTCGGTAAATGATGCGCTCTTATATCCTCACACCGTGATACACATCGCCACCTCCATCCAAACACAGGAAGCCGCAGTGACAGCTTTGTGATTACCTCCATCGTGCTCAGAAGCAAATCACTTTAAGCCCCTCCTGTTCCTCCTCTTTACAAACAGGGTGACTGTGTGCAACTAAGGCACATCAGTCCGGCCGTGAATGTGTTCTGTGGAAGGCTGAAAACAATACCTGGCTCTTTGTCACTGCAGGTAATGAGATGAAGGCAGGGAATGAGAGATACGGTTCCCAAGAGTGTGTCGTCTCCTTTTCACACCGTAAAAGATTGATAGCAGAAGCGACAGTTGTACAACTGCAGCTTGTTCAGGCAATTGGGGACAAATGAATGATGGGTGGGCCACCAGGGAAAAGCATGGAGCCGTTCACGACAACGTCCCCAACGCTTTCTGTCCTCGTACAACAGGTTAGAGAAAGCTCAGAAAGTGAGATAAATGAGCCAGAGACAAAACAGAGTGGGCGAGCATCGCGCGCACTGTGAATACAGGCGGGTGAGTAGGAATAAATTGGATGGATAAGACTGATGAGAGGGTGAGCAGAAAGAGGGGTGTTTTTAGTGTTTTATGAGACGAAGAGAGATGGTAAAAAGAATTTATCAGAGCTTAAATGAATAAAACTCTCTCCAACTCTGTCAGCAACAATTCAGGTAACACATTTACGTTATGTCAGCTTTGCAATCACAGCTCTAAAATATAATGCAGGGTTATTACAAATCATTTTCCCCATAAAAAACATGAGTAACAGCCAGATCTATCTCAGCACTGACTGGATATGCTGTTTCCTGTAAATGTAGAACCACTTATAGGATCCATCAGATATACAAAAATACTTGAGACCTAAAAATCCTTAGACATTATTTCTACTAACATCAATATTCAGTTTTGACTGGATTGAACTAAAAGTAAAACTTGGATAATTAGTAAAACAGCTCTCCTCTTCTTGTATTTTGTGCTCATCAAAGATGGCAAAAAACTAAAAGATGAAACTAGTTGATGGTTTAGCGTTAGTCTACCGCTTTGATCCAGAAAAGAGTAACTCATTATGTCCTTATGAATTTTCCTCACTTTACACTGCTACTGATTCAGCTTTCACACAGATTTGAATTTAAGTTTGAGTACCATAAAAGGATGAAAAGATTACAAGCATTAACCTGCAGAGTCGGTGTTAAACTACTCTCATCAGTGCTTTGTGGGTAGAAATGAATAAAGAATAAAACGTTAATGTGCAAAACTAAGATGGTGAAACTGATAAACGCGAAGGATATTCTTGTCACGCTGTTCACGATGTGGAACGGCAATTTAAAACGGCAAAGCTTCATTTTATCTGCACAAATGCACTAGCCTTGATGTAGAGTTGCAACTAATAAAAAGACTTTGTTTGCGTGCACAGACGATTACTGCCACAGACGCATCTTGTACAGCTGCTGGTGTTGTGTGCAACTGTAATTCAATTTCTAGGATATCTGCCAGCAAGTCTCCTATAACAGCGATTTAACGTTGTTAGCTTGGCTAAAGACAAAGTATTAATAATGCCCAGATGACCTCATTCTGATCTGCCAAGGACCAGACTCCATCACGGAAAATACGACTAAGTTTAAGCCCCTAAAATAAATAAAATAAATAAAATCAAAAGATTTACGCCCTGCTTTAAGGTAAACGTCCTCTTCCATAAGCTGGACAGGGACTGAGGTGGTGAGCGTCACACCCATTAATGGCTCTAATGTGGACATAAACACTGTCCCTGAAACGCTGTCACCATTAGTAGCTCCTGTATTAAATCAGATAACACTGACCGTGAAGTCACATCCAGACAAGAATCTGCCAGACAGCAGTGTTAATGTACCTCTGGGAGCCTCTCAAGGTTGATATAATCACAGCCACTCGCGTCCGTGTGGGTTCAGTGCAACCTCACATCAGTATGTTCTAATGGAGACATCCTCAGTTAAGACAAAAATGGTAACAACTCTTCAAATTCAACAATTCCTCTTTTTTTTTTAAAGGTAGAAATTGCATCTTCTGTTGGATAACGAGGGTGCCTCCACTCCAAGCCCCCCACAAATATACAAAAGGGTTCATAACATTTGATCTTAATCACAGCATCAAGTCTGGTCACCACTGCTTGAAGCTTTGACATTCAAACACCTGCCACCAGTCACGACCCAAGCAAGAGCAGCTCTGGAGGATCAGCATTGTCTTCTGAGCATCTTTGATGGCAGCAGTCTGGTCTGTGACGGATCATCAGTCATCCTCACCAAATCCCAAAACAAAGTTGGCACCAGATGCCTTTCCATGCTGCTAGACGGCATCTCAGTCCTTTCTGCTTCAGTCCATCTACAAAGCTGGATGTAGGCGGCGCACGTCCTCATCTGAGAGTAGCACAGAGGCCCTGATTCATTTGCAAATTCAGAAGAGGGCAATTTGCTATTAAAAAAGCAGAATGGGATCAAAACCTACCGTTTAATCCACAGCACTAAACTCCATGACTGTTCTTTGGACTCAGTCTGCAAACAGGACAACATTTCCTGGTTGCAACATCTCGAAGAGGAGTCTTGATGCAACTGGCAGAGCATCAAAATGTGTTTCACTGACGGTAACATGCCTCTTGATCCAGCTGTAGTATTTACCCAGCGCGTTTGTCTTTTCAACAGTACCTGGGCTCCATGCCGGTGAAGGAGCTGAGGGGAACCGAGTCCACACAAGATGCCTGTGCAAAAATGAGGGTAAAACACAAACACACTCCACTTCTCATCCAATCAACATTTTAGAGAACCTCATTGTAAACTGGTTAAGTTTGATTATGTACAGTAAGTCTGTAAGTGGTTGTTCTGAGGGTTTGGTGGTGTTTGTTGATCTGCTGGGCAGACCCGTGGTCTGTGTGCCCTCACACTCACTTTCAACCGAGGAAAAACGTCCAACTTCATGGACTGGATGAAGTGAACAGTCATCTCACGCTGTCATCCAAAGAGGCTGCAGTGTAAAGACCAGTTTTAATATTCATGAGCAAAGCTTTCTGATCTTTTTCCCTTTCTCCACGGTTGTATTGAGGTGCAATGAAATTGCATATTCGCATATCTGGAGTCACCCATCCCTTGACAACTGAGGTGAATGCCTATTTCTAAATTCCATCATGGCAGACTAGCTATGAACCGACCTGTGAAGCCGAGCAGAGTTGCTTTTGTCAGCTTTTCAGCATTACCTGATCCTGACAGGGTTGAGCTGCAGCTTTAACGCTCAGCGAGCAGCGAGGGAAAAACACGGAACAAAGAAAACAAACGGATATGGAAAAGGCATCTGGTGGATTCCTGAAGGGAGAGAAAGAAGGAAGGACTGCGGTAGAAAAAGTTGAATATTGAGATGAGGGGAAGACAAGTGAAGAGAGAGTGATACAGAAAAGGCAGGAAAGGAACCCGGCTCACATCTTTGAATATGTTCGGTAGGATGACAGCTGCAACGGTAATCACCAAATTCACAGCTTCTCTCTGCATAATGTCTCCACTCCAAGTACGTAATTAAAAGAAATGATGAGAGATACTGTAGAAGTCTGGTACACCTTCAAAGACTTATTGAATTTGCATCGCCGCAGTTAATTGGGTTCAGAAATGTATTTTCTAAATTTCATATTCACAAGTATTGTGAGATTCATGAAAATTTTGATTTCTGTCGAGTTAAAAGCTCAAAAGTCACTGCTGGCTCTCCTCTTTGTTCTCTGCGGACTGTAGAAGTCGACAGAGCAGATGAAGAAAGTGCCGACCATTGTGCTCTCAGTGTCCTACAAGGGAGTGAAGTTCATCGACGCCACAAATAAGGTAACGGCTCCAGCGACGCCTACGGTAAATAACACGTGAAAGGTCACTGAGCACGAGTGACGTTCAGAGGTGTAAAGTCTAGACGGGATCAAGACGGTGATCCCCTCTTATTTTGTTTTTTGGCTGCAATCTTCTGCAAATAAGGTGACACACAAACGGGCAGTTGTCAGCGTGAAATAGACAAACAGCACGTTTAAAAAAAAAACCTCTAACCAGGTATTTAATAAGCAGCTGTGTGATAGTTGTCCAACTGGTATCAGCTTGTCCAGCCAAGATTAAACGTTTTAAATGTTGCTTATCAGAGGTGGCCTGTGCCTAAACAACGAGGGTTGTTTTAGTTTTTTTAAACCGTGATTCGAATAGGTTAAAGATAAATTAAAGCACACAACTCACAGCAATATCATCCGATAGTGAGAGTGTTGTGCAAACCAGCCGACAGAAGTCTGTCGCAGCAACAAATTAGGACTTGAATACTTAAAACGGATCCAAGTGAGGGAAAAGGGGCTTTACGAGCAGTTTGTGTGACTGTTTGTGTGACTGTTTGTGTGACTGGCCAATCAGGTGTAAAAACCTAGTCAGTCCTCCAACAGGCTAAGGAAAACATCATCGTAATGAAGATTTCAAGAAAGACGACATTTAAAGTCCCAACAGACAGACTTTTCTTTGGTTACTAACTTTGTCTAGGCAGTGAGGTCTACAAAAGGGATAAAGATAACAAAACAATAATCTATATTTATATTAATATCAACCAAAGGTTCCACTGTAGAAGACAACATCAGTGCAACATCCCAATTAGGACCCAGTTTAGGGAATGACGACATGCCATCCATCCCTCACTAAGAGGCGCAAGACAGCCTCTTGAGATTCTGCCAAAAAGCTTCTTAATGAGAAGCAAGATCCTCCGTTCTGAATAAACAAACGTTGAACCATATAAGTCCAATTCCTGTCACGTTTAGAGGAGACCGGGAAATTAGCATCAACTCAGCCAAAGTCTGGAGGAGTTTTCCCTTTGTGTGCATGTATATCTGCACGTCTGGAGAGATGATGACGGTGTTCGAATACAGAGGTTCACTAAAATTAATTATACGTCGGTTTTGTGTGGTTATAAGTCACTGATGTTGTGGACAATGATTTATAGATGAATGAAGAGGGGGAAAAAAACATTTTTTTAAATATGGGAAAGTATAAAAAAAAAACAAAAAACTGTCCACTCATTTATCTAAAAGTCTGTTTTCTCTGTGCAGAACATGATAGCAGAGCATGAGATTCGTAACATCTCATGTGCAGCTCAGGATCCAGAAGATCTGTCTACGTTTGCCTACATCACCAAAGACCTCAAATCCAGCCACCACTACTGCCATGTCTTCACTGCTTTTGATGTGGTCAGTGACAGTTTGTGTCTGCAGACACGTCAGGCTTTATATTCGTCACGTATTCTCACAGCTGTTTCCTTTCGTTGCCTTGTCAGAACCTGGCTTATGAGATCATCCTTACGCTGGGCCAAGCCTTCGAAGTGGCGTATCAGCTGGCCCTGCAGGCGAGGAAGAGTGGTCACGGATCATCTACGCTTCCGGAGAGCTTTGACAGCAAGCCCAGCAAACCTGTCCCTAAACCCCGCGTCAACGTCCGCAAATCAGTAAGCATCAACACGACTGCGTCCTCTCCTACTGTGAGCGCCAGATGTTTTCTGTGAAGACTGAAATGTTCAGCCTTTGTGGTTTTGGTTGGATTTTCACTCTTCATAACACATTTTAACACCTGGACTCAAGTTTAAATGTTTTGAGTTTCAGATCTAACCACATTGCAATAACTCCCATTTTAGCCTTTGTCTGTCCGTCATGAATCCATCCAAGTCTCTTATTCCCGCTCATTTCAATCCCAGTCAACTCCGAGTTTTGGACAATGCTTGAGCTTGTGTGCGAGTGTGTTTTGGCCCAGATTAGGAAGTGGCAGAGGTGTGTTTGGATATTTGATCTGTTAAGCGTCCACGTAGTCCTGCTGTCCGTGCAGCCTCTTACACACATGGCTGATTAACGAGGTCTGTTTGCACAGGCTCCAGAGACCTGCGAGCTCACTTTGGGGGTGTCAGAAGATGACGGAGGCTAATCTGGAGGATGGTTACATGCTAAAACATGGAAAACGACGCTCCAGTCCATTATGGCCTAGTTAAAGACACAGCTGCAGTATGAAGCCGTCTGTAGTTGGCTTGTGTCTCCAACACATTCCAGCTATGATGTTCATCTGAATTGTTTAAAGGATATTTATTGATGTCATGTTTGAAAGCATTTAAAAAGCATTTGGTTAATGTAGCGTCCTTTACATCTTTAAGCCTTGAGCTCCTAAAACGGAGGCCACAACAGATCCCGTCTCACACTTCTGTAAAGGAATAACGTTTAAGTAGAGAAAAGGGGAGACGGATATTATTTTCATTCCTAAGTTAAAACACTAAGGAACAAAACAGTGACTTTTCAACAGAGCAAGAGACATGTCAGGGATGATGCCTCATTAAATTTGAACACAAGGAATATGTCTTATCTTAATTAAAATATTAATGACAAAACAACAAATAGGCAACTGAATAAAAGAAGAGCCTGATAAGTGGTTAGGTCGATATTTGGTGATGCACCAGCTCAGCAGGTTGTGTCGCTGGCTCTCACCGGTATTGGTCAATATTGGTTTATTCAGGACATAAATCATAAGCCTGCTGGAACTTTTTTTTTTAATGCTTAAGATAAGAATACGGAGAAAACAACTTTTCTTCCCACCAGGATGCACATCAGGAAGACGCGGTTACTGCGGCGCCTGTTGCGTTTTCCGCTGTGATCAAAGAATAGTAAAGAAAGTCATTAGTACCATCTTTAAAGGCACGTAAATGAATAAGTAACTGGTGCTCTAACAACAACCAACACATCTGAGACAGCATAGTGGACCCAACACCAAAAACAGCACCTCCCTGCTGAGCATGCTCAAAGTTTGGATGCTAAAACATTTAGAGACTAAAAATAAAGCCGGCGGAGCTCACAGCCCGCAGCCTCTCTTTCATTGTTGATTCAATTAATGTATGCTGCCTGCTTAATAGAATTGAAGGCTTTTTCAAATTAAATCAGACAGCTACATAAAACAAAACATATCTCCAATAAATGTAGGTAAGTAAGTTCGGTGTTGGCTGTGGCTCGAGTCCGTGCAAACTGCAGTTCACCTGTGAGCTGTGAGCCTCATACACGCGTCTTCTAACGTACAGTTTCAATGTTTGCCGGCTTTGGGTTCAGCTGTGTAAAACTCAGCATAACACTTGTCCCGGCATTTCCTCCACAATTTCACGCAACAAACCAACACAAATCTGCCGCCATAATACCAAATATCATTGTGACTGCAGATCCTAATTAATCAAAAGATTCAAGTCAGCTTTGATTTTTCTTGCCATTTATTTCTTGTTTTGCACTTCTGCGCCTCAAATGTTTCTCAGCTGCTGCATCTGGAGGCTACTTGCTGCATATCTCGATTAAGGCGGCTTTTTACGTGGAAGCTTCTTAATGGGAACATTGTCATCCATGTGAACTAACTCAGTTTGGCAGTCAACAAACCTCCTCTACTCAGTTGCTACGGGAGAAATAATATTGCTCCATCAGATGAAGTAGTCTAAAAAAAAAACGTGGGCATCACTATCTCTGTAATACGAGACACATGTGTCACACATCCATGCATTTCTGTGTACGTGTCATGCCTCCTGCAGCCACGGCATCACAGTCGAACATTGAGCCTGTCAACACATTAACCACCCACAGCTTTAAATACGTCCCACTAACATACTTTGCACGTACTTTCCTTCTCCTATGATACCTCAGGGGCACGGCAGTACATTGGTGTCTACAGGGCCCGATACTGCACTGTGGTGGAGCTTAAACCAAACTGTAGTCCATCTACATGCTGATTTATTACAGGGAGAAGATGGGGGAGAACAGCTACTTTGGAGGACAGGTCTAACGCTGTGAAGTTAGAGTGAGGCGAGATGGTGATGAGAGGTGAAGAAAAGGAGAGCACATGTAGTTAGTGAGTGGTCTTACACCTACAGAGATGATGGACGATGGCATATGTACACACAATCTGTTTAGTCTGCAGCAGTTACATTAACCATTAATTGCCTCTTTTTTTCCTTCCTGCTTTCGTGTGTGTGCGCGTGTGTGTGTGTGTGTGTGTGTCTGGTTAATGGGTTGTGGTGTGCAGCAGGGCAAAGATACTGCAGGATTCACTTAATATTCCTGCCACCTGCCAGCCATAATCTCCATCCTGCGGCACCTCCCTGTGCTTCATAGTAAAACCTAGTGTCTTTGTTTCAGACCCTCCACACCCTCTTACTGTGATTTTATGATGTTGTTTACATTTTGTGAGGACATTATTCCCAAGGCTCTGGAAAGACTGCTAAGCTGGATTGATAGTATTTGTTTCTCTGCCACAGCAAGAAAACAAATTTATTCTCATAAACAGAGGATGTACAATTTCTGATAATTGTTTTTTTATCCAATCAGTGACCCACCGTGTCTTAACGTCACTGTTTAGCTCCGATTTTTGATTGACGCTGTCAAGCAGCACTGACGAGATCAGACTGGTGAAAAGACGGACATCATGCCATCACAACAAAGCCTTCACCGTAAAACCAGAAACGCAAAGTATTTGGTAAAATTCGAAAGAACACAGAAAAGAGACTGGAAAAAAACAGTATCTGTGTTGACGCATCAAAGATAACACCAGATAAAGCAGCGTGTGAAAATAATGACCATAGTCTTAAAGTTGTGTTTAATCAAACTGACAGGTGGATTGAATAGAAATCTGATGGAAGCACCGAAAGTAAGAGTCTAACCACGACGAAGTTCCAGTTCAGGGCCTCTGCGGTGACGTTTGTAGCTGTGGGCCTGTACGGCTGCTTTTCAGTTATATTTGTACACTTGCACTGGTGGAGTGTTGCCATGCAGGATTTGCTATAATAACATGGCATGCTTTTTCCACTTTGAGTTTGGCGTAACATCAGTAATAGTGCTGTTGCCATGGTTATTGCTTTGGTTTTGGAGTGATTGTTGCCTTTCCCTGTTGCTACGCAGCTGCTGTCCCTGCTGTGGTTTTGCAGTGCTGCATTGTTGGGTTTGTGAAGCTGGCCAACCTTGACCAGTATGACCTCTGCTCCTGTAGGTCCTCATATCTCCCTCCAGCCGCTGGTCACTCGGCCACATTTACACCCCTCACCGGCCCCCTCTCCACCCTCCGCATCCTCCCACTCGACTCTTCCATCTTCCTCACAAAGCTCAATCACAGGTCTTTTAAGCTTTTCTTTTTCTTCTTTTTTTTTTCATTCAAGGAGAAAACGTGATCAGTGAGTGGGTTTATTTTATTCAGCTTGAGTCTACATTCTTGTGTGTTCAGTGTCTCGTTCCATCTCCACATCCACACTTGGAAACTTGGAAAACAAACCCACCTCATTGGCCGTGGCTAATATAAACCTTTATCCAGACCTTTACTTTAGTACTAAAGTCATTTTTGGTTCCCCGTTGTGTTTATTTCAGTCCCTTCGTAGGGAGTGACAGCTTTCTGGTAGATGAAACGTGTAGAGCGTAGTGAAACGTGTGTCAGTTAAGTTGCAGGGTAGATGTTCTTTCTCTTCCTCTCATGCTAGTGACACATTTCTACACTCACGTTTATGCTCCTAAAAAAAACAACTTTACCATTTTCTGATGTCCCGGTTTATTTTTGTAAAGACTTTCACGTTTTTGCTTCTATTGCTGCAGTAAATATGGATTAAAAACACCGCCATGCCAGGGAAAATGTTTAACACAGTATTTACTGCAGCAACGTGAGGAGAAATGTGGCTGTAGGAGTTGTTGAACAGAGCTCAAGAGGGGATTCATTCCCAGAAGTGACGTCGAGGAAACCTTTGAATCAACATAAATCTTTCAATATTGAGCATCAGACACCTCAGAGTTAGATTTCAGTGACTACACGTCACAAAATTGGAAGACAGCAGTATATGATGTGTAACAGCCACTTATTTAACAAAACTGAGCTGAGATATAAAACACTGAAGGCTACGTGCATCCTCACCTCCGTCTCAACCGTTTCCGTTCAGTACCACCTTAATGTGGGTGGGGCTTTCATGGCAAGGCAGCCTGAAATGAGTTGCCCCCAGCGCCAACCATCATGTGGAAGTAAGTTTTGTTGCAGTTCCTCAACTGACCGCTAGAGGCTCCAAAGTTTCTGTTATAATATCAGAAATTAAAGCCAAAATGACCATATTTACAGCCTGCTTCAAAAGAACCATTTTGGTCTTAATCGTTTGATGTCACATGCATGACAACTCTGAGGACGGTGAATTTTTCTGTACCACGCCGGAGAGTTAATATCAAGCACTAAGGTTATTTCTAATATGATTGATTAGCAGTCGGCTCAGCCAATCGCTGGCCGTTATTGCGTCCTTATTTGTAGTCGTGCTACCTGTCTTCAAGCAACCATCCGTTTTGCTGGGTTAGACACTACGATCTTGCTGAGCATGTAATGCAACATGCCTGCGCCCCGTACGAAGGAAAACGCTTCAAAACCAGTCTTCAGAAACCAGTGGGTCACATGACCAAATGCTTCGCCCGTTGTTGTATACAGGCTGCAGTGGCCCCATCAAGCTCCCTCTGGATGCGGTCGTCTGCTACATAGACCATTTATTAATGAAAAAGTGTGAAATTGTCTTTCCATGCAACTGTGGCTCATTGTGAGGTCGGTTAGTTTGATCTATTGATCCTCTGGACACCTTCACTGAGCAGGATGGCTCCGAGATCAAAAGTGTGTCAATTTATCCTAAATCCTGTAATCCTAAAATAGGATTATGAAGTCTTGCTGTTGCTGTCTGAGTCTCGAGAGGATGGAGAACTGGATTAATATTGTATTTACTTTCCGTATTGTTGCCATGTGTTCAGAAATGAGAGAAACGTGCTCGGTTCAGTGGTCTGTGGCCTGCTGATATCGGTCCTGCTCGCTCCAGAAACACCTGCAGACGTAATTTTATAATGTCACAACTGCAGTTCATATTCAACTCTGTCCTACCCATAAACCCTCAGCAACAAAACCCAGCCTGCCAGGAGTTTTTGTTGTTATTTGCTCCATCTTCAAGTGGCAGCATCAGTAGAGTACTCTCCTCTGCCACAATACGATATATTATAACCCTGTAACAAACTTTCCGAACCATGAATATACCAGTTATTGGATTTGTCTTACTTTCCTCACTATGGTTTAAAAATGTCATTTCAGTAATGTATTTCCCTCCTTTTTCACTACCAGATGGAGCAACCATCCATGGACCAGAAGGGCCACGCCAATGTGCCATGGATTGTGGAGCCAGGCCAGGAGGCAAAGAGAGGAGTCAACACCAAGTACGAGACCACTATTTTCTAACATACACCCGCCTTGTCCACTCCTGTGTGTGTGTGCCTTTCAGAGGTTGCCCTGTGTCGGGGCTCCGCCCCGGAGTTGGGCACGAGCGACGCACGCCCGCCGCGTCACTGCGCCGGCGGAAAAATAAAAATACAAAAACATCTCACCCCCGTTAGCCGAGATTGTCCACTGCATGACGACGATTGGCGCTGCGTTGTCTCTCTTCTCCCTTTCTTTCTGCTCCCCCCTCTCTGGCCTGGGCCTCGTCCTCCTGCCTGCAGGGCTGGTGCATGACTTTTGACCCCAGGGCTGTGGTGCACTTCTGGCTCCACCTGTAGGGGGAATGGTCAGCTCAGTTTTTTTTCCTCCACTTTCTGTTGGTCAGTCAGTCAGCATTCGAAAGGTTTCTTACTCTACGTTTTTTTATTCCTGCTTCTTGGTGCAGTCACTTGGCGTTGTCTCTCTCCTCCTTTTTTCCTCCAACTGCCTCCATCCACCACTTCTCTCTTAATTTCAGCCCCTTTGTCCAACTGCACCTGACAACTTGAATGAGATTTGACAAAGAGAGCTGCAAGTGTTCAGCCCATTCTTGAGGCCGACACTGACGAGGGGATGTTATTCCAACATGACAGCTGGAGGAAAGTTTGGACTTTTTACACATTTTTTATACACAAAACGAGGAGGAGATGTAGCACAGTAAATTTGACTTAAACTGGTTCATCCAGCAAGCTACTAGAATGTATTTTCACTTTGATTCTTTATATTAAATTATTTTTTGGATAAACTAACAAGCTTGTGAATTTCTTTAGGTAACTAGATTTTAAACTAGACCTGTGACACAGGAAGACACATGACTTTTTTGTTTTGTTTTCTCAACTACAGAGACTTTTTCCCTGCCTGTAAAAAAAAAAAAACAAAAAAAAACAAAAATAAAAAAAAGTACGTAAAAGGTTTAAGCATGTGGCTTGTGAGACGCATGGTGGCCATGTTGGATTTGCTGAGCAGGGGGGCCGTGGAGAGGCGGGGTGTGAGGGCTCTTTCGATAAGTGATGTCATCTCATTTGCAGGGCAATGCCGGACGCTCATGTCTATTACTGTGGAATGCAAAGAATGTAGCCAGCCCTAAACATGGAACTTGTCACACACACAATGCAAAAAGGACTACAAAGGACTACAAAAGCATGGATGCTACTCCACATTGTTTAAGGTTGACTACAAAACTTTGAACATTCATTCACACAGCACTTGACACAGTAAACATTGGACCAACAGACACACTAACGGGACTGCAACCTGACAGACGACCGTCTGCTCTGAATGTACACTTGTTTGAAAGCAGCCTCGACGTTCTGCAGCCACAGCTGGATCTGTTTTTATGCACCCCCACCTGAGAGGCGCCACCTTTTATGTGGTCGGCGTCTCCATGGAGACGGTATGCTTACGGGGGGCTTGTGTCAGTATTGTTTTAGGTTGCAGGACGTCTGGATAGCCATGTTTTGTTTTTTTTTTGTTTGTTTTCTTCAGTGTCAGAAAATAATACATATGCACAAGTGTGGAAAATGTGATTGGACGTGCTGCGAGAGGTCTCAAAATGAATGATGAGCCTATGTGAACAAAACAGCATCTAGAATTTAAAAAAATAAAAGTATTCTATTCATATTGCCCGACATTTTAATATTTAATGAGAGTATTATATGATGATTATTCTTGTGCAATTCTTGTCTACTGTTGTCTTAATGTTACATTATTTTTCTATGATATGCTGAGATGAAAATCTTGGGCCTGAGAATGATAAAATCCTTTAAAAAAATCTGAAACTAGATGTTCATACTTGTACAGAGAGTGAATGTTGCAGGTTGCCTGCTCACTCCCAGGTCAGGTCAACCTTCATTTCTCATGGGGCTCTACTCTTATCTTGCAGATGTACTATTTTAAACGCAGTATTACTGTATTATTTGGATGAGACATTATCCGGTTATAAAATGTACATAGATATTTTGCCAACTCATTGTTCATACATGTAATGTAAAGAGAAAAGAATAAAGCATTGCAGTAAATGGCACTGGAAACAAGGTACCATAATAAAAGTTGAACATTTCAAAAGGTGGCAGAGTGTATTTTGAGTGAAAACGTGGATTATTTGGAGACATCACTGCTGATCAACAAATGTACATAGGCTTGGGCTTCCAGCACACTGATTTTTGTAGTTTTGGCCATTATTTATATCCTTGTAAAGCACATGAAATAAAATCTGACTTGTACAACCCTATTTATGTTTGTGGTTAAGTTGTCATTTATTTCTCTGCATGAAGGGTTTCCTATACAGCTGAATTTGTATGGCTACAAAAAATAAATGGGATTTTCTTTGTAAAAATGACATGGTATCAAACGGTGCACAGTAAATACTAATCAATACCCTTATCGGTAGTATCTGCAAGTATTTCCGATCGACATTGGAATAACTCTACTGACTTTGTGTGTCTGATGTAAACGTGAGCGTCACGTACCTCAAGTTAAATCTGAAACCAGCACTTTAGGGAAGAGAGAGAAACAGGATGGTTATCGATCTTAAAATCGGGAATCGTCCTGGGAGGATGCCAGTCTTCTGTACATGAAACCCAAGTAATAAAAACATCTTTGAAAGGTTTTTGGTAAATAAATCTGTAAGATATTGATTCCAGATTTGCCCTCCCTCCCCCACCGAAGATCTCTTTGCCTCGTGGGCGACGACTGCCGTGACTCTGAGGTGTGAGGGAATCCATGTGAGAGTGCCGTTCAACTACTGGAGGAAATATCTCGTGTTGCGACCTGACAAGAATTAGTGTTATGTTTGGTTTTGTTGTTTTTTTTTAATCCTACAAGCATTCTCCTCCTCTCTGCGTTGTACTGAAAAATGGAAGTTATGTAGACAACTATGGTTCTTGTGGGTCTCTGGACAACTGCCAGTCACACAGGTCACAGGTCTGGACAGGTCGCATACGAGGAGACGTTTCCACTTTCACTGCCACTGGCAGTCGGGAGGGGACGAAACAGAACCAGCAGCTCAGCTGTCTTCTCATCTAGAAGCTGTTCTCATTTCCATGGTGACCACATCTTATCTCCATCCACACACTTTCACTTGACACTTGATGTTCTCTTATTGTAGACACGTCCACAGCAGAATCACGACGAGCAACAAATCTGTTGCAAATAACACAGGAAAACATTTCCCATATTGCGTGCTCCAGGCTGCTTCCTCAGTAAACTCCACATCAGCTGATTAAGCGTGGCAGACACACAAGTAGACTTGTCAGCAGTTATGTCTTTCAATGGAAATCAGACTAACAGGTGCAGAAAAAAAAAAGTTAATAGAATATTAAAAGATTTAAATTTTAGATGAAGGCTCACATGAACATTTAATCTTTCATTAACAAACATAAGACAACTGGGTAAACATGTTTATGCAGTAAAACTATCAAACAAAGCTTAGCATTGGGGGATTTGATTAAAGAAACATGAGGAGGTTGGCGGGGTTCAGTAGTCGGAGGCCCTCTGGCTGTTGGCGCCACATGGACTGAGAATGACTGACAGAACGCAGAGCTTTGAGAAGGTAAGTGCTTCTTAATGAGAGGCGCTTCCAGGATGAGCTGCAGCTGCGGGTTCATTTACAATTTAAAGATGTCTGTATTTTACTTATATATATATATATATTATATAATATATATATTTAAAAATATATTAATATATATATATATATATATATATATATATATATATATATATATATATATATATATATATATATATATATATATATATATATATATATATATATATGCTCCCAAAGATATATAAACTTAGTGCAAAAAGTGTTTTGTTTTTGTTGTAACGATGCTTCTTGGCAATAAATCTTATTCCATTAGAAAACCTGTTTATTTCCCTTTAAATGGAGCCACATTTGTAAGGAACCTGCATTTGGGGGACGAGCAGCAGATACGAGTATGTGGGTTGCGCCCATGAAAGATTTGCCAGACCTTCTCTGCCAATGCCAAACAGCTTTTTTTGCTGTTGCTGTTGACTCTTGTTTTGAGCTTCGAGCACCCCCCGGCCGCTGCCAAAAAGACCGTTTCCACACCCTGTCAGCACTTAGGACCGTAGGCTGACTTCTGCAGATTTGCTGTCAAGGTTTGCAGGACGATATGGCCGGCGGCTCTCTGCCCAGACGATCCAGAACAGACTGCATCAGCCAGTCTCCGGTCTGGTAGGGCTGCCAGGAGGCTGCCATGACTGCCCTTCACCGTCGGGCCTGTTTGCACTGGTGCTGGCAGTGAGTAGAAGACGCGGAGAACGATATGCTGATTGCTGCACCGACAGAGTCACATCGTTGGGTGGAGACAGTGTGATGGTGTGGGGGAGCATCTCCCTCACTGGAAAAACGAGGCTCGTCGTCATTGGAGGCATCTCGATGCAGAGAGACATGGAGATGGGAGTCTGCAACCAGTGGCAATCCACATCTCCACAGTCTGGGACTCTATCCTCCTTGATGACAACGCTCACCCCCACAGAGCGGGTCTATCAGAGACCTCCAGACCACCTCCAGAACGTGGAGAGGATGGAGTGACCTGCCAGCAGTCCTGACCTCAACCCCGCTGAACACTTGTTCGTGCCAGAGTGATGTGAAGCCAGAAGTGTTTGGTTCTTTCACACACTACCGAGGCTCGTGTTTGCTAAACTGTTAAATCACCAATATGTGTTGTTTCTTCAAACTTCAATCATCCAGTCCACCAAACACCAATAAGAGTCAAAGTTGTTTGGCATTGGCAGCTCAAAATGAAAGACGAGATGCCCTGAATGCTGGAGAATTTACGGTCATCGTATTGCTGATCATAAACACACATTTTGCCATCAAATCCTTCTGGGAGGACGTCCATCCGTCTGTCTGTCAGTCAGTCTTTTAAGGTCACTTGTCACTTGGACATCCACGTATACATTCTGTAGCAAAAACAATTTCGTTTTTTTTTTTTTTTTTCGTAATATGTCCCCTTGAATCCCCTTCTTTTAAATCACCTCCTAATTACGAAAAGCTATCAAAATGTAAATGTTTTCACTTATTTTACAGCGTCGGTCCATACTGAGTGAGTGTCTCTGATGTTCTGTTGCCTCTCGTTTTCAGGTTGTAAATAAACCATCTGCTTTATCAGCCAACAAAAAGAGGTAACTGTAATTGAGGTTGAAAATAAGTATATGCAAATGCAAGAGGCTGAACTTAATAGACTAGTTTGAGGGATTTAAAATGAATTCAGCAGATTGCTTACATATCCGCTTTTAAATGTTCATGTCGCTGACATACTTTACAGCTACAATATAATTTGCAAATTTATTCTCTATGGACAGCCTCCACTGAAAGACCAGCATTATTTCAAGATTTACACCATTGTCACCATCTTGGTGCTGTAAAGGCAGACGTTAAAAAAGAAAATAATTCAGCCTGTAGAAATGAGCCACTCTGGCTGAATGTCCGTTCAACTACAATGGGATGACATTTACAGTGAGCTTCTGAAAGGCTGAACAAGCATTTGTCATGGGCTATAAACTGCTGAATAAAAGGGCTTGCAATCTGTTTGCAGGTTGGACAGTCACAATCTGCAGCCAGCAAACACAACCAGTGGGCTGTTTTCTGAGATTGGAGGATAAAGGCCTAGGGCTGCTGCACACCGACTGCCTTGAACATCATTTACAGCCAACCTGAAATGTGATGCATTCTGTTAAAAACTGATAATACTTTATGGTGCGCTATGAAGAGCGGACCGCTGCACGAGGAGAGTGGGAGTTGATTCAAGATGATATTTGCAGGAGATTACACCAGGAGTGGAGGAGGAGGTGGTGGTGCAGCAGCTGCTGTATTTAGGCTCCTCGAATCTCCGGCAGCGTGGTTTAATTTGTGCTGCTGGCAGAGGTGGAGGTGCAGCACTTAACGGAGCACAAAGAGCGACAGCGGCGATAACAACAGTAAAAGCATCGACATAATGGGGCGTGTGGCACTGGTAGACGTTTATGTATAAATGCACTAATTGTAATTATCTTGGACATGGATGATTTTTTTCATTTTGTAAAAAGTCTGACTGACGCCTCAGATTTCATGTCCAGATATAATCACCTGCAGTCAGTAACAGAATCAACCAGCAGACTGGAGACAGACTGTTCGTCTGTTCACTTTTACTTTTTCATTTTTACGTCTTAGACTTTGTCGGCTTTATTGCATTGGACATGTTCAGCGGGGTCATGCTCTTATAAGTCGGTTATTAAGTTTGTTGTGGATTTCTTATTTCACAGTCATTTGCTTATTCTGTACTCACAGAGAAAATCTTGCACAACAAAATATGCTTCCTGGTGACTCATCATCATCATCATAACCTGCTTACTGACCAGAAAAGAAATTGGATTTCCAAGTCTTCCGTGCTGCAGAATTTACTGACCTATGTAGATATTGGTACACTGGCCAATAGAAATACAGCCAATCTTCATGTGCTGTTCCATTTATTACACGCACAAATAAACAAATCTATGTTTTTAATACGCACACAAGGCCGAGGAAGGAGGCTGGACTGTGCACCAAGAAACTGTTTTACACGAAGACAGCTGGTCTTTAAAGTTACTGAGCAACAACTCTCTCACCTTTAGTGCTGCAACGATGGACGTAGTCGACAGTTGGTTATCACGTGTCTGTTACACGCTGTGGATCTGAACTTACGACACTTCTTAAAAGGAATAATGGTGTTCATGTTTCTTTTAATGACACCAATCAATGCAACAGCTTTAAAAAGTTTAAAAAGGCAGATGTTTTTGTCTGTTTCAGGTGTTTGACAACATATTTTCTGATGATCTCTCCGTCCACTGGTGGGCGTGTCTTATCTGTGAGCATATGGACAGTTTCCGGTTGGCTGTGCAGTCCCAGAGGGTTTGGTGGAGAAGACTGGAACTGGTTCTGAAGCCCAATTCCACAGTTTATATCCAAAATGTTCCAAAAAGAGCATCAAGAATGAAAGAGCAACACAACAAAAATGAATTTTTGATGCAGTTTTATGCAAGTAAAAAAAACACTTCCAGCTGATAATTTTCCTGTTACTTTCCATTACCAAAAAAGTTTATTTTGGACCCAAACCATGTCCAAAATCACTATTGGAGTATAGTCTACAGGAAGAGGTGAGCCCAGGAAATTACTTCAAATGTGAACCAAGTTACTACCAACTTGTATACTCAATAAAGTTGGCATTTTTAAATCCGTGTTTATATAGTGGATTCTGCTTAGCTGCCAAATGGCTGCTTTAAGCCTATAGAGTGAATGTTAATGCAAAATCAGATTTGATGGCATCGCAAAAGGCTCAGAAGTATTATTTTACGTAACGTTTAGCCACATTTTGTGCAGCTTGAGGCGGATGTGCGGCTGCAACATCTAACCTGGTGAAAACCAAACCTTCGAGTGGCTCGGTGGTGATAAGAGCTTAATGGCTTTAGGTTACGTCCCGGACAGCATTTCTCTATTTGCCATCTGCTCCAAAACACCTTAAGCTGGTGCGATGCAGCGGCCTTGTGGCATCTCCCATTAGTCAACCAACATGACAGCAGTGATGCCAACCCCTCACACAAAGCTGCTTATGTTTACTTCCGCTATTCAAGAGTCAGCAAAGCAAAGACACAAACTTATCTTTCACGCAATGAAGAATTAGGAAAAACCAGGAGAGGAGGTTTTATACCAAATGAAGGCGCAAGCTGCACAAATAAAGTTTTTCATGAAGATGCCACTCAGTCTTTTCACACAAACCGCAAAGTGGGACTGCGATAGAGAAAAACATCCATCCAACTAATCGCTCCCTCCAAGTGACGCATACTCCTTGTAGTAGCTTAATATAATCTTTTGAAAACCTTTTATACTAAATTGGAGTTGTGGGCGGAAGAGCGATTACAGTAAATATGGACACAAGATTGTTTAATTCCAAAGATTCGTGTACAGAGTTCAAGCCAGAAGATTATTTTAGCTTAACATAACAAATAAAAGTAGGGCTGAGCTTTTCGCCAAAATCCACAGAAATCCCAGGCAGAAACATAAACTGGTTTTCTTAGATCCACATTACAGTTTCAATATAGTTCGGAAAAAGACATCCAAGCAAGTACTGTAGGTATACTAACCATTACAAGGAAAACTCATCTTCTTTGTGCTAAATAAACTCATAACAATATACCATCTGTGATAATAAAGATGTAAAATTCACAGCAATACTATTCATCAAGAAAAATCTTTCATTTTCACTCCTCAGAGCCAAAATCCCAAATCTGTATGAGTTCTAGTAACACTGTGAACCCTTCTGTTGTTTGGTTTTTTCTAGCTCGAAAACAGAGTAAGCAGATCAAAAGCACAAACACAGAAGAGTCCTGAGGCCAGACGGACTCGGAGCCCACGCAGCTCACCAGGCCGCTCCAGTCACCGCGCTCCAGATCTGTCCGTCTTCGTTTGAACTCAGCAGCAGCAGTCGTACTAATTAGTTGGGACAAGCAATATTAAAATATTGAAATACGTCATGGTTAGAGGCCACTGTCCCAAGCAAATGTGATAATGACTTTGTAAAAAAAACCTTGTTTAAAGTGACTCTGTATGTTTTTTGTTTCAACCGACCTCCAGTGAAGGACTGAATCCTGCCTTAGTACTGTGATCACAAAAGGGGATTTATTTAAGAAGTTTTGAGAAATTAAGTTTATTCTAATGGCCATCAAAGGGTCTTGATGGTATAAAGGTCAAAGGTCTGTGCAAGTTCTTCCACACCACAATCATCAAACCAGACTGTATATAGTCTGTGCTTCGTGCTCTGGAGAACAGTCATGTTGGTACAGGAAGCATGGCATTGTCCCAGATGTCCGAGTTTCCTAAAGCGTGAAGATTGTTCTTCGCTGGAGATAAAGGGCCCAACGAAAGCCCTGAAAAAAGCCTCTATACTATAACCCCCACCCTCCATCATGCAACATTACGTTACCTGCAACTTTATGCAGGTAACCTTTTCCTGACATCTGACTCAGCCGCGTCCCTGCCAAAAAGCCACAGACTCGTCCTCTCACAGTACCACGCTTGGAGAAGCTGAGCTCTTTAACCGTGATGAGGCTGTAAATGTCTAATGCTGCTCTAAAGTCAGACATTTTAAGATGGGAGTCAGTGGAGACGGACTGGCTTTTGCAGCCGGCTTCTGGCAGTCAGTCGAGGAACTGCAACGAAACTTAGTTCCACATGAGCATCAATGCAGACGTTGGATGGATGGCGTTTGGTGGCAACCGTTTTAGTTCTGATGATCCTTTTCAGATGTTTTAATCTGCTTTTTTGTATCTCTGTTATTTACATCCTAATGTCTTTTTTTTTCTTTTTTTTTTATAAAGCACTTTGGGCTGCGTTTATGTCTGGAACGTGCTGTGCTAATAAATTTAATTTGTCTTTCCATCTGTAGAGGACTGTCAAGGTTCTTTTATCATTACATTACTTTGTACAGGTCGTTTAAATAGGTTATATTATATAGAAAGCAATGGTAAGCAGATGGACCAATATTGCACTAAATGTTGTTCCCCACTCTAAGACAGACCTGAAAATACACTGATTAAATCATTTTCAAAGGGAGAGGAAAAATGGAAACAATTACTTATGAACTTCTCATTCTTCATAACCTTCAAGTTAAAATAAAAAGCAACAATTTTGCATGCAAATATAATCCAACTCGCCACGTTTTTTTTTTTTTTGTAAAAAGAGGTTTGATCAGATTAACTTGAAAACGAGTCATTTTTAAATGCAGTTTTGTGAAGGCCTCTCCACAAAGACTTTGGGGACATTATAATCTCATCAGTGCACCATGTGCACATCTCAGGCATAATGCTGCTAAAATAAAACTCACTGTCAATCTGTTCCGACTTAAGAGGATTTTAAAACTGCTGTGAGCTTGCACTATCCTGGCTGTCAAGAATTTTGATTACAGGTAGAAAACCAGATTAAAGTATAACATCTGAAGTTGTGCGTCTGCATTTGTGCACGTTCAGAATTCATCATGTGAGAGAATTATCTTAAAAAACCTTCTCAGGAAGCACAAATAATTATCTCTGCATCATAATTCTTCCCCCTATTGCACTAATGATGCCTGGTGATTCAAGAGGCAGGAAGGCAGACAGGAGACCAAGTAGCTGTCAAGTAGGATATTTGGAGCATCTCCTTCAAAAGCAACTTGTACACTAAATTAATTAATTAATTATTTTTAAATTAATGCAATAAACAACTAAACCCACATCATAAAATCGGTCGGTTTCCCTTTCTCCGGGTAAAAGGAAACTAAACACCTAACCACATTCAGATCATCTGCTTCACGCTGCCAACACTCACAGCAAACTGCTGGCTCTACTGGGAGTTAAAGCCATAAAAAGGAGTCATTTAAATAGACTGAGCAATGACAGTTATGTCTGGGAGCCATAGTGACAGACTAGTAACAATAACACCTTCATATACTGAGGGACATCCATCTACTGTCTATGCCTGCTTCATCCAGTCGGGGTTGCAGCAGGACCGGAGCCTGTTCCTGGTACTAAACAATAATAATAATAATTTAAAAAAAACACACATTTCCAATTTAATTCAGCTTTATTTATAGAGCGCCAAATCATGACAAATGTCCTCTCAAGGCACTTCAACAATCCAGTACAATTAATTCCAAACTAGTCTAATTAATACAAAACCAATGAAATATCATTAATTCTTGCATCACTAGGAAACATGGAAACCCCTCTCCGATAGTAACATGAGCGATGTCCACAGGTAGACATGCAGGTTGAGGATGCACCTTTGCACCTCCTCACACGATGGTCCCTGGGCAGGATTTGTGTTAATTAATGAGGACTGAAAACAGTTGGCTTCACAAAGGTGAACACATTCTTAAAAAAAACGTTTTCATAAATCTGGATGAGCAGGTCACTTGTGTCCAAATCTGCTCATTGATTTGCAAAGATTTCTTAAATGAGGCTCAATACTTGCATCGCTTAAATTAAATTAAACTATGTAGAATAAAATAAAGCAAAGTATCTAAGGAGAAGTGGGAAGTAGCCAAAAGAGCTCTGGCTCCAAACCCTCTGGCTTGACTTGGGAAAGCAATAAAGGTGGTCTGCAGCTGAGCCAACAGCTGACAGAGACAGGAACCAATGTTTGGCCAAGGTCAGGAGAAACGCAGCACACACACGCACACACACACACACACACACACACACACACACACACACACACACACTGGGAGTAAATGTGTAACAGGAAATCAAGGTCAAAAAACACCAGGGGAAAGACTCTGCCGTGACTCAGTCCTCAAGGGGCATCGCAGATTTAATGGTCAGAGAACAGGAGGACAACACTCGTGTCTCCGTGATGTGTTCATTGACCTCTGAGATTCGTAATCAGTGTTGGCAGCCATCAAAAGGCTGGATACCAGGTAGAGTCGTCCACCCCCCCTCCACACACACACACACACACACACACACCACTACCACAAAGAGAAACAAATGTATTAAATATGTTCATTCTGATTCTTTCAAAACTTCCTCTTACATATTTATAAGAGTTAATCACATTTTCCTTTTAAATTGGAAGCTGTTTTTGTACATTTTACTTACGCACATCAATAACAGGTGACATTATTGTGTATGCCTTAGAAACATGCAATCCGGAGAAAAGCCTTTCAAAACTGTCACCTAGTTGTGGCAAAGTTCTGGATGAAACAAAGTCCTAAACATCAGCGTCTTGTTCTATCTACATTTTCATATTGCACCATTATGTATTCAATCGGTCCACTGCTGTCTGCCTGAGTCTGCTGTCTCCAAGTTCATCACCAGTGAGCGTATTTCCTTCTTTGAACGTCTGCTCGCGCGTTTCCATTACAAACTGCTACTCACTTGGTGGTCTCTCGTTTCTGCATCAGTGAATATGTGACCGACCTCGCCATGACACAGTACGTACCAGGATTAGTCATACCTGGCTTGATGTAGCCGCATCTTCTCATCCCGGCATGGTGTTCATGCAACAGAGTAAGCAGGAATGAACTCTCTCTGACACATCCAAGATTTCTCCGCTCTACTTTTCTGCTCTCAGGTTAATCTGTTTATAATTGATCATCTACAGATGTTGTTCCAGTGTTTCTGCTTTCTTATAAATTCAAAATCCAACAAAAGGGTGCGTCTTAGTATCCCTGGATTATGTAGACAAATATTAACAGAAAAGGGACAATGCAAAATAATAAATCCACTTAAAAACAAAACAAGACAAACAAATCTGAAATACTGATGTGTTGCTGCTCTACACCTCAAACTTTCGTTCCAGTCTCTACCATATATTTCCCCATCACCCTCTGTGACTACCTTTAAGCCCCGACGCCCCTCTGTTTTTAAAACTGTGCATGTGTGTTTCTGGATTTAGTCGGCTAACCAAAAATTTGCATGCACAATTGCACAGTGCGTTGCCGCCAGCATGAAAAATAGCAAACATTGAAAAATTTATGAGAGGGAAAAGGGAGCAAGGAAAAAGAACAAAATAAACGTCTTAGACAGCAAACAGAAAGCCAGAGGGGAGCTTAGTTCTTTTGAAACAGAAGCGTTTTCACATCTCTTGGGAGGCCACACGCAGCTCCAACCTTCTCACCGAAGGACTGAGCCGATTCTCGCATCAACCTCTTCATGAGCCTGCACCTCTAAACCAGACCAGTCCTACGTCAACTTTACATGTTTAACAGTGTTTTTAAAAGAGGAGATGGTCTTGTTTTGGGTCGAGGTTTAAAATGTGATAAACTTCTAATCTTAACTACTGTCATAACTATATTTTGTGGTGCCTTTCTCATCAAAGCAGTAACAGATTGTGCAACCAGCAGGACTCAGTATTCTTTGTTTGACTTTTATTTTAATTCTACAGGAGTCTGAAACTCACTCTCTAAGGCTGCAGTAGTCACACATTTTTAGGCACCTAAATTATCAACATACAGTAAATGTAGAGGGGAACCAATAAAAGCTTCATCTGATTTGTTTCTTTTAAACTCCGTTGCTGCGAATTAACTCTTAAATTATGACTGACAGAGACTGCAGGGAGAAAAGACTGCAACCGTGAGGGGATGTTGGTTTTGGTAGAGTGTAGGCACTCAGAAAGTCAGATAACTGTAATTAGTTCTGCAGCGGACAAAGATTAATTACACAAGAGAGTATAATTAATGATGTTAGCACACATCCCTCAACTGGAGAAGAAAAACTTCACACCTTCCTTCTTGGTGAGTGTAGAGTTTGTAAATGCATGCAATGATTGAGAAATAAAAAGTTGGAGGACTACATATTTTTACACATTCCTGTGATCTCGGCAGGTAAAAGGTGGCAGCTGGACAGCAGGACGTCTGCTCCTGTCCTGCTGTTACGACAGATTCAAGCCTGTGTGATGTTGCAGGTCTTAAGTCTTGTCTTGCTCAGATTGCACCACTCAATGACGTAATTATTACCAACAAACGACAGCAGCCTTGCTTTCTAGTTGTTATGTAAACAGTGACACTGCAAAATCCTAAATCTTTGAAGTTTTTAGTCTGCAACTTTAAACTCTGGGTTACTTTATAAAGTTTGCAAAGTCATTTAGGTTATGGGTGGCATAACTAATCTCTCACAGCATTTACAACAGATCTGTATATATATTTCTAATATTTTGCAAAGAACAGGCATCTGAAAAAAAAAAGTGTGGAAAGAATTAGTAAAGTGGTGCCGTGTCAGCAAGCTGAATGGGCCTGTTGCAAATGTAGCCTTAAACATAACAGCATAACAGTTTGAGAGGTTTGAGAGATGCAGAGAGATGGTGAGGGCCTCGGCAACGCTGGTTAAAAGTAGGACACGTGAGGACAAGTGAGAGTTTTAGATGCTCACTTTAGGATGCTGGTGGTGATAAACCCTGCATAGCAGCAAACAACAGTTTGGCCCAAACAGACAGCTTCAAACAGCAACACTTTATTTTATTTAGTTTTTACTGTTTTTCCCCAACGGCAACAGTTTAAAATCAACAACCACTTGAGACTGATTAGGGATTATCCATCAAGGGACCCACATTTCTCCATCCAACATCCATGCACGCAGTCCTATTTTGGAAAGGTGCCTTTATTAACCCTCATTCGTGTTACATTGTCTCATGATCGGCCCAAAGGCACTAAAAGAGATGGAACTGGAGAAAAAAAAATCTCCCTTCAATTCTGACATCAATTGATAACTAGTCATGAAATATAATGACTAAAATACAAGAACATCATTCTGAAATCAAACTGTTCGGCTCGTCCAGGTTGTCCCTGCTATGACTTTTGGTCCTTCAAATCCTTAAACCTTTTAAGATATTCCAGGATTTCCACGGTCCATCGGAATATAAATCTTCAGATTTTTGAAAATCTTCCCGCACTTTAAGACCTTTTACTTCAGCATACTTTCAGCTAGAGACACTGTTACCAATTACTTCAGCTTTTTTAAATGCTCTGTAATTTTGTGTGGTTTTGCTGCCTTTTAGATATGGCAATTCAAGTTTCATGATTTTTTGACAAACTTTCCCGCCAAACGTACGCTCTAGCTGATGATGTCATCCACGCTAAGCTTCTGAGAGGAGGAATAATCTGAAAAATGTGGATTTTACGTTTTTGTCAAATCAGCCCAGAGCTCAGAGAGTGACGATTTCCCGCCCACCTCTTAGAGTGGGAAGCCGACAACAGATGACCTCTTCAGTAAAGACAAAGTTTGCTATTTTTAACGAAAAATCTGGCCACCGCACAGAAACACTGAATTTCTACTACACAATGTGACCAAAAATGGGGAAAATGATGATCCAAACTCTGAGAAAATGAAGACATAAGGAGACATAAGCAAGAATATACATTTCTACTCCCACTCCGCTGTAGGCGCAGCGGGACCTTTCATGGCTCCTGGCTTCAGGGCTGTTACTTCATCGGCCAGATGGTTTCCACAAAGTTCCAGGATTTTAAGTTCTTCACACCCAATCCATAAACTCCTCCTTGTCATTAAGCAAGCATTCATTAAATGAGCTTTATTGAGCTTCTGCTGTATTTTCATGCTGAGAAACCTATGCTGGATCCTGTGTGACCCATCTGTTTTGTAAACACCCTCTACTGCAGTAGGACGGTTCAAAAATGTAATTATTCATAGTTATTGATCATTTGCAAATTACACGAGGTTTGATCTATTTAGCAGACAATTTGTTTGACTAGGCAGATCATTTAGGACAACACAACAACACAAAACACAACATATGTCTGAGACTGAGCAGGTATTTTGTCAACTCCTGTAAACAGCTCGATGTTCACAGAGTGGAACAAACGATAATGAGTGTCGCCATTTAATTATCTGTTACAAATTTAGCTCTTTCTACACCGCTATATTAAAAACGTCCCACAACAACAAGAAAGAAGAAGAAGAAATGCAGCTAAACAGAAAGAAGAGCAGCCAGGAAGACAGAAAAATAAGACCTCCAAGAAACAACGAGCCATGTACAGTGACTACTAAAGTTGTGAGGACGGTCAGGTCACCAACCACAGAAACGTTACAGCAAAGATACCGTCTGCAAGTTTAATCACAAAGGAAAGTTTCTGGCCTAAACCTGTCAAACCAAAGTGGGAGCTGGTTTCACAAGAGAGGAGCCTTAGAACTGAACACTGCCTTCCTTTCCTCCCCGAGTGTTTCATCAGGATCCTACGATACAATGAACTTGGTTAGATGTATAAAATTAAGAGCAGCTAAAATGATGTATTATATCTATCCCTGTCAGAGGTCTCACAGCAACACCTGGGACCACCTGGAGCTTCCTCGTGCTAGTAGTTTAGGATAAGATTCAACATTCAGAGTAGCTGCATAGATAGAAAATGTGTTTTCACATGTTTAGGGGAAAGAAAAAAAACAGGGTTTTGATTTATGTTTAGAAGTTCATCCAGACACGGTTCCATCTGTAATTCCAATTTCCAAAATAACAACTTAGGTTAAATTAAACGACGATGACAATATTTACATCTCACTCATGACAGTAAACAAGCTCTAAACCATTCAGACATCTCAACATGTCAAGCCACCATCAGTGGTAACACTTCCGGTGCCAGAACTGGCATGGTGCTCTTATTGTGAAAGTACTTCCGGTAACTAACTAGCGCCAGCTTAGAACAACAGCGGTTAAAACTTTACTTTTAAGCAACTACGCCGCACTCTGCACAGCGGTAAGACTGTGACATGGACCACAACTGTACAGCAAACATACAAGCACGATTTCAACGAACATGACACATTAACTGGCGACCCGCAGGTACAGGTGAGTTAAGTGTCTAATTACCAGGACGGAGTTGACATCGTGCCGTCAACGCGACCACGCCCAGTCTCGTCAGTCAGCGTCTGACAAAGGATGGCTACACTGACGTCACTTAACAGCAGCACTCACCTGTCACTCACGCACACGCCACCCAGTATAGACAGAATGTGTTGTGTGAGGCCACAAATAGCTCATTGGTAACTCAAATAAATGTTAAACAAGGTCAAACCACCTTACAGAGTCTTGCTGGGATGAAGTTTAAAAGATGGCAGAAAGATTGGAGTCAAAAGCATCATTGAGTCATTATTCATTATTCTGCTCTGGAGCCTCTTAAAGCTCCTCAACTTGGTGATACACACTGTACGCTTCCGGGAGACTAATATGAAGGATCTGGTAAATTTTTGTCTTTTGCAGATGTGAAGGGAATACATGTCTCAACAGAGCTGTGAGTCTTAGCCAGCCTGGCTACAGCGCTGAACAACCTGGGGGTGTTCTTGTTCTCAAATTAAGCATGAGTAATGTTAAGGTTTCTTTTTGGTTTTCTGAATTCATGCAGCATTATAATTTCCACCAGTCACGATGGTGAAAATTGTGTGCAATTGTATGTTGGAGCTTCTCCTGATTTATTAGGAGGGCAACAAGGATTACTGAGCCCAGTAAACATGCAGTCGCACCCAAAATCCTTCATCCACCCACTTCTTAAATAAATAATAATGGACTCACCTTATTGAATTTGGTTACCATTATCAGCTTGCTTAACATAATATGAGCAACATTTAATATTTTCTCCAAAACCATCCTTATTTCCTTTTAATAAAGTGAAAACAGATGAAGAAAATCTATTTTTTAATCCTTTTAAAATTGTAATTAAGGCTCAGTAACATACACATATTTTGTCTTGACATTAAACAGTGAAGTGATAGATTAATGAACAAACATCAGAATCAACAAGGAAATAATAAAAGTTGACTGGTTGCAATAAAAACATGCCCACAAAAGTAATCAGCAAATTAAGTTTAATGCTATATAAATTACACTCACACCAGACCACAATAGGCATTGTGCAGAGCATGCATCAATATATTTTGAAAGTCAGTCTTTCAGACTTCCTCACAAGACAGAAATTTAATCACATATCTTTAAAGCACCCATCAAAAAGAGCACAGTGTAAAAATGACACCAGCACATTTAATTTCATTACCTGGATTTCACATCCTGACATGTGCAGGTTTTATGGATTACAGCTTGTGAAGAGAAACATGGCTCTCTGCCACATAAACAAGAATGCAGACTCAAAGTTAGTTTGCGTGTTTGAGTCTCATATAAACAACGGTGTACAAAAACTTCTAGAAAGACTGTGACTCCTGCTTCAAAGTATCCAGAATAAGGAAAAAGGCTCAGTAGTAAAATGACAGGAGAGAAATGTGCATGAAAAACAGGATGTAGTATTGAAAATGACTGGTAGATTTATTGATTTCCTTTCTAAAGCAGTTGTTAAATCACAAGTGGAAACTGGATTATAAATTATAAATCACATACTCTTTGTAAAAAACATTTATGATTGATCTAAGTTCAAAAGTACAAATACTTTGGAAGTACAAATATTCTCACAGGCTTTGATTGGGTACAGTTTTAAATGTTTAAATCATTAAAACTTCATCGTGCCATTCATTTTTAATGCTCCTCAAATTGCACCAGTATCATTCCATGTGTGTTTCCGGACTCAGAAGGCAGGATTCATGTCTAGAAAACACGCTCTCGTACCCACGGTAATCCCCTGTAAGACTAAGGCTGCATTAAGGGCTCAGTTTACGCTGAAGACAAAGTTCAAAACCGACGCAGAAGATTTATCCCGAAACACTAACATGACAAATCAGACACCTTTGTACATTATTTTTGGCTTTTTGTGACTTTTTGCGGCTTTTATCAAAAGATGTTGGACTTGTATTGATTACATACAGAAGGAATTCTCTTGCTGCACATGCACTTGTTCTTAGCCATATTGCAATATGGATTAACATTAAATATTCACCTTGTAAATTATGCAAGGATCATATATATTCCACCTAAAACTCCTCATTAGCGATTCACTTGATCCTGATCACAGGATTGGCGTAATGCACTTCTATATTATGCACAAACTATATTTTTCACTTTTTTAGGCGGAAAGAGCACATGTGCACTCTGAAGAGTTGCCGAAGCTGTTTTTATTTGAAGCTGATCTAAAGTTAGTGGAGTCATTTGACCAGAGAACTTTAGGTACAAGTGTGTGACGCTCTAAAACAATCTTTCCTAATATATGACTGAATGAAGAAAGTGCAGTGAAAATGTAAACATTGTCTTTAATGCCCCACATTTTTTAACACTATAGTTTTTAAAAGAAGTGTATTTTTTTTTTATTTTTTAAGGGATTGGTGTTTAGTTTCTGTCCTCTGTCGCGGAATCAGCGGAGCTGTGGTCACGCCACTCTCTGGAGGATGTAGAGGATGCCGATGCTGTCGACGGTGACGAAGGTAGAGAAGTCTGGTGACACATGGATTTTCTTCAGAGCACTTCCAGTTGGATAGAAGGTCTGAAGGGCTTCACCTTTCTCCACGTTCCACCACTAGATGAAAGAAAAGGAATGGTTTAGGTCTTTTAAAGTCTTAATCACTGGACAATGAGGAAAATCTGCACCAACTCCAAGAGGAGATTGTCAAAAACTACCTTCATATTCCTGGAAACATGAACGAATTAGATGAGAAGACTAATTCAAGTGTCATACCTTCTTCCCACGTCCTGTGCTGCGCTGTGAAGGACACCTATGCCTGAGGGGCTCTGACTATAAGCACAACTGGATAAATAAAATGACTGATAGCTCAAATGTTCTTAAAGTAAAACGTATCTGTTGTTTTATTCAAAGGGTATACAAGCTGTAGACGATTTTATGGAAGAGTGTGTTTGAGAAGTAACTCGTGTGTTTGATATGTATTATGAGACAAAGTGATCTTTGTTTTAGTCCACCAGCATACTGAGGCAGTGGCTCTGTCCAGCTCGGTGTGCTTAGTGTCCGTGTGTGTTTTGTATATTATTGTTTTAGTTGAAGCTTTTCGGGACACAGTTCCTGGTGTGTCTGACCCAGTGGAGCTAGTTCTCCTGCCTGGATGTATTTTATGCAGGCACAGAGCCAAGGCTTCGCCGACTCTTCTGTAAGAAGCCCGGCTGTGCAGTGTTTAATTAAGACAGAAGGTCTTTACACCCAGATTTGACGTTCTTTCAGATGGATGTTGAAGCCAGAATTGTGTATGACTGATGGCAGATAGTGCTTCAGTCCATTTAGCTACTGTTCGGTCTCCATCGGACCACTAGGACACTCGTGCACTGTAAAATATAACACCACTCAATATGTAATGAGAAAATGAAAATTAATTCAAGTAAACAAAGCTGACCTTGTTTGCTTATCATTGTGGGGTTGGAGTTGAAAATGCCATCATGCACCTGCTTTAACAAGCCGACAGTCAACTGGATAAAACGGCACCAACGTGTTTGTGGATTTCTCCAGTGCATTTAACACCATCCCGTCTGCATTACTAAGAAACTCCAGAAGACCCAGGTGGATGACTCCACAATCCCCTGGATTACAGCACCGGAGCACCACAGGGAACTGTACTCTCACCACTCCTTTACACACTGTGAACCTCAGACCTCCAGTAGAAGTCGGAGTCCTGTCATCTCCAGAAATACTCAGATTACTCTGCAGTTATGGGGTGTATCAGTGATGGACAAGAGACAGTACAGAGAACTGGCGGTCTGTTTTGATGCATGGTGTGGTGCGTGTGTACTGCAACAGTCAATCTCCCTTATAAATAAATAAAGTATTTCTGAATAGAATATGAATTTGCCATACAATACCAGTGAACATAATGGGACTGAAATGGACTACACTGACTGTTAAAGGGGAGTTTTTTCTTTCTAAAGTCGCCTTGTGCTTGGTCTACATGGGAGATCATATCAAAGAAAAGTCTTGGTGCAGTCTGTTGATTTCCTTAGCTAGACAATCATTATTCTTATTATTTATTGGCTTTTTATTAACTGGACTAACTTAGGAAGTGCGTTAAGATTATTTTGACACTATGAATTGAAACCACCGTTGTAAATGCATACTTTATTCTTAAACTCAAAGTAGATTGTGCGTCCCCGCTTGAGCTACGCAACGGCCAAGCTGTATTTATTTATTTTTTTTAATTTAATGACTATGCAAAACTCTGCTCTTAAAATATCTCTAAATGTTTTTGCAGGGCTTTTTTCTATTGCTTTTAACTATTGCTTATCTTTGACTTCAAGTCGCTGGGGTTGTTGTACTGCAGGCTGAATTTTAAAACTGTTAAAAGACACAACTGGACAAGCCACTATGACAGGCATGAATGCAAATGTAAGATTTTACAGTACATTAAGTCAAGGCCGAAAAACCCAACCACACTGCAAGCTTTATGATGGCTGCCCAGAGGGCCATGATGAATTTATGAGTATAATATTACAGAGACACTCTCTCACACACACACACACACACACACACACACACACACACACACACACACACACACACACACACACACACACACACACAATATCCCCATCAGCCTTCCTTAGTGATTCTGTTTAATCTCGGTTTAAAGCTGACATTTTCCAGTGAAGCTCTGTCTCGCTGGGAAGACGCATCAAAGGCACATCAAGTCAATCATTTATGGTTTGGCGTAAGTGTGTGTGCACATTCAACTTTGACAATATTTTGCGTTATAATGTCACATCAGAACAAGATATTGTACCTCTGCCAGCTAAATAAGAGACGACGCGAGCCACACTGACTGCGTGACGCTTGAGTGGTGTGTTTTTGTTATTTACGTTTTGGTTGCGTTATCAATGTGTCTATTCATGTATGTGTTAATCAAAAAAAAAAATAAAATAAAAAAAAAAAACAGAAAAAAAAGGAGGCCAGTTCCCCAGCCTCTTTAGGCAATCAGGGTGCATCGGTGGAAGATGCAGCAACAGATGTCACAGCACACAACATTGAGAGCACATTTCTGCATTTCCCAACAAGGCATCAAACACGTTTGTCCTAGACGTTCTTGACTTTTTTGGTGTGACTTTTAGTGGTTATGCTTGTGTTTATGCAAAAACATTTTGTTGCTGCAAATACACACACACTCAAACACACATACACACAAGAGCTAGTAAAGACTTAAAAAAAAAGAAAAAGATCACGAGTGAGAGAGGAATGGAAGGACAGACTGAAAGGCAGACCAGCGTGACGTCAAGTTTTATTTTGGCTCTGTAGAGTCGTTCTGACACAAGTATCAGAAATAGATACTGGCAAAAATAAGCGTATCTGTGAGTATTTACATCTGTGCACCATCTGATACCGTGTATATGTTACTTTAAGGTAGAAAATCCTACCAGGAAAACTGTAGGATGCTCCTTTTGCAAAGCTGTTGTTTCCAGACTGAAACAACGACGACAACAGGCAAAACTGTGGAATTCGTTGTCCAAGATGACCAGCCCCTGAGCCGTGGCAGCGCCCCAGGGTTGGAAATACAACTCTGACATCTGAAAATACGCCCTTTTAAATGCAAAAATAAATCATGCTCTTTCTCTACATTCTTATGTTATTTTCTGGCCTTTCACCTGCAATCCCCTCAGCGTTGGGCTGCAAATCATTTCATTGCAAGAAACCGTAAACGTGTAAAGCATGTATTTACATACATTAGGTGCTGCAAGAATGCAGTCACTGCTAGTTATTTAACGTTTCCGTGCACAGTAGTATGACGAATCTGTGCGATGTTTACTTGAACAGCAAAGCCACGCTGTGTACTCTGCTGCTGCTCTCCAGGCTAAGCAGGGGTGCCTACGACATCTAGTTTAACTAATTATTTTCACATTTCTGTGCGGGCTTCAAAAATATAAAACTCCTAGTTTTGCATAATCTTATTAGATGCAGACATGATCAGGAAATGTTTACAAAGATGCATCAAAGTGACAAACGGCAAAAACTGTGCATCAAATGTTTGTCAAGGAGCTCAAAAATAACATCCGTTCCTTCATCCAGTTTTTGCACTCAGTACCGTTACGGGGGTGGATCGTATCCCAGATGTCAACAACATCACCCTTGATTCGGGGTTGATTTACAGCCACGGGACATTTTGCAGTCATTGGTATAAAAAGGAGCTCGTAGTTGGCAAATGTGAGGTTCACAGTTAGCGCTTGGTTGAAACTGGATCATGCAACCGAGAAATCATATCAAACAATGGCAGATCTGCATCAGAACGGCTGAAAATGAAATGAAAAAAAGATCAAGGGTTTGGAAAACCCAAGGTAAAGTCCATACCTGAGCCCATTTGGAAAGCTGTGGCTGGACTTTAAGAGCAAATGCAAACTTCAGAGCTGCTACAGATGGATCAAGACGAGCTACTGAATCATGAAGGTTCTCCATTTTTATCAAAGAAGTAATGGCATGGTGAAAAACAGTTATGCGCTGTCGTTTGAACCACCGTGATTAGATGATTTGTTTCATATGTTTTACAAGAACAAAAAGGAAAAACCGTAGTCTTATATGAGAAACTACAACAGTTTGGATAAACCCTGATTGTGATGTGCAATTACGACTAAACCCAACTTCAGCTCAGTGTGTAAAACATCGAAGAACATTTCATTAAAATGTTCAGCAGCATCAAAACTATTCCTGAAATTCTGTGAAAACAGAAACTAAGAAGAGGGGGAAAAACCTCTCCATAACTCCAGCTGGTTATAAATACGGATTAGCTGAAGGATGGAAAATAAATGTTTAAAACAACCAGCTGTCTCAGTGGACAAATGGAAGGAGACCTGTGGACAGGAAGCGTGAAAATGATTGCGCCTTCAGTGTGAGCCTCGCTATACGACGAGGGGGAAAACAAAGGCTTGAAAAATCACTGAAATGAATCATTTACACCGATGGAGAGTGGCGAGACTTGAGTGGATGGCATGCATTTTTATGAGTTGGTTTCCCGTTTTTTTCTTGAGTGAAAACAGCTGAGTTTTATCCCAACGCCACAGAGAAAGGCTACTCTTGGATGGATGGTGGAGCACTAGACAAAGGAGCAGGGAAGACACCCCCAAACAATAAAGGTTTATACGTTTATATCATAACAATGAGTCCATTAGTTGGTTCTGTCTTATAGGACTACTCAGCGTCGTTTGTGTGTAAGACAGAACCAATATCCTCAGAACAGATGGTCTGCGTATATCAACACCATCACTGCAGGACAATTGATTTATGGGAGCCAGTGAGGTGCGTAGATGCTAAATAACTATACTCTGAATTGCTTGGTTTGTATTTTCTGACATCCAACATCTTTTTCTTTTCGTTTCTGTGAATCTGAGGCCACTGAAATAAGCCATGACACAGTATCAAAAAAAGGATCTGTGCCAGTCCCATTATGTGTAAATGGTATGAATAAAAACGCATGAAACCATTGCTGCTCTAACGCAGCCAAGTGTGTTTCAATAATTAAAAACAAAACACTGATGCTGTCACATGTCAGTGGCAGGTGCTGCAATCCAAATCTACTCTGGTGTCATTTACACACATATACATACACCTTTTTTAAAGCATAAAAGGCACATTAAGGAGCTTTAAAGCACAAGGATTGAGTAAGAGCATTTTAAACACTGTCCTCACCACAAACACCACAACTGTAAGCATCTGCTTACACGTGGCCTGTTAAAGCAACTCTATGTAGCGATACCACTTCTGACTACATGCAGGCACATAGATTTGCTATGTTGATAACAGAGACGCTGGCGACGCCGTGCTAATGAATGGAGACAGTCAGGTAATGTCGCAGTGTCCTAATGAGTGTGGTACATGTAGGTATAATTAAAGCCTTAACAAAGACGACTCAAAAGCATGATTGTGGTGGTGGGGTGTGGTTCGGGCTCAGCTGTAGGGGGAGCTGTGGAGCAGCGGTTCAGGGAACAGCACCAGCTGGATCCAATTAGAGAGCAATTGTGTTTTTATGCAGGAGCCCTGGGAGCAGCGTTTTTTACCTGTCCTCCGCAAATTGTGATTAATAAACGCCTTGGATTAATCATCCCTTGTGGTTTTGGTGTGTCGTGTCGTGTTGTGTTACGGGTCCATGGGAGTCAAGAACTGCTACAATTATCACGCTGTTGTCTCATATCAAGCAACTAATTCTGCAAAAACTGTTAGTTTCAAGTAAATTATTCCACCCTCAACAAGTCTGCTCTCCTATGAAGCTCTAGTTGTGGCATCGGCACAACATAATTTTCCCTTGCACTTGTTCCTCTGCCTCACCAGGTGGAATTAACCATAGCGACCTTTGGTCACATCTATGCTACATCACAACTACAATTAACATACAACTACAAACAAACTGAATTCCCCTCCATCCTCTTTCTCTATCAAGTGTGTTCGAGAAAATAAAATCCTTATAAATGTGTGACAAGATTCTACTCTTGAGCCAGCGTTTTGTTCTGGCCTCATGTGTTTACAACATCCAGATGTCCAAAATATTCATGTCCGGGCAGCAAAAAGGTTTTAAGTACTGTAGCTGGAACTATGGAATTATGGAAAAAAATAATTAAAAAAAACCTAGTTAAGTTTATGAAAAGTAGAGAGACGCACAGATTTCAGCCAGTTTTCTTGGCTGATTCAGATTTCCGAGTTTTCATTGAGTGTGACCTGCAGATCCAGATTTGACCAATTATGATTTTTTGAACTCTAATTATCCAATTTTTAAATACTCCAAGCTCCACAAGTTGTTTCTTTTTTATCTATTATGGTTTTTGTCATTTAGCATATATGATTGTTGTTTTTTTTTTTATTTGTAATAGAAATAGATAATTATTATTATTATAGTAACAGTAGGCTATAAACCATGACGGTATAACTTGCCTGGGATCAATAACTGTGGCCAGAGTGAACTGCAGCTTCTCTTCAGTGCCCCTGAACCTTCTCTGAAGCATCTCCAGCAGTGTAACATGCAAGTGTGTTTTTGATCCACTTAAAATGTTCACTACTATAAATGATCATTTTGTATCATGTCAGGTGAATTGATATAGTTTATTGCTTCATGTAATTCACCTCTGTTCAATGTTACAGCCGCCTGCCAGTTATTTATTTATTGCCACGGTATCAACAAATACACACAAAGTATTGCGCATGTTTCTTCCCTGATTTTATTGAGTTAATTTCTGTCTGACTCGTGTATCATAAAGCTCAGGATAGACAGGTGAGACCAGGGCTGCTTCTCAACCACTTTTTTGGTTGCCATGGTGACCGTTTCTGCCCATGGGATTGGTTTCCTTTAGAAGAGCATCAGTGACAGTTATATATGTACACTTTGCTCCATATTGAGAGCAAATTAAAAACAGACACTGCCACTATGTTGACACCTTTTGGGGGGGCAACTTTTTGGGGCAATGCAGCTACTGGTAACATGAGAAGATGGGACAAGGACACCCCTAAAGGATGTCTATGAAACCCAGGTGACTGAATGAAATAAACCCCGAGGTTGTTGATGTTGAACACCTGATGATTAATAATCCCCTGATATGCTACAGACCGGATCTTTAACCTGGCTAAGGGATTCTTATCACATTGCTTTGGTAACTAGGTTCTTATAATCCATTTTTGGTAAATCTGTGGCATCTCTGGAAAGGTCAAACATCCCAGTCGCTGTATGAGGGTGAGAAACCACAACGCCCTCCACCTATCATCAGAGCAGAGCCAAACCTCAGACAACAGACCCTCAACATTAGCTGTTGTGGGCTAAATAGGTCTGCTTTTTCAGGCTGCCCAAGGGAAAGTCAGCATCGCTTACATAACAGAAAAACCTGTCCCGTGTGTTCTTATGAAGGCCAGAACAACACTTGAGCGTGAGTGAGAGCACGGTTGGATCTCTCAGAATGGTGGGAGGGAGGTAATTCATCTTCTTCTTACATAAATAGCTCCACTACAAAGTCCAGAGGGAGTAGGTACAGTTTCTAAGCGTTATATTAAAAAGAAAATCATAAAGAATCTCCTGCCAGCCCACAATGGATGGAGGCAAGAAAGGAGGGACATTACAGTGAGAGGGGATACCAGCAGAGTAGGTTCGAGGGATTCTTGCAACAGATACTGAAGGATTTAGAGTGCGAGTGTGTGTTAGTTATGTGGTCAAAAGGCAGAGGTACAGTGTGGCTCTGAAGTCCAATCATTCATCTAAGATTCAATTTAATTAAATATTGATGCTTGAAGAATCCTGAGCACCCCCCCCCCCCCCCATGCTGCCTTTAATCGCTTTTGTTCACCTGCACTTCTACCAGCAACTCTTTGTTCAGCACAGATAAGAGACAAACTCCCGGAAAATGAATATGGACAGAGCAGAGCAGGATCATTTGTTTTTTACCACTCACGGATGGTCACACGAGCAAACGCTGCCCATCTTGTAACGATGCAACGGTCTGAAAACCTTCATCCTGGCATTCACACGAGTTAGTTTGGCACTTGCCCCCTTAGTTCTTCCAGACTAATCACAGCTCCCGATGTTGCAACATCATCCCCCAACAGCAGGTCAACAGTAGGCGCTCCTAACTAATTATTTAAGAAGCGCTCAAAGAACACCACAAAGAGTCTGAGGTGCCCATTTGGTCTCCAAACACCCCAGAGATGGGTCTTAATGGCATCTGTGGGAGGCAATCCCAATCCACAGGTTCCCCACAACCCACAGGGCCAAAAAGGATCAATTGGTCACAAGGAGAACCTGTTCAATAATCAGCAGATTAGTCATAATGTTATGGCTTTATGCAGCTGTTTCCTATCACATGTGTGAAAATGTTACAAAGAAAGTCTAGAGAGACATTTTTAAAAAAAGCCACAAAACAGAACAAGAAAAACTGAAAAGCTGCTGTAGAACAGAGGGTCCATGGAAAAAAAAGGTAAAAATACGCAAATACTATGCTTGTTACAAGCAAAGAAAAAAATAACTGCAGAAAAGAGGACAAATAAGTTCACAAAAAGAGCCAATTCAGCCCAAATAAGTGACAGGTACAACTCCTTTTGGACAAATGAAAAGGCTGCCCCTAAAAAGGTTTTTATGATGAAAAATGAACACAAGCTTGCATCACTGAGAAGCAGCTTGCTCATTTGAAAATTCATAGCAGCAGCATATTTTATAGACGTACAGGGCAGGGGTGAAAAAATTAAAAAGGGTAATAATGAACAGAACATAAAAAAAACCCAACCTAAATAGGGCTCAATGCGCTGCACAAAACCGTAAGGGCCCAATTTTACAGAAGCAATTAAAGAATTGTTAAATTAAAGTTAAACATTGGTCCTTTGAACTTCATCAGATTCTTCCTGTTTAAGCTTATCAATAGATAGAAAATTATGAAGAAATCCATCCTGTGCGCTCATGATTCGAACTTTAAAAATCTGGTCATCAGTGCAGCAACCTCAGAAATAATTGCACAACATGCGAGTAGCACATCTCACAACACAATTAATACTAAACTATATTTACAGTTGCTTACTTCAGTATGAAACTGTCAAAGCTCAGTCTGAATGTGCTGCACAGCCCAGCTCTGTTGTAGGAGTTCATGTCATGAAGTGGCTTTTAATCTAGATCATGTCTATTATTACCATTTTCTCTCTCCTATGAAAAGTAGAAGAGGCTGGATGGAACTGAAGCGTGATAAAACCGAAGCAGAAGATAAAACGCGGCATCCATGCATAATATACGGCATACACCGTCTCGTTTCACTTTTTTACTCTGTGATCTGCAGCACCATCTCCACGCCGCCTCATTTCGTCTTAGTGTGCCTCGATTACTCTGAGAGACAATTAACCCTGGCTTAATGAGCAACGCGGGGGAAACAACTGCCAGATAAATATTTTACCAGCTTGTGTTTATTCCCCTAGCCCGACAACGAGAGAGCAGGATCCAGGCCATTTTCATTCTGAGCACAACTCCCTCCAAGTTCTTCATTTTCGCTCTCGCTTATGCAGAAACGAGCGCAGACGCAAAGTCAAGGGCACACAACAAACATCTGGGTGTTTTGTGGCCACATGAATAACAGTGTGTGAGCGTTTTTATAATCTCTGGAAAAGAAAAAGATGGGTGCACTTTCAAGAGCGTGTGAAGGTATTTTTAGAGGCAGGTCTGCTTCTCCAGTGGAGCAGCACAGCAGGATCCTCATTTCTGGAACAGTGTTAGAGAGGAACCAGCGCTAAATCAAATCTCCGAATGCTGCCCAAACCAACACAGCGGCCTGTTAAACACGGGTTTATTTACATACCTGTCATGTCTGACAGCAGCACTCATCGAAATGTGTCATTTTCATCTCTGGACAAATTTAAAAGGAGCGGGGAGGGATCGAAGTAAAATCAGCGGGGTGCAATCGACAGTAGATCTAATACCCAATATGGCTTTTATTTTTGTTGCTCCGCAACTCAAATGACTCACTGTACTCGAGGGTTACAAGGAGATGAAAACGAACCTCGAGATGAAACTCTGTCCTTGTTGCAAATAGACTTTAAAAGAGCAACAAAATGAAAAAAGCAGGAACGTCAGCCGAGTCCTGAGCACCAACAGGAGCTGCAGCTATAACTGAGGCTGTGAATCACTGTATTTATAGCATAACGTTGAAAGAAAGCAGTTTTTTTAAGTCTTTGATTTGACGTGTGATGCAAAAAAAAAAAACAAAAAAAACCCAGCGAGGTTTGAACATCTCTTTGCCTGAGAAGTTCAGACTTTAGGCTGCTGTGGCATCACAGTCACAGGTCCGAGTAGAATTAACCGACTTCCGATGCTTTAACTGAAACCAGCCGTAAAGGCTCATCACCGACTTCAAAACAGGAGGATTTTGATGGAGTGACATTAAGATGGGGAGTCCACTCCCACATTACTGCAGTTTTAGTTCTGTCTTTTATATTTTAACAAGTCTAAGCATAAAGGATGTTGTACAGCAGATTGTGGTAATGCAAACACATGACTTTTAATAATTGATAAAGACATAGTTTAACATTTTTCTTCAAAGGATCAGCTCGCAGCAGCTGCAGAGGCTGACTTTAGGGTGGAGGGCTTTTTCAAAACAGCAGCAACAAAGCGGGAATCACTTCATTTCTCTGCAATCGTTTGTGCATATGAAAATATAAAAAAATATAAGCGGGTGAGGTTAAACTACATTTTTTATTTTCACGTTCTTTGAGCTGACACGTTATAAAAAATCCAGTCTGAGACACCTGGAGTCCAACACATTTTTTTAAACAATATTGTTGTCAACTCCACAGAAAGGCACTTAAGTATTAAAATAACAACAACTCAGAAATCGATGTTGATACAACTCCAGCCACTAGGACTGAAATTTACAAATATTTTTGTAATCAGTTAATCTATCGGTTAGTAAAACAAGTAATTGATTAATCGGATTATGTCTTACGCAATAAATAAAAACATTTTATTTAGGTATTAAGTTTTAAAATTAGTCTGTTTAAGGCATGTGCCAATCACTTTTTTTCTTTTTTTTTTTGTCAACCACATCAATCAGCAGAAAGACTGCTTGGACTGATGTTTACACTTTGAGGACTCCACTTAAAAATCTTTTGTCAGATGGAAAAAAGAAGACTCATGTCTCAGTCAATCATATGATACTAGAACCCTGATGGCCTAAAACTCTGTCCATCCCTCAGAGAGGCTGCGTTCACTCTGTACTCCATCCAGGGTGCTCTGAGGCTCGGAGTGCTGATTGCTGTTGCTCAACTGTTTTTGAATCTTTGACAGGTTCTCCATTTCTCAGCAGTCTCTTGAGGGAAGGTCAGTGCAACCTTCAATCCTTCGTTCCATCTAGCCCCCTGCAACGAATCGTCACTTTGAGTTTTGTTTGAGTTATGGCTTGCAAGAACAGCTCGCCAACCACAGAGGTCTAGTACGGCTGCGCTTAATGATGACGGCTCAGGCTGAGACGGCAGCAAAGAGACTGACATGATGAGTGAAAGCAATTCCCAGGATTTTAAAAAAGGCTTTTCACTTGCTTTTTTTTTCTGTGGGGGGGGGGGGGGGGGGGGGGTAATATTGCTAGACAGCACTGGAGGCCACTTTTAAAGATCACCAAAATCGACAACGAAAATGACAGCAGAGTGAAAAGTGGAATCAAAATAGGAAAGAGAGAAATAAAAGGAAAGCAGAGAAAGAGAGGGTCTTGTGAGAACCCAAGACATAAAATAGGTAAAGAAAACGAAGTGAATGTCAGAAGGTGATATATGGTGAAATTGTGTGCGTTTGTGTGGCTCTTTTATCACAGACCTGTCTGACAGGTGACGTCTGACAGCAGCGATAGCAGGAGAGAATAGGCATCTTAAACACTCCCATCCATCTGGGCGTACAGTGTGTGGAAGTGTGTGGGTGCTACAAGTGTGTAAACAAGTAGGTGTGTGAGCGAGAACATGACTATGTGCAAGACAGACTGAGGTAAAAAAAAAAAAGAGAGACAGAAGATGAGGATTTTATCACTATTGTTCTGTTCCTGACACACATTTTTTTATAATGTCCAGAAACCTAAAGTCTACCAGTAGAGAGATGAAACTTTTGAGAAGTCCAACGTGGAAATAGTTCGTAAAAGGAAGACAGGTGACTGGATAAACCATTGATCTATGACAAATATCCTTAAACTTGCAAACGTGAACAAAACCGATCAACAAAGTTAACTAGTTAGGAAGTCAAATCTATGCTGAAGTCACTTAGAAACATCTTTTTGATTGAGAAAAGGTCTTCAGTGTTGCTTCTTGTCTGTCTTCACACCCGAGTATATAGCTGCTAAACAACAAAAAAGACTTGAGTCACTTTTTTTTTTTTCACAAGTTCTTCAAACTTTTGTAAAGCAGATTTGTTGGCATTGGTATGCATGTGTCCATCCATCTATTGCTCATAACAACACGAGGGTGGGGTTCAGTCCATCCCTGCTGTTGTTGGGCGGTAGGCAGTATACACCCTGGACATGTCTGCAGCCCATCACAGGGCCAAGTCGTGCATTTGTGTACACTTAAAACTGATCTGCAGTGGACCTGTTACGGCTTTACATGTTTTGTCTACAGTGATCTACACCAATTTGAGGTGTTTATGTAATTTACAGAAAATGTTAAGGCACCATTATATATAAAATATGTGTCTGAATGGAAACAGAAGTTGTTCTTTCATTAGTTCTCTTAGCTCCATCCATCACCAAGCCTCCAGAAATTCAACCAATCAAAAAACCCTGAGAGCAAATCAGGCTTTTTTCAGGAAGAGCCTCTCCTTTTGATTACTAGTCTTTGTTGTTCTGAAATAATTACATGCAAGACGTTACTAGAGGCACCAGATATTAAAATTACACAGCTAAAAGAGATCATAGTCGGGCCACTTTAAGATCTGAAGAATCTTTAATAGTGGCCCTGCCTTAAGGTATCCAACTACAATGACCAGATTACTTTTTACTCCAGACTCCTCCTGGAACCCCCAACCTTATCGTGGTGGAGGGGTTTGTGTGCCCGAATGATCCTAGGAGCTCTATTGTTGAGGGCACTATGCCCCTGGTAGGGTCTCTTATGGCAAGCAGGACCTAGGTGACAGGCCAGTCTAAGAGCGTATCACAAAAAAATAATGAACAGAACAGTAACAAGGACCGTTATGTCGCCCGCATTGACCGGCAGTAAGTGAGACTTTTCCCAGTGCATGTTGGACTCTGGCAGGACTGCCTTTTGTCACCGGTTCTGTTCCAAATTTTTATCAAGAAGATAGTGTGGAGTGTGAGATTGACAGATGGATTGGTGCAGTGTTGGGGCATCTCTGCTCAGACTGCTGCTCCCGCGACCTGGTCCTGGATGGATGGATGGATGGATGGATGGATGGATGGATGGATGGATGGATGGATGGATGGATGGATGGATGGATGGATGGATGGATGGATGGATGGATGGATGGAGTGACATGGGCGTTTGCAGTAGATATAACTAGATGAGGAGCTGCCCACCAGGGCGAAGCACATTACTGAGCAGGAACCTGCCGGTTCAGAGCTTAGCAAAGCTGTACCAGTTGTCTCATTTAAAACTCTTAGTTATTAACTCACCTTTCCCACATGGTTAGGAGATTATAGTTTATTTATGGTAGCTCACTGCTAACATTCTTTAATAATTTAGTGGCCGCATCAGCTGAAATCGAAGGATTATCCCAACAGTAAAGTCTCACACCCCCGCTGATGAGATGGCGCCTCTCCCTGGCTTTTGACAGCTGGCTCGGCGACCCAGCCAACACCTCGGAGTGCTCTCGGTTATTGATTAAGATGAAATAGAACAGTCTTTCATGTCAATGCGCCTTTGAATCTGGCTGCTCTTCATATAAAGAAAGCCAATATTATATTAATCTGTGTCAGTATTCACTGAGAGATGCTTCAGTCTTTCTTTGTTTTGTTTCCGACATGGTGGTGTGAATTATTCTGGGCTTCTGAGCCTGTGTGCGTTCGTGCAGTCAGGAAGAGCCTTTTCACACCTGCCACCCCCCTCTTGGACAACGGCACCGTGACGGATTGTCTCACCGTGGTTTCGAGAGTTTGTGCGTGTGTGTGTGTTTGTTAGTTCCTGCGTGTGTCGTGTGTGTGTCAAGGCCAGGTGTGAGAAAGGTCCAGCAGGACCCCGAGCAGAGGGAGGCAGCAGAAATGATGGCAGTCAGTGTACGGTGTAACAGTCGATCTCAGAGGGGTGTATCACACCGCTGCATCACAACCTGACACGCTCACACATATAAGGCAGGTATGTTTTACAACCAAATGCATCAAGACACACCCAACTTTTTTATGTTTCTAGTTATTGAGAGAGAAAAACTGGCGATAAGGAGCATAAGAGGTGTTTAATTAAACACTCAACACCAGTACCTTCTCACAACGGGGAATTAGACAAGCACATACCCCCACACAAAGGCCTGCTGCTTTTAATTACACTAACAAAATTCACCCAACCGTACCGAGAGGGAGGGAGTCATAAAACACGCAGCGAGAACAAGGAAGGCAGAGACAAATGAGAGATGATTAAGACAGGAGCACTGGCAGGGACGAGTTAAAAAAAAAAAAAAAAAAAAAAATCACCTGGGACAAACAAGAAAACACTGACGATTCTGTACAAGAGGCCAAACGGCAAGAGGTTAAAACAATGAGAAGCCCTCAGTCAGCAGGCCTCACATCCAGATCCATGGGAGATATCACCCGCTGTCACTAGCCTGGCTCTTATCAGACCGGTAACTGCATCACTGCTTAGCAGCAGTGAGCAGCAACACGAGACGCACAGCGGACGGGTTTCTAATGCCCTGAGCTTTGATCAGAGCAGATCTGCTCACTAAGTCTCCACTGAATCTGATAAGAAAACCATGCGTGTGTCATGTCTGCATTAAACCAGCAACTTCCAAGAACTCTGCCAAAGCAGAGGGTTGGGTGTGGATTCATTTCCTCATCTGGTGTAAACCTACATGCCGTTGACCACCTCCTGCTTTATCGTCAGCTTCACTTTAAATACAAATATAATTTACATGTTGTATTAAGAATTAAACAGGACTACCCATTCAGGTCAGAAATTAAGCAGGAAAATGTTCACAGAAGCAGAAAGAAATCTTCAGACAGACCTCTATGTCACACTTTTTGTGATCGTTTGTGTCAGTAGTCTCCCCCTGCTGGTCATTAATGAGAATGCAGATTTCCATCACTGCATTACGCCGCCGTTTCAAATTTTACCGTCTCCATTGAACCTTGTTTGAACTTTTAAGTTGGTACGGCCTTTAAGTCTTTACCCGTTATGTCCCACCAACTGCTACACTTATTTATTACTGAAACAATAAAGGTTATTTCACTCATGCAAAGCGGTTTCCGTTTCACACTGACGTCTTCACAAAGACGGAGGCTGCATCACCTGGATTCCAGTGACTCTGAGAAATTTTGATTCCGGTCATCTGGATCCGTTTTTTTATCAGTTCCCAGAGTCAGAACCAGACATGGAGAAGCTTCCTTCAGCTTCTCTGCTCCACATGTCTGGAAAAAACTCCCAGAAAGACTCAGATCAGCTGAAACAGTCACTTCATTTAAATCCAGGTTGAATATGCACCTGTTCTCAGCTGCATTTGAATAAGGACACAAATCCACATCGTTTTACTTTTAAGCTTGAGTTTCAAAAACCTGATTACATTTTAACCACTTATTTTATATATTGTTCTTTTCGTTTTAAATGATTCTGTAAAGCACTTTGAATCACCTTGTTAGTGAATTGTGCTGTCCAAATAAACTTGCCTTGCCTTGAAGATGATTTATTTTGATAGAGAATATTATGAAAAGACTACAAAAATCATCTTTGCATCCTGCTGATGCTTCACACACTGCTGGAAGTCACAGAAAGAAGGAGATTACGGATAAAAGCAGCTGAAATTATTTTCCTCTGCAGGGTGACTGGGACTCTCCCTCGGAAATTAATTGAGAAGCTCCGTCATCCCGGAGGGAGTCGGAGTACAGGCGTTTTGGCCATTTCCAACTGGAATGAGAGTCAAACCCTGTGTTTTGTGGTATTGAGGCCAAACTTCAATATAACTCTACAACTATGATCCAAATGTACATCTTAGTCAATCCTTTTGATCCCCCATAATGAAAATCTTTCCCTCACAGCAGCTGAAGATAAATACAGACCAAAAACAGACGTTCAAACGGCTGCCAAACGTTTTCCCCAAGACTGACAGACGATAATTACAACAGAAAAACTGAACAGCGCTCCATGAGCTGTTTTTAACAGACGATGAAAATGAAGTCATCTCAACCCAAAATACTATATACAATCTTCAGGATATACTATATCATTTCACAATTTTAAATTTCAACTGACTAACAACTTTATGAGGAACTGAAGACGTTTGTTAACTGAAGAAGGGACGCGTGTGAACACACGGTGACAATGAGAGTTAAAACCGATGGATGGTTAGTTTATCATCACTCTCGCGCTCTGTGGGCCTCATTATCCATCACAAGAGGTGCACGCTGTCACGGTCATTACTGTAACAGACAGGAAGGCCTCTCATAACTGTCCTGGCAGAATAATCCATCACCTCTCCTCGCATCCTCACGCTGATCCTTCAAGTTTGCCGAAGCAGTGAGATTCTGTGAAAGGAAGTAATGGAGTGATCTGATTACTGGAGTAATTACAGCCGTCTTGATGCAGCGCAGATGAAGCTTAAGAGCACCGCGTGAGTGGTCCGGATGAAGCCACCAAGCCGAGGAAGTTAAGTGACTAACAAGTAGACGGATGAACTAGTGGCTAGAGTAAAACAGATGCATTCAATCGGTTTAAACCAACTTCCAGAATAAAATGCTTAGAAAAAGACAAATATGCAAATAAAGCAACTGGAAGGTAATTAAGTAAAAAAAATAACTAAGTAAAAGTGGCTGCTCAGTGAGAAATGGAAGAAAGATTTGTAGACTCATTTTTAAACAACAGCAAATACTGTGTTTGCTTTGTGATATTAATTAAGTCAATACAGCTATTTATCATCTTAAATATTTTCAATCTGCTACCTAAAGCAAACTTTTGTGAAGTTTGGGGAAAGATTAAAAAGGCTTTAGATACTAGCAGATAACCTAAAGTGATCAATCACCTCACTGTAGTTTGATCATTTTTACACTGCTATTGATCAGACGAGACTACCAAGTGTGACTTCGGGGAAAAATAAATATATCCACAGCTGAACATTAGCCCGGGAACAAGAGGAATGTCATAACTCATTTTTGTCATTCAGAACAGATTTTCACACAACTGGATGCCAGCCACGCCGTTTATCAAACAAACAGTGTGGGCGTGTAACGGAAAGGCCGTTATGAGGCATGTCACGTAGTCTACGCTCTCTTGTACGCTACTTTTCTTTCTGTTTGTGTTGTTGGCCCAAGAGATTTGCTCTAATGAGGAAAAACGAGGATTATTATGTAAAAAGTACCGCCCTCTTTGTTGTTTCTAATTTTTTTTGCTCAAATCTCATCTGTGCGCCCCCCTTTGTCTTTTGTTTTGTAACAATTTGCTTCTTTGGGTAAACTCTGCTCTGACTGACCTCTTGACTTCAAGGCAACGTTCAAACAATCGTCACAGAGGAGTAATGCAGCATCAGGCCTGCCAATTTATCCCATTTTTCACTCTACAAAGAGTAAGAGGTGCATATACAGATACTAACAGGCAACTATAAATCAACCACAGCACACAATTGGTCATTTGTCTGCTAATAAAGAAAAAAAAAGAAAAAAGATAGAGGCTAATAAAGCTAATATGAGGGATTATTGGCTGTTTGGCCAAAACTAGAAACAACTATATTTTCCAAAATGTAGAACTTTAACTTTAGGCATCAATGCAAATGAGCTCAGTAAGAATACTGACTTGATTTATGCTGTGAATACAAAATCCATACTCAGTAACTTGAGTTTGATACGTCTCCCTTTCGCAGTCATTTTCATTGGTACAAAACGTACCGAACCAATTGCAATAGCGCAGGGGCCGGCTTTGTCAGATAATTCGTCCAAGAGCAATTCAAAACAACGAATATGGCTACAGAATCGTTAAAAACACAGCAGATAACAAATTTCTATCGCAAAACCGCCAACAGTCATTTAACAGTATTCTTACAGCTTTATTTATATCGCAGCAAATCATGACAAAAGTCATCTGAAGGCACATCAACAATACAGTTCAAGTCGTTCCAAAGTAGTCCAATTAATACAAAGCCAATAAAATAACAATAATATTTATTGCTTCGCTAAGGAAACCCAACAAATTGCATTAAACCTTTCAATGATACAACCCGCACGTTCTGAGCAAGCACCAGGCGACTGTGGACAGGAAAAACTCCCCTTTAACAGGACGAAACCTCTGGTAGAACCAGACTCAGGACGGCCGGCCATCTGCCTCGCCTGGTTAGAGGTTAAGAGAACAGGACGGAGGAGGAAACAGTAACAACATCAATGCGAGTCTGGTTGTTGCTCTGCCCACGTCACATGCTGCGTTCCTCTGATTCATTGTTTGGGTATCCAGAGCCGTACAGAGGCAGTTTCTACTGCTACTGGAAATCAAAGCTGTATCCAGGGAACCGGATTAAATCTTCATTTTAAAGAAGGAACAACTGGTCAGAACAGCGTATATACACATTACATCTGTCTTGCCATTTTTCTGTTTTGTAATTGCAGCTCTCTTGACTTACCAATGATGTACGTGTATATCCATATTAACGATGTTTACTCAGACAGCTGACAGTTTTCTTCTGAGTGTCAGTACAGGTACATAAACAGACATGGTTTTCAGTAAAAGCAGAAACTTATGGGCGGTTATTTTTAATAGTAGTATCTTTCAGAGCTAATTTCAGAGCTTGATGATGTTGTCAACAGGAGTCGGCTGTAGATGACATGCTGATGTGTGCTCGCTCTCTGTCTATAAAAAGCCTCAACAGCATCCTTCACTGCTGTCAACAGAAACATCTCCATCAACCCACACACACACAAGTATAAACAAAAAGCGTCCATGCATGCACGCACACAACAGCACCCCACACACAGCATCAGAAGTAATCGGAGATATAAAGCTTCATCGATCGGGAGCGATCTCCCTGGAGAATTACATCATAGCTCAACAAATAGCCAATCAGGGTCCAGCAGAGACCGCCTGCTCGGTGACCCCATCTGCGGTACAAGTAACGATAATAACAAAGAGGTATAAACTATTCCAGTCACGTAATGAGGTAGCACTGATATCTTTATTGTCTCTAAGGAGTGTTTTCATGTAAACCTGACTCTGAGCAACAATTCAACATAGTCCATCATGACCCATCAAATGTCTCAATCAGAAATCTTTCATCTTATAGTAACGTGAACATCGTGTGTTTGTGAAAACAGGACGGTAAGCATGAGCTTTATATATTGCAAAATCTAGCAGAAAAAGCAATAATGTCAGGATGTTCACTGCCACATGCCACAAATGTTTATATATTATGTTTATGGTGTCTGTTGCCACACACTTGTTTCTCATCTTAGACATAAAATGGTTCAAATCCATGCAGGAAAAACTGAGAAAGCTACGGTTGTGTACACTTTCTTTGACTGCTATTTTTAGGTTTGGTAGCTTGGCAGTCAGGAACCGATTCTCCCTTCCCCCCGCTCCATTATCACTATCACTTCTGCTTATTCTGTCAGATGTTTCAGTCATTTCTCTGCCTCCTTCAACAAGAAGGCCACTTGTAGTAAACGTGGGATTACTGGTGTACTGGAACTGAGGGTTACTGCACAGAAAGTGCAGCTCGGCGTCGCGGAATATAAGCCGCTGGCTGCAGTAACTAGTCATGCCGCTTGGAAGACAAGAAAGCTTAAACAGAAGCCTGAAGCTCATGTGTCAAACTGATTTTCCCCTGCTAAGCCACACACACGCGCACACACACACACACACACACACAATAACACAGTGTCGTCAGAGAAAACAGGCTTATGTCTTATTAGCCTCACATGAAGTTTCCAGTTGAAATCAGTCAAAAGCATTTTGTTACTTTTGCAAATAGTCTTGGAAAATAAATTCAATGCTCCAAATAATTTTTTATATTATGTAATGGATCCTTTACATTTATAGACTGAAGTATTCTTGTCAATGAATAATTATTATTGCATTTACTGGTCACCCTAAGGGGCCTCACCTCTAGGGGGGTGGGGGTGGGGGGGCATATTTGACCTTATTATTGGGTCTGACAAGACAAACTATGGCATTTTGTGCACTCACTCTCTTTATCAGTGCATAAAGTATTAGAAGGGCATTAAAGAACAATCTTATGTATTATGTACTATGTTTAAATTCCTGTATTGGGGAGTATAAAGCGATTCATCATGTATATTTATGGAGCTGCTATTTATGGACAGACAACCATGTAAATATTTTATACCATCCAGACAATAGAGGTAACTGGGTTTTATTGGGACCCCTTTTTTCAGTAACAAATGTTAAAAAACATTTTTTTTTAAATCCCATCTATGGCTCATATCCAGCAGGATATTAGTTGCTCATAGTTTCTTTTCCATCCCACCTCCATCTCTTCCCCCAGTCATCTGCCCTGCCTAAAGTCCACCTAGTCCACAGGTGGATTCCTGTGCGCTGACATGCAGCCGTCAAAACTAATAAAGCAGCCAAAGAGCTTCCTGAGGTGAAAAGATTTGAAGTCCAACTGAACAAAATTCCACTTGCTGAATTCCAACTTGTGTTTCATCATCATTCCTTGGCTGTGAATCCAATGCACAATCCAGTCCAGTGTTTACAAGTGTTTTGTTTTAAATCATACCTTGATATAGTCTCCGGTTGAGACCAGAAGAGAGTCGTCTGGGGAGAAGTGCAGATCTGTCACCCATCCGCCATGCAGAGAGTCCATCCCGTCCTTACCGTTTCGGGAACAGATCTTCAACAAGGAGCCGTCCTTCACACTCCAGATCTGAGGTAGACAGTTAGTCACAGTTACTCCGTAAACGGTACATTACGGCATTATTACAACCAAAAACTGTTAAAAAAAAAACCCCACCCGATTCACACAGAATTCATTATAACACATCCTGATGACCTCATTATTATTTCAAGCATTACCACAGATATATTCTATGGATGAATTATCATTTAGATTCTTCTTTAATTAGCACCCATTCTTTATTTCAAACAAGTCAATCTGACAACTGGATATCAGTGTCTGGAGGACTGGTGGCTGAAATCAAGGCCTGATCCAATCTTCTTCTGCTTTGTCCATGCTGACAAAGCTGATTTTGAAATATTGTAGGTCTTCGTGTTTCTTCCCGTTTAAATATCGCTTTCATCCATGCGTACGGAGAAGTGAGCCCTTCATCCTCCAGTTGATGCTGGTTTTTTTTTTTTCTTTTCCAGCCGTGCGCTCGTACCGTCTGTGTGTGATACTGTTTGTCAGCATGAATTTCAGCTGACGCAGGTACGAAGCCTGAAACGTCAGCAACAAAGTGAGTTTTCCAGAACGTCCTACATTCTTCGTTCTTTTTGCAAGTGGTGAGTTTTCGATTTTATAGCCTCTGTCACAAACGCCGTGTAAGAACTGTTGTGTTGAATTTGCAGCGACAACGCCTGAAGTGCTTTAAGCCTTTCGCCACCCTTTTACATAAACAACTAAAATTGCTCGAAAACACTAGATGATACAAGATCATATTATTTTAACATGATTAAATAAATGTTGGTAAATCAATTGCTGCTTGTGCAGCACATCATATTTTGTTGTACACTGTTATGCAATTGCCATGTTTACTTGACAATGGCGCATCACACGTGCAGCTATATTTACTCCTTGGCGTGCTTGACTCACACTAGTTTCCATAGAAACGAGGGGTGAGATTTCAGCTTAGTTTATGTAATCGGGTTTGATGGATTCAGTCATTTCTGAATAATGGAGTTGCTCGGCTCAGAGGGCGCTGAATGGCGTTGCCTCTCAGATTCTTTTGCTCGTTGCGTTTTTCTCGTGCAGCCAGTTCAGACTGCGAAGCCTTGGAGATCCAATTTGTCAGCCCGAGTCCGCTCCTTCTCCTCCCCCTGTCAGACATCTCCTCCTCTTCCTGTGCTTTTCACCCCAACTTCTTACACTCCACCTCCTCCTGAGAAGGAGCCCTGCCTCCTCCCTTTCATCTCAACCCTCCTCTGTGTATCGCTGTAATCATGATGTATTAGTAAGCATTTTATCTAAATGAGTGATGACATGTAATTAGGGGGGTAATTTCTGGAAATACACGTTGACTGCTCTAATTACTTTTTTTACGCTGTACAGCAAAGTAAATAGTTTAATGCATCGTCGCTGATCCATGCAAGAGCTGTATTGAGCTCACCCCACTCATATTCTTTCAAACCTCCTCCCAACTTTCCCTGCTTATAAATCCCTAAAGTCATGTTACTCTACGGTATCCTCCACTTTAATCGTTTCAGGAACCTTAGTTAAAATGTCTGTGGCAAACAGAAGGCCTAATGCGGCGAGTACGAACCCGGATCTCTCCACTGTCATCTCCCGTTGCGAGGCGTTGGCTGTCCCAGGAGAATCGGCAGCTCCGGACACAATCTCGATGACCGCTCAACGTGTAGGCGCACTGCCAAGACTCACATAGCCACAACTAAAAAGAAAAAAGTAATGCAAGAGAGAACTGTAAAACTGATTAATCATAATCACATGGATTAAAAAACACACTTTAACGAGGTTATGAGAAAATATGGCTGAATTTAGAGACGACTATTTACTTTCGGAAGATAAGTGACCAGTAAATTTGTAAAACAGAGTGAAATTAAATAGGAAATTCAAAAAGACAAAGTGTTAGATATACTCATTACAGAAATCAGCATAGCCACTTCCTATTTGAACTCCTCCTAGTTTCTTTTTTCTTCTGCTCCTTCGCCATCCTGCTCTCATACTGTGTTCCTTCTCTTTCCTGCATCCCGTGTTGCACCAGAAATAATACAGCTCATAATTAGACGCTTCATTTGGCAGACGACTAACTAACTCTGTGAAGCACAGCTTCATTTAGCCGAAGGTCGGGACAAAAGAAAAAAGGAAGAAAAGGGGGGGCAGGGAAGAAAAGTAAGGAACAGAACAGACCACTTGCCTTGTTTTTGTGGCGCTCCACAAACAAACTCATAGCTAAGGCTTTTGGTTTCAGGAACCCTGGGATTGTTTGTGTGTTTTGAGTTAGTAATGCCCCGACTCGGTCTGGAGAGCAAGGACTATGTGGCTGGCTGCTGATCAGCCCCGGAAAACACACACCTCAATTAAGATCCTTGCCAAATCCATAAAAAACACATTATCTCTCACTACAATTCATTGACAAAAGCCAGGCTGGCCAGGGGCCAAGTCCAAATTCCCGTGTGAAACTCAGTGGCAGAGGCTCTCGATCAAGTAATTCACCAAATGCCAGATGGATTGGATTTGAATCATTTCTAATGCGAGACACCAATTTTCACTGACCGCAGAATAACTGATAGAAAAGTAAAGAAAAAGAAACCTGTGAACCAACAGCCACTTTCACATGAAAAGAAGAAACAGCACACGGTCCCACTGCAGCTCACTCCTCTGCAGAAGATGAGAAAGAAATTGTTTAAGAGCAGCGTGTGCAGAAAACTGCGTCTCACTCTGCCCACTGAGTCGGTCAAAGTCGGGCCAAAGTCAAGCGCAGCGGTACCGGTAAACGGCAAACCTGGCAGAAGTTCGATCAAGACAGGGAGGTGGGTCAGAAGTGGGCAGCCAGTCTGCGGGGCCGCTTGGCCAGCAGGGCCACGACGTGCATTCAGACTGGACATATATGTAGGAGGACAGACTGACCTGCAGTTAACTCAGACATCATTGTGCTGCAGATGACTGCGGGACTGCTAAGGTCTCTCACCTCCCTACTAGAGAAACTCTAGCTTCATACACCAAGCACAGCATTGCATCTATAAGTGATCAGTTTAAAAGGAGCTTTGAGAGCAGACACCGCTGCCTAATTGGTTGAGCTGTTGCTCGAGGCACAAATGGAGACATTACATTTCATCTCACGGGTGTGTGTGTGTGTGTGTGTGTGTGTGTGTGTGTGTGTGTTGAACCTTGGCAGACTTGTCAGCAGAGGTGGTGACAAAGAGAAATCCATCTGGTGAGATATGACAGGACAGAATAGCTCCCGGATGAGCCTCGACGTCCTGCAGTTTCTCCCCGGACGCCGTGTCCCACACCTGTTAGCGAGGAAGGGAAAGACAAATTATTTACCGTTTGATTTCCTGCCGCTGATAAATGTCTTGAGAATGTGTAGGTGTATGACTTTCACCTTCACAGTGCCATCAAAGGACCAGGACAGCAGTCTTGCGTCATTGGGCGAGACAGAGAGCAGAGAGAAGCATCTGACTTGTTCCTTGTGACCCCGAAGTACTGTACACTCACCCGATTGCAACTTCCAAACCTACAGGGAACATCAACAACTGATACTTTCAGTCTTAATCAAGACCTTTAAAAGAAAAACACCCTTCTGTTTCACATTAAGAATGGTGCAACCCTGAACTAGAGCTCCGGTAAAAACGCAGGCGTTATTAACTGACTGTTGAAACCCGGCTCAAAGCAAACCTGCCATTTCTAGTGGCAAAACACTGCTTTTTATGTAGAATACTTTCTGCATTGGCGGATGCTGCAAAAAACTGTCGTTGCCACAAAGCTTTTGACAATGAATGATGCAGTGAAGGCTCCTGTACAATATTTCCTGAGGTCCTGAGTGCATGAATGTACTATTAATGGTGCTGCTAAGTGCAGCATTTCATGTTTCTCCTTCTTTTTTTTTTGCTTTTCCATCTTTAATTCAGGTGTGCTGGATAAATACTAATGCATATGTGAAGTTAAATCAACCAGAGTGCCTGGATTATACAGTAAGGCAGGTAAATCAAGAAAAAGGGAACAGGGAAGCGTCTGAGCTCAAACCTTGATGCAGGACAGACAGAATTATATATCAGTCTTGGTTTTAATGTTCAACACTGCACCTTTTCTTCCCCGTCTTGAGTCTGAAGGTTAAAAATCCATCACCACATAACATCAGTGTCATTTACATTCACTCTGTGTTTGCATTATCATCTAAAACACACACTCCCCTTTCCTCGCCAGTACATGTCAAACAGCAACAATCTGAATTGTTTCTGAATAAGCAGCTGATGTGATGCTGTAGGCAGCATGAATGCAGAATGAGGCGCTGTGCTGTCGGAGAGGGAAGAAAGTGCTGCAGTGGACAGGTCTGTGGGCAGAAAGAAGAGATGAAGAAGGAGAAGGAGGAGGAAAGAGATGAGCGGGGAGCTGGGGAAAAGGGAAATGAGCAACAGAGCATGAATGGTGGAGTTGACAGAGCGTTAACGGCCTGACACACACACACACACACACACACACACACACACACACACACACACACACACACACACACACACACACACACACACACACACACACACACACACACACACACACACACAGACAGCTGTATGCAGTCAACACAGAAGCAGGGGAGAGATAAAGAGCTATCGAGAATGATGCAGCCAGAAGCAAAAAGAGGGAGAAGAAACAAGAGAGAGGGATGAAGAATGAAGAGGTGAGGAGGCCGACAGTGAGGCTGGAAGAGTGTAACAGGTAGGTGGCGAGAGGCACCACGGAGACCCGAAACACTGCCAGGATGAACGATTCCCCACAGCAGGTGTTTTACTCAAGGTGAAGTATAGGGAGGAGTTATCAACATCAGAAAAGAAAAATGAGAATGAAGCTGGGAGAGGACGAGCGGGGGACTGGTTAGGGAGGAAAAGCAGTTGAGGGATGGATGAGGGACAGAGTGATGAATGGGAGGAGGAGAAACAAATACCATACAGAAAACAGAGACCCAAGAACAATAAGGAAAGAAACTGAGCAGTTTAGCCTACTCTTATGGTGGTGTCCTCAGAGGAAGTGATGAGTGTTTGGCCGTTCTGGCTGAACTGGCAATGAAGCACGGTCTTAGTGTGGCCTGTGAGGGTGGCTAGAAGATTCCCGGAGGGCATCTCCAACACCTGGAAGGGCAGAACAACACACAGCATTCGTAAAACAAATCCTCAAGTCAACAGCATGAGTTTGGAGCCAAAAAAGGTCTACTTTGCTAACAAGTCATAAAATAAATAACTAAAAAGACATTGGGGAGAATGCAAGGAAGACATAGAGCAAAGAGCTGCTTCTAGTCTGACATGATGAGCAGGTGAAGGGGAAAAAAACCAAACAGAGAACCTCAAGTGGAAGAACTTCAGACTGACGCTAAACTTTAACATGGTGTCATGATTAGAGGGGCTTCAGAGACCGAAGCGTGCAGGACCGTGTCTGGAGGAAGTGTGACTGAAGCACATAGAAAAGGCTATTTCAAAGTGCTTGTAGAAGATTAATAAAAGAGTAGACGACAGCAGATTTCCTTACAGAACCCTTTTATCAATACAGCAAATTCATATGATCGTACAAATGAGGTAAAGCCCACTAACCAGTATTTTTGTATTCTGAGCTCAGAAACAGCCAGTACACTTGTCAACCTTAAACTGTTCACTAGCACAGGCAGATTTTGGCCCTTGTTTTTCATGCAAACTGCAGAAATTGGTCCCCAATACTGCAAAGAACTAGTAGCCTGGCTGTAAAACGCACTAAATCCCAACAAATAATGGTCCGCGGGAAATCCCATCCTAAAAAAAAAAAATTAAACATAATGGGTGCAACTGATCATAAATATACATGTATTGCAGTAAAATAAAAAAATAATCGATATTTGGAGTAGCCTAATTGTCAGTAACATACCATATGGACAAAAATGCCCCGAACAACCAAGTCTCCCAGTTCAGCTCTCAGCTGACTTGACCTTTGCTGCATGTCCTTCCTCTGTCCTCTTTCCCCACATTCCCTTTCCATCTCAACTCTTAATATCTAATTAAAGAGCAAAATGTCAAACCCTGAATAAAAATGTTAGAAATGCCCAGGCATAATAGTTAACTACCTGTGTAATAAAATGAACCCCGTCAAAGGCAACAAACATAACAGAGCAGATGAGGCACAGCACCTGCAGTTCTGGAGAGAACTGAAGAAAGCTCAACAACACTTGGGATTTTAGCCAGCACTGAAATATTTATGATGGTTGAAATGTCTGAGCAGAACGAGCCTAAGGGCACGCCAGCCGTGTTTGTTAAACTTCTCGTATTGAGACTTGTGTATTCAAAGACTGAAATAACATTTTGGTGTTGGTGATGGTTTTTTGGAGATCCAGCTCAAGGATTTCTGGCATGAGGAGCATGTTAAATACGTCAAGTTTCTTAATAAAAGAAATAACTTAAAAAGCAAAAAGAACCACATTGAGAAATATAAAAGCAAGCCATTTCAAAACGAGGGCACCATTCATTTTAAAATTTGGAAAGAAAGGAGGAAGACAGATCCTGCACGATGACACGAGATAACAGATGCACACACTAATTACTATAGTCAGCCTTTGCTATTTCTATATTTAAAAAACCCTTTGAACAAGGTAAACTATGTACAAACATAGCGATTATTGATCCTGGAGCACTCAGAAATTCAAACAGTTTCCACTTTCCCAACTGCATAAAAGCTGCACGCTGCCCCTGCATTGGGCTTCTGCCAGTAACAGCCAAGAGGAGAAGGTCAGCAGTCGAGAGATCCTGCAGCCAAATGTCCTCAATACCTGAGAAGCTGTCAGCACACACACACACACACACACACACACACACACACACACACACACACACACACACACACACACACACACACACGTGCAACTACACCTCTTCAGTGAAAAATACACAGTTACTTTCTTTTCTCTGATGTATTTTTTCAACAAAATCGTCAACTTTTTTCTTACAGTGAAAAAAAAAAAAAAAAACCATGACTGAAACTGTCATAAGATTATTACTAATTATCATCCAGTATAGTGGTTTTAAAAAAAGTCAAAATAAGGAGGGGGGGGGGGGGGGGGGGGGGGTGGGGGGGATGCACGGCAGTCATCACAAGCCCTGAAAATTGTCACAGAGCGCCACCTCCTGTTAGTTCAGAAACAATACCTGAAAAACCTCTAGAGTTTAAGTAGAAAACCAATGTTCTGTGGGGATAATTACCAATCAAGCACAAAGATCTGGCTGTAGATGAATCCAGTTGTTCTGTTCCTCAGTGCATCCTGACATGTTGACCGAGTATGTTTATTCACAATTACATGTCAGGAAGTAATGCTACAAAAGTCAATAAGGCTCTCGGTAGAGGTCAAACTATGCAGGTTTTTCTCACATTTAGAAATCAAGGCAGTCAACGGTCAATTTATGATGCACTCTTTTTTTCTTTTGTTTTTAGTTGATATATTGGACAGATTTTATTTTTTTCCTCCCCAACAGCTTAAAAATAAACTACAAATGATGAACAAGAACTCAGGAAGGTCACAAAAAAGGCTGCAGATCATTTAAAATGTTCAGTATTTGAGTGATTATGACACCTGGGTTATAGTGAAAAAATTCAAAGATGACCAAACTTTTTCCAACATATCAATGTAATAAATATATTTTTAAATCTTTAAATCTTTTTTGTAAGAAAAGTCAATAAAAATAATGATATTTTTAGTATTTGGACATTATCTCAGGCTATAGAAATTGAAATGCAATTGTGACACATTGCTTCATGTCACATATTTGTTTCTTTAAAAATTAACATGAAATAAAATAACACTCAATTCAAGTGGAGGGAGTATTTTTGTGTGTGTGTGTTGAGTGGCAGGGCGGCAAAGAGGCATAGGATGAGAGATACTGGTTAATAGATACTTAGAAAGTCCTATTCTTTAAATAAGACCTGAATCAGTGCAGACTTTTAACAACGCTTACACACCATGATGTTTCACCCCATTAACAGTAAAGACCTTAACTCCTCCTCTTGCTGTTCAGACATCCTGCCAACAGGTCTTTTTAAAAAGGTCTCAAAGATTTTGGAATCAGACCTGTGACAGATTGTGAACTTGTCTTTAGGCGTGTCAGGTGTGTTTCCAGAGCCACTAATAACAGCTGTAATTAAACCTCTGCTGCAAAGGGGGAATCTTTTCAAGACACAAATGGACTTCTACAGACTGGCTTAAAACGTACTTAGAGAACAGGAAATACAGACAAGAATCACACATGAAGTTCCCCAAGGTTCCATCCTGGGTTTAACATCTACATGCTCCCCTTGGTACAGAACAACAAAATAAACTACCACAGCTATGCAGATGATACGCAGGTATATATTACAATGTCACCGGGAGACCGAGGCCCTGTACAGGCGCTTGGTAAATGCATTGTGGAGATTAATGACTGCATGTGCCACAACTTTCTCCAGCTAAACAAAAACAAAACTGAGGTAACTGTCTTTGGAGCCAAAGAGAAATGATCACAGGTCACCAAAGAGCTTCAATCTGTACACCTAAACACCACCAACCAGGCCAGAAATCTGGGTTTAGTGATGGACTCGGACCTAAATTTGGAAGAAACACATTAAGGCAATAACAAAGTCAGCCTACTATCACCTCAAAAATATATTAAGGTTAAAAGATCTGATGTCTCAGCAGGACCTGGAAAAACTAGTCCCTGCATTCATCTTTAGTAGTCTTGATTATTGTACCAGCATCTTCACAGGTCCACGTAAAACATCTGTCAGACAACTGCAGCTCATCCAGAACTCTGCTGCTCCAGTCCTCACTGAGACCAAAACAGTGGACCACATCAGTCCAGCTCTGAGGTCTTTACACTGTATTCATCTCACCCCCCCCCCCCACCCCCCAAAGCTCAAGAGCTTTAATCAAACCATCTGTGCGCCTCTTAAATGAATCCCTCTATCTTTTCTCTCTGGGTTCAGGCCCAAGAGGAAAAGCACATGAAGGGTCAGAAAAGAGCGATAAATAAAATCATTAAGTCCTGTATTCACTGAGACAGCAGGACCAAAGCATCCAGAGACCCTGTCTGCTGCAGGACACCAGCCGGGCCGCAGCACTACTTCAGTGTGAGTTTTAACTGCATTCACACGTGAAAAAACACACGGATACATCAAAGAAAGCTAAGATCTCATTATCTGTCTATAACAATTTATCACCAGGACAAAGAAGAGTGGAGCAAAGAGCTCAATGAACAAAGAGAAGGAGAGATAACACAAAACAAAAAAAAAGAGGGACTAAAAAAAAAGGATGTGACATATGTAACACAGCAAATCAAAGCAGCATTGACGAGTGCTGGGAATATAAATCAGAGTTAAAACGAGAGGGAAGAAAATGAGACAAATGAAAGGAAAGGGAGATAAAAGAAGTGTTTGTAGCCGACCTGACGTGCAGTTGACAGGGACAAGCAAGTGGTAGATCAAAATGTCAGATCTCATGACTACATGGGACGAATAACACCTTCTACAGCACCGCCAAAAACAGATTTACACGCACAAAATCTGTGACAAATAAGTGAATAATAGTTTTACTCAGAGGAAGGAGGGATATCAGCAAAGCAAAACAACTGCCAACAATTACACATTCAGGTAGTAGAGGAGTGGTTCCATGTGTCGATCTATGCTGTGAAACAAAACATGTTACGATGATCTAACGTCCCAATGGGATGTTGTTTAATAAATGATTTCAGGTGTTGGTTTCATCCAATCAACAGCGAAAAGCAAAAGAAAAGACAAACTGCCTTTGATTAAACAGTTTAACCTGAGTAAAGCGTGTAAACGCACAGCTTACTGGTCCGTCACACACTCAGCCCATGTTAGGTTCTTACCTGCACAGTACCGTTCTCTTGACCAAGCACCACAGCAGACCTCTGCCTGCACAGACAGGTACACCGGATCCTGGACGACATCTCCCCTGACTGCAACACCACCGATCCTGTCCTCCCATCGAGAACCTGCCACAAAAGCACGCACACAAAAACTTTTTCCATAAGAAAATGAAACATACATGTGATAAATAAATGTTCCAGCAAAGCACAGTGAAAGAAAAACCCCACAATCCATCACCCTGTTCCTGCTTCAAACATGCCGTGACTTCAGGTCCGATATTCTCCCTGCAGCTCACCTGCAGTCTGTTGGACTGGTCTGCAGCTGACACGATGACGTCCTCGCCATAAAAGAGAACGTCAGAATCTCTCTTCAGACAGATGGCAGAGGACGTGTGGACCTTCTGGGTCTCCCATAACTGCAAAATGAGTAACAACATACATGAAAAAGCCTGGACAGACGTTAATGCAAAAAAAAAAAAAAAAAAAAAAAAAGCAAAATACTGCATTTCATTTGTCACATTCAATATTATAATCATCTTCACACAGCAGATATGAATTGAGGATAACTTGTCTGATATCACTTTAAACTGATAACTTACACAACAAAATGAAGATTGTAATTTTCTTCGCTTGCGCAGAATGCACGACAGCACTGGCAGCTCGTAGTTTCAAATAGTTTCCTAGTGCCTTAAAAGGGACCGCGCCGCCACTAAATAGCGAACGAAAAGAATTTGTTTTGGTGGAACTAGTACGCAAACATGTAATTATTGGTGGAATTAGTAATTATAACAGAACTAACAGTATTTCCAGCAACATTCTGTTTACTTACGAACCCCTCCGCATGCGAAACCGCCACCCGAATAAAAATAAGCTTCCACATGCGCACCTCGTCCCCGGGTACGAACGCGCATGTATACTAGCGGGCGTTTTGTGCCGGGCTCAGCGTAGCTTTCGCCTGCTTCCGTGGTCAGTTATGGACACGGAGATAAGTCGAGGTCTTTGTTTGTGTTTCTCTGTGCTTTTGTTTTTGTGATTTTTTTGCTTAGCCGGTGACAGGAACCCATCACCTCCTCAGCGCCCCTGCACATCAAGAAGGTAAACTAGGTTTTACTATTATTTCTATACTTAACAATCATATTGTATGCCTAATTATTGTGTTTCTGTTTAACATATATCTTTATATTTTGTTTAAAGCATACACAAATTCTAAACCTTTACTTACATTGCAAAAAATAGGGACTTCTGTCGGGGCTGAAACCAATTATTCATGTTTTCTTTATTTCTTATGGGAAAATTAGTTCCCAGATGCAAACTTTTCATCTTGTGAACTGCCTTCGTGAACAAATGAAGTTTATAAGCCAGGGTACCACTGTGTTCCCGACAGAATGCACGTGTACATGCTTAGTCTTACCCTGACAGTCTCGTCATGTGAGCAGGAGAGCAGCTGTGAGCCGTCTGCAGAAAACTGCACACGCTGGATCCAACTCAGGTGGCCGCTGCAGTCAGCCTTCTTCTGGATGTCCTTGAGATCCCACAGCTTTAGGAAACACACACACAAACAGCATGGATTCACAGGGTTGTGTTCAGATACACAGAGAACCAGACAGTCGTGTCTGAACACACTCGGTTTTCCAGATAAAGATCAGAATTGTGTTCCAACAAAAGAAACTCTTTTTTACCTCCACGTTGTAGTTGGAAAAGGCGAAGGCCAGCAGGTTAGTGGTAGGACAGGCATGACAGTATTGCACAGTGCTCAGATGATTGTTCTTGATGTCAAACAGCATGTCTGATGTCTCTACATCAAACACCTGGGAGACAAACAACAAAAATGTTGTCTAATCTATCTTTACACTTGATTACAACATGTTTAGAAATATCAATCATGCATAATGTGTTTGCTGAGGAAGAAAAAACCCCATGACTACTATGTGGAATCAATCTGTTCTTCTTTTTCTCTCTCCTTACGGCCAAACAAGCAAGCTCAGACATCTCTGGGTTGCTTCCCAGATTAACGTTGTACATGGCAGATAAGGCCTGATGACACACAAGACTGCGCAATTTTAGAAAAGTAGAGAGACGAAGTGTGAAACATGTTTATAAACCAGGACACATACTCTTCACACTGGCTCGAAGACAAACGGACAAGCAGATAGACTTTCCTTCCTGCTCAAATGGACCGACAAGAACCGGGGCAGGGCGACGGTTTGAACCTGCTGTTCCAATTTTAAAATATCCAAATCACGTGTCTCCACTTACTGACTTTTCGTTATTTTCCAGCATTTTATACGGATAAAATGCTCACCAGAACTGCATTCCTGGCAGCACATATTATGTTTTTGCTGTCAGCAGTCCAGGTGCTGCACTTGACGAAGACCTCTTCGTCGTCTGCAAAGAAGCTCTTCACGTCGATTGTCTTCCACTCGTTAGCAGTTGAGACCAGAAACAGCTGCGAGTGTGCAGGAATACAGGAAAACATTCAGAAGAAAACACCTTTCAAAGCATCAAAAAGCCTTGTTATGATACTAAAATTCTGCATTTCTTTTAAGTATTGAGTTGCGTGTAGGACAAGTTCAAGACGAGATCAATTTATTTACTTGGCGTATTAAAAGAATACAGTTAAAAGCTTTTTAACAACAACTTGTGTAAAAGTAGAACAAAAGATAATCAATATCTAATATTTTTGAATTGACTGGTACAGTTTATATGAGCTGTGTGTAGTTTCAAGAGGAATCAGGTTTAATGGAGTCACCTTCACGGTACCGTCGTTGGAGGAAGTGGACAGATAAGTATCCTCGGGGGAGAAACAGCAGTGGTTCACCGCCTCACAGTGGCCAAAAATGGTGTTCTGGGAGGATGGCTTGTTGAGATTCCAAACCTTTGGAAAAAAAAAACATGAGAGAGAAATACGTGAGAAAGTCAATCTGCAACAAATAACACTGAAACAAATAAAATAAGAAATAGTAATAATAAGAACAATCCATGCATCCAGCCATCAACTTCTGTTTATCTGGGTTTGGGACGAGGAGGTAAAAAAAAAACAAAAAAAACAAAAAAGTAAATATGAAGCATAGCACTTTTGCACACCTTGCAATTCAAGACGGTGTCATTGGAGCATGTAGCCAACAGGAGGCGTCGTGCAGTGTTGGTGAATTCACAGTGGTTGACCTGCTCATCATGTTCCACCTCAAAGACCCTCAGCAGCTTTGCTTGCTCTACATTCCACACCTGAAAGACGCAGAAGCAGAAATGTTGTCATGGAAGGACGGAAAACTGTTGGATTTTACTCGTTTCGTGTTGTGTTGTTTACTTACGTTTGTGCAATAAAACAGATTTACGCACCTTGACTTTTCTGTCACTAGAACAGGTGGCTATGAGATGGTCGTCAGGGGAGAAGGCACAACACAGCACCTCATCTTCATGGGCCGCGATCTCAGTGAGCATCTCACCCGAGCTGCTCTTAAACACCTGAGCACAAGTACGATGAAAGCAGTCAAGTAACAATACAAAAAACTTGTTTTCTTGAAAATGAAGACCAATAAAATGCTGACATTACAATAAAATGTCAAGATAAAATATAAAAAAACATTTACGTATTTCTGTGACTTCTTTTAGATGCAAGTCCCTGTGGAAACCATTTGACCTTCATCATTTAATTCCTAAAACTTTACACCGTCTGCATAGATACCTTGACCATCTTGCTGCCTCCACAAGAGGCAATTTTGGTTCCATCATGGGAGAAGCAGGCTGAATATAAGGATCCCTGGTGAGGGTGGATCACTAAACGGGATAGATTCTCCACACTGCGCTTATTTCTGCATTAAAACAAATAGTAAAACAAAGCTTGTTAGTATTAGCAGCAGTCTACCAAACATTCATAACTGGACAAAAGAAATTGAGGATTCCTTTTTCTGTAAACTAGACAGCATGATTTCAGACTTCATCTGGAATAAGAAGGTTCCTAGGCTCCGCACGCTCCGCACGCTCCGCACACATAGACGGAAGCCACTGGGAGGGCTGGCCCTGCCGAATCGTAGGTTCTGTTATATCAGGATTCTTAAGTACTGGCGTCAATATGAGGCTTTGGATTCTCCTGCAGCTTAGCTGATTATGGAGGCGAACTCAGCAAACCCAGTCTCTTTGAAAGCCTTGGTGCACTCCTCTATCCACTCCTCTCTACACCAAAAATCTAATTGTTAGGACTTTACCAGGGATCTGGCCACGGTTTAAGGGCTTCTTTGGCCTTCAGACAGTCTCGATTTATGCGCCACTTGCAGCTAACCATGCTTTTCCTCCTTCCCTTATAGACTGTGTTTTCCTAAGGTGGAACAATTATGACATTCATAACTTTAAAGAACTGTATATTGATAATGTCTTTGCTTCTTTCCAGCACCTTTCAGATAAAATCTTGCTTCCTAAACAACATTTCTTTAGATAGTCCGCAGGTTTGTTCATGACACCTTCCTTAGCTTTCCTAATGCCCTCTGACTCAGCTTTGGATAGTTTCTTGAGGCCACTTCCCTCTCTAGGCTCCTTCTCCATTATTTATAATCCAATTAACCTGTAAAATGTCACTGGGTTTTAGCGAGTTTGCATAAGGGTTCGCCTTCTTTGCAAAGAGGCTTTGATGAATAACAAACTAGAAATAAGAAGATAAGATTGCATTATATCCTGCAGAACATAAAAAAACGTTTCCTTACATCAGATCAAAGTAGAGTTTGCCGTTCTTGGCCCGGTCCAGCGCCTGCAGCCGAGCTTGTTTGTAGACCTTGGAGGTGTGTGGCTGAGACAGAGCAAGCTGGACAACATCGGGGACGGGACGCTGCTCCAGGAGGTGGCCGCTCAGAGACAGAAACTCCTGAAACTGACTTCGCACTTCACTGTTCTGGAAGGACAGAAAGAACAACCACACTTCAGTCACTGCAGTAACATTCGCTGAAAACTATTCAATCTAACCACACACACACACGCGCACACGCGCACGCACGCACACACACACACACACACACACACACAAACACACTAGACCAAAGATTAAATTTCCCCTTCAGCTTACAAGTCGTGAACCACTATTGGATATGAAACGTGAAAGCTGAGCAGTGCCTTCTTACTATGCATGTTCTGGTAAAAAATAAAAGAGGTTTGGAAATCACAATCATAGTCCCACAAGTTTCTCTGCTTTTGTTTAATAAACCATTGGCAAATTCTCAAGTCTGCCGTCTTGCGATGATGAAAATTGGAAAGGGAAAAAGAGACGACCAACACACAGAAGGACGATAAGCTTATTTTTGTGAATGAGATCATCAGAAACAACCTGGGAAAAAGATAACACATGGCTGCACTTTAATTTAATTTGTGAAGTTTCACTGATAAGTCCAGGTATAGAACAGACAGTTGAACTTGTAAACCTGCAGTTTTCTTCAAGAGTGACTCGTTAATGAGGATAGTTTTCATTTTAATAATGAAACTGGGTAGTACTGCCACCTAGTCTTCCCCAACTGTAGAACACCAATCCAATAAGGCTTTTTTTTATTTTTTTATTTGCTGACCTCTTTGTCTAGAATGGATCCATGCTCCACATAGTCATTTATGAGGTGGGCTGGACCCATTATCATGGCTTTGAAGCTGATCCAATCCAGTGAGAACACGAGGGAGTATAGCTCCTAGTAAAAAAAACACAACAAAACAAAGAGAATGTGAGTGAAAGAAAAAAGATAGACAACTGCAGAAATAACAAAGCATGGGAAATAAAGGATCCCGCAAGCTTAAAGACCTAATGGGTCATAGCTTGGCCTTAAGGTTGATCATTCATAAAGATTTGGGATTTAACTCTAGATAAAAGCAATATGTCTGCATTGCTTTCTTTGAAAATCAGAGAAAGAATCACCCGTGTGTTTGTGTTTTACCTGGTAGAGTCCAGCTTTGGCCATATGATGGGTCAGAAATCTGATCCAATAAAGACAGTCCTCGTCTCCTGAGGCGGGAGGACCATCCCTGTAGTGATGCTGGTACTGACGTACCACTTTTGCATGAAGGCTCTGACATGTGCAGACACAAAAACACATATAAGCATATATATAATGTATACTTCGTTGTGAAGCCACTGCAAAAAGTAACCTTTATGTGGCCTCTAAAGGTTTCCTGCTTGTGGGACTGTACGACCATTTTCTTGACAATGACAAACCAGGCCAACCTCAAGTTGGTTTCGGTTCTGCTCCTTCAGAAAGTTCAGCTGGAGGTCGTGCAAGTAGTACAGATGGGGTTTGCTGTGACTGTCCACAAAGAGCAGAGACTTATTGACAAACTCCTGGAGGATATCCTCCACCTCCTCTGCCTCCAGATCCCACAAAACAGACAACACCTGGGCACAGCAAACAACGTGTTGATGTGATGTCCTTCACTAAGGCAGCAGATGAAGAATCTTGTGCTGTGTAGCCAAACCTTCACAGGGATTTTGATGCCTTTTTCAAGCACGGTCAGGTCCTTGTAAAGCTCCCGATGCTCCTCAGGCAGGACCTCGATGCTCGCAGCCATGGCTTGATCCAAGGCGTCATAGTCGTAAGAGGACGACTTCTTTATGCGCTTGAACTGCTTCTGCTGCAGCTGGGAGAGGTAATAACGCCAACGGTTGGGTTTCTCTTTGAGCAGAGCACCAATCAGAGACACTACTAAAGGGGAGCCTGACGGGGGCCATAAAGAAGAAAATGTCAGTGTTTTTTTTAATCACAAAAGACTGAAAAATACATAGGAGTGAAATTTTACAGACCTTTACATTCCCTGACAATAATACGAGCTTCCTCAGGTAGTCCCTGGAGGCGTATGTCCGTGTACAGAGACAGGATCTCCATGGCCTTCTTGTCATCCAGACCACTTTCAACTTCAACCTCATGTTTAGCACCTACAACATAAAAGCACAAATGCAGTGCATGTCATGATCACAGAAGGTCACAAAAAAAACAAAAGCACGTAGCACATACCCCTGACAGAATCAGCGAGGCTTCTGTTTCTGGTGGTCAGGAGAATCCGACAGTGGATGTCGAATGTCTTCAGCACTGTGCTGTCCCAGATGTTGTCCAGAATCAGTAGAGATCTTAACAAGATAAAACCAAAAAAGAAGGAAATGACAGTAAAGCACATGTTTACTTTAGGAACTAGAAAGTGCTGAAAGCACAAACAGAAGGGAAGAAAACTGTTATAGCCTGAACACCAATAAAAGATCCATTCAATTACATTCAATTATTGTTATGAGTTTTATTTTCTGTGCAGCCCTATTGATTATTTTACTTACTTTGGATATTTGCGGAGCATGAGGAAGCGCAGACGCTCCTTGGCTTCGTCCAGAGAGATGGGGGAGCGGTGGAGAGCCTGTGAATCCAGACTCTGCTCCAGACGAAAACACAATGATTGGATCTTCACCAGCAGATCTGGTTTGTCCAACTGGCCGATGGACAGCCAGTGGATCCCTCCAGGAAAACACTCTGAGGGCAGGAGATATGAAAGTAAGAGAAATTAAGCAGGAAAATGGTGAGAAACTCTAGTGCAGCGGCCTTTATCAACAGCGTTGGCACAGGGACTGAGAGCAGAGACAGAGGGGGAAGGCACATATTTTGTGTCAAAAAAAAGGGCACAGGGAAATAAAAACCCTATTCACCTTCGATGAGTCCTTGGTCTCGAACAGCCTCAGAAGCAAGAACAGACTTGCCTGAGCCAGCCATGCCAAAGACTGTGACCCAGCCAGGTTCCTTTTGGAGCCAGTATAGTTTCTCCCTGATCCGGTTCACCAGCTCAGGTCTGGTGACAAACACTACAGGCCTCTGTGGTACTCCACCTTCATTGAGCATGGTGAGGACTGTTCAGACAGAGCACAAGGAGGTTAATATAAAGGCTGAAAAACAACGAGAGACATTATGGATCCGGTTGATATGAAAACTCAGTTTACACAACTGGAGATCGAAACATCAGGGGACTCCTACACACTTAAAAAAAAAGAAGCCCAGCCCACAACTTCCCACTTCTCACCGTAAGTAGAGCTTTGAGAAGGGCTCTTGTGTGCATCAGAGGAGATTTGCAGCGGTAGGCCTTCATGAAGCAGACTGGCCAAATCATGATAAGTCTCTTTCAGCAAAGCGTTGTAGAAAGAGATGTAGGAACGATTATCCTTCCTCAGCAAGAGCTCGACCAGAGCGACGGCCTGATCTTTTCTGGTGGTCTGGAAAGAAAAAAAAAACAGATATGCATCAAACTGATATTTTAAAAATTATCATATGATCTAATTCTACAATTTGCAATAACATTTCATTAAGATTAGCACTTCAAAAAGGATAAACATGAAATTATTCAAAATAGTATTGTCTCATCTCCTAATGACACAAATAATGTAAAATCTCTCAATAATAATTTATTATGTCTAAGTTAACAAATAAAGAAATGGAATATGATAGAATTGTTAATTATACGACCTTGAATAATAATGTAGTGATAACAGCGTTGCATATTTATTACTTAAAATACTACAGTGATCTTTTCTGATATTCTTATGAATCTGAATTCTGTCTTATTGATGGTTCTTATGAATCACCAATATGACAGAATTTAACCGCTAAGCAGTAAAATGCTGTCTGGGGACTCTGAATGTTCAGCTTAGCCATACAACATGGTGTAAAACATAATAAAATGCAATGAAATAGACTGTTTTAGTCAAAAATTAAATTATACAAACATCTGAAACAGAATATAAAAGCAACTGAATAAGTACACCTGCAACTTTTAAAGTTAAATAAGAGGGTTGACTCTTAGAATTAATACACAAGTCAAGCAGATGTACCGTTTATGCTGTTTCTACAACTAATACGTATTCTGTTCATTGAGCAATAAGTGAGGCATAAAAACAAAAACATACTGATTGGAAAATTATTCATTATTTAATAAACAATATAAAAAATGAAAGTTCATTGGCTGATAAAATGAAGAGCAGGTTGATAAATATTTGCATCAAAATCAGTAATCAATACAACCTTTTTTTCTTTACAACGTGAAGCAGAAAAAAATATATATTACAAAAAAAAAGAACAAAAACAGCAAGACCAAACATAAAAGTGTTAAAAAGTTCTAAATAAGTTGTTTTGGTTTTTTTTGCTCAGACTCACACAAGTCCTGATCTTGTCCTCCTCATCAACTGTAATTACGCAGTCACTGATCATGTGGTCCATCAGGTAGGTGGGCTTTATGTCCTGCTCCAGCCTATGGCGAAAACGCAGGAGACAACTGCGCGCCCCTTCCTCCATCTCCACACAAGACACCCACCATGCAGGAGCTGCAAGACAACGGAGAAGACGCATGGATCTTTGCTTTGCTGAACTTAAATCTTGAGTAGAATAGAATAAAATGAATAGAATCAAATAGAATAGACTTTATTCAGATTCTAGGTGTGCACATCTGCAGATTCGAGGTGTGCACATCTGCAGATTCGAGGTGTGCACATCTGCAGATTATTTCCTCTGAAATGCCTAACTTGAGTCATCACAGGACTTCCTGGTTCTGCTTGTAGGAAGTTGCAAATCATGTTTATGGTGGTGAACCTTTTTTGTCAGTTGAGAAATACTTACAGTCAATTCTAAAACCTTAAACGACTACACGCATGCAGGCGGTTCTCACAGAGAACCTGTACATCTGACATTTAAGAAGAAAACATGATGAAAACCTGCTGAAAGTGAAAATACACCGAGTTGTCACGTTGACTCGGCCAGTCTTCCAGTAGGAAGAAGCTGGTGTAACACCTGTTTTTATCAGCCCTGCAAAGCCTAACAGTAAATGGGAACATGGAAATCGACACGTCGATGCTGAATAACGGGGCAACCTGATACTTGAAGTGTGCCGTGACGTTTTTTAAACGCTTAGCTCGTTTCAGGACCTGTCAGGACAAGTTCACCAGCTCTCACGTTAAAGCACAACAAACAAAGAACGTCGCAGAAAGCAGGCACTTGCGACTGTCCTTTCTTGCTTACCACGGAATATATTTCTTGAATTGTATCTCTCCGGAGTAAAGTCAACTTCAACAGAGGTCCAGCAAGTTAAAATACAGTCCACTTTTCTTTTAAAATGAAACTACACACCCATTTGTTTTAAGTAAGCTTCCTGGCTCACTACAAAAACAAGGACAACGTAAGACCGCCTAGTGCGAGCCAGCCAATTGCGTAGAGAGATTTAAACCACGTGACGTTCAACTCATCCATAACCGGGTAAAGTGACGCTGCATTCAGGTACACTTCTATTCGCGTACAGATGATTTATGTCTAATTTAAAGAGTACCAGACTTAGAGAACAGGCCTAGCTCCCCAAAAGATCTCCTTAAGATAACATACTGTAATAACAGTGGCTAAAATATGTGAAATGGTGAATCACACAACTATAAGGCGCTACAGACAAAAAGAAAGAAATGTGTATACAAATCGTATGTTTCTATAATTGTGTATTTGATTTGTCTATTTTGTCTTGAGTGTCTAATTTTTTAATATACTCAATATAAGATTACTGTAAATGTTAGAATGATGAACGAATAAGTGTCCGTATGAATCTTCATCGTGCCTCTGCCAACTTTCGGACTACACTTGAAGGCAGCTTCTTTGCCTGGTAACAGTTTACTCCCCAACACACTGATGCAATACAGCAACAAGACCTTTAAAGGACTGAAATAATCCTGCTAACAAGATTTTCATCTGACCTGGAAGGAAATAAGTTCAGCATGGGAAACCTAATCATGAACAAGGCTAAGAATCCAAAACATTGAAGTCATTTCTAAAAAGAGAAGGAAAATGTTCTAAAAGCATTTTATTTCCCAATGTAGCCCCTTCACTTTTGTAATGTTATGTATTGAAATTTAAGAAATCCTGCATGTTGAGGATAAATGTTTTAATGAGTCGTTTAATGGTCTCAGTTTCTTGGTGCATCATTGTTCTGAAAAATCTGTCTCTTTGAATTTTAACTTAACACCAGTCCACACTCATTTTTAATTTTTTTTTATTACATTAACTGTGATACAGAAGAAAAAAAACACAACTCACCACATTTATATGTCAATCTGTAAAACTACAACTGCAAAAGTATAACTGCTTTTCTTTTGGCATATAAAAAAGGTCCACAGAAAACATTGAACACAAAAACACTTTGAGTTCAGCACCTTGTTTTCCCTCTTCAATCAGCAGTACTGTAAAACTGCAGTACTAGTCAATGTAACAAGCAAAAAACAAAAAAAAACAATTCTCAACTGGCCAATAAGTACAAAGAACAAACACAAATACAAACTGTGCAACAAATATTTTAATAGATTTCTCAAGTAAGAACTAAGATGACCAAACACAAAGCTACTCGTGCAGACAAGTGGCATTTTTATTCCTCTAAGAAGTCAAAACTCAACTCCAGCAGATCCACACCGATGTCCTCAGCCTCCCGAGTCAGCTATGTCTGACAGAAAAGCAAACTCTTTCAAGTGAATCATGAACCAGATTTTATTTTTGTTTATTTATTCCTGGGACACAGATTCCTGAGCTGAATCCTGAGGAGGGCTTCCTGCTGCTGGCGGGCTACTGCTGCTGCTGAACATCAGCTTCCTGATGATATCTGCATAGAAAGGCCCGTACACAGCCCTGTTGTAGCTGACCAAGGAGACGAACTGTTTTCCAATCAGAACAAGTTCAGGCTTGATGGCAACCAAGCCACCTGGTACCTGTTCATGTTTGAGTTTGGGGTCAGAGAGGAGCGCCTTGAAGTACTGATGGACTCGATCCTCTGTGGATGGAGGTAGTTGGAGAAAAAAAAAAAAAAAAAAGGTTAGAAAATTCACAGCCATATAGATTTCTGGCTTTGTTATCTCCCCTATTTTAAACTGAACAAGCATATAGTACATTTCATTTCTGAATAACTAAACTTCAGCTCATGGCACCATACCAATAAGAGTACGAATGGGATTGTCCTTCTGGTTGATGTTGCAGATCTGTCCTGTGAGCGTGGCCTGCAGCTCTGGGGTCAGTGCAGGGTAGTCTCTCTCTGTTAAAGACTTGTTGAGCTCACAGCAGGTCTGAGCACTAATGCCCTCTAGTGACTCTCCTAGGTTAAAGTCCCTTTGGAGAGGGGGAGAAAGGAACTCAAATTTGAACTCATGCTTGATGAAAGTAACGTCAAGAATAGGTTGCAACGGTCAGCTGTGTTTGAATATGTGAATAAAATTAAAGGACACTAACGGTCTGTGCATCCCATCCAGTAGCACACTGATCATCTTCTTCAAGCGGTCACACAGGGAGGGAAGACCCTGGATGGGCCCGCCTACGGTTTGGAACACAATAAGCAGCACCCCGTTTACAGTCTGGCACCGCTGAAGCTGAAACTGAATCTCCTGAAGGCGATTCTCATCCGTCACCCAGGTCTAAAGCAGAAGCAACATATTCTGTGTGTTAAATCCATAATCAGCTGCATGGAAGCACATTTGCATTTATTATGTATTATCAGGCAAAACTCATAATAGGCATGAAAAACACAAGCAAGTTAAGCATTTTTTTTTTTAAATTGCACATATAATAAGCAGAGAAAGTGCCTACCAACAATAATCTCTTTCTCTGAATAAGAATTACAACCAATTACCTCAGGAACCGGGTTCTTTGAGTAGTCCCACGTGAGTAAGTGGAGGAAAGCCGTATTTAGGAGCTGGAAAGGTCCATGCATGGTTTGCTGTCCTTTCCCATGATCACTACTTGTGGCTGACAGCAGCTCCTCTAACGCAGACTGGATCCAGGACGTGGTGTGTTGTAAAGCAGCTTTGGAAATGTGGAAAATGTGGAAACTCAGCATTGCAGAAGTACTGCATAGCCTTTTATAGGTATACATCCTTTTTTTTTTTTTTTTAAACTTACTTGGGGTAGTGTCCAAGACCCTCTGAAATGTTTCCCTCTCATATTCAACACTGCTCCTCTGCAACAAAGGCCTTAAGCTTTCAATTGTAAAGTTGACAAAGTCCAACTTCATCAAGTTCAGAACACGGAATATCTCCCTAATAGGTGAAAAAGCAAAAACAAAAGGATAGTGTGATTAACTGACACCTTACAAAACAGGACTAATACTAAGACTCACTTTTAATGTATTCTAAAATTACAATGAAACACTTAAAAGAATTCAACCAAAATGTTGTAGTTACTTTAACAGTGTCACTATGTTGTCTGTGCTCTCCCGCAGCTTCGCGATCTCCTCGTCCCTCAACGGAACGCACAGCTTTCCCATGGTGGTGATGATGTAAGAGGCAAGCCTCTGGATGTCTACAGCATTGTTGTCAGCCTGCTGGCGAATAAGGTCCATATCCAGCACCTCCATGATCTGGGTCCGCATCCGATTAGCACCCGGATTAAGGAATGATAGCAAGATCTGAGATGAATGGGAAAAAGCAAGATATGTAAATTACTTTTAAATGTAGCAAAGGATGCACAGTTAGATATGCAAAAGATTCAATCATCTGTTATGATCAATTTGCGTGGACCAACCTCTCTGATCTCCTCCAGTAACTTGATGGCATGCCGATATTCGGGTGGGTCGTCACTCAGCTCAGTCTGCAGGATGTCCCAGTAGGCCTTGTGGAGATTGTCTTCCACTGCATTCAATAAACTGGGGGGAAAAAAAGTCACGCATGATTTTATTTGCTGCGTGGCGACAAAGTACTTCAATATACTTTTCTATCTTGTCTGTTGCTGTTGAGTGTCTAAAAACATCTTCACCCCCCCCACCCCAAAAAATAAGTTGGTTTTTAAGATTAACTAGACACAGAGACAGGAGTCCCACTGATTACTTCAGAGAAAAATCACAATATCAAATCTAATGTCTAATTTTAGAAATTTAAACAGTTATAAGTAAATGATGCTCCTTTATTAAAATGTTGTTTTAGCATAAGCGAATACCTGTTCTGTGATCTGATATACGACTCCATATGGAAACTGCGGTTCACGGCAATCTCATGTGCAATTCTGAGATTGATCAGGTCCTTTCCAGCCTCCATGACTTTGTCCAAAGATAAGACCTTGGGTGGGCTTGCTGTGGCAAACAAAAGTTCAACAAACGGTCAGCTGACCAACATGTGGCCATAAAGGTTTCATTATTTAATAATGCAATTACAAACAAAGTACAGTCACTTGAAGCAAATAACATGCATGAAACACAATTTTGCTCATCTAATTTTTTGAGAGACCTCTCTGTCCATAATCAAACTAGACCATCAAGAAGCTCTTTTCAGAGAATTGAAACAATCATGAAGTCGATCTTGTGGAAATTTAATGTTTGGTTCTTGTCTCAATGACCCCACAGTTACTTTTCTGTAACATCTTATGATGGCATTCAGACTTGTTTGGATGCAGTTACGTGTACTAAAATGTGGAAAACAAACACTGCTCCTGGTCTGGATGGGGAGCTCTGTTTTAACACAACTCCTAAGAGGAAAGACATCACCATTGATTTCAGACAAGCAGTTTCTACTCAGCTTCGATTCAACACTGTTGTGCGTTTATGCCAGATTAATTGCTACTATGATAATGACATGTTATTGTGATATTTGGGCCTTTATTAAACTTCACTTGGTTTTTTGTTCAGTCTTGCATAAGTAGAAATACAGCCATCCCAGTCACTTTCACAAGGTTAGAAGCCACACTGAAGAAAACAGTCCTTCTAAATGACTGAATGCCATCATTTTCACAGAATAATAAAGCCATTATGTATTTCATGTCTGAAAAGAGCCTATGTACACAAAAAAACAGGAGTTAAAGAACATTTGACAAGCTTTTGTAAAACAAACACACACAAAAAAAAAAACACTACCAAAATACACAATTCACAAACTTACAGGAGGGTGTGCAATGCTTGCTGGAGCAGTCGCTGTTAAAGCTATCACGTGAGCAGTCCAGGTCACTGGCCAATGTCATGTTGTCACAGCATTCAGACAATGACTCCACATCACTGCTCAGGTCCTCTCCGCTGGATGCGGAAGTGGGTCGTTCATTGTTTAGAGGCATCTTGGAGTAGAGCTGCACATAATAAGTTGGACATGACCTTAAAATCCTTCTATAAGTCTGTTGCGGAGTGCAGTCTCATCTGCAGTCATGTTGTGGGGTAGCAGCATCAGAGCCAGTGACTTAACGGTGAAGAAACTGATAAAGAAGGCCGGCTCTGTTCTGGACCCTCTGAAGGTGATTGCACAAAGAAGACCGCATCATAAAATAAATTTGTTGTTGTATATGTTGTTCTTTAAAATGGACACAGAGATTCTTCTTTATCATACAATAATTCAGGAATAGAGGTTTGAATTTAAAAAAAAAAAAAAAAAAAAAAAAAGGTACTGAATTAAAATTCAAATGGAAACAGAAAAGTTTAGAATTAAGTTTAGGTTGTTTAAAACCTATTTAAGAAAACTTTTGTTTTATAAACTGCAGCAACCACAGAGCTGTTGTCCATGTTTGTAATGTTTCACAGTTTTTCCATTACGATAAAACACAGAGGCTAAGATGTAATATCTTAAATTTTATTTCTTTTACTTTGAGTGTGTAAGAGTACATAAACATAAGAGCAAAGTTTATATTGCTAAGACAGCGCAACAAAACAGTGGTTGTAGTCCATCAAACAGCTGGCAGGCCAGTCACCGTGGAAACAGATGGTTCATAAGGTCAGTGAAAGAATAAAAACATGAATTATTTTGTAATTACATGAAAATAAATGGTTCTTACACAATCAAAGCTAGAATTCATACAGGTTTAAATTTGTTTGAGGTAAAAGGGACCGGGTCTTTCTATCTAAGATCAGTTAAGTCTCCATGGCAACCTGGGACAATAGGGGGCATTTCAATCGTCAAGGTGATCCTGTTTCAACTGGCCGCGTATTGTCTGTCTTTCAGACAACATATGAACATAATAAAAGAGCAGGAACTGGAGTAAACATCATCATCTTATCATTGTAAAGTCTAATCACCTCACTTAGTTGGGGGAAAAAAAACCCTCTATATCATCAGCTGTAACATCTATTTTTAAGTAGTCGTCTGCTTTCATTACATTATCTAATAAGACATACAGTGGTTCTAGGATACCCTTGGGTGTTCCTATCCCTAGTCTTAGTTATCTGCTGCCAAAGATGAATACACACAGCTCTTGCAGTTTAAAGATAGCTCAAGGGGTGAGCAGGAAGGGTGGGGGTAATGTGTCACTAATGCATGGTCCTGCTGCGTCTGCAACTACATCATCTGTTACACTTGACAGCTCAGTCAAAGCAACAGAGCAGGCTAATTGTCAGAAATAATCCGTAGGGATTGAAGATGTGGAGTCCTGAAAACTGATTACAGCTTAGACATATACCGACACATAATGGTTAACGGAGAAAAGCAGTGAAATTAGTTATGTTGTTAGAGCAAACAATAATGCAAAACTTGGAGGATGAAACCTAAAACTCAAAGCAGTACAGTCAGTCAGAAAAGGAAATGTAGCTTCCATATCGAAAAAACACTTTTTCTTCACACTACATGCTGTTTTAAAGCTCCTGCAGAAACGACCAAGACTGGAGGATCCAGATTTGACTGCAGTATAATGTAAACAAAGCGTTAGATGTGGGGGGCTGAGCTCTCTGAAGGGAAACTCCGTCATTGGTTGCCGCTGCCTGTCACTCACGTCTCCGTGGAAGACCTTTGGTTAGATAGCTGTGCACATGGATAGAAAAAAAAAAAAACATCTACACACGTAAGAACTGAGTACACGTGATCCGACCACTGATCAAAACAAGAACTCCGTGTACATTTAAGTAAAATGTGTTTGTTATGTCTGAACAGAGACATGTTGTGCAAAAATACTAAATGCACACTGATCAACGACAAACTCAACACTTGTGTTTACATGAATATGTCGTTTTTGTTGCAAGGACAAATCTTCCTACTAGACAATCAAATGAAAATAAGGGCTACGCCAACGTCCGCGGAGCAGCTCGACTTTGACTTTGACATGTTCGCTCCAAGTTACGGATCGTGAACTTGGGCTCCTGTTTCCGCTCTGCAACGACGCGACGCTGATATTAACGTAAAAGTTGTAAACCTCTCACAGCAACTAAAATAAAACAAAACGTCTTCAAGTAAGCGACTCTTACCTCATTCGAGTCTCATAGCAAACGAGCCGAGCTTGTTGCGACCGACTTTACTCGCCGTTTAAATATCCTTCTCGTCCCCAGCAGCTGCGGGCGAAACCATCTCACACATGGGGCCGTTCAACTGCCAAAACAAATGCGAACACGGCTGTATAGTGACATTTATAGACGTCAAAACTTGTATCGCCTTTAAACTCAATGCCCAAGAGAGATTAACGTAATTAGTTTTTGTTTTGTTACACAATACGGTTATGTTATACAATAACCCTCAAATGATCGCCCTTCATTGAAATGGTACGCTCCGTTCTGCCTGACTTCCACGTTCATGTGGGACGTTTTTGTTTACAGACTTGACGTCAGTGTGGACGCATAGATGCAATGGTGTAGTCAATAATCCAGGTCATGACAATCATTTACACTTACAGTCCTAACTATGATAATATTAATAATCATGTGATGAAGACAGTGATCCTGTCTACAAGAGGTGAAAGTAGAACCTTGTCTGTAGTCACCTGTTGGGGAAGCAGCATCTGAGTTAGTGACTTAAAAAGGTGAAGAAACTAAAAAAAAGAAGGTTTGCTCTGTTCTGGGGACTGTTCTGGAGCCTCTGAGGTTGACTGTGGAAAGAGAGAGGCTTCATAAAATGAAAAACAATGGACAAATGTAACTGCATCTGCTTCACAAGCGAGTAATTCAACAACAGTGTCTCCAGTTTAGACCGCTACAACAAATCCTTCCTGCCCACAGCTATAACTTTTAAGAAATTAAGACAATGAGAGTTAAAATAACATCTTATTGACCTGAAGGCAATTATATCAAGTTTGGGTCTGGTCCCAAACTGCTTTGAAAGAAAATTCAGGATGTAACTAATATTTTAATGTAATGTTTTCTGTGTTGATTAAGAAGTTTCAATATTACTAATAAAAACTCTTCCTTAAATGTTTTTTTTTAATCTGATTTTAGTATAAAACCACATTCTCTCCTTCTGTTGGCATAATTATTCAATTTTTATTTATCATTTTACCAGCACTACTGCTGCTACCTCATTTTAACTAGAATGTATTGCACAAATCCATGTTTCTATCACTTTGTTTACTTCTACTTTTTCTATTTCTTAACCCAGAATCACTAAAACTTCTACCTGTCATTGCTTAATGTACTTGTATAGACAAATAAATGACACGTCACCTTGTCTTATTTCAGGGTGGTCTCAGCTGGCTGTGCGGGACAGTAGTCTGCTTATCTGACTGTCCACTTTCTGTCCGGTGCAGCAGGAAGACCTGATGGAAGAGTTCATGAAAAAACTGAGGAGGAAAATGAGGAAAAGTTCATTTGTGGACTTCCAGGAGTGAAAACCGGCTCCTCTGGAACCCGCATGAGTACCTACTGACTCATAGTTTCCATCCATCCATTATCTATACCCGCTTTATCCGTTTCCGGGTCTGTCGGAGCCTATCCCGACGCATATCAGGCGAAAGGCAGGGGTACACCCTGGACAGGTCGCCAGTCTATCCAGGGCCACATACAAACAACCAATCACGCTCACATTCACACCTAGGGAGAATTTAGAAAGATCAATTAACCTACACTGCATGTTTTTGGACTGTGGGAGGAAGCCGGAGTACCCGGAGGAAACCCACGCAAGCACGGGGAGAACATGCAAACTCCACACAGAAAGACCCACCGGGCCGGGAATTGAACCGGGAACCTTCTTGCTGTGAGGCAACAGTGCTAACCACTAAGCCACCGTGCTGCCTGACTCATAGTTTTACTGTTGCAATTACTCTTTGTGTTCCTATGCTCTCATAAACCATACTAAAATGTACTCAGAAGAAGTTTAATCATCAGCATTTGCTGTGTCCAATTTTTGAAGACGGTTATTTTGTTTTCAAACTCAGACGTTTGACTGATCTTCTTCCACCTCTACAAGTCATCCTTTGTACGTAACAATGCTCTGTTACACCCGTTCATTCTTCACTGAAATTCAACCTGGCTCGTCAGTTTATGACCTTCTTGTACTTTCCAGAGGAATAGTTAGCCTTTTTTAAAATGTTTTTTTTTCTCGAAAACCGTCCGCGGTTGTAGGAGCTCGTCCCGTCGCCCGGCGCTTGGGGGCAGCAGCTTCCCGCCTGTGCGCCAACGAAGAAGAGTGTGTTTACGTCACCCGGGGCTCGTCGTGATGGCGGTTGATTTGACTCCTCGGTTTAGAAGGTTAAGAAGCCAAACAAGAAGTTTTCGGGAAAATGTACAGCACGGTAAGCGTTTTACTTACGTTTTATGTATGTGTGTCTTCCTTTAAAGTTAATCTTGAACCACAGCTCTCTTAAATGGTTAAAGCGATTTGGCAGATAAACATAACTAGTTCAACTTCTTTCTTTTAAGGTTTTCCTTGTTGCCGTTTATTGCGATGTGTTTTCTCTTTTAACCTTACGTCCTCGGATAGGTTTCTCGGGGCCTTTCGGAGCCACGCAGCTGTGGAACAACATCATCCAGAACCTGCAGACGCAGGTGGAGGTTCGCCGCTGCAGGAGACGCCTCCGCGTCCACGCGGAAACCTTCACCGGCTCCGACGCCGTGGACGCCGTCCTCAGTTATCTGATGCAGAATGTGGTGTTTTGCACGAGTGAAGTGTCTCGCCTCAAAGCTGCTCGACTCTGCCAGGCTCTGATGGAGGCAAAGGTGTTTGAGCCTGTCGGCAGAAAGCTGTTTCGCAGAGACAAGGAGGCGACGTTTGAGGACAGCAGCTGCAGCCTGTACCGCTTCCTGGAACAGAAAGCAGCGAACAGTTCTGGCATGAAGGAGGGCAGTGTTGACGCGGAAAATGTACCACCTGAAGAGCTGGATCCAAAGAGGAAGAAGAGCTCACGGTTGGGAATTCACAATTCCCATAACATATTAGTTGTTGACATTATAAACGCCTCATTACAACTGAAACGACGCTGTAAAGTGTACCATGATGCATAAATATCAGGTAATGTAAATGTTTTTTTGTGCAGGTTTAATGAACTGAGGACAATCTCCAACCCTTTTGCTGTTGGACCATCAGACAGAAGGGTTGAAAGGCTTTTGAGGACGATTAACCTGCAGCCATGCTTCTCTTCATCTCATAGGACATTCACCACTACCTCTGGCTTTCTGTCTAAAGCTGGTAATAAGCTTAAATGAGAGAATTTGTTGAATTTGTTAAATAATTGTACAAAAATAAGTTTGTACATAATCTTCTCTGCTGTTTTCTCCTCTAGTCGTAGACGAAGTCTGGAAACAGCAGACCCTTTTGCAGCTGCTGCAGATAATAGAGCTGCCCATGTTGGACTGCATCCTGACCTCTCCGGAAAGGGCACGACCTAAAGCCTGCAGGGTTCCTATGACCAACCAAGACCTGGTTATCTCTAACACGTGCCTGGATAGAGAGCTGCCTGACACCCTCAACCTGCCCCAGTCAGTGTTGTTTTATTTAAAACGTCAAAATATGTCACACAGTGGTTGGAAAATTATCTGATTCAATGTGTTTTCCCTGATTATTGAAACAAATTACACAGGATAAATGCTGCATCTGTATTCATATACGTTTCTTCACCACCATATTGAATGCAAGGTCATACTTTTGTTATGCTTCATCACTTTTTTCTTTCTCAGGTTGGATGCATGGCTGTCAGCAGCAGCAGACTGCTTGGAGCTTTTTCCCGACCAAGTGATTGTGGTTGTAGGGGAAAAACTCGGCAAACAAGATGATGTTGCATCTTTAGAGGATGAAAATGTAGAGCAGAAGAGACTGCTCTTTGACACAATTGCCAAGTACTACAATGAACAGGAAAAGGTTCCACTCATTTCAGGATGTTACCTGGATATACATGCTGCAATCCTGAATTTACTGGGTAAGATTTGAAAACCTTGTGAGTCTTAGAGACTTGAGAATCTGTCTGAAAATGTTTTTTGTCAAAAAGCTCAATACTTTTTACTCACTGTGAGAAAATCTCCCACTCTTGCCTATTTTTAGATGAAGGGAAAGCGCAGGATGCCATCAAAGCATCTCAGTTGTGTTTGCGGCTGCTGGACACAAGCGTGAAAGACGAACTGCGGAGGCTGTTGGCCTTCATGGCCACAGCGGCGCGGCCAGATGCCTGCAGGCTGCAGAAGAAGGTAGCATACACATCACCTCCAAATACGTTTGACCTTTTTTGCACACATTTCATAAACAGAAAACAATTATAAGTTTGTCTTCATGTCTGCCATGAGGTTAAAGGCTTATTTTGGATAATTTGGAGTATCCAGTGTTGAACAGCTGTTTGTGTGATGTAATTACCTCTTATTGATGGTCTGTGGTGGTTTTTGTTTTTCTTTCAGAGTGATAACAGGTCCCTGGTCTGCCGCACTTTTCAGAAAGCGCTTGTTCAGAATCATGAACTGACTCGACTGCAGAGTGAAACTTTGGTGCTTTTCCTTATGGACAATCACACTGAGCTTTTCAAGGTAAACTTCCCTTCTCTCAGAAATGCTCTGAGAGTTCTGTTTCATAGAGGGAATTTTAAAATCAGTTGATCAGTAGTTGACTTCCAGGTTGTCTGAATTTTACAACTGTATTTCAATTGCCAGTTTCTTAGAACAACAACAGTTAATTAGGTCCATGGTTGCTTTTATTGTTTTTGTTTTTGTTCCCTCTGTCTTCCTGCTTTGATCACAGACTCCTTCAACCCTTACTGAGGCTGTGAGGAAAACACTGAGGACTTTGCAGCAGGGGAAAGACCCAGACTCGATTGCTAGTAAGATAAATGCAGATTCAGTAAATTTAGTCTCCCGCAAACATCACTCAGTTAAAAGAACAGCTCGGATTCTGTAAATGTAGCCCCAGACTTCAATATTACTGTCCCCACATTTAGACAATTAACTAAAAGTACCTGTACTGATTTTTATCGTGAATAACAATCAAGCATGATTTAGTTCATGTGACTGTCTTTTTGCTCCAGTTTCACACCAGTATTATCAAACAGTTGTTGACTTAAGAACGTTCCAGTTTAAATCTATGAAACCTTCCTGTTTATGTGTTGCAGCCTTCACCTTCTGCCAGCAGGTGACTTCACAGGAGTACGAGGATCAACGTGAGGCCACCACCCTGGAGAGCCTCAAACAGCTTCTTCGTGACATATCTTCAAATAAGAGCTTGCCTGACAAGGAGAGGAAGAAGCTGCTGAAAGAGTTTGAAAAACATCATCCTGTGGTCTTCCTGCAGCATTTCTCCAGCACTTTCCGACACTAACTGGTACTCGTCTGATCTCAGCAATGCACTTGGCAAAGTCAGTGTGCAGCTTTAGCTCTGCAGAAAATAGAACAAGCCTTAACGGGTTTCTGGAGTCCACTAAAACAGGCCGTTTTTGTGTAAGTATTATACATTTAGCATGTAGAGCGTCACAAGACCAAGGGCCATTAGGAGAACACTGATAAACATTTTCCACATCCAGTAAAATCACAGCAGCTTATTGAGTTGGAGATTTTAAATATCTGGTTGTCAGTATTTTTTGATAAAGCAACCATATATGTTTAAAATGGAATCAGTGAAGAATTTGCAGTCATTTATGTTGAAGGCAGAAGTTAAAGTATAAATGTAAAAGATTTTGCACTACTTATAAACCAAATTTATGCAAATCTATGACCCCATGTTTTTTGTTTTAATGTTGGAAAAAAAAATCTTGCTTTTGATTTGTTTTTTATAAGTGAGGGGTATTGTGTGTCGCCCCCCCCCCCCCACACACACACACACACTTATAACAGTAATGGTTAAGTAGAGGGTATTGTGCTTTTGTTAGTTTGTGGAATCACCACAAGAAGTGAGTATAAAAAGTTATCAGCCCTTTTCCAACAGACGCGACTAAACTACTGCTGCACTGATAGAAGTAGATCATCCAAGTATTGTTTCTATTGAGAAACCTCATGTTTTGCTAAAAGGTTTATTGGGACATCTCATTGTGCACTTGGGGGCCTTGCACTTTGGTAAAGGATTAATATTTCTGCATATGAAATGAAGAATAATCTGATAGTTTTCATTGTTGGATGGTTTTTTTTTTTTGTTACATACTGTTTAGGGCACGGTACTGCTGAAATTAAAATATTATCACTGAAATTCTTTGCATGAGGCAGTCCCTGTCAAGACTTGCATTTGATTTAATATTAAATGAAAAAAGATATTGGTGTATTAGGTTAAACGTAGCTCAGGGTACTAATGTAAGAATTGTATATATTTTTTTTTTACTTTTTAATAAAGTAAGTACAAGTACCTCAAGCATTTTTAATTGTAATGTTTTTGTATTTTATTTCAAATAGTCTGTGACAGGATTGAAAATGTCCTGGTTATTATGTCTTTGCATTAATTTAGATTAGTAATTTAACCTCTTGTTAAAACGATTCCTCCATTTAATTCTTTCTTTTTTTCTTTTAAGCCATTGTAATTCACAAATAATTCACTCATTTCATTTTTGAGAGCGTTCTTTGTTGTCTGAAACACTGAAATTGGTTTTGTATGCACTTTAATAAAAATTGTCATCTCAAACGAGGCTTGTCTGTTATACTTTGTGTCCTTAATGTGTCTACAGAGCTACTGTGGGTTCTTTTAGCAACCATGTGGTGAAAATGGACTTTTTCTTCCAGATGTTAGTAGCAGTACCAAAAATGAGTCATTTGGTAGTTCAAATGACTACTCTTCTTTATTTTGATACTTAATTGCGATTTTCAGTTCTATTAACATTCTCCAAATATCTAAAAAAAATAGTTTTCAGGACAAATAATTATGTCATAAACGTTAATTATTCAAAGTAAATAAAATGTAATGTGTCATATGTTTATTATAAGAAAAGAGAATCATTTGCACAGTATAAAGAAACTTGAGGAATGTTACACTTTAAAACTGGACTGGTTAAAGTATTTTTGAGGCTGGAGTGACCTGGGATGTTACACTTTAAAACTGGACTGGTTAAAGTATTTTTTTAGGCTGGAGTGACGTGGGATGTTACACTTTAAAACTGAACTGGTTAAAGTATTTTTGAGGCTGGAGTGACGTGGGATGTTACACTTTAAAACTGGACTGGTTAAAGTATTTTTGAGGCTGGAGTGACGTCGACCCACCTGACAGTGAAACGGAACCCGGAAGTGGGGCCGGAGGCTGCTAGCGCGCTAGGCTAGCCCGTTTCGTGCGCTGCGGAGTCGTCGACATGTTGGCTGTTTCACAGCTGTTACTGACCGCGGCGGTGCAGACAGTCCACTTATTACACACTGGAAACCGATAGGCCTTTACGAGTTAAGGTACGTGGCGTGTGGGTGTCGAGACGACGGCTTTTGAACGCAAACGTCTGCTCTTTCCGCGGTTACGTGCGCGTCGCTGGCTGTTAGCCGGGCTGGCGACTACATGTTCTGCTTTTGTACAACGGCCTTGAAATACAGCCAACATCTGCACAAGGGTGTCAGCTACCTGGGCAAATAACGGGTTAAAATAAGGCCTGAACTCACGACTAACGTTAACGACGACTCTTGGTGTCGTGGTCCTTGTTTTTCAATGTTTGCGTTCAGGCAAAACATGACACTTAGCTCTGCTTACATCGATGTATTTCACAATCAAACATGCCAGTCACCGTGAACGAGAAGGGAAATACTTGAGGTTTAACCTACACGCAGAGGCGCATCTTGTTTTTTTGTCGTTGTGATACGTTTCTGAGCAATGCTGATTGAGATGAACCGTTTTTGTAAGAAGCTTTCTGGGACCTGACAGCTAATGTGCTAACAGTTCGGCCAGGTGGGTTTGGTCCGCGCAGGTGTCTGAGATGAGCTGCTTAAATCTGGCTCAGTTGCCTTGAGACTGATGTAATCAAAGATGAATTAACAGAAAAGAAAACGTCAAGGAAGGGAAAACGAGTTGGCAAAACCGAAACATCTGTATAAGATCAGTTTAAGAGAACAGCTTAGTACTTCTGTGTAATAAGACACATCTGCATTATTAAACGGGAGACTGCTCTACCTGTTTAAAGAGGACTTATGAAAAAGAAAAGTCCCAGGGTGCAGAGATTCTGTTTGAAGGCCAGGAGTGCCTACCAACTCAAAAACTTTTAAATTTGCTTTACTGATACTTTTGTTAGGGCCTTCTAATCTGAATATCTGTCATTTAGTGTGGGGTTTTGCTTGCGTGTGGGGTCATATTTCTGTAAAATTCACAGAAAGCGATATCGGTGGTTTTAATTTTTAATTTTGCATCATGGAAATTAATATTTATTATGCGATCAATTATTAAATGTTTATGATATGCATGCAGAATATGTATATATTTCTGTACATATACAGAGACCTACTCACCCTAAGCATCAAAGAAGTGGACTCCAAATTAAAATAGCAGAGACCCACTTAAGAAGTTGTTTACACAGTGCTTTAAGCAACTGTGCTCGTTTGCCTGACTTACTATTTCCCAACATACTTTTAAGTCACTCTGAGGTATTTTGCAATTGAGCCTTAATGTGATGTGGCAGTTTACTCTGAGTCAGTTTATATTTCTGGAGACAGATTTGTCCTGTCATAGCTTTTATTCTCTTCAGCCAACAGTGGCAGGATGCTGGCAGAGCCTTTGATGTGCAGATTTTCCTGCAGGTGCATTAAAGTTGGTGTCATGTGAATTGTTGAAGGCTTTTGCTTTGATGTAATCGTATAAATGTCTCTCTGAGTGATAGTAAAAACAGTTGTAAATCCACATTCACCTGACCTTCTCTCACCTGTTTGCACTCTTAACTGTTTATCTGTCCATAGTGGTCATCATCTATATCTTACATCAGCTGCCAAGTCAGGCCTGAACATGGAGTCCATGCTGAACAAGCTGAAAAGCACCGTTACTAAGGTAACGGCAGATGTTACCAGTGCTGTCATGGGCAACCCAGTGACTCGGGAGTTTGAGGTTGGGCGGCATATTGCAAGTGGAGGACCTGGGTTGTGCTGGAGGATCTACAATGGCACCAAGAAGTCCACCAAACAGGTCTGTGTGTATTTTTTCCCTCTGATCAAACAGTCTCTTTGTTGTACGAGCTGAGACTTGATTGGGATGGATAAATCATTAACAGTGCTTGTTGTTTGGAAAAGGTCAACTCAGGAGATTGTACAATATCTGGTACTGCAGACTGCTAATCTCATGTTTAATCTGTGACTCTTTAGGAAGTGGCAGTGTTTGTTTTTGACAAGAAGATGATCGACAAGTATCAGAAATTTGAGAAGGACCAAATCATTGATTCACTGAAGAAAGGGGTGCAACAGCTGACTAGACTGCGTCACCCCCGTCTGTTGACTGTGCAGCATCCTCTGGAAGAGTCACGGTGATTAACCCACACACACATGTACATGCATTCACACAGTATTTATATCAGAAAAAACTTGCTTCTCCTTTTAGTTGCAGTTCAAAGAGGGGCTTTGCATTTGAGAACAAAATGATTCATAATAAATCTATTTATCTGTCTCAATGTGTGAATCCATGTGTGAGCATGACATTTAAATGATTAAAAGGGAAAACTGAGGTACAGACTGCCATGTGCTTAATTTTCACCACAGTTTAAGTTGTTCATACAGCTCAACACTCAGAATTTTGTCGATTCTCACATTTGCATATCTTATTGTCTCTGCCTTTCCAAGAATAGCAACTCAGAAAGCGATCATTTGAAATTACACTGATGGCATTTCATTATCTGGCCTGCAGAGACTGCTTGGCATTTTGCACGGAGCCAGTATTTGCCAGTCTGTCCAATGTGTTGGGCCAGTGGGACAACCTGCCGAACCCCGTGCCCAGCGACATCAAAGAGTATAAACTCTACGACGTAGAGACCAAGTTTGGCTTGTTGCAGGTGAGGGTGCACACGGATTCAGTCAATTCTGGTGAGGCTACACTTGGCATTCATTTTTGATAATGATCATTTTTCTGGTTTATTTTTATAAATTGTTTGGTATATGAAGTATTGGTTTGTCAAAAAAGTGTATTTATTTCCAGAAGTTTACATTTTGATTGCGTTGTTGTTTGACAACAGTCGAAAATCCCAGATAATGTACTGTGCAGAGTTCACAACTAATTGATTAATCAAATAAATATTCTGAACTCTAGACTGCTATTGCATGCTTATACTGAATGTGACACACTAGTTGTTCAGCAGGTTATAGCACCATGTCATCTTCTCCTCCAGGTTCAGTAGGCGTCACTATGCTCTTTCTTCTCATAGCCAGTCAAACCAGATCAATTTCAAACCTCACCCTTCACCTGCCAGTATTATTCTGTCTGACAGGCTCTTAAGATGATTTAGTCTCTCCCAGGTGTTACTTTTTCCATCCAATTTTTTTTTGTCTTTTCTACCAACAGTTGTCCTCCCCTTTTTCTTTTCTTTTTTTTTCTTTTTTTTTTTTTTTTTTTCTTGGAAGTGCTTGCAGTGTTTATTTGATATTTATAGCCAAGTACTCGTGTTTACTTGGTCATATTAAAGCAAAGACATGCCTACCCTAATCCAGAAACAAAACAGACATATCAAACCAAGTCACATTGATGGCTAATATTGATTTACCCTGGATTTTCCCCTTTCAAAGTGTTTCTGGTTCATTTTAAAAGAGAGATATTTTCAAGTTGTTTTCTCTTCAGATCTCGGAGGGTTTGTCCTTCCTACACAGTGGGGTTAAAATGGTCCATGGCAACTTGTGTCCAGAGAATATCATTCTCAACAAGAGTGGAGCCTGGAAGATCATGGGATTCGACTTCAGCATCTCCTCTAATAACCCATCAGATTCAGAGGTGTGTATGTATTTCCTTTTTTCCCAAGGATGCCTTCAGGAGTAAGATCTCCCTATCAAACACCTTTCCATCCCCATCTTCTCTCTCTGCCTTTTAGTTGAAGTACACATGTAAAGAGTGGGAACCCAACCTTCCTCCTCTGTGCCTCCCCAACCCCGAGTACCTGGCTCCTGAGTACATACTGTCCGTCAGCTGTGACTCCGCCTCTGACATGTACTCTCTCGGCGTTGTCATGCATGCTGTATTCAATGAGGGCAAGCCTGTCTTCCAAGTCAGCAAGCATGACATTTTCAAGAGTTTCAGCAGGCAGCTGGACCAGGTGAGTAGATGTGTTAAAACACAAGTGACTGCAAAGACACAACAGCTTTGAAAATCTATCTTACCATGTTAACATTTGTGTTCATAACTACTTTAAATCTTAATTTGGGTAGTTATTTATTATATTTTGATTGGCACATGAGTGAATTTACAGTCTCCAACCACACTTACTCATTTTGAGTCATTTACCATCTTTCAGTGAGAGCAGATGTTTCACTGAGAGGAAAGCAAGCATGACTGCAATAAATATAAATAATCTAGAGTGGACGTTCTCCAGGATCAGCAGCTCCAAACTATGATAGACTCCATTATTTTATCATCATCATTATGCAAATCACAGAGCATTAAACTAAAACGTTAATGTAGATGGGACGGCGTTACTAATGTACGTTGATTTGATTTTACTCTCTCCGCTTGTAGCTAAGCAGTATGAGTCCGGCACTGCTGGGTAAAATCCCTGAGGAGGTGCGGGAGCATGTCAAAATGCTGCTTAGTGTCACCCCTACTGTTCGACCCGACGCCGACCAGATGACTAAGGTTTGCATTCAACACATGTAAACTCAAATATGTCTCCCTCACTGCATATTTTGCGTATCTTGTTTAGGTTGAACGCATATTGTGCTTTTGTGTGTAATTTAGATCCCATTTTTTGATGACGTTGGTGCAGTAACCCTGCAGTACTTCGACTCCCTCTTTCAAAGGGACAACCTACAGAAATCCCAGTTCTACAAAGGTCTCCCCAAAGTGCTTCCTAAGCTACCAAAGGTAAACCAGTAGTTAAAATAGCAGTGCAAAGACTGAGTTCAGCACCTACAAAAGAATTTGTACTACAGCAATAGCTATTTTCTAGTTTTACTTGCAGTACAGGTTGAGCGATCCTTGTTTTTTGGAAAATCTTGATGAATTTAAACAGAGTAGTGAAACGGTTTGAAAACCGTCTTTTACATCCATTGTTTTTTTTGTTGTTTTTTTTATTCAGAGAGTGGTGGTGTATCGCATCTTGCCAGCGTTGACGTCTGAGTTTGTCAACCCAGACATGGTTCCTTTTGTGCTGCCCAATGTCCTGCTGATTGCAGAGGAGTGCACCAAGGAGGAGTATGTTCGGCTGATCCTGCCTGACCTCACACCAGTCTTCAAGCAGCAGGAGCCTGTCCAGGTAGAAACACACAAGCTTAACGAGACGCCTGCAGGAAGACTTGGTTGCGTCCGTGTTTACACGAGTGGTTCTTTAAGGAAATGAATAACTGTAATCTGCATGTTTTGCCATGATTGCAACAAGCTCAAGAGATGCAGCCGGCATGTTTGAGATTTAACACCAACTTTGGTCTGCTAAGTATATTAAGAATTAATAGCATGCTGTTTTATGAGTCACTGTCTGACTTTATGAATGTTTTTTTCTGTATTTTTCTCTCCATGCCCCTTCAGGCTAGTAATATGGTGAGTGGTCTCTTGGTTGTGAATATGCTTCAACCCCATAAGCTTGTGTATGTGTTGTGGTCTCAGTAGCACTTAATGCTGTTCTAACACAGCTGAAAACGCAGTCGTGGCTTCTACTTACCACCACAATCGTCTGTCAGAGATGGATTAGTCTTTTTGTTGCTTTTAATTTAGATTTTTCTCCCTCACTGTTGTGTGTGTGTGTGCGCGTGTGTGTGTGTGTGTGTGTGCGCGTGTGTGTTGTGCAGATTTTGCTGATATTCCTGCAAAAGATGGACCTGCTTCTGACAAAAACTCCACCAGAAGACATCAAGAACAGCGTGCTGCCGATGGTCTATAGAGCTCTGGAGGCGCCCTCAGTACAGATCCAGGTACAGAGGGAAACTGGGCAGTTGACCCTTAAGATCAGTTGCACATAAGGCTTTTGAGTAAAGAATCTGCAGTTTGGGACATGTCCACATACACGGGTATTAGTTTTAGTTTTTTCTTTTCCTCATTCATTTTTTTAAAGAAGGAAAAAAAAAGATACTGAAATATCTATCACATAATGTGACCCATAAAACTGTCCGGTTTGATTACAAGCTCATACATAAACATCACAACAGAAGTAGGTAAAGATCTTCATCTTGGAAGGCATTTTCCATAAAAATGATTGTCAGTACGCCAAAAGTGTTTGCATGTAGATATGATGGGTTCAAAGAACCGGGCATTGATCTGTAAAAATCACTGATGATGTTTTTGAATATATTAATCTCTTTGCTACTGCAAGTGTATTTGACGAGTTTTAATTACCAGTTATTACTTCCTTATGCTTATTTCTAACTTTTCCTTTGATATTTTTAGAACCTGCTTCTTTTTTCCCCTCCTGCCTACTTGTACTGTTTGTTTTTTAATGTTATCTTGATAGTACAGTGAGGTTGGATGCTGTGCTTGGCACCTTTTAAAAACTGTCATATTCCAAACATCTTATCTGTGGCCGAGCAGGAGCTGTGCCTGAACATCATCCCTACGTTTGCCAACCTGATCGACTACCCGTCCATGAAGAATTCCCTCATCCCCCGTATCAAATCAGCCTGCCTACAGACCTCCTCCCTTGCTGTGAGTCTTGTCGTGTTCATAGCCTCCAACCTGCTCTTTGTAAAATGTACATTTTTCTACAATATTTTAAGTTTTCTCTTTTCCATTTGCCCTTCCCTAACAGAGCTGTACATTCTCATTTCCACTTCCGTGCAGCACCAACATCAGTGTTTTGTTGTTGCTTTTGAAAGTACCACCTAAGTAATGTTTCCATGTCATTGCGTAGGTGCGAGTGAACTCTCTGGTGTGTCTGGGGAAGATTTTGGAATATCTGGACAAGTGGTTTGTCATTGATGAGATTCTGCCCTTCCTGCAACAGATCCCTTCTAGGGAACCAGCAGTACTCATGGGCATTTTAGGTAAACAAACCAGTGCTTTCACGCTCATTCAAGAAACATGTTCTACAAATATGATTAACTCTGAAAAGATCTTAGCCTATGAGACAGTTGTTTTTTTTTTAAAAACTTGCTTCATCCTTATTTTAGGAATCTATAAGTGCACCTTCAGCCACAAGAAACTTGGCATTCCCAAAGAGCACCTGGCCTCCAAAAGCCTGCCCCACCTGGTTTCTCTCAGTATCGACAACAATCTCAATCTTAACCAGGTACCACACTGCCAAACGCGTGCATGTATTGAAAATAAACCTTCACCAAACTTGATCTGATTTTTCTTTTCTCAGTTATCTTCCTGTATTTTCTGTACCACACATTACTGTTTAGTGTCACTTCTGTTTTTTTAATCAAGTTCACAGTTTTTCTTAATCGATGTGATTTATGTTCCTTTTTTTTTTTTTTTTTTTTCTCAGTTCAACTCTTTCATGGTGGTTATCCGTGACATGCTGAGCCGCATGGAGGCAGAACACAAGACCAAACTGGAGCAGCTACACGTCATGCAGGAGCAGCAGAGGTTTAAGTTTAATACAGTCCTCTAATTCAGTTCTTCCTCTTAAGTCTTAACTGGGCTATTTGGTCCATATTAGTTTGGTTGTTTTAGGTCATTCTTATCAGTGAATAGTTGAACTTGTTCTAATGAGGGCAACAATAATGTGACTAACAAGACTGTTGTCCTTTTTAAAATAGGAGTCTGAATATCTCAAATCCAGGAAACCAATTGGATGAGGCCAAGAGCCCACCTAGCTCTCGTAACCAGGTGAGAAAGTGATTCCTTGACAGTCTTAGCAGAGGTGATGTGTACAATAAATATCCTGTAAAAAAGCATGAAGTGTTTGGACTAAGTCCCGTACGTCTTTCTGACTTGTCAGATTGATGACATCTTTGGCAGCGCAGATGTCAATGGAAAGGAGAATGGATCTGCCGCGGCGAGCTCACAGCCCAACAGAGTTTGTCCATTACATCTTATTTTTAATTTACACAAAATTCATCATTTACTATGCAGTACGGTTGGTGTTTGACGCCTTTGCCCGGCTCTTAGATGTCCCTGACTCTTGAGGAGAAACAGAGATTGGCTAAAGAGCAGGAGCAGGCAGCGAAACTGAGAAGCCAGCAGCCGTTGGCGCCGCAGACGGTCAAACCAGCCACCAACACCAGTGCACAGGTGAAGCCTGAGCACGTCTCGCAAAAGAATGTTCAGGTATTAATCTGTTATGATGGTAAATCTTCTAAACTTTTTTTTTTTTTTTGCAGACTAAGGACCTGACCAGCAGCCTTCTCAACAACATGACATCCCTAAACAGCCTGTCGTTGTCCAACGCGGCGCGGCCGCCTTCAGCGCAGGGCACCACCATGTCTGCCTTTCCCTCCACTAGTCCTGTGGTTGGCTCCATAGGTGCCCCAGTTTCTAACGGTTTCAACCCAACCTTGGGCTTCCAGACTGGAGGAATGGGAATGGGCATGCGGCCTGCAGGACCCAACCTCTATGGTGGAATGGCCACCACTACCAGCACCCCAAATTTCAGCGCCCTTACCCAGAATCAAGGACCAACTGGACTCTCAAATAAAGCTCCGGACATGTCAGCTTTGGACAGTCTTTTTACACCCAGCAAACCCAAAGTCACTCTCAAACAAATGACTGCACCTGGAACCAACAACTCTTGGATCGGTCAGTTCGGTTCAGCCCAGAACCCTCAGACTCAGATGCAAGGTGTGTCAGTAGGTATGGGGGGGGTTCCCGGTGGATTTGGGATGCAAGCAAATCCTTTTTTCAGCCCGCAGAACTTTTCTCAATCACCTGCTGCCCCGAGCCTGAACCCAAGTGGCGTTAAACATAGTGCATCTGCAAACAATGACCTGAAAGACTTATTTGGGTAAACACGAAATAGGGGGAAAAAAAGGTTGAGTATATTCTTTTAATGACTGAAGACGGAGGAGCTTTGAATGCTCACAGAACAAGATGCTGATTGTGGAGGACATTCAATTGTCTTTTCTGTTTGTATTTTTAATCTCGCTTGGATTTAAAGTCTGAATTATTCTCACATTCTGCTGGCAAATTAACCTGCACCTGTATTCCATTTCTACTCTAGCAGAAGGACAAACATTTTGGTGTGGGAACTTCTTCTTACATGCTGTGGTCTATAAATGCTGGGGGTTTCCTAATGTTTTGTACTTGAGATGAATTGTGACTTGGTTTCTTTAAAAAAGGTTTTGTGTTCAAATCAGGATTGTTTGAGTGGGTGGAGTGCGTTTTACTTCACGAACACGATGCCGAGGCATCTCTTAGAAATTGTCAGAAGAATTAGCTGTCACGCGTCACATCTGCTTTACTGCTTCTCCACATTGTTTTAAGAGTCCCTGCATGTGTAGTAACAAGGGCAGCATCCAGAGTGGCTTGAAGACTCGAAGACTGCAGTTGCTAATCTGCATCCAGAAGGTTCCTGGATGGAAACGGATCAAACACAGATGTAGAAAATTGGCAGCCCAGTTTTGTTCTAGTTTAGATGGAGCAAACCATGCAGCCTCTCTGCAGTCAATCTCCATGGTAACTGCCTCTGCAACATTCTAACATCCATTTTTGTGGGCACATTTTCGACTTACAACCACATCTACTTTTTTTTTTTTTAAATATATATATAATGTTGCAAAGCTTGCTTCCTTCATTCCTTAATTTTCCAATTAGGCCAGCAAAATCATTGTTTGTTGACCGTCATTTGTCCTCGGGTTTATCGAGGAATGGCTGTTACAATGGCAGGAACATATGTACTGCTTTTGCAATTGTCTTAAAAGGGTACATTTAAGTTTGAAAACAGAAAAACTCATTCGTCACTCGCATTGATATTTTTGGCTTTTTCTGCTCAAATAAGTCACTTCGTGGCACGTTACTGACCTTGACAACAAGAATATTCAACGTCCTTTTTTGCAACAATTCCAGTCAATTCAAATGACCAATCACATTTTATTTCCACATAATTTCTGGTGACATACTGTATGTAAGGGGCTCAGAATGAAGATTATCGCTATATATTTTGATTCCAGCACTTTTTCAGTGGGCTGAGGAACCTGTGCTGGTGACGTACAACAATATGAAGTGTAAATATATAGTTATTTAAAAGTGCATTGCTCTGTGAGGGCTTAGGCACTCGTATGTTCTCGTGATAATTGTTCAGAGGCCTTAGATGAGTCGCGTGCAATAATCTTTTTGGTTGTTCAGGTTGCATTTTGATTGTGTGGAATAGCTCTCGATGCATCCTTAAGTGAAACTCTTCTGACCTACAGTCACTTCAGAAGTCTGTCAGATTAGTCTCTATTTTTTAATTATTATTTTAACAGCTGAATATTGGTTTACTGTTTCTAAATCCTACATTTTGGAGAAAATCACACCATTTATCGTTGTTTTTGTTTTGTTTTTTAGGTGCACCTTGCTCAAACTGGGTTCCTGCTGGTGATGATTGTCATTAATAACCTGAATTGCAATTGTCTTGTACTTAAAATGTTTTTCTTGTATTAAAAAAAAAAAAAAAAAAGAAAAAAGACAAAGCCACCGAAACAATGTGAGTCTTCTGTCCAGCTACAAGGAAATGTTTTGTTGTTTTTTTTGGGGGGGGGGTTTCCTCATTTAACTGAAATATTTCCCATGTTTGACTATAAACGTGCAAGCTTTTGTCACCTGTGGAACAACACGCATATAAGGCCGTTTTATTTCACCACTAACTGGCTGTGTTTGTTGGAGTGTGTGTCTTATATCCTGGCAGAAGCCCAAAGCAGATAACTAAAACTTATTCTTCTACGAGATCATTTGTATACTACTGCTGTCATGTATGTGAAGCGTGAGCTGTGTTTTATGTGTAAAGGTGCTGGTCTCTGCGGTGGATCAATGAAGATCTGTACATATATAAAACAAAGTACACAATCAACTTATTTTCAGACGGTGGTCATTTTTTGTGAGTTACGCGACTGTATTTTGAGTGTTGATGGCAGCTTTTATTTAGACGAGGGAAAACAAATCGAGGTGCACATAAAACAAAGCTATGTTGTAACTGTAAGAGTGTCTGCTGTGTTCTGCTGCTGGTGGAGGTCAATGTGGGGACCTGAAACGTTGCGTTGACGGTGTCCCTGCATGACGGAGAAACAGACCGAAGACGTCCACAGTCGCATTACCACGTGAGCATGACACACTGGTGCCTGTTCAGACCACTGTTCAAACATGAGGAGCAATCTTTTCATATTCTCCCAACATCTCCGATTTACCACCAGAGTCTTGTGTCTGAACTGATGATGACATTTAAACGTGTTACAAAAGAAGCAACATTAAATAAATTCTGCTCTTCCCTGTGCAGATCATGTTGAGATTAAAGATATGAAATCTAAAGAGTGATTTAAGTCACGTTATATGTTTGAGATACGGCAGGTGTTCGAATATCTGAAAGGTTTCTTTAAATTAAATTTAAAAAATCAGTTTCTTCTGTTGCTCAATTTTCCTTAAATTGACTTGGATCTCACCTTTTCAAAGTAAAAGACAGTCGAAGAGATATGTTGTTTTTCTGACCAGCTGTTGATTGCCATCTTCAGCAGCCGTCTTTGTTCTGACATCCTTACCTGATATCCTGACTGACTGACCTCTTCGTGAAGCACAAATGCTCAAACTGTTGAGTATAATGTATATTTCGCTTTTTAAAATGACAACATGAGCAGAATGAAACCTTCTTACCTCAAGCTTTTGTTATACACAGCAGTCATTTCTGATTTCGCCACCAAAATGACATAATCTGATATGAGATATTCTGCTGAAAACCAGCCGCGGCGCACCAGCCGCTCTGCTGCTACTCTGGTGTGGATAGGCTGAAGGGGTGGTAGCCAGGGGTGACATAAGGGGGCATGTGCCAACCTGTTTGTCCCACCCACTTGCAGCATGCCACCATAAATGATAAGAAAAAAAAAAAGAAGGAAGCAGCATCTAACTTCTGGGTTGAGGCCGATGTGGATGTGAAGAGTCATTGCAGTTTCTTGGTGGCTGCAAAAGCCAGTCGGTCTCCGTTTACTTTTATGTTAAAACATCCAACTTCATCAACAGAAATAAACAAATTTACATAATGGTTTGAAAAGTTGTTTTGGTCTCAATCATTTGATTTCACATCCATGACAACACAGATTTTTTTTGTATCACATCAGGAGACTTTAAATAAAGTAAGAAATGTATCTCTAATATGATAAACTCTAGGTGACATCACGGATGTCTGGCCAGGAGTATTTACAGTCTGTACCCTCTTTTACATTGGGGGATACTTACAGCAGTTTTACAAAATCAGGGGGCTCCCACCCAGGATCTTGCCCTGGGTCTTCAAAGAGATAGACACATCCCTGTAATCCCTGTCAAAACTATTGCGATTTATCAATGACAAGGGCCTGTGTCTTATTTGCTATCACCAATCATTTCTGATATAAAAAGTAAATGTGTAAATTGGTGGGGCGAAATGGCTATAAGACAAATAAGATGTGATTGTGTTGCAGTGGCCGTCTCCTGAGGCTGCGTGAGGTTTGGCCGTGGGCCGTTTCTCCACCCCTCTCTGCTGGCCGTCTCCAGTGGTGAGCAGCCAGTCACTGCTCGACAGATATTAAGAGGGACTGAAGCTCTCGACACATGACACAGTGGCAGCAACACTCGTGGGAAATAACAGAGAAAAATGTCCCACGTCAAGCCTTCACCGGCGCCGGAGGTCGCGGAGAATCAGCCGAGAAGATCCGTGGCTGATTCCACAGGTGAGACCAAATTCTCGCTTTTTTTTTATTTTCTTCCCGTTCCTCCGTTTAACTGCACCTGCGATTTTCTCATGACACTGTGATTAACTTTAGGTAAATCTGGAAATGTGTGTTGAGAGTTTAGTAGTTTGTTTCCAGCGTACTCATTAAAATCACCTGTGCTGCCGAGCGTTTTTCTCCTTTCAGAGATGAACTGAGCTTTTTAGGACGTTAAGACCGAGTTAATTGTTTGTTTGATATTAAAAGCTTCTTTTAGCCTTTTTATTCACAGAAGAGTTATTTAAAAGGGCAAAGCAGGCCTATTTGATGATTTTTTTTTTAAAATTTGATGAGCATAAAACTAATTTATTCAGTAAATATGATCGTATTTGTTAGGCTTGAGCCATTTCTATATAAATGTTTTTCCCCCAACACAATTTCTTACTTTATTCTGTCAAAATACACACCTGCCTCTAAAACTGCACAATTACATAATTAACTTTTTAAAAATTTAATTGAATATAACATTCAATTTAGATGCAGTATTGACAGGCTGCTTTTGTTTTAAAATTAAAGCCATAATTGTTATTGGGTTGCAAAGCAGTGATAATGTGATCAGTCCTGGTAGGCAGTTGACAGCGTGAAGGGTACAGTGCGTGACTCTCATGTGGTCTTTGTTAGTCACACACATTTCCACAGATGTCACGGATGTCAGCCACCTTCCTCAGGTCAAATGTGATGCACTGTGCACTCGTCTTGAATCCTCATCTCTGTCTCGTCCAGAGAACTGCTTCGATCCTGAGCTGCATCCACGCATCCCCCGGCGACATACTCAGCCAGAAAGGCTTTGCATCGGGCCCCAGCATCCAGAGCTGGGCCCTGTGGCGACACCTTCACCCGATGCATCTGCACACCACTTCTGCCAGTACACGCCAAAATGCTTCCTTGCTGTCCACAGAGGTGAGTCTTGAGGGGAAAAAAACCCACTTGAAATGGTTTCATCAGGATGTTTTTTCCTACAGATGTGATGTACTCTGCACAGGAGCACATGGGAACTCGGTCCGCTCCACTCCATCTCAGTATGGAGAAGAGGGATGGCATGAGGGCACCTCCAAGACCACAATCAGAGCTGAGAATGAGGTGGAGGCACACAGGGAGGCCAACAACTACAAGGTGAGCTGTAAGGTGACACTGTCACTACAGTAGTTTTACACCAAAAACACATCTGCACTCAGCCGTCACTGTTTTCAGTTTAATCAGAGGAGAAATACGACTTTTGAAGGTGCTGATGTAAACATATGTAATGTCACCAACTGATCTGCATGACTGGAAAGTGAGATGTTGGGTGTAGTATCCTCCATGTGGGTGAACAATTGAAGCAGGCTTTTAGTTCAGCTCATCAGAAATTATGTGATTTGCACGATTGGCAGGCAAGAGCAGAAAATCTGGTGATATTCATGATATGGGCGCATAAAGATTAGCAATTAATCCAATTATGACCCTGTGACTTGATCCTTTTAAAAAAAAGCTTTCTAAAACCTGAGAAGCTTCTGGAAAACTTGGAGGCTTTTTGCTGAAACCTCGTATTTCCCAGCCTGCGAGGAAACCAGCCAGATGTGGGAGTTAAAACTTGTAATTGTAAATTTATGGAGTTCGGCATTAGGTTAATTAATGTGGACAAAAACCCATAGTAGTTAAAATGTCAATGCCACATGTGCCTCCTGCTGTCTTGGAAGGTGAACATGTTACATGTTCTCATGTTGGATTAAGTTTAAAGGGGGCATATAAATAAAACTAAGTCTGAAAAGATATATTTCAATTAGCCATTCCAATTTGTAGGATACTGTGACATCACAGATCCATACTAGAGTCAAACCAACCTCAGAGGTGTAAAGACAGGTTTGTACTATTTTGCATGCGTGTCTTTTGTTGTTGTGGTAAAAGATGCTGTGACTTATGTTGGATCTAAACCCATTTTCCGTCTCCAGTTTGGCTTCAGAAAATGGAAGGGCAACGTGACGGAGAGGCCCTTTGAAAACAGATCACAGATCATCAAGGAGCTCTACACCGACCTCAGCATTGTTAAGCGCCAAGAAGGTCCTTTTTTAAAGATTTTCCCCTGATTTTAATGGATAAATACTCTTGTTTCTGTGTGAAAACGCTAACGTCTATTCGTGTCTCTACTCCTCTAGGCTCAGTGCTCACCGTTGGGAACATAGCATATGTATTTTTATTTGGGTGGTGGCTCTCGCTGATCTACATCCTCATTTGTCCTGTGATGTTTCTAACAGTGCTCGCTGCCCCTTATGGTTTGTATTCATTCATACATCATTGGCTGCATCACTCTAAATTATAATGGTTTTTCCAATTTTGTTGAACATCATACCTTTATTTTATTTTTTTATTTAATTCTCTACATTTTCAGGAAAGGTGTGTTTGAGGATGGCGTTTTACTTAATCTGGCCATTTGGAAAGTCTATAGGGAAGGTAACATTAATATAATTTTTATGATGAGTACATCCCTGACATTTATAAAACCATAGTAATGAAGAGTTAAAAACGTTCACCTGGCATGTTAAAATGTGTTTCAGGCTGGTGACGGGCTCTGTAGATCAAACATGAAATCGACAAATTGTGAGCGAGTACCTCCGGAGAGGGACCAGGAGGATCTTGCTGGGGATAAGGACTGTGCACCCCTCCTGGTGTCGTCGCCTCTCCCTATTGAAATTCCCGTTCCAACTCTGCCACCTAACAAAACCTCGAACCACTGGGTGAGAGCATCAGGAGGACTGGAGTCACTTTTAGAAACATCCACACCTCCTTTATGCTTCCTGGTCTGTTTTCCACAGTGGCGTGTCAGTACGTATATCTGGCTGTTACTGGGATACCCCGTCCTGGCGGTGGGGCACTCCCTCGCGTGCGTGCTCTCCTGGCTGCCGGTCTTCACCATCCCAGTGGCAAAAATGAACTGTCGCATCCTGACCAGTGTTCTCCTCATGGCGCCAGAGGACATTCAGATCCACAAGTTGGAAAAAGTACAGAAACTGAGAGCAGTGTTTTCTGCATAGTAAAGCAGAGCATGTGCACTTTTTTTTTAAATTTTTTTTTTTTTTTTAAGAACTACAAAGGATAAATTTAAACGACACAAAGCTATCTGTATGGGTTTGATTTGATGTTTCTTCTGTATGTTCTTTTCCAGACTTTTGTGGGCGAGGCCAGAGTCATCTTGCACTGTTACCAAGCTTTCAACATGCATTACTACAAGTATACTATCCAAGGAGTCAACATTTTTGCTCTCAGTATCCTTTTGCTGAACATTATATCATTTCCTGAAGAAAAGTGCCAGGCATTTTTGTCCTTAACTCTGCATTTCCCGCAGATCTGCTGCCCTTGGTATTTATCACATTGATTGTTGGCTATACTGACCGCGACCATAATTACTTCAGCGCGGAGACCATGTTTTCCACGGCGCTCACTTCAATCATTCCCCTGTCCTACTATATTGGCATGGGAATAGCCAGGTAAGGCAGAGATGACAAAGAGGAATGTTGGTCATAATTTTAGTGTCTTATGTATGTCCGTGCGTCCGTCCTGCAGTATTTCTGCGCAGAGTAACTTTGCAGTGGGCGCAGTGGTGAATGCAACTTTTGGTTCCATCACGGAGATGACGTTCTACATCACGGCGCTGGTACGGGGCCACCGCGCTGCCAGCAAGTGTTACGAAGAGATTGTTAAAGCGGCTCTCACTGGGACGCTGCTGGGATGCATCTTGTTCATACCTGTGAGTGTTGGTTAACTGCTCTCCATCACAATTAAGATGCAAGTCTAAACAGATACTCTTACATTCCCCTATCTTTGTTTTTTGTTTCGGTTGGTTGGTTTGTTTACTACGCAGGGTATTTGTATGACCGTTGGGGGCATTAAACACAGCGAGCAGCGGTTCAACAGTCGCTCAGCTGGAGTGAGCTCAGCTTTGCTCTTTGTATCTATTGGAGGTAAGGATGGCAGTGACGCATGCAGGTGTCTTTAAACCATAATTCCTCCTTCAGCCAATTCGTGTACATCTAAAATGACCCTTGTTATTCCAATGGTCCTCAGGAGTGTTTGCACCCACCCTCTTCTCAAAGATCTTTGGAAATCTGGTGTGTGAAAGCTGCTCTAATGTTCCAGGGAACTCCAGCGTGCCCTTCATCTGTAAGGACTGTCACTACGACGCGGTGGGCGCTTCCTTCTGCTTTTTCCAGTTTAATTGAAGAATTGGGAATGACGAAATGACTAGCAATTTGATTCACCAGTGCAGTGCATTCATTATGTATAATTGCTTATTCTAACAATTTCCTATGAAAATATGGTCTTTACTCTTTAGTTCTTATGATTGCCTATGTATAATTTTCATCTCATGTGTATAATTTTCATCTTTTTTCTTTTTTTTTTTTCATCTCAGCAGAGCCAAGCGGACCCACATTTGATCCTGTCCCATATTGAGTAAGTCCAGATGCAACAGATTCTTTTAAATTCTGCTGCACATCTTCAGTACCATCAGTGCAGATCAACTATGACCTTGGGGTAAATGTTTTCTAGGCCTTTGGTTTACACTATTTCTGTCCTGCTGCCTGCTTCGTACCTGATCGGCCTCATCTTCACCCTGAAGACCCATTCCCACATTTATGATATCCATATCAGTGACGGCCACGGGGTCACTGCACACGGTCAGTACGCACAGGAGAGTACCAGCACCAACAACCACAATGGTGAGGTCTCCGCTGGCCATCTGCTTCCCACCAACCTGTGTATTAATTCCAGCATTATTGCCCCCAACAATGCTGCAACAGGTGTGTGGTGTTTATGTGACTCTTCAGTCTTTTGGTTGAAGGAGCATGAGGCGATAAGCAGCATGTGCATGTGGCTCAAACGAATGATTTCTACGCAGCAAAGCTGCAGCTGTGCATGTTAAATCTGCAAAATAAAAAACGAGAGAGAGAGAGCAGAAATCCCTGAGAGGAGAACATCAAAACTACTGTATAAAGCATAATGTTAACACTAGTATAAATCTATTAATAAATATACATATAGAACCCCTTGTAAATAAATGAATCTGTTATCAATTTATGCACACAAAATAAACAAATCTATAAAATAAATCTCTACCCAATGTGCACACACTTGTCTATATAGACATGCACACACATAACATTACACATAATGCATATATCCTGTTTAACGTGTCTGAAAAGGGGCATGAAGAAGTAAAACTTATTTTATCCTACCCCTTCTCCAACATTTCATAATTACACTGAACAACTGTTACATAGGCTTTTTTAAACTGAAAATGAATTTATTGACACTTGTTTGCCCAGAAGTTAACGTGCCAAACAGTCGCACTTTAATATTAGAATAATCATCACTAACATTTAAAAGAACGGTAGACGCGTATCCTCAGTGGTGAAATGGATAATAAATATTTAACATAAACCCATTGATGAGCTTAGCGATGGTCTGTCTGTCCCCATCAGGTCATCCTGTTGTGCACTGGTCCCGGTGGAGGGCTCTTGCAGTGCTGCTTGTTGCCACGGCGCTGATGGCCTGCTGTGCTGATCTTTGCACTGAAAACATCGAGCCCATACTGATTCATTCCTCCATGTCCCAGGTAGCCGGACTGCTTTTTTTTTTTTTTTTTTTTTTTTTTTTTTTTTTTTTTTTTTCTTTGTCTGTTGCTCTCTCAATAAAAATGGGTTCAAAACCTTGACGAGGATTGAAACCTTCCATCTACACTGGGCATCACGTATCTGCAGAATTGAGATGCATCTTCTTGTCTTGCAGTACTTCGTTGGTGTCACAGTGTTGGCCATGGTACCAGAGCTTCCTGAGATCGTTAATGGGATCCAGTTTGCACTGCAGAACAACATTAGTCTGAGGTTTGAGTACATTTCAATGTTAAGTTGCTGTTGTTTTTTTTTTGTTTTTTATATAAAGCTTTTAATTCTTAACATTTAAACACTCATTTTATTATAAAAAAGCTTCCAAATATTAAACCAGCCTTAAGACCATGTTTAAAGAAATGTAGCCTTTTGATTTTAACTTATAAACTTGCTGTTTGCAGCCTGGAAGTGGGTAGTTGTATTGCTGTGCAGGTCTCAATGATTCAGATTCCACTGCTCATCCTCTTCAATGCTTTCTATGTAAGTCTTTTCCAGTTTTTCTGCCATGTACAATTTTAATCTACTGGTATGTGCTTTTTTTTTTTTTTTTTTTTTTAACACTGATTCAGTGGTCTTGTGACTGAACGGAGGAGTCTGTGTGTAGGTGTTAAGTTTTTTGCAGTCATGTTTGTACAATTGGTCATTTATTTATGTTCAGCAGCTCCTAAGTGTAAATGCATTTCCTGAAGATGTTGCAAAGCATCTCGTCTCCAGAGAGATTTTTTTTTTAATTTTGTTTTTATTTCTTCCTAGGATGTTGGATTTGTCCTCATATTCAGTGATATCCATCTTTGGGCCAGCATCTTCAGTGTCATCCTGGTGAACTACATCTTCATGGATGGAAAATGTGACTACTTTCAGGGTACGTTTTTTTGTGCTTTACACGTCGATTACCGAGGAGTTTTCACGCAGATCACCGTTCTGTTTAAAATGTTGACCTGGATTATCTCCATTTTATTTGCAGGGACGGCTCTTGTGGTTGTTTACCTCATCATTTTGGCCCTTTACTTCTTCGCTCCTTCTCCACGCTCGTGTTAATCTGCACGCCACAACAATTTTGAATCTTCTGAATCCTATGCCACTAAGCATGCACTATATGTCACTTTTAAGTGGGTTCAGAAGTACGATATAGTAACAAAACTTGGTTTTGAAATGGCTGTTTTTCGCATAACATTTTTCAAGTCATAAATGTTTTTTTGACGCTGAGTTTTTGCTGTTGCATGTAAATGTTTTTGTGGTGTTAAATTGATGTAATGTTGATTATCAAGCATAATAAATGTATATTTCATTAAATGTATTTTGTTTTTTCCTCAACTGATTTTCTTTTGCCATTTAAACACAATTAGTATATTCTCAGGACATGGAGTACATACATGCATGTTATTCCTGTGATTTGTTGTGCATCTACACATGCAGTTAAGCTACAGAAAACTATGCTGACTGTGGTTTGCATCATGCTCATTAGTCAAGCAAAGGAAATGATATTTAAAACAACACTTTTATTGACAGAACTTTAACACAACATTCATACAAGCCTTACTGTACATAACTTTAAAGGTCAGCTTTAAAACCACACCCTAAAGTAAAGATTTAATTGTTAAGGTGGAAATGGCGTGCATGAAGACGTTTGGTTTAGAGAACATAAATTGGAAAGGTTAAGGAAAAGGAGCTGCAGGCAGATTCATGCATTTGTGAGAATCGGACCATCTGATCACATCCCACCCTGGCTGAAAATCTTTACTTTTTGTTCATCTTCATATTAAAACGGTGCAACAGTATTTGGCATTGATAATTTAAAAAAAAAAAACAAAACAAACTTGGATGACGCTAAGTGCTTCCAGAGCCGGTACCGTCGACATGCTGCACACCGTTAACTAATAAAAACATGACGTTTTATATTGACCAGATTATGAAACTAAATTCAGTCTATACATGCAAAGATCTTACACTGCCTATATTTGTGAAATATCCACTTCGTTGCAAGTTTGAAAAAGGCACTGCAGTATAAACAAAGGTTTGGGAGAGCGTGCTACTGGAGGAGCTCCCCCCCCGAGCAAAACCACTGTCTTCAACAAAAGGGGAGTAAAAGAAGTCTTTATTCAAAGTAAAATAAAATTTAAAGAGCACCAAATTCACAGTGACATGTAGTGCCGTTTAGTTTACAAAGCTGTAAGGAAACAAAGGAGACGTGAATAATCTTGTAGCCACCTTCGATGAAGCAGTTAATTTTTTTCTACAGGGACCAAACTGGGAAGCAGGCAAAACCAGCACTTAAAATTGTCTTTTCAACGCAATGCAAGGGCACGCTGTAATGTTTTAGATAATTTATCACAATTAATGAAGTCTGTTTTTGTTTTTTCAAATGATGCCTGCCTCAAATGGCCATCATCATGCCTAACCAACTCGGAAGCTTCTAGTGGTTAATTTTCATACCAATTAGAGAAAAAAAAACAAAAGAAATTGCAGAAATGTTTAAAAAAAACAAACTGCAACCCTTCCAGGCACCCTTCTTTTCACTGGAATAATTCCTGTGGTTGCTCCCTTGTGTAGTATCTATTAAATTAGTCAACGCCTACAAACACGTAGGACAAAAATGTGCAAACAGCAATGTAAGTTCAGAGAATGAGCTCCAGGAAAAGTGATTCAGTCTTTCAAATAAATATGCACATATCCTTCTTTTGCACTAAACTTGTAAAAAAAAAAAAAAAAAAAAAAAATTACTTTAGAATGCAGCTTTAAAAAAAAAAAAAGAAGAAAAAAAAGACAGTGTTTGACTCATTGACATGGCAAAAGAAACTTTTTTTTTTTTCCAGCTGTTGCAGATTGATGGAGGTTGACAGTCAAGACTCCAAATGCTGTAAAGAGCAGTGACGGTATTGGGGGGGGTGGGGTGAGTAAAATTCATAAAACCTTCAACATATATTCAATCTTCACCATAACTGCAAAAAAGACTGAACAAAAGAAAAAAAAAGGCATCCCATTGTTTTTGGTTTTAAGGCGGGGCTACTTCAGGCAGAAGGGGGGCAGGGCGTTACCCCCAGACCTTCTGTGAATTTCAAATTATATCCTGTGCCGTGTTGGACCTCATCTCCTCGTCGTCTGGCTGAGCCCCTTCCGCTCATCTGTTCGTGATCCGCTGTGTCTATTTCAAGCGTTCAATGAGCTCCTGCGTAAGGCCCAGGTTGAGCAGCTGCATGGTGGGGAGAGCAGTCAGGTGAGGAAAGTTCTTCAGGAGCTTCTCCCAGCATAGCTCCAGCAGGCTGGGCACAACCAGCCAGATCTTGAACAGAGAGCCAGTTCTCTTATTCTCATGGATGTTCACCACACCACCGTGGATGTACATGCAGCCAGCCTGAGGAGAAAGTGAACAGAAGACAAGGATCCGGTGAACCACTTCGTTGTTCTGTGAAATACAGTCACCGGCTGACCCATTCACCCTCCTGTCCTCATATCTGTCTATGTGGATTTAAACTGCATCATGATTATCATGAAAGAAACAAAAAAAACAAAACAAAAGATGGTGGCTGATGAAAGGGGTTTGTACTAACTGGGGTAACAGCGGCACAGTGAAAGTAGGCCGGCTCAGGCATCACTGCTGGCAGTTTACTCCACTGGAACGTGTGTAGGTCGATCTTCCACAGGTCCGCCAATATCACTTCCCCATTGTAGCCTCCACATATAAATACATCTGCAATAGAGGAAAAAATTAATTGGAACACGAAAAGAAGCAGTTTCACAACGCGGCAGTGAGCATGCAGCAGAATTTTATTTATGAAAACCACTCTTACCGTTACGTATTTGCACACAGCTATGGCACCGACGAGGAGCGGGATACCCTGTCACAACCACGGACACTTTAGAATAACATGCACGAGGACAAAGCAGCTTAAAATAATAAAGCTTCAGGACACAAACCTATTTTTTCATGAGGTTTAGTCGTAATCTCCTCCCAGGAGTTAGTCTCTAGATTGTAGGCATGTATCTGTAAAAAGAATAAGAGACCCGTGCCATGAGCCCCAGCGTAAGTTTTCCACACTGATCAAAATCCATTTGATTTGTATGTTGAGCTGTAATAATTACCATTCCAAGCATTTATTTGTATAAAGCATGGTAAATAAAAAAGCTTACATTGTTTAACACACTTCATCGTAGACTGAAACACTTGCGCCTCATGAGCTTTTCACCGTTTCATTTACTTCTCTGTACCGAAGAATTCAGCACATCTACGGTCATCATACCCTCTAGAGTACACATTCCCTATATGTATCCGCCGTCATCAGAGTGCAGATATATTATTAAACTTCTGTCTTTTCCCACATTAAATATTCCCCTGTCCTCCTCTACATACAGAGGAAGTGACAATAAAAGCGTTAAATTGAAATGATAAATAGGTTTAATGGATCTAATATTGTTTCAGTTGTCAGTTCGGAGAGTTTTCATTCTGTTGCTGTTTGTTTGAGTTGCATGGGTGTTTGGAGGCCTGGCTATAGTACCTTATCCAGAGGATAAGACGTCCAGGACGTTCCTCCTCCCAGAATATAGATCCTCTGTCCATCATGTGCTATTTCATGCCTGTAGCTGTGACACACACACACACACACACACAACAGCAAGTTATGTCAAGTGGTAAATAAAACATAAAACACACTAGATCAGCTTCTGCAGTGCTTCATGGATCACAACACGGTACCGTTCCTCAGGGAGGTCATCAGGGGGGTTGTTGGGCTTGAGATGGATCCACTCCCTGGTGGTCAGGTCCAGCCTGTGTAGATCTGTGCTGTAGATGTAACCCGTCGTACCTCCAAAGACGTACAGGAAGCCGTTTATAATAACCATTGCCTGGAGAAGGAAAGACGTGAAGCTGCAGCTTTTATATCCTTCTGATACAGCAGGAGATCAAAGAATTTATAACAAATTTGTGTTGTGCAATAAGCCACCAGGGCTGGTTTCTGTGGCTACCTGTCCATAGACCCTGTTGGGCTTCTTCCCTCGACAGTTGAGCAGCGACCATCGCTTGTACTTCACGTTACACACGTGAACGTCGTTGCCGTTGTTTTCACCAAAGGGTATCCCAGTGCCGCCAAACACCAGGAGGTTGTTACCGTGCAAGACAGCTGCAGAAACGACACCACATTTTTAAACAGCACACATATGTTTTAAACCCCACAAATCTGTCACTAATCTAAATGTTCAAGATGTAGGATGATTAACCTGACATAGATGCCAGCTCCGTCGGCATGTACCCCTCTGTTTGAATCTGCTGCCAGCAGCCTGTGGCGAAGTGGTACCTCCAAAGCTCCCTGAACAGTGGATAGTCTTCGTTCTCTGAGCCTCCTGACTCATCGTAGTCAGGGTTGTAACCTCCAAACACATACAGGTTAGTGTTGTCAGCGACACAGCGGTGCCCACTGCGGGCGGGAGGAGTTCGATGACCTGAAAGGGAAGGAGCAAAGAGCTTGAGCGTAAAAAGAGAAAGAACATGCTGAAAGACATAATAAATTAACCAATATCACTTGTTGAATAAAAGCTAAATAAATAAATAAATAAATAAATATTAGACTAGTTCTCATCCAGTTTCGGATTTCTCATTTGGTTAAGCCTCTTGTATTATGGACAGAAAGCAGGGAACGATCATGTAAATCCTAACCAATAAAATAAAAAGGCCATCACACAGGTGCCTTTGTACACCTCTTGCGCTGATGCTTGATTAAATCACACCCAACTGAAGAGCCAGGTATTTATTCATTTAGTCTACAGTTCCCTCCAAACAAATCCTAGAGAGAACGCTTGAAGAACCTGAAATGCCTGATGTGCTCAAAATCACACAGAGGGAAACCTTCTCCAACATGATGTTTCAGCCAAGTGACTGGCTTTTGTAATAGCAGTCTTAGTAAAAACAAACAAGCACTTGGTACAAACATTTACTCGCATCATAAAAACTCTGCACATTGTTATTTCTACTGTTAGTCTACACTGCCAGTTAATCTCACAGAACAGTTCAATATTTTATGCAAATATCTGTGATGACAGTCAGTGATCTAGTTCATATTTGTGTCGCAGTATATCAAGATTAGTCAGACTGAACAGGTTTGAAGTGTGTTCTGCAGATTATTGGGTCACGCGAGAAGAATGACCCTGTCATTGGTGACCACAAAAAAGAAACAGGATCTGGTCTACACACCGCACGCAAAACTAAAACCTAACAGCAACAAGCCATCACGTAAAACTGACAAGAAATCTTTGTTTCTTTTATTTTCCCGCCACACATATAATCATTTTAGTTGCGTAAGAACAATGAAATGAATGCTTTTGAATTCCGAATGCCAACACTCAATATGGGTATGAAAGACGCTGCTACCAAACAGACAGCTGAGGCCAGTTAACAGAGGAATCCCTCATCAGTTCCTCCACGCTGGTAGATGGAGTTGTGGCCTGTCGCATTACTAATGTCACAAACTACTGCTTAAAATCCTGCTTGTGCAAACACACCATTCAAACTGACATGCATCAGTGTTAATGCAACTGAAACCACCTCCAAATGTGATTTGAATCCGCTTCAGAAAAAGTGCATTACCTGTGGTTTCTGGCAGTCCAGGCTGTCAGACAAATATATCTAAATATGAGGATATGGTAAACATCAGATTTGGGCCCCACTGTAAACATAGCCTTTCTCTTGGGCGCCCTGAGCTTAAAAATCTGCCATTTGGTCGGACGATCAGATTGACAGGTCACTGCAACACGCAGACCCAGATCAGAACAGATTTATCCACCCTCATTTCAACAGAGACATAGGCTGCAGGGGAAAGGGGTGGAGTCAAAGCATATGAATGACCCCGCCCACTAGGAACCAGCTGCAATAAACAGAGACGTAAACAGACGTTAAAAGTGGAGCAGTTGTACTCCCTTCGATTGGTATTTTGACAAAAACATGTCACAGGCATATTATTAGGATACCAAAGAAATGATTGAAAGCACGATAGGTGGGTGTTGTCTCGATCCATTTAAGATGGGCAAGCTCGCTATTTCTATAGCCTAGAAGTGGAATCAGGGGCCGCTCGTAGCTCGGATGTAAACGCTGTAGGATGACTCCAGTAGTAACGTCTGACTGCTGGCGTGTGGACGTGACTTAAAGCCCGGCGGATCCGAGCTCGGCGGCGGCGTGGACAGCCGGCGCGTCGAGCGCGTCGAGCTGCTGTTGTTGACCGACCTGCTAGCGTCGCTCCGTGCGGCGGCCTGCTCGCCAGCCTCTCGAATTTGTTCAGCTGGTCCGAACTGCAAGCAGCCCCCGCGTCCGACATCGTTTACCCCTCACGGTCCAGTCCTGTTGGACGTCACATCAAACGTATACTACATCTGTTAGCGCGCCGATGACTCATTTCACAGTTTAGGCTGGTTGTTTGAAGCGACTCACAAATTTCACCCCCGTGACGCACTTGACCAATCACCGAGTTCCTTACGAGGACGTTACGTCACGGAGCAGGCGGAACTGCGTGTTTTGGTGGTTTAGGTTTGTCTTATTTTCTTTCCCTAGTTGAACCCTGGAGGATCCCCGCATCTCCGAAATAACTTGCTCAGAATTCTCAACCTTAAATGAACACACTCTCAACCAATGCTGGTTGATCAGATATTACTTTTTTCTCTCTCCAAGAGCTGTTAATAAAATGTCTGTGGCATAGTTTGTTCAACACATATATACAGTTATGTTCATAGCAGCTGGTTTAAAGCAGAAAGCGGCTCCAATCTGACTTCCATAATGATGCAAATGTGGAGCGAATAAAGGTTGCAGTTCATCAACTGACCACTTGGGACCAAAAGTGTGTCGGTTTCCACTGACCCAGAAGTTGAAATGTTCAGCTTTGCAACAGAACTTTGATTTTGGTCTGTGATGTCACCGGCCTGAAAACCGAACGGCTCACTCAATTAATATTTTCAAACTAAAGTGGTCCCAAACAAAGTGACAGATGTGTGCTGTGTTAAAGTTTAGATTTGTTTGTCATTTTAAACACCTATAAATATGCTCTCAAGAACAGATTTTTTTTCATGTTACCTTTATTCCCAAAGGGAAATTCTATTGTAGTGAGTTTTTTTTTCAGTAATAATCATAAAGAAACTCCATAAAGAGCGATGCAAGGCTGTCATTGTCAACAGGAATTATCTACTGTAACACTGCAGTATGTGTTGTAGCAAACCTGAATAATCCTCTGATTGAAAACACTCACTGTTTTTATAGCAGGTGCACATAACTGTTATTATATTTAACAGTTTATGCAAGATTCATCTTTGCACGATAAGCTCCATGGGCTCCAGGACAGTCCCCAGCACACAGTCTTACTTCTTCATCACTTTGTTCAGTTTAGGTCACTGGCTCTAAAGCTGCTGCCCCAAATTAAACTGCATTCTCCACTACAGACTGATAAAACTATGCAATTTGCTCATATTGCTGCAAATACTGAAATACCTAAACTTCCCCAAAAAGTGCTGTCTTCACTGTGCCTTCCTGTAGATAGTATCCATCTTGCATCTTCAGTTTTTGTATGTTTTACAACCTCGTATCTCCCCTCCACTACTTCTAGAACTATTGCTTATCTACTTCCTGATTCCTGTTCACATTTAGGGGATTTTCTTTCTAACAACATGCCAAAAACTTCTCCACAAGTTTTTTCTCAGCTTCCTTTCTGTTACTGTAATTAACGTGACTGGTAATTGCTAGTGGACATTAAATGTGTTAAAAAAAAAACAAGCTGCTGAGATTTTATACTAATCTCCAGTATCATGAAGTGTTATTCATTCCATTGTCATTGTTTAGATAAATTAGGTTATTCTGTCAAGGAAGATAACTGACCGCTTAATTAAAAGACAAGCTCATTAGGCATTTCATATAACTACTACTACTACTACTACTTATTATTATTATTATTATTATTATTATTATTATTATTATTATTATTATTATTATTATTATTATTATTATTATTATTATTATAGTTGTTTTTGTTGTTGGTGTTTGTCAAACAAAGCGGAACAACTTATTTCGTCGAGAGGTTTCCGGGGACACTTTAGAGCTGGGCCATGGCGACTCTCGGCGGTAGTCGTGGGGATCGTCTCGGCAATTCAAATCAACATAAGTCTTCTCTTGCTTCTCCAGAGAAAGTTCGTGAACTTCTCAACGAAGGTGTATCCTCACCGGACGTCGCTGCTGACAGGTGTTTGTTTCGAACCAACTTATCAGTTATTCAGAACCGCTGACGTTAGCCGTTTAGCCTAGCATGCTGCGTTAGCCGCCGCCTTCACGTAGCTGAAGGCTCCAAACACGGGACCGAAGGGGGTTTGTGAAGTCCTGACAGAGCCTAGAGCTCCAAACACAGGGCCGAAGGGGGTTTGTGAAGTCCTGACAGAGCCCAGAGCTCCAAACACGGGACCGAAGGGGCTTTGTGAAGTCCTGACAGAGCCCAGAGCTCCAAACACGGGGCCGAAGGTGGTTTGTGAAGTCCTGACAGAGCCCAGAGCTCCAAACACGGGACCGAAGGGGGTTTGTGAAGTCCTGACAGAGCCCAGAGCTCCAAACACGGGACCGAAGGGGGTTTGTGAAGTCCTGACAGAGCCCAGAGCTCCAAACACGGGACGGAAGGGGCTTTGTGAAGTCCTGACAGAGCCCAGAGCTCCAAACACGGGGCCGAAGGGGGTTTGTGAAGTCCTGACAGAGCCCAGAGCTCCAAACACGGGGCCGAAGGTGGTTTGTGAAGTCCTCACAGAGCCCAGCGCTCCAAACACGGGGCCGAAGGGGGTTTGTGAAGTCCTGACAGAGCCCAGCGCTCCAAACACGGGGCCGAAGGGGCTTTGTGAAGTCCTGGCAGAGCCCAGAGCTCCAAACACGAGACCGAAGGGGGTTTGTGAAGTCCTGACAGAGTCCAGAGCTCCAAACACGGGGCCGAAGGTGGTTTGTGAAGTCCTCACAGAGCCCAGAGCTCCAAACACGGGACAGAAGGGGGTTTGTGAAGTCCTGACAGAGCCCAGCGCTCCAAACACGGGGCCGAAGGGGCTTTGTGAAGTCCTGACAGAGGGAGGACTGGGGAACCAGAGTTTACACTTTTAAGAGTGTTTTTACATTTATCGCACGGTTGCACCAGTCATTTAAAACATAAAAATACAGTCAACTCACGATGCTAATTGTAAACAAACCATGTTGATTGTATTCTTTAAAATCATCTATAAAATATATACCGTTCAGATATCTGGGAAGTGAATGGCTGATTTTAATGTTGTCTGTATTTCAGTGCACAAGGACATCTGAAAGTGTTGGACGTAAAAAGCAACTCTCAAGCACCCTGTGAGGCAACTAACAAAGACGCGTTTTTCTCAAGAGTGGAATCATTTTCAATATCCTTTTTTCACCCACTGAGCCACCCAGTATTTATTCAATATTACAACCATCTGACACAGTAATAAATACAATAATCCACGATTAGAACTGGAATTTCTGTGTTGCATAGATATTGGTTTTCCTTCAAAGTATTTTGTGTGCAAGTGTTATTTTTTTCCTTAGTATACTACTGTTTGAAATGGGCAGGCAAGCCCCGCATACTTTCCCCTCTGATGTGTGCCAGATATGGCTGGATCAATGTTGGCTGTGATATGCTCAAGTGCTCCAGCTGCCAGGCTTTCCTTTGTGCATCACTCCAACCAACTTTAGACTTTGAAAAATGTAAGCAACAGAATGATGGTGTCCAAGTTGGAAAACATCTTATTTTTAAGAAGTGTATATAATGTTGCAAACCTTACAATAATGAGAGGTCAATCAGTGTCCTCTCACTATCTTTTTTTTTTTCTTTCTTTTTCCTAATAAATAGATGAAACACGTATTGCAGAGATATCCAGCCAACTTCAGACACAGCATGAGAAGTTTTGTCCTTGGCCTGACTTTCCATGTCCCGGTATGAGCACATTCGAAATGAAATTAACATAAATGATATCCAACAAGTCCCTGCAAATATTACTGAAGTAATGATTGCCTCCATAGCATCGTCATAAATGCATCTTTTTCCAGAACGGTTCTGGCTTGTCCCAGCATCTGAACCATCAACTCTTCTTGCTGCTTTTTTGGAGCGCTTCCACAGCGCCTGTCTCCTCGCACTTCAACTGCCAGCTATGAGGCCAGAGCAGCTGAAATTCATGGTAACGCACATGTTTAGTCTCACAAGTGCCGTTTAAATCTCCAGAAAGGGGTTAGAAAATGTTTTCATGATGCTGTAAGATGGCTTATCAAATTCTTTGTATAAAAGTAAATAGTTTTTTTTTTCTTTTGTTAATTTATCTAATTGGCATCATTTTGTTTTTGGCAGTCTCTGACAGAGGACGTTATCAGTGTTTTACTACAGCTGATTGAAGAAGAACAGAAAAGAAAAGGAGGGACTGTATGTCCTGAACCTCTAGCTGTACAGGTGGCTGCATGCATCGTCTCTCTCTGTGGCTGGGCAGCAAGGTGAGATGCAACTGTTACTTATACAAATAAAGACATTTTTGAAACATGGTACAAAAAAAGAATGTATATTTGTCATCTGTTTTAGCCCATCTCTGCGTGCCATGAACCTGCCTATCCTCACCTGCTCTTACTGTATGCGGAAGGTGGGCTTGTGGAACTTCCATCAGATAGAAGGCATTGGGAGCGACGCAGACACGTTACCGAATATTACAGGACCCTCTGCTCATGCAACAGGTCCTGTGTTGGCAGCCACCCCTGATGGTCAAGGAGACTCTGCTACAGCTGCCTCAACCACTCCTCTTACTCCATGTCGCATGAAGCTTAGGAGCCAGGATTCCACTCGCTCTGACCAGGCAAGCTCTTTGGAGGCGATGAAGGAAATGTATACCAGACGTACTATGTGATGGGAGAGCCCTTTATGATTTCATGGACATCATTACTTTACATTACATCATCACTACTTTAATTTGAACATTCAAACTGCTTCTTTTTGTATTTTGGTTCATTCTGCAGGGCGAAAACACCTCCTCTCCTGTGGCCTTGCGTTCCCGAAGCAGAGATTCACCCAGTCCCAGCGAGGAGCTGCCAAGTCCTTTGACCAGAGGCAAGAGGCCAACAACTCGAAGTCGAGGACAGGGAGATGGCTCAGGGACGGATGGTGCAGCAGGCTTACACCCTCCTAAACGTTTGTGCCTTTCATCAGTTGGTGGTCCTGTAAGAACTAATTTTGCCTCTGAATTGATAACAATTTTTCATTCTGATTCTCTACGTCTGATCCATGTGCTCAGGTCCACATTATTTAACAAAGTGCAGTGCTGCCAACTTATTAAGACATAGTCAAGACACAAGTCATTTACATTTTTTTGTCAAGTGTTGGTGCTTCACTAGTCACAATATTAAAATCCCAATTTTTAGCTCAAATCACTATTTCTGACAAGTTTTAAAGAGCAACAAACAATTAGTTAATTTATATATATATATATATATATATATATGTGTGTGTATATGTTTGTTTCTACATGTTAAACTTATTTGGATCAGAGTTGTACATTATATGTATCGAATTTACTGCAAAAATCAGCTTTAAAAAAAACAAACTAAACTTTTCTTTTTATTTCAGGATGAGCCCTTGCACAAGAATACATTTGATCCCCTTGCTCAGCATAGGGACTGGTGTCCATGGATTTCAGCGGGCAAGGAGAATGCGGATCCAGGGGTTATCCCCATATTGGACGGAGGCTCAGAACTTAATCAGCAGGGCTGGAAGGCTGCTCTTGACCTCCTCATGCCCGCAAAGAAGAACTCCAATGGAGAGGTAGGTAGATGCGTCACAGGGACGTCAACACTTCTGATCTTTTTATTTCATACAAATTCCTAAAAACATAAAACTAACTTATAGTTTCTCTGTTTTCGCATCATAGGGTCCTCGTGACAAGTCTAAAAGGGTGTTTGCTATATTCCGCCAGTGGCAGATATCCTCTTCATCTTCATAGTCTCTCAGGAGAAAAACAGCAATACCACACTGAATTGGTGAACTGAGCTGCCACCTTTATTAGGTACAGGATCCATCTAACCAATAACACGTGTCTCACATCTTTTTTATGTCAATCATCCCATGAAGTTGTTTACAGCCAGTGTTTCTTTAAGGAAATCAAAGCGTGTCTTCTATGTTAAAAGTCAAAAATGTGAATGATGCCTTTGGGCTTTTAGAACATCTGAATTTTGCTACTTGGAGATTTGGTTTGACAGCTGGTGGGATTTACAAAGGCTTTGCATCGTGTGAATACATAAGCAGTCTGGTGGTAATAAAACTGATCTCTGTAAATGAGACCCAAGAAGAGGATGTACTATTGACCTCATGTGAAACCTGCCACAGCTGTCCCTAATGATGCCATGATTGACATAATTTCAAGGGAAACGAGATGAGGAATCTCATTATGAGAGAGTTGAACGGCTCTACACTGGAAACTAAATGTTTACCTTTACTGTATGTTCAGGCATTTGCAGGAGAGGAAAACATTAACCTCAGACTAGGGAAAAAGAAACTGTGAGGAATGTTTTGTTTCAAAGGAAGGTGGGTGTGAGTTTACCTTTTAATATTTTGGTTTAAAGCTTTTCTTTTTGTCGGAACTCCTCGTGTCAGCTTTCTTTTTACCTCCCTGTGACATGTCAGTGATGTAGTTCTCACCATCCTGCATGGGATTTTATCTTACGATTTTACTGAAGGGGTTTAATAAAATGTTCTTCTGAAAAGCTTGTTTTACTTTAAATGTCATTCCTCCAGCGTTTTATATTAGATATGTTATTAGACATATTTGACTAGCTCTGTTAGAAGTAAGAGAAGTCGGTATATTCTACACAGAAAAGGGAATTTCATTTATTGCATTCAGTGTCTTATCCATGTGTTTTAATATCCATTATTGCAACTTTATGAAGGTGGTGGCTTTTTTTGATACGAGCTCACATGCTGTTGCTTGTTCCTGGAAACGATTTGACTGCCTTTTAAGTAAAACCTCTGGTACAACGTGATGACGATTACACATTTTGTGTTTCTTAAAAATCTACTCCAAGATGGCGAGAACACGTGAGAGAATTGGAAAATCCCAAAGACGTTAAACAGTAATAAATTTCTGATTTAAAAAAAAAACAATTACATGGCTTCAAATGCATGACTGCGTAATCATCTGAACATCTGTGTGCCTTATAATAGCGCTGAACACATACGTGGAAAAAAGTGTCTTGACACGCCAACATGGAAGCTGGACATTCCTGCTTAGTGAGACACAAAGTGATCAATGTGTTTCTTGTCTCTTTGTAGTTGTGTAATGTTTTTAGGTCTCATCTGTCCCCATTTTCAGTCTAGTCAAATTTGTTTCAGTTTTGTTTACATATTTAGTGGATTTTTGTTGGTGTAAGTGATTCCTTGCGGCAATTGTATATGCATTTTAGTTCTTGAATTGAATAGATTAGATTTAGAATGATACAGAAATAGTTGCAGTAGCTCCGTTCAACTTGTTTGTCTTTACGTCATCTTAATACTTTTGAGTTGGTTCTTTCCCCATTAAAACATTGTTTTTCTCACATTTTTCTATAATGGTTTTGAATCCCTGCTGCTTGAAGAACCTTCAACCCATCTGCACATGTCCAGATGGGTTGAAGAGATCTTGAGAAGTAGGGCAAGAGTATAATGAACAGCAAGTAGGAGAACATTAAACCATTTCTTTTATTTTCCATGAAGAATGGGAGATTACTTGTTCATAAAATCCACGTTGGAGCAATGGTGAAAATGAATGACTGCCAGTAATTAGCCACTATTAACCACCAAGGATGTGGCTGCAGGTGCAGGTTCTGCACTCTTGCACCCCTTGACACTGCTCATCTTGCTAGAATCCAGCTGGAGCCCCTTTTGGTTTCAGAACTTCCTTAATTCAACAAGCTGTGAGTATTATTCCTCAGAGATGTTGGCCCATATTGACATGACGACTTCAAATAGGTGCAGCACATCTGTGATGCAAATCTCCTGTTCCACCACGTCCTAAAGGTTCTCCATTGGACGGAGATTAGGTGACAGTGGAGGCCATTGGAGTACTGTGAACTCAATTTTCACATTTAAGAAACCAGTTTAAGATGATGTAAGCATTGTGGCAGGATGCGTTATCCTGCTAGATGTAGGCATCAAAGGTTAGGTACACTGTGGTCATAAGGGGATGGACATACTAACTACTCAGGTAGGCTGTGGTGTTTTAATGATGCTCTATAGGTTCTATGGGGCCCAAAGAGAACCAGACATCCTCCACACCAGTACCACCACCACCAGTCTGAACCGTTGATATGGGGCAGGATCCATGCTGACCATCTAAGTATCTCAGCTGAAATCAAGACTCATCAGACCAGGCAACATTCCCTATAAACCCTTGAGATGGTTGTGCCAGAAGCCTCTGAAAGACTCATGCGAGTCTGTCTGGCACCAACAATGCCCCGTTCAAAGTCACTTAAATCCCCCCCCTTTTTTTTTTCTTCTGTATTCTGATGCTCGGGTCGAACTTAAGGAAGTCGTCTTGATCAAACCTACATCGACCTGCTGCAACGTTGCTGATTAGCCACATCTGTTAAGTAATTGAACAGGTAACAGGTGTACTTAATGGTGTGGCCTGTCAGGGTTTGTCTGTTAAAAGACCAAACGGCAACTGAGAACAATAGGAAAAGGCAGAGGTACTCCAGCACTTAATAACAGATAATGCAATCCTGGACATGGTACTGTGAATGAGTGTCTCTGCACCCCAGATACTGATCGTTGATTGTGAACTTTAAGCACGTTGCCTACTATGAGTTTGCCTGTATTACCTATTGATGTTGCATATGAAGACATCAATTTTGTTGATGCCAGTCAACAAACACCACCCATTGCATGATGATCTCTAAAGAGCTGAACCACACCTTTTCCAAAGTGCCAACTAAAATTTTTCCCAAATATAGTAGTAGTAGTTACTGGTGGCTTCCTTGTAGCCGTTTTTTTCTTTTGTAGTTTCTAGTGTTTGAAAATCTGGAGATGTTGTTAAATAAGAGTCCATCTAAACAAAAGATAAAGATCAAATGTCTTATTTTATCTCCCTGGATGGTCATGAAGTTGCGCTTCCCCGTATAAAAATTACTTGTAAAAAAGTTTTTAATAGACAACGTTTTAATCCAACAAGAACTACAAACATGGCCGTGTGCGGCGAAGTGTGGTCGCACGTTCATGACGTATTTCGCGGAGGGATCGTGGCTTGTCAGAGCTGTAATGAGAAGGCAGTGAACAGTTGAGATCTTAACGTCTAGCTCAGCTACTCAGCCAGATAAACCACATTCAACTGGGAGGACCCTCTGCAAATGTTTACTTTCGGATAGTACCGTTTTGCTAGACTGTCTAGCATTCCGGGGACTGGCTCTTTAGCTTTCTTAATAGGTGTTCTTCGGTGGAAAAATAGCAAAAATGTCGTCCCCCAGTCCGGGTAAAAGGCGTATGGATACCGATGTGGTGAAACTGTATCCTTTCTGTACATAAACAACAGCTTTCTCGGCTGCTGTTCTGTGACATTTGTCGCGACGTGTGTGGAAGTGTCGAAGTGTCTGTATTAATCCTGCCGTGTATTTGTCCTCGTAGTCCCGCACTGGGGAGGCCTTTGCTTATGAATTACTGTGGGGTTTGTGTAAACAACAATTTGCTAGTTAGCTGTGGCTGTCCTGCGAAGCCCCAGTCTCGGCTGCATCATCCAGGCAGAAGGCTCACAGGTCCTCTGGGGCTTTTTAGTGTGTTTGTCCGGCATAAGATGCAACAAACGTTTGTTTTTTTTTTTTGTATATATATATATATATATATGTCTGTGTGTTTGTTTTAAAAAATGCAGCAACACTCGAGCCAACGCTGGCGCTCTGCTTTTATAGAAACGTCTTTCATCGCGTTGCACCACACGACATGAATCACCTTGTCGCAAAACGGGTTCTTTGTCAGTGTTTGCGTTTGTGCGCGGGGCAGTCGAGTGGAAAGTGCCCCTCGCAGCTTCCTCGGGGGCTTGTTTACAAAGGGCTACCTGGAAAAGCTGCATTCTTTTGTTCCACTCGTGAAAACGTCGGCGTTGTTGCGGCGTGCGCGACATTTCTGGGTCTACACAGCGCTGCTTTGTCACCAATACTGAGGGTTTTTGTGTGTGTGTGTGTGTGTGATTGTATTATCTGCCTCTTGGAAATGTTTATTTCAAAGCTGCTGAGCTGGCCGGCTGGACAGTTGGTAAATTTCTACATCAAAATGGCCACCTGATAAGCGTTTGTGGCCGTACTTCAGTGTCTGCAGACGGAAACCAGGACGGCGAACTTTTGTCGTTTCAGGGTGGAAGTAATGTGTAGTTTAGAGACGTGGATGTGAGTTTGCCAGCTGTTAATAGCTACAGCAGGTGTTGTATGCCTGCATTTCAGTGTGGACCGCGCATACTGTCTGGGAGCATCTGGTGTCTTGTTTTTTCTCCCCCAAGTCCTTGTCTCCTTGTTTGCTTTTTGTGCTCCTCGTTTCATTTGTTTGTTTTGTTCAGGTTGACAGAGGGGCTGTAGAAGTTAACCATAACAACACATTTCTGAGTCCCATTAAGATGTTCTGGGAGAACAGCGTGGACAAGTAGTTTTGTTTTTGTTCTAGCACACTGGAAGCCAGCTTAATGATTGGGTCGCCTGTTACTAGCCGGAAACCACAGGAGGGAGGGGCTTCGAACAGCTGATGGGGATGGCAGTAAAGCTTAGTCAAATATGGGATTAGAAGTGGGCTGGTCATATAAAACAAAAGCAAGAGGAAGTTGCCCAAACAGGTTCAAATGAATATGAATGGGTAAATGATAAGTTGGAGTCTTAGTTTTGTTTACAGACTTACTACATCTGGTTTGTGTTAGATTTTATACTGACTTTCATACTACATCCTGTCCCATAACATTGCACATATGAGCACACATCAACAAAGTCCTTTCTGAGCCACAGTTCTCTTGTTGCCGGCTGCCAGGAGCATTTTGTTGTGTTTGCTAGATTGTTTGAGAAGGTTTGCCTGCGCCCCCCCACCCCACCCCACCCCACCCCACCCCACACACACACACACACACACACACCACTTATCTGAAAGCTATGGTAGCTGTGACACAGGACAGAAAAAGGGGGAGTTGTTTTATGGACCGACAAAACGCACTCATTCAGATACTTGACAGGCAAGATCAGTTTTACTGTCACCTGTTCAGTTCTGTGTAATTAACTGTGTTTCGCTATAAAATTCAAGCCGAGTTGTCAATGAGTGTTGAAGACAGCTATGTGTGTTTGGAGGTCAGTATTTAGTCTCTTAACAACCCCCCTCCCCCCCTTTTTTTTTAAATTGTTTTTAAAATAATCATTAACAAGGTGGTCTTCCACCTTTTACTTAGGGTTCCACAAATAAAATGTTTCCACGTTCTGTCTCGGTGTAACCAAAGCTCGAAACTAACACCACCTTTTTACGTAGGAGCAGCTTCGGAGAGGCCTCGCGCATTAATTTGCTGTGGCCACCGGAGAGCTGAGAATCTAGAGCAGAGGCCATGAGGGAATGTGTAAAAATGAATGTCAGGATGACCTCAACATGTGGAATTGCTGGCTTTAAGTTGTGTCTTTACCCAGCTGATATAGTGCAACCTGCTTCTAGTACAGTACGTGTTGATAAACCTATAGCCTAAATGATCTGTTTCAGACTGAATTCCTAAACTGATTCCCGAGATTAACTTTGTTGTGAATTGGAACTACATAGACGTATAAAATGAAGTTTATTTAACCTGCCCATTTGTATTCTGTCTCACTCTTGGGCCACTTTGGAAGATAATGTTCTTTGCACATGCTTTGTAGGAACTTGCAGTGTTATTTGCATGTACCAATTATTAGTCTACTCGCTTTGCAAATGCTTTTAATCAGTAAGCAGCTCAAGTTCGAGCACATAAATGACACACTGTACCTGTCATTACATATAAGACCTGCTTGTGTCTGTTCTTTGGATTTTACCGCTGAACATTAAGGAGAAATTAAATCCTGGTGATTTAATCTCTGTCTCCTCCAGTCAACACTGTTTTCATAAAGTGAAGCCTCGATGCTTGAGTTCAGATATTTGATGTTGCCAGAATTGCATCTGAGGAGTTAGTTTCATCATCTCAGTTGTTGCTGGAAGGTTTGACAATAACTGGATTAAAGTTCGTTGAAGCATGGTTGCTTGCAATTTATATTCAGGATAGTTTTGAGGGGTGTTTAGGGAGACTTTTTTATCCTTAATTTGCTTCAGGATCCATCATGTTAATACTGCCTGTGTACTGTTGTTTGTCCTAAATCAGCTGTTGTAAGTGAAATAGGATTGTCATGTTTACGTTTAAGTTTACGTGGCAAGTTTGCAATTTCAGAGAATCTTTGTTCCTTTTTAAAAAAAAACAAAAAAAAAACCTGTCTGTCATCTGGACCCTGGGGGAGGCTTATTGGGACAGGGTTTACCTCCTCCCTTGCTTTTTCTTTTTTCCACTGACCGACCCCCCTGCTCCCTTAGTTGAATACCAATCCCGTGCTTTATCTGTTCTCTGCTTAGTCCTTCGGCCCATTGTGCACTTGGAACATGACATCCGGACTGCATCAGCAGCGGGGTCTTTTGTGTTCACATTTACAGGAGCCTCATGTGAGCTCCACCTTCTGCTGCTGTGTCACACCATGTCACATAGTCACGGGCTGCTAATACGGTCTCAGTGCTATTGTTGCAGGCCTGGACAAACTGGGAACCGTTTGCTGTAGTGAAGGAGCCATCGTTTGTTTTTTCAGCCTTTTCCTGACTGTGAGATTGATTTGAGTCGAGGCCTGATGACTCAAATCAGTAAATCTCGTGATGAAAGTGTGTAAACTCAAGTTATCACACTATAAGTAAGAAAAACTAACAGTAGAGAGGGCAAAAAGTTGCAAAAACCAACAAGACAAATTGAATATCATGTAGAAACAGTGGGATGTTTGAATGGGAATCTGTTTAGTCTAACATAAAGAGCTCCTTTTTAGGCATGCTTTTTGTTCTCTTAATTTTCTGTGTGTATTGATCACACTGTTACTAACCCTAAAGCCCACGTATCATTTAGTAGTGATGATGGCTTAGGGTTAATATTTAATCCAGTGAAAGAATCTCAAACTAACCTAATCTTGTGGGTAAAAGGTCAACACCAGTCCACAGGAGGCTGAAATTATTTCCTCACAAATAAACTATTCTCTTCAGATGAGTTTACTATAGTACATCTGTTAAAAGTTATTTGTATGGAATTTGGACTGCATACAAGTTGATATTCGTTAAATGTCGTCTGTAATTTTAGGATTAACATATTTGTCTTCCCCGACGCTCTTATTTATGCTCAACAGAACGAGTAAATGTTGGTTTACACTGCGATTTCTGAACTTGGAATATTTTGAGCCTGTATTGCTTTTAGATGTAAGATGAAAGTTTTTAAAAGTACTTCCCTTTATAAGTGTTTTATGTATGCATTTATGCTTTTTGATGGTGTAGGAGTACTGGAAGTATTGAAAAATATGATAAATCATTCAACAGAACTACAGCTCTTATACTTTTAGTTCATGTACGAGCATGAGGTAACCGAGTTAATTGTGGATGAGACAGCTGTCGGAAAAGCCTCAACCTTGATTGACAGTTGTGTTTTGGGGGTCCAGGGGCAAGGTATCTCTGACAGTAGGCGACTGGAGTCTTCAGCGTTTATGTCACAATGCAAACGGCAAAGCTTCCTGCGTGCATGACTGAGCTCCTGCTGAAAAGTTCCCCTCATTGTTTTGCCTGATATATATCTATGTTGGTCACGGCACAGCTCTGCCTTTCTTTTTCACTCACAAGTGGGAAAATTTAAGAAGAGACCACCAGGTAGTGTATCTTTGTTCACTTGATTTGATGCTTTTTGTAGTAGTAACCTGCGTATGCAGTAAAAGGGCCTTATCAGAACACACAAACACCCCCCCATCCACGCCCCATAATTAGCTCTGTCTGCTAATCTGTTTCGGTGCATTTCTAGTCTGGATCTATTTGATAAAATTAGCAGTGCATCATTCTCTGACCACGCTAAATTTTGAGCTTGCAGTCAATTCAAAACCTCTGGTGAAAATGTACTTTTTGTTCCTCGTACAACAGAAGGCTACTCGGGTCCATTAGGTCTGCTCATTAGACTGTGGCCACAGATTCAGGCCGTCGGGTCTCCTACCCCGGCTCAGTTTTGTCTTCACTAATGATCATACGACTCGTACACATGTGCATGCGGCTCAAACCCACATGCATACACATGCATATGGGTCCTGTTCTGTTGCTGTAAGTGGACTGTTGATTTAGTGAAGGGCTGAGAGGAGGAGCAGCTGAAGGATTCACATTTGATTGCAGTGGGCGGGCGCTCGTCTCTCACCAGCGAAGACAAAGAACTTGGCCTGTTCATGTCTGCACTGCTTCAGCTCTCACACTGGGAGGTAGCTATCAGAATATAGAAGCTTTCATTAAATGGAAACCAAATCTGCATTGGAATAGGAAACTTTTTTCTCTTTTTTTTTTTTTTTTTTTTTTAATGGTTCGTCTTTGAGCTGGGTGTTTTTCTTGTTTTTTATTATTTTTTGCTTCAAGGCTTTTTGAGTGGGTGTTACCTGCACTGCAGCAGACAGTTTATGATGCGTTTTTGAAAGTACTTGATTATTTATTATTATACGTGAATTATCAAAGCAGAAATGAATGGGTTTTTAAAGTTGTGAAGAGTTAATTTACTACAAATCAACCTTAAAATGGATGCAACCCTTCAGTTACCAGCCACATGTGAATTTCTCCGAGTTAGGCCTTATAGGTTGAATCTCCATTGATATGTCAAACCTGCTTCGAGGTTCTCTTCATTCCTTCATCAGTATTTACACGCTGCACGTCAGGAAGAGCCGGATGCCTTTTAAGAGCAGAACAAGTGGCTGGTTAAGAGATGAAATATGCATGAACATATCAGTAACAACGCCTGAGCCGTACCATGTATGAAGTGACTTTTGGTGATTGAGGCCCCCAAAAAGAGTTTCATGACTGGATATAATTCCTAAACTTGTTTTTCAGTTTAACTACTTGCCAGTTCAACCTCAGTGATAATTTGAGAAGCAGGACTGGTACTAAGCATAGTATTACTTCTAGTTTTGAAATATCTCAAGCAAACATTACAGTTTAATATAAACGCGTGCCTTATTTAACCACTAAGTAACACTCATGTGACAACCATTAAAGTCGACAGTAAATGAGGTTAGTAGGGGTGAACTATGGAGTAAGATTTACTTTAGCAGTTTTTGAACATTGAATTAGTCTTGTATTACATTCATATGAAGCCAGAGTTCTCTTACTGAGAAAACAACAGAAAGTAACCAGCCTGGGAGAAATGTGAACCTCAGCATGAGGGGGTGAGAGTAGAGGGGAGGGTCATCGTGGTTGGCTGGTAACAACTGCAGGGGCGATGGTTGTTTGTTTGGTGCTGAGCTGATTAAATCGCACTCGGGATGGCAGGATGGTTGCCGCGCTGCACTAGCTGCCTCCATTTTCAGGAGGTCGTCTCGCAGTAATCCCACCAGGCTCAGTGTGGCGCACAAATGTGGGCAAAGTTGAATGTGCAAAGAGCCACATTGAAATAGAGGATTGGACTTTAGAAGGAGTGGTGGGCATGTATAAGCAGGCTGGCAGAGATTTCAAGCTTGTAAACCCTCTTAAACTCAGCTGCACAATTAAACATGCATAATTAATTTTCCTCGGGCTCTCCTCCAGCGTTGGGGATTATATCTTTGAGCCCATATTGTGAGAAAGAACAGTTCTGTTAGTAGTGTGATGTTGGTATTGACTTTGAAGTCTCTATTCTTATTGTTTCAGCTGTACTTTGGTGATTTCTGATGTTTTTTTTTATAGTCTTAGAAATAAGCCATCTTTAGTAGGTAATGAAGGGTACCCTGTGCATTTCCAGCTGTAGTATATCTTGTAACGTACACCCCGAGGACAGCTGCGTTACTTCCTGCCTTTCATCTGCAAGGTCTTTCATTGTACATTCTTGCTACAGTTTGTTGGCGAGGCAGAGAAAGTGAAGCGGATGTCTTTACCTCAAAGTTCCTCATCTCTGCTGAAAAGGGTGTGTCTCTTCTAACTCATAAATGAATTACCCCAACCTTTTCACTACATTAAAAACTGTTGCATAGAATGGTGAATCAGACACTACATAATAATTTTTAATTCAGTTTTTAGTAAGGAAATCTACTACTATTGACTTGTTAGTCACTTAAGTGTAAAGTTGGCCAAATTTAATCCAGGAAGGTATTTTGTCTGTTTGTGTGACACCTTGGTAAAAGTATCACCATGATCAGGATGAGAACCATTCACACCCCCAGACTTGTGCTTTAGACTAGGGAAGAAAAAAATTTTTAGTTTTTTTTTAAATTTAAACTTTCCCTGCCTCTCATTTTAGCATTTCTCTTTCTTCTTCATTTTCCCTTTGTCGAACTCTCTCTTGATCATTTTCTCGTGCTCTTTTGTACCCCGTTCTGCCTTTTGCTCTGTTTGCTGTCCTTTTATTCGTTACTTTTTGAGGTTACATTCCCCAGCTGGATTTTGGGTGTTTGGGTGTTTTAATTGCTCTCAGACAGACATTCAGCCTCTTTTAACACAAGAAGTTTAAAACAATCATAACCAGAAGTGCCTAATAAGCACCCCTCAGTTATTCTGGAAGCCACAGCTTTCCCTCTTTACTAATAGGATCTCCTGCAGCTGGGTGTGTGGTCAGAGGTCTGTATGTTGAGAGATGTTTTTGGAAGTTGTACTTTTTTTCTTTTTTTCCAATCAGATATTGTCATAAAAAAGAAGTTAACACTAATTTCCCCTCTAGAAACATAAACAGATTAGTGGAGAAGAATGTGGTGGTTGTTAGATTTTTGTATTACATCATCTTGTGATAAAGAGAGCGAGGTTTTCCAGGCTCCCTGTTCCCCATAAATAAATCTAAGAAAGACAGGAAAATGCTTTGAAACCAGCCAATACTTTCCTGTCATACCAAATCAACAAACGCCGTTTCCCACAGGGAAATGTTTGAGTGCATTTGGCTCGGCATTATTTGACAGAGAGTTGCTTATGATTCTCCATTATGTTTGTTTTCCACACTTGGAAAGAGGTCAGTCAGGATGTGATATTTTTGATCCTGGGTCACGCTGGCATAGAGGCCTGAACGGACCAAAAGGAAAACAAGACATGTCTAGACCGCAACTGTAAGTGCTATTTACTGCATATTTATACACATCAGGATACAAAAATGCTTCAGAAAGCTTAAAAAAAGATCAGGATAATATTGACCTGAGTCCTAGTGTAAACCTGAAGACAATAATTAGTTGTCTGAAAGCAGCTCTTGTAGACCTTTTTCTGTCTTCAGTGTTTTCCAAGTGTGTTTTTAAAGTGCTCATGTTACATTTCAAGCCTTGGAGTTGTCTGAGAATGTGTCTGCATGTCCCCCTGTATTGATTGGATCATTTTGATCAGATTGTGTGTGAGTAGAAGGATGTCGACACAGTACTATTCAGATTGTGCAATTACGTCTATACTTCCACCTTCTATTATAAACCAAAGGGTGGTTATTGGCCTTAAATTTGTCAGTAACATGTTCTATGATAACCTCTGAATACTTTAACAGTTTTTATGCACATTGATGCGTTCAGGTAGTTGTTACACAATACCGCAGAAAATAAATACTTTTTAATGCTGCAAGGGGTGGGGAATTTGACCGAGAACAATAAATTTTTTTTATTTTGATAATTAGAGATAATAGAGAGCAATATAAGTAAGATGTATTACTATGTTTTTAAAATGTTTTTTTTTTTTTTTATTGACATTCTGGGAAAATTAAATCCGCAAGTTTGCTGTAGTACAGGATGTCCTTGCTATAACTTTGTTGCATTGTTTGCCTTTCCCCAGCCTTTTTTTATTTATTTATTTTTTTTAATTTTTAATTTTTTTTTTTAAATCATTCAGTTCAGGATGTAATGCCATAAGTAATCTATATATTATACAATTTAAAAAAAATTTTATTGGACATTTCCCTGGACTTGCACACAGCAGCACATGTAATATCCATGTAAACACCTTATACACCATATAACCCAATTCCTGCCATGTTCTTATGTCGGCTATTAAAAGAAAGTTATTTTAACTTCCTTTGCGATGTCATGTCACATTATATTTACAAAAACAAAAAAACCTAAATGAACAGATTAAAGTTCACAGCAAATAGGCTAGATCTGAATGTCCTACCCATCCAGTCTTTTTTTTTTTTTTTTTGTGCACCAAAGCATCTACCGCTCCGTTTTCAGCTGCACGAATGGCCGTTTTATCAAATGCGCTCTCATTGCATCCTCCATTTCATCAAACAGCTTCTCTAGTAGCTTTATTTTCTTCTAACAGATCTGCCAAATTCCCTGTTGCAATGCGATGGAGTTTTTGTTGACAGTGATTTGAAATGTACAGGGTGAAAGGAAAGAGTTCCTGGTGCCTCAGGCCTCCCTGTCTGAAAGAAAACAGTCAGACACAGAAAACAAGTCAGGCTGTTGAGTCGTGTGACATGTAAGAGAGCTTGAGTCTTGGTTTTGGGATTGGGTTCACTTAAGACACAAATGACTGTTAAGTGATGGTAATCAGTAATACATGCTGCTGTATCTGCTATGGACTTTAACCATATTTGTTCTATTTTAGCTCATTTATATCTGAAAATGACAGGATGACTTAGTGTTTTGTGTGCTTACTTAGAAGGCAGATATAGGGTGAGCTGCAGAAGGTAAACAGTGTCTATGTGGCGTGGAAGGAGGGTCTGGAAGCTGTGGGTGAGCTGAACGTCAGGTGCATGTTGAACTCGTGCCGTCTGATAATAATTCACTCTTTCACATACTTTTCATAAACGAACCTCAGAATGGCTCAGAGCATAGAGGTTGCTCTTCTGTCTGACGATGGCACTTCTTTGCTGAAACTAGGGATTCGTTCTCTAACAGACTCAACCGAGCTTAAAATAACCACCAGTTTGATGTAACCCTTCGCTGATGCTGCTAATGAGATATTCTCATTTAAGACTGATGAACAAGATGCTTCTGTGAACTCTCTCTGTAAAGCTACCTTATAATCTTTGTCTTCTTTTTTTTTGTCTCTTGTATGTTTTTTTTTTTTTAAATCACTTTATCTCTATTTTGGGTTTATTTCCTGTAGTTTTGTATATACTAAATTGAAAAGGAATAATTTGCGATATCTTGTAATCAAGGATGATCAGAAATAAATTTATATTCATAGTTGCCAGGGACAGTTATGGAAACAATTGTTGTATTGACATTTCTTAAGCTTAAGTTGTGACAGTATGAACAATGATTTAAAAATGCTGTGATTCTTGCATTAGTTTGTTTTATGTCTTCTTAATTTATTGGTGGATTGAAAGGCTGTAGAAGTTCCACAAAAGAGAGATGACATGATAAACTTTCATTACATTGTGAAGTTGCAATTTCTCTCTCACAACGCATTACTTTTTTTTTTTTTTTTTTTTTTGTATTAATTGCTTTCTTCCTGCAAATTTGTCTCAGGGTGCGAAACGGTGCAGGATTATTATAGTTATATTTTAAAATTCTCCACACATTCTCTGTTGGGCAGCGGTCACAGCTGCAGGCAGGGCGGTCTCCAAAATGCGTGTAGAATCTGGTTAACTTTTGTAAGCGTTTCTCTGTGCATAGACTTCTCGGTTCAGATGTCATCTTCAGTACAGTTTTTAAGTGGTATTGTTTTGGTTGTAGCACTTGACATAGGTTTTCTAGAATAATCCCATACCCATGTGCTTATAATCGATCATAGTTTACACCTGCTTTTAAAAGTCATCCTGATTTGATTTGATCACAAGTGGAGAGCCTCTGTTGCGTTTGTTTGAATCTGTATGGAACCTAAATTGGCAACTTGATGCATTAAAAAAATAGGATTTTTCTTGTTTTTCAAGCAACTGGGTGCAGTTTGGTGCATCACTGCCTCCTGCAGGTGAACGAAAACAACATATTTGGTCTTTGCTGGCAGAAATCATGGACCTGTTTCCTGTGAACAAAGGCGCAGTCACATCTGATCACAAGCTACCACTTGAGATGCATGTGGAGACATGTTGGCAGCAGATGTGAACAGATGTGCTTAGTGTTGTCCACTTGTGGACATTAAAGTCACACTTCCATTACTCCTAGATTTGTGCAAAACCAAATATCGAAAAAGAAATCCTGTAATGGAAACAGCACTTACTCGAACAAACTCCTAAATATCAAATAAACCTTTTGATGCTTCCAGGAGGTAGTTTTTTTTCCAGGCAATTTTGATAATCCACTTGACTGCAAAAATGTAATGGGAATGTTTTATGTGAATTTCCACATCTCTGGCAGACCTGGATGGGATGTAGCCGGTCAGTCTAAAGTAATCAAAATCTAGTTTTTAGCTGTTTTTAGCCTCATTCATATGATGTAGTTGTGCTTTAACACCACTTAATCATTAAGCATTACATAAGGGCTTTACCTCTGAATGATCATCTGCTGACTATTTTCACAACAGTGGTAGCTGCAATCGCAATGATTTAAGACTGAAGATGTTTTTGTCCATTTTCTTCGACGTTGAGGGTTTTCTTTCTTGTTGTTTTGAGGAGAAGTCCCGCAGGACGAGATATGAAGAGTTACAAGAATTGCGATTATTTGAAAAACACCGTTCAAAGGAAACGCCGACCTCCCGCAGCTCTTCCTCTATCGCAAATTCAGAGATGTGATTTCCTTTGGTGCAAAAGTGTAATTGAAATGCAACTATAGGGAGGAAAATATCACAACTGATATTTTTATGGAAAGCCCAAATGTTAATGACTCAATATCCTTTGACAGTTTCCCCTTAACAGCCTTTCAGCATTGAGAGCAAGCATGAAGTCACCATTCTTAGTGGACTCAATGAATTTGTAGTGAAGTTTTATGGACCACAAGGAAGTAAGTATTTCTTCTTTCTGATGGGATGAAGCTTTTGTAATTTTGAATGTGTTCCAGCTGCTGTCTTTTATCTGGCCAAACATTCAACAACTTTTCAGTTATACACATGTAATTAGATGTTAGAGCGTGAAATGCCTCTGAATGTTGTCCCAACCATACACACTGTTGTGTGTACGGGTGTGATGATGCACACGCTCGCTGCCATCCATCCTCGATGGGTGCCTCGTCTGTGCTTTTCTGACTTTCAGTGCATGCAGCTCCTGTTACATACAGCTATTCTGGGAGAGCAGCGCACACTCACAAAACCTCAGTCTCTTCCTCTTTGATGTCAGGAAGTCATTTGAGGTGATTTGACGTTAAAGAATTTTCTGCAGCTGAAATGCATTACTGCAAAAAAAAAAAAAAAAAAAAAAAAACCTTAAAAAAAAGACTGAAGGTGAGGTGCATGACTCAAGTGTAAAAGGACAAAATTGGTGTAACTGCAGTCGCGTGCATGAAGGGTGAAATATGATGTTCATGAAAAGTATCTGCAATGCTCAACCGAGCTCCTTTATCGTTACTTGTCCCATTCTCACGCACAGCACCGTACGAGGGAGGTGTGTGGAAAGTACGAGTAGATCTTCCTGATAAATACCCTTTCAAATCACCATCAATAGGTAGGAGCTCTGCCTTCACAGGTTTTATCTTTAGTGATTTTTTTTTATTATTTTTTTTATTTTAAACAAATACGCTGTGCTTATTTTTACTTTGTTTTTTTTCAGGATTCATGAACAAGATTTTTCATCCCAACATTGATGAAGCGTAAGTTGATTTTGGTCATAAATGTGCACAATTTTTTTTTTTTTTTCTCAGAACATAATGGCATTTTATTGTAACTATATTTATACACTGCTTAAAATTTTAAATGAAGACTTTTCTTAACCACACATCCCAGATCTTAATTAATGAAATGTTAAAGTTGAAAATCCTTTATTGATCTCACAGTATAATTTGTTGAGAACAAAATATTACATATAACACTCAATGGGAAGTCAAATCATTAGCCGATTCAGGGCTTGGCTCGGAATCGTATCCAAAAAGGAAAACTGAGATCTCAGGCTGATCCAGTTTCGGTGAATTTCCTCTACACGACTCAGCATGTGGCTTGGAAGTGTGGATTCCTGTACCTGCCTGTATGAACTTACTACATTGTCTGGGTATGCTCCTGATGAGACGGATGGTCTCCAGGGGGATCTCCTCCCAGACTGGGATCAGGGCATCATTTGGCTCCCGGACAGTCTGTGGTGCAACATGGCGATGGTGGATGCAACGATGCATGTTGTCCCAGAGGTGCACGATTGGGTTCGAGTCAGATAGCCAATGAAAAAGGTTGCTGCTGACGCACTAAAGCTGTGAGGCCGGGCATTGTCATGCACCCGAAATAACCCAGGGCCTACTGCACCAGCATGTGGTCTGACCGTGTGTCCGAGGATCTCTTACAGTTGCCTAACAGCAGCAGGGTTGCCTCTGCGTATCACAAAGAGGTCTGTGCAGCCCTCCAAGGATATGCCTGCCACATCATGAACCAACCCCAAACTGGTCATGCTGGAGTATGTTTGAGGCAGCAGAACATTCTCCAGAGCATGCTGTCAGAGCTGTCACATGTGCTCAGTGTGAACCTCCTCTCAGCTGGGAGGACAACAGGCCCCCAGTAGTGAATCTGCCAATTTCTTTTGTTCCCTGGCAAATGCCAGTCGGGCTGCATGGTGCCGGGCTGTGAGGACAGTCCTACTTGTGGACCTGGGGTCATGCCACCCTAATGAAATCTGTTTCTGATCATTTGGGTTGAAAAATACACACTAGAGGCCTCCTGGAAGTCATTTTTAGGACTCTGGCAGTTCTCCGCCAGTTCCTTCTCGCACAGTGGAGCAGATGGCGGTTCTGCTGCTGGGTTGTTGTCCTCCTATCGTCGCCATCACCCCTCTTTTTGTACTGCCCGTCTCCATGCTCTAGACATTGCTGGAAGACACGGCAAACAAGCATGGATGTGCCATCTTGGAGAAACTCCCCTACCTGCCCACTTCTGTGTGCAGATGCAGTCCCATGCTACTACTAGTGGCGAGGGCACCGCTTCTCTTGCTCTGGAAGTGTGAATAACTTGGAGTTGCACTGTGATCATGCGCTTGCTTTGTTTATTGATGGATTGCAAGTATAGTTACATGAGTGAAATGAATGGAGAGTACAGGAACTTTTTTCTTTTTTAACCGTGTAAACATGGTGAAAAGTTGCATTAAAAACATTCAGCCTAGCTTTTTCAGTTCAACGCTTCTTTTTTGTTTGTTTTTGTCATCCCAAAAAAGAATTAAATAATACTTGCTAATAAAACTATTTTGTCATGACTGTTGAATGCAGCCCATTTTTTTCCATTATGAGTTCTAATCATAAAGCAGGCCAGGTTACCAAGAGTCATCGACATAAATGGTGTTCATCCATCTAGTTGGTATTTTTAAATGAGTCATGGACCGTAAGAACATTAATTCTGATGTAGAAAGTACTCTTATTAGTTTTGTATTAAGCTGTTTCTATCAAGAGGCATTAATCAACAGGCAGATTTATATGTTAAAACTATGTGCAGGACAGGATATGAGCTGATTCAAATGCAGTTGTTTCCAGGTAGCTTGTGATTTATTAAAGGAAGATTGTCTGCAGATGTGCGAGGGCAGTGCTTTTAAAAGTCTGTTTTTGGTGCATGCTGTAACTTTTAATATGGTTGTACTGTTTTGCAAGTGAAGCCCCAGATCCTTCGAAGGATACTGTCAGTCCTGACAAAATCCTGAGTAAGCAGCTCTTTTAAAAAAAAAACAGACAGACGAGCCTCGTAGAGGTCAAAAGTGATTTGGCATCACATCAGTTAGAAACTTCACGTTCATCCTCCAGGCAGCGGACAAAACGGGAATATCACAAGTATACACGAGCATGCTCGACTCTTCTCTCCTGACACTTTTGATCGGCAACGTGTCAATAATCTGAAGCCTGTTATAAACCTAACCTTAACATTACTTAAAGTCACACATTTAAAATGTACAGACAAAACTGATCACACCATGTTTAAGGAAAATTGTAAAGCAGGCTCAACACGATCAATTTGAACACCAGGGAGGACTATACCACATACCTCTAACTTTCAGTTTCTCCACCTCATTTCTTGTGACAGTTCTTGTTTAAGCTGTTGACAAACACAGTTCTGAAAGCTGGGCTTCTCGGCGTACGGTGACACAAACGCACACCGATCCCCTCTGGTGTGCTGACTAACATTTGCTTCTCGGTTTCCCAGGTCAGGGACAGTGTGCCTAGATGTCATCAACCAGACATGGACAGCCCTTTATGGTGAGTGGCTCCTCTGCGCATGTGCTCATATTAAGTTCCCACACATAAAGTTGTGTCATTACCATGAAAAACTTGACACGGGGCCATTAACACACACACACAAAGGAGCAACTGGCAGACTTTGTTTCAAGTGTGGTCACATTAGACAGTGGTGAACTGGTGGCCCTAATCTACTTACCGAGGGGGGAGAAAGTAATCACTAATGAGGTAATGCTCTCATCCAGCAAGGTCAGAAAACATTCACCTCGGACAGGAATGATTTACAGTCTGTCAGCTGTAGCAGACACATTCACATGCTCTCACTTGCAGCGATTATGTTGTTTTTAACCCAGATGCTTTTTCTCAGTGTCACAATGTCTCTCTGCCAATCTCCAATTTGCCATGCCCTTATCTCGTTATGTTTTCCCATTAATTTCACATCTTCTTCTCTCCACGGGGCTAAAATAGCTGCTGAACACTATAAGTTCACAGTAATGCGTTATATCTAGCAGATGTTTTAACATGTCTTGCTGTTTCTTATAAATAGTTTTCTCGGTCATGAGACTGTCGAATGTATCTTGATTTGAAATGAATGATTTTATAACTTAGACTTCTGTATTAACATATTCTCTCTCGCTGTTTTTGTTTTCTTTTTTTTTTTTTATACTTGCTTGTTTTGCCAAATTAGTGTGAAAGTGGTTTTTAAAAGAGGAGAATCATATTGTATAAACACAGGAACAGTTGACAACCAAGCATAGTGTGTAATGATTTTGTGTAATTGATTTAATCTTGAAAACATCATTAAACTGCAAATAAACAAGGGAAGCGTTTTCTGTGCAGCTTGAATTTACCCAACAGTGACATCTAGGGGATACGAGGAGAATTGCAGGTTGTCTTTTAGTCTTCAGCTAGTAAACAAATCCAAGTGAGAGGGATTTTTCAAATTAGGGTTAGGATTATGATGATCTTTTTGTAAGATCACTGCTGCCTGACCTGCTTCTGGATTTTTAGATAACTTCTATGATAAAACACACACCATTTTAGGCTGATTTTGCTGTTCAGTTGATTTTTGGAAAAGATGTAAAGTAATTGCCAGTCATTCCCTCAGCTGGTAAAATCTGGAATTTGTTGTTGTTGTCTTGCCCAGATCTGACCAACATTTTTGAGTCGTTCCTGCCCCAACTCCTGGCTTACCCAAACCCCATCGACCCCTTGAATGGAGACGCTGCTGCCATGTACCTTCACCGGCCAGAGGAGTACAAGCAGAAAATTAAAGGTTGGCCCTAATGAAGATCCCACGGAAAAGATGCACCAGACTGTCTTAAAATGTTAATAAATCTTTGTTCCGTGTTTGGCTCTGCAGAATACATCCAAAAATATGCAACAGAGGAGGCTCTGAAGGAGCAGGAGGAGGGAGCAGGCGACTCTTCATCTGAAAGCTCCATGTCGGATTTCTCAGAAGATGAGGCCCAGGACATGGAGTTGTAGTAATAGGAGGGCTCCTCCCCACCCCACCCACCCCCACCTCCTTAAACCCCCACAGAGACTATATTTGATTTCCTAACCATGAAAAAGCAGACTTATAATATTCATATTTAAACAATTTGATTTTTTTTATTATTATTATTGTTACTACTAAACAAGGATTTTTATGGATATATAGCCTTTGGTGTGTTTGACAGACACCCCTCCTGCTCTGTAGCTGTTTACCCCCCACACACACAGACGTCGTAGCGATTGCGTCAACTTTCTCTGCTTGTCATTTCTGCCTTTTGTTTGACGTCAGAAATTTCCTAAAACATCTAATACTTCGACTCAGAGTTCACTTTATAAAATAGAACTTCCTAGTTTGACATAAATCTAATTTTCCTTTTCCCCTGCGCCAATTGACTCTGGCCAAACATCTACTTGGTATTTGCTCCTCCACAGATGCTGTGGTCTTGCTTGCTTGTCCTGGTGTACATCACTGCGTTATCAATTAGTCATGATAGCAGGTTTTTCTTTCCCCTTTTTTTCTTGCCTAATCTTGTCAAGAAGCTGGACTTTCCATATAAATTTGAAGAAATGCAACTTGCAGGTCCCCTCTCCTCTGCTGTGTTATTGACGGTCGTTAAGTCTCCTGGCTTGAATTGCAGATGCAATTAAAAGAATTGGAGAAGGAAATATTCCAGTTACAAGGTTCTGCATCAGGAACATAGTCAAATCAAAGTGTTTTGGCGCACCTTACATATGTTACAGTGCCAATAGACATTTGGAATCATCTCAGATTACGTTTAAGCATATCTTTGTCAACATATTCATCAGCCTGCCCTCTTATGCTGAGGCACAGTGGTGAAAAAGAAGTGCATGTAGGCCCTTCAAACAAAAGATATGACTGCAGGATAATATGATGGCAAAGAAATGTTTGGATGCTCCGGATGTTGTCGATTCGAGTGTCGAGTAGTACACGCAGGTAGTGAAGGTGGAAGTGGCTCTGCCATGAGCTTTCTGGGAAGATTAATTTGGTGTCATGGGAGCTGAAAGATGGAGCACCCTTTAACCACCTTTAACCATCTGACCAGATGCAAATTGCAATCCATCCAAGCAGCACTGTTGAATTCATAACCACATCTAATCCTGTTTCTGCAGCAAATTTTAATTAGAATTGTTAGTCACGAGCAAGGTTGACACCTTTTTTCTATTTTAGTAACACCTCTTTTTGTCTTACATGCAGTTGGTGTGGTACCACTTTTCCTCATATTTCACTGTGTGAAGGAGTTGGCTCTGATGCTTTCTGTGGGTCTAACCTGTGGTTTTCTAACCTCCTGTGTGGACTGGACACCCATGCTGGCTGTTTACCTACATTTCTATCTGAATCATTTGCTTTAAGAACTCCTTTTATCGCCCTTGAGAAATCACTTTAAGATCAGATTGACTAAATGGAAACAAGCACTGATGATGGAAATGGACGTTGCATCACTGCAGATTTGAGTCATTTTTTTCCCCCGTTTTTTTTTTTTTCCTCCCCTCGTTAGGGGTCAAGACATTTCATATTTAATTTTTTAGGTCGAGGATGCCACTCTGTAGCCTTGTGAAAAGTCGGTGTTCGAAGCCAAAGCACTGACGTAGTTTTGCTCAAAGCAAAAAAAAAAAAAAAAAAAAAAAGTTGCCATAAAACTACCTACGAAAAAAACCTTGTAATCATTTAACGTATTGCACTAAGAATCACTGGTTGTTGTGCAGCAGGATGCGGATCCCCAGGTGAAAGACGCAAAAATGGTAGGTTGCTTCATCACCTCTGATCTTATCCCCCTTCCTCTGTACCTCATCAATTATACAAAACTCATGTTTCTAGAAAGCTCTGGAGGTCGAAGACGACTGCTTCATCTCAGAAAGCATGTTGTTCAACCTTCTATCCGGCTTCCATCCTCCTCTTCAAGCAGTTTCATCCTGTCCAGTTTGTGATCTGACATTTTATTCTGTTCAAGAGCCGGGGAATTACCCAGGGCTGCGTGGCGTTGGGTTAACTTGAGCTTATGTAGTAAAGTTAGACGGCTCAGGTTTCCTTGTATCTTTTATAACGATTCACATTTTCACCTAGGAAGTATGCAAAAGGCAGGAAATCATGCTAACATACGTTGAGCTGTGTTTTTGACATGTCAGGGTAGTTAGTTTTGACGGGTGGTGACTTCAACTAAACATGTGCATAACGGCTGTATTACAGGTAGAGTTGCGTAGTTGAGTATTCGTTCCTGACAACAATGCATTCAGTGCTCATCTGACTTTTAGTCTGTGTCGTGATTTATATGTGAGCTGCCCCATAGACGAGCCTGCTTTTCCTCTGTGAGAAGTTGTACAGACGCGTGATTTCAGACGGGGGACGATGCTGGAGCTGCAGTGGGTCTGATGAGTCGAACTGCACACAGATCAGCTGCTCAGACCTTTTCACAGCGTCGCATTTTTTTTTTACTGCAGTTCTGAGCTCATAAAGGTCAAGGAATGCGAATGCAGAGACTCTTTGTTTTTATAGCCCAATATTCCAACAATAGAACAATTTGACTGTTTTAAGATACTGGATGATCATTCAGAGCAAACTTTAGTGATATTCAGCACACTAAAAGCAGGACTCGTGCAAGACGAACAAACCTTTTTTACAGAATTGACTTGTATTTCTTTTCTCCTCCAATATGCTCATGATGGTGTGTTTTTTGTAAAGCGTCCCTGTTAAAACATGTAGTTGAGCTAAATTATAACACTGATAATTTTATTTCCAGTTTGTTTTTGTTTTTTTTTTCTCTCCTGAACAGTTAAGAGGTCTTGTTTAACTTTTCCACTTATGCAGTATTTTACTCGAGTGCTGCTCAGTTTTGTGTGTTCATCCCAAAGAGACTGGTTTCTGGGCAATTTTTATTTTTTGCATCTGCTGAGCAATAAATTGATCATATACTCAGCTTTTTCCTGGTGTTGCTCTGGTTAGAAAAGAGTCTAATCTTTAGTGACTTCCTTTGCTTTCCGTTTTGTTTTTTTCTTTTGTTTTTTTTAGTCCCGTTCTTGCCAATTAAACATCAGCTCTTCAACTCTCTCCTGCCATTTACAGTTTGGAGAATCTTCACTCAATAACACAAAAAATCCTGAAATTAGTTTGATTATGCGGTCTATATTAACTCTCATTCTAAATTATTTATGATAAATTGTAATTTTTTTTTATTTTTTTTTCAAATCTCCGTTTTTGACTTTCTTCCTTTCTTTTTCTTTAGCTTTAAGATCATAAGACTTAAGCTCTTACTTGCAGGTAATGTTTTAACTGAGCACAGTTTTAAACTGTGAGTGGTACACACCTGGATGTCACGCAATACCTCATAACTGTAACAGCAAACCTGCAGATAAAGCCCAAGTTTAGACGCGTAGGCACCCGGCGGTGAGGATACACGCTGCTGGCTAAACGGATGGATCGCTGGAGCTTCGTCAACTGTCTGGACTATCATTAATCACAGACGAGATGTCCAACGCCCTTCTCCTTTCTATCAGCACAGCAGCCGCGTGTTTGGAGCGTTTCCTCGGGCGGATGCATGCTCCGGGTCTGGAGTCTGAGCGCGCTCACTGCACCTCCCTCAGCCCGTCTTGTGCTTGTGTGGATGCTTTGCCCTTTGCTGGCATGCTGCTGCTGTCGGGGCATTTATCAAGCACAAACGGTGTGGAACGTGGAAGTTTTACAAATAAACGATGTATTTGGTACCTGCTGTGAGGGTTTTAAAAAGTTGCAAGTTTATTTTTTGTTAAGTCCATTCTTGCTTTTATTTTTATCTCTTATATTTTATTTCCATTGTGAAGTGGGCATGCTTGTCAAAAAGACAAATGCTCTATTAACAGGCTTATAACCTCATAAATAGTTGTGTATAAAATAAACTGTTAAAACTTCTTTTTTTAATAAAACATTCAATGTGTACACATCGTCTGTGAGCACTGTATTTATTTTCGTTTGTACCATATCATGACACCGCCTCCACCGTGTTACACACCGGACGTGGTCTGCTGAGGATCGTGATCTGTTCCTTTAATCTCCAAACTTTTCTCTCACAAAATATGTTGATAAATGAATGAAATGAGATAAACTATGATGCCACCTCCACCATGCTTCGCATTGCACAACATGCAGGACTTTCCCTCCTCTGTTCTATTTTGGTATCAACCATTTGCCAACCAGTTTTCCAACAGCTTCCTTGTTTTTCCATAAGTTCTTCATCAAATTGGCATCAATTCCATATTTTAAAGCGGTAGGTTGCTTTTTTGATCTTGTGAACTAAATGCCCTGCTCTTGGTGTATTTATTGTTTGGGTTGAACATTCCTGGGGTAGGAGAGGAGAGTGTACCAGTGGGCTTGAATTTCTTATTGGTGGTGGAGCTTGAGCTCTTCATTGATGGTTTGATAATCTCATCCAGCCGCAGGAGCATCAACATTTCTGAAGTCCACTAAACCATCTCTTTGTGCTCACACCAACACACGACTGAAAATCATAGTTTTATATATCATCTTCGTATAATTTAAACACAGAAGCATCCAAAAGGGGGCAAATTACTTACTTGATTAGTTTTGCACTGCCACGGTGAGATCCCAATCAGCGGACGCTTTAAAGCGCTTACAAACACCAGCCACCAGGTGTCAGTGTGGCACTTCTCTGCTGCGTCACAAACCCACACCGCGTCTCAGAAACGTGTACAATGTGGACCAGTGTGTGTTGTGGTCCCTGTGAGTGCTGTGAAACCCGAGAACCACATTAGTACCCGCGTCTTTCAGCCTGAAATGGAGGTGATGAATGACCATGCAAGGATGCAGCTTCCGTAACGTTTCCTCCAAAGAATAAACTGTGGCAGAATCCTTTGGTTGTTTCGTCTAATGCTGAGATGAGTTTGTTTCTGTTGCACAGAGCGTCTCAGCCACCTGTGCAGCTTTTGTAGGAGTGTTCATGCTGCAGAGATGTGGACTCATACCCAACCTGATCGGCCTCTTGCTGTAGATAATGGCTGCGGTTTGGTTTAGAAATGGATATCAGACTTGGGGAAACATGCAACACAGTTTGAGCAGTTGGCCAGATGAAGGCACCGCCTCCTCCATCCTCTGTCCTCAGCTGAAACCCCCCTCCACCCACCCCCATAATCACAGCAGGGGAAAATAAATGCTGGTGACATAAGGCTGTTTAATCCTCTCTCTTCTGAAAAAATGTATTCAATCACGCATCAATCTGCTCTCTCTCTTCCTGTTTGTCACTGCTGCTGCTGCAGAGCTGAAATATGAAATTACTCCCCACTTTCTCAAATGGCATCTCTTTATTTTTTTATTTATTTTTGTCATATGGCCATCTTCTCCTTTAATCCCTGTGAAACCGGAACAGAAAACCGAAAAAAAAGATTGGAGGGCTCAGGCCCTGGTAAGGACCAGAACTGGATTACCTCATCATATTTCAGAGTAGTCTGCACTGTTTATCTACATACACAGCTTTTTCTCTGCCCCGTTCTTCCTGGGCCAGACCACAAGCTCCTGCCTGTCTACAGCAGAGCCCCAGAGGGTCGTCATCAAGGCCAGGAATGTCAGTCAGCTGATCGACACGTGTCTGAGTGCCAACAGATATTCTGGAAAACAAGAAAAGGAAAAGACAAAACGATTATGAAGAGACTGAATTGCTGTAATAAGGCCAGATGTCTCAAAAGAGACAGAAAATTTCACGTGGAGTAAAAAGGGTTCAAATAGAAGAGTGCAGAAGCAGTTGATTCAGAAACAAAAGATCATGGATTCTCGACTTATCGGCGTATCTGTTGTGTCAGGTGAGAATTTACTGTGTAAAAAAGGTGGAGCTTCCCTTTATCCGTGCACCGTTTTCTAAACGTCTACCGGCCCCTCGCCGTGCCTTCATTTCAATCACAATCTATTCAGTCATGACTGCTGTTCATGTCTGACTCTTCTAGGGCCCAACCCTGCTTCCCTTCCTCCTGCGTCAGAAGAGGAGGATGGAGGAATGGAGGAGAGGAGGAGAGGAGGAGACGGTCTCCTCACAGTCCTGACCTCCACAAGTCCAGCAACCGGAGAACCTCAATGAAATATTTAAAGCGTCTGTTTTTTTTCCGCAGTGCGTTTGGCCGAGACAAACTGCGGGCCTCCATGACGTAATGCCTCACACACACTCGGCTGCGTGATTGGTCCGTGCTGATCAGGGTGGTCAGGTGTCCTGCGCCACTGTGGCCTTTTAAGGCATTATGAAGCCCCGAGGCTCCACATTAGGATCATGAGCTGTCTGTCTGGGGTGTGATCGATCATTATTAGCTGTGGCATTTTCCAGAACGAAGCTTTCAGCAGTAAATGTTACTTGTGTGGTCATTCTTATACCAAGGAGTTGCTGCTCATCTAGGTTCGCATACGAGGTCCAGTGTATGTTTCCATTAAGCCACAGTCGTTTGTTTATCTTCCAGGTGGTCCTTTAATGTCAGTTTGTTGGGTTTAACATGTAGCATATGTGTGATGGTTTCCAGGAGCTGATACCTGCTGATGGGGATCAAACAGACCCTCAACCAGTCCGCAGGACTGAGTGTGAGTGTTGGGTTGCTCGGGTCGGGGTTGGGTGGCAGGCGATGGGCTCTCTCGGGTTACCAGCTCCGTTTCAGCAGCACAGTCAGGGGTATAACAGCAGCAAGCACATCCACCCCCTGGTCTTTACTAATACATGAACTTCTGATTAACCTGCCCTCACCTGCCACCACCTGCCCTCACCTGCCACCACGTCCCTCAAGCGCCGTCACTGCAGCACCGGTCCAGAGCGGCGTGGATCCCCGGAGGAGGTGACTGGCACGGACGTGGTCGCAGCGGGTGGGTGACAGATGGATGAAACGGAGACAACAGCACTTTCTTTTCACCGTCTGATGAATAAAAACACGTTTTAGAAATTGCGGCATGCTTGTTATTATTATTTTAATGAGATGTTTTTTGTTGTCATCACATGACACAACATCAGAAAGATGCATAACCTCGAGGTTTCTTCTTTTTAGTTTTACTGATATTGTTTTATGAAACTGTGCTGAGTATAATTAACTGGAAAAATACGGGAAAATTGAGGAAAAGCTCAGACAACACAATAATGTTTAGGAAATTCTGCCCCTTATTTATTTATTTTTTTTTTTAAGGACTGCAGTATTTCCTAAAACATGGAAAAACAAACAAATAGTTAAACCATTTACAGCATTAGAAAAAAACATTATTACAAAAAAGTATTGTATTGTTTTCTTTCTTTTCTTTTTTTTGGAAATTGTCAAACGTTTCTCTAAAATGTTTATGACGATCATGGTCAAATGATAAAAGTCCTCACCTGAATGATCATTTATTATGACTTCTTTAACACAAAAGACACATTTTAGCCATTAGGTGTAGTTAAGTATAATTACAAATATCATGTTTATAACTCGAGCCCCGTTCTGCTTCTACGGAACATCGAGAAGCTTCTAACGGGTCTTTTTGAGTCGGTTTTGGTGATTTTCGGTGGACTGATTGTGCATTGATAACACGGTCAATGCAGATGTTTATTTGAAGAAAGCAGAAGACTAAATGTTGCAGCATGATTATTAAATCCAGCGTCCCTGCGGTCTGCATTCCCGTCAGGAGAAGCGGCACAAAGCGCGCAGCGTCCATCTGATCCTTCCTCTGGCACCTGTCTCATCTGTCTGTTCGGCACGAAAGAGCCAAATGAGTTTTTTTTCTTCCTTTTCTTTCTTTTTCTTTTTTTTTTAAATATTCATGGAGGGCTCCTCATGTCTCATACAAGCCGCGTCTCTCCGGTTTCAGCAGGTGGAAACCACGTCGACGTTTGAAGGGGCTCTGGGCTCTGGCTCTCCACCGCTCAGGATTAATTTCAGCTTCGCTATTCACTCTGAATGGAGTGTAACCAAAACCTTCTCCATCACCTCTTAAATATTAGACGAGTTTTGTCCACCTACTTATCTGCGTAATCATCAACAGCAGGTAAGTGGACTCTGACTGGCCATCGGAGAGGAGCGTGGACGGCGCTCGCCGCATATATTAGGCATCCAAAAAGGGAGCTGGGGGGGAATAACTGGGATGAAGAGGAGGAGCAGAGGCCCAGCGAAGGCCCAGAGCTGCCAGGACACCAGGCCTCCATCACCAGGTTGTATGAGACTTACACCAGAAGGGTTTGTGATGTGTCAAATGTGAGAATCAGATTAGAAAAGTTGTGTAACGCGCAGCAAAAAATATTCCCACTTTGCTTTTGCAGCAAAGGCATTTCCTCTCTGTCCTCTGACAGGAAACGTTACGCAATCTGCAGGCTTTACCTGCAGTGCTTGATAATCATTAGCCATCTGGACGTGGTCATTTGATCTTGCAGCATCTCGAGCCGAGAACTGCAGTCTCAACGGCAGCAGCCCACTAAAACTAATCCTGCGTGCATGATGGGTGCGGGGGGATGCTGGGGATGATAGATGCCTGATGCACGCACGCTTTAATATCTGAAAATTCGTGTCAGTGCACGCCATGTTGTGCTGGTTATTATTAATAATCTACTTCATAAAGCAATTTATATTCGGTGGGAGAGCTTGTTTTTAAGAAAAAAAATCAACGTTATCAGTTATTGTCCTTCAAAAGTGCCTCTTCGTTTGTCTTCACAGAAATAGAACAGTTTAATGCTCGTTGTTTTAAAGTATAAAGCCCATAGCTGACCTCTAACAGGCCCAAGTAAGGCCGTGCATCCAAGATCAGGCCTATGAATGAGTTGTATTTTGCTTTAAAACATTAGGATTCTAAAAACAAAAAAGTACAGTTATAGTCACTGTAATTTACTGCTGTCTGAAGATGATTCTGAAAGGATGGCATTAGGATCTGTATAGGATTCTGCCACTCCTCATTTAAATGTACAATGTCTGATTTTGTAGCTCTTTAATAAAGGATAATTGATTAAAAATACCAATCCAATGTGCTCAAATCTAAGAGGGTTCTGACAGCAGGGCTAAATAAAATGAGATAAGTATGGATGATGAAAGAAAAAGAAAAGAAAAGGAAAATGCTCAAAGGAGAAAATGCCTGTCGTTTCTGGGGTTGGGCGAATTACAAGAGGGGGTTGGTCCAAATTATTTGTCCAGAAAGCGATTAATCCAGAGAGACACGACCAATCCTCATCTGCTCGGGCTGCGACAGTTCCTGGGTTGAAAAAAAGAGCACTTTTTAAGGTCTCCTGGCCTGCAGAGAGATCCACCTTAAAGAGACCGTGGAGGCCCAGACTACAGCAGAACAGGAGCGACACGGGCGGGTCAGATTCGTACAGTCTCGTTGGGAAGAAATGCGCGAAAACGTGTCTGTTTTTACGACACCGGCTGACTAAATCCACGAAGTGAAACGGGCGACGGGAGGAACGGATGGAAGCTGTTTGAAACATGTAAACAGGGGAAAACACTCTTAGAAATTAAGGTACAGTGGTTTGATTTGTACCCTTTTACATTTTAGCAAATAATTTAAAATATTGTAGTGCAGCAAGTGTCTTGATTTCACTCACAGGCACCTGCAGAGCTGGAGCTAAAATGACGGCTGTTTGAAGAGTTTTTTTTTGTTGTTTTTTTTCTTTTGCACAGTCCTATCCTCTAAAGGCTCACCTTCGCCCTCTAAATGTGCACAGAGCACCTTTGTTTCTGTGAGTGCGCAGCTCAGGACGCGCAGGTAAAAGGGAGGAGGCTGTTTGGAGGGAGAGGAGAGGAGAGGAGAGGAGAGAAGAGAAGAGGAGAGGAGAGGAGAGGAAAGGAGCGCAGGGCTGAAATTGACATTTGATACTCAGGAAGTTCAGGAGTCCGCTTGGATTTCTTTTGTTTCATTGTAAAATCCGCAGCAGTGCTGCGGGCAACACGGAGCGGAGGCTTGTGTCGCCGCCACACAACAACTGTTAAAAAGCTGCTAAAAAGCCTCGATAGTGACTAATGATAGGTTCAGGACTTAAAATGTGCGCGGTGGTCCGACTTCAGCGCAGTGACGCACACCCGCCGGACTCCGACAAAAGGTATGAATTACTTTTTAAAATTTACACCTGAGCAACGTTTGGACACTGGATTAACACGCGGAGGCGTTTTACAAACTGCATGAAAATCAGGAAAGATGTGAAAAACTGCGGGCTTGAAATGGAATAAAAAGAAGTCACGTTACAAAATAGATTTGCTGAGATTTTGATGTAGCTGACTTATCTTGCGAGAAAATAAAATCACATTTTTAGTAAAATGTAAAAGCCATTCAATTAATTGATTGTACTGATAAAGAAGTTTTTTTTGTTACTTTATAAATCCCTCATCAAATGCGTCAAATGAAGTCGAAAGAAACGCAAAAAAAGCTTCACATTTACGAAATTCGGTTGCTCGTCGTTAATGTAGCAGTAAATTTAATGATAATGTGTTAAGTTTAATTTTCTTTGCGGTTATTTTGAGATTCCTGGTGCGAAATCGCCATCACGTTGCACCTGCTTTTTTATTTGCTGAGAGAATATAGGTCCAGTCCTCAGCCTTAATCCTGCGGATGAATACTCAGTTGGGTTTAAATGAAAACCCACATTTATAAAGCTTGTTCCAGATATATATATATAAAAACACAATAGACACGAAGCAGAGTTTGCAGAACTATTGGATCAATCTATGAGCTGTTATAGTTTTTTTTTGTTTATATCCAGAAGTGGGATTAACTTGATGTGAACGCACTTTATATCATTTTCTGTCTAATTTAGAGGCCTCTTCCATTCCAGAGTGGACACAGACCAACCCTTAAAGCTCGACTTTGCATGACTGAATTTAGATCTTGCAGCAGGTTTTAAAGGAGCGTTAAATCCTCCTGAAATAACCGTGAAGTTGAGGACTTGTAGAGTCCCTGTTCAGACAAATGCGATTAACTGCAGGGGCTTTGGAGCTGAATGTAACGCCAGCGGAGATAATATGCAACATTTCGGTGTTTTAAATCAAGCTGGTAACGTCACGGTGCTTTTTTCTTGACTTTATTCTTTATTTTTCTTGAAAACACTCCACCGGTCAGGTATTGTTTAACATTAAGGTCTCAAATAATGTTTTTATTGTAGTTTTACAATTATGAGGATCTGTTAAATATGACTTTTTTTTAATGTTCCTATCAATTTGCATGTGATTATTGTCAGTTTCTAAAATATTATAAAATATATTCTTCCTATTCTATACGTTTGAATATTGATAGCCTTTAATGACACTTCAGGACTGCTGTCACCACTTAGATACACAAATAAATGATATTTACAGAAGATCTACATCCTCAGATATACACATTATCAAGTTTAAAAATAATAAAACATAACCTCCCCCAGATTCCAGTATCAGACTCCTGTAAAATAACATTTTATAAAAATCTCATTTGTAATTAATTAATGGCTTAAAAAAGAAGACATGGCAAACATTTAAAGGACTTTTCTTTTCTTTTTTTTTTTTTTTTTTACTTGGTTTTTTAGTGGTATTGATTTCTCCAGGAAATGGCAATAGGAGTCTTGCTCGGGGAGCCATTTGGGCGTCTGAGGAATCACTTAGTACATGGTTTGATCACTAGAATCAATGGGAGCTCCGAGCACTGCAGGGTCCAGGGTGAGGGAGCTAATGGCTGAACCAAGGGTGGGGTGGCAGGACCGAGCCCAGGGCGGCGAGCCCAGGACGGCGAGCCCAGGGCGGCGAGCCCCCCGGATTCGGATTATCTGCAGCACAGAGATGCTTTTGACAACACATTCAAGGTCAGGAGATGGATTTAAGGCTCTCACCTAGACGCAACATCACATCCTGAGGGCTTTTATTCTGAACTTTGACCGTAAATTCAGAAAAACAGAATGCTTCATAATTATATTTTATATTTTAAAATGCCTTGCATGCTGGCGATAGACATTTGGCTGTTGTACTTCAGTTCTGTTTTTAGTTTTATACGATCCATTTTGTGCAGTTGATTTAAAAAGCTCAAAGATTTGAGTTTGCATCATAAGTTTCCACTGAAATCTGCAAAACGTAAATAATCTTTGAACAGATATGCAGAAGATATATGATATATGTGGCGAATTAAACTGCACCGATCTCTGGAGTGAATGAAGAGGTCATGTCAAAGGTCGACAACTTCGCAGCCGTTTAGAAACGACACTAAAGGTCATTCTTGTCAGCGTGATACCTGAGCTTGAGGCTTTTTCTTTACACTGTTTGGTGAAATGGTAGTAAGTTAAATTTATTCAAATCATTTTATATAAATGCATTCAGCTCTTTCTGGGTATTATCCAGGTTGAGGTGTTTGTTAGTGAAAAATGAAGCATATTTGTGTCTCATCGAGCCGAAGGGTCCTTCAGTCCCAAACTGCAATGCAGCAAGTTTGTCCAGTCCTATATTTTGCTTGATGTTCTTTTGGCTAAATTTTAGGATTATACAAGGTTTGGCTTACAAAATAAACTTGCAAAAGGTTCCCTTTGTTGGGATATGTAACCATCCTCCTACAGGCATGAATGGGCCTCTGCCTGTCAAAGTGAACTGTCGTTTCCAAGAAATCTAAAGAAGTTGTAGGAGTAATTAGCAGTGAGCAGTTACACGAGGACATTCACTCGCCCTCTGGATTGCCTGGACTTATATTTAGTGGAGACACAGTAGTCTTTGACCTGTTACTCAATGTTTGGATCAATCCTCTGCAGTGGCGCATCCTGAGCTAAGCTGCGTCACTGCAAACGTCGTGGCTGCTGCAGGCTGCGGATGTTCCTCTTCCTGTCTGACATCGTTTCTCCTCACTTGCTCTAATTTCCCACTCTCTGCTCTCACTTTGTCTCCTCCAGGCTGTCGTTTCTCCACTACTCACGCTGCTTTGAGTGGTTTGCATAGCTTTGCTTCGCTGGGCCGGCTGGTTGGCCCTGGTGTTCAGCCGATAATGACTCCTGTTCTGTGTATGGCACTGGTAGAATTCACTGTGAGAGCTCGCTATCAGTGAATTACCATAGGGCCATAAACAGAGCAGAGAAAGAACCACTTGATGATGCCCCTCCGTAGCGGCTTACTTTTCTCCCATGGTTGTGGGTGGGGCGACTGTGATGTAATGACTGCTGTTGCATGAGCGGTGCTGCGACATTTCACCGGGCGCTTCTTCTCACTCTGATGCATGTCTGTGAAAACAGCTGCTTGCATTTGGACGTCCACGCCACTCCTCTTCTTTGCCCATTTTGGCACTAGCACATTTTTGCTTCTGTATATATACTTTGAGCAATTATGTGTAGTGCCAATATAGGAAAAGACAGACAACCATCACACTTGCTCGATTATAGATGTAATCTGCTGTTTAACATTTTCCCGGTTAAACTTTAAAATTCCCTTCCTGTGTCCTTTTTTTAAAACTAGCCTTTTACTTCTTAGTGGATGTGGAGCCACATTTTAAAGCCGCGTTAGTCCATCTCGGACCACGACCCATATGGATGGCTTTACAAACCCTCAAAAGGATGAGCTATGGGTTTCTTTTCTCTAATTCTTCAGATTCAGATAAGTTTTCCAAGTGACTTCCTCTGTGTTTGAGACTCACCTGGGCCTGCAGTGGCCCAGCAGCTCCCAGGTGGTGTTTGGCAATGGTAGAACTCACACTGGTGAGGTAGATGGATCCGGTGGTTCTAGACTTGCCAACTACTGCTCGAGAGCGCCTGGTGGCCGGAAGCGGCGTGGAGACGGACCCAGCCCTTCCGTTCCGAGCGGAGAGACATCTGAGGAACATTTGAAGTCAGCGAGTGAGTGGCTGATGGTGATGGAGGGTGGGGTGAGTCTCTGTTCCCCCTCTGCACACCGCAGCCTCAGAGCTCCAGTGACTCTTTGAAGTGGTATGAAGCATGTTGACAATCTGGGTCAAACACTGTTAGACGTGATGAATTCAATCAGGTAAAAACGCCTAGTTGTTTGTCGTATTTTGTGAAAAACAAAAGAACATCCAGGCAGTGATAAATGTGGAAGCAAAAGCAGGTTCGCATCTCTCGGAAATGGAGTGACCGATGCTTTTTAATTCTGCATGAATGTGATATGACGTGTTTCCGCCTGGCTGTAAAGAGGATGGGTCAGTTCTCTAAAAGCAAGAAAGACAATAAGACTTTAGGTACGTTTATGACTCCACCAGCAGCAGCTTGTAGAGCCAGCAGAAACACTTACAGAACGCATAAAAAAATAAGTGAATACCGCACGGATCATTTAAAAACAACAACGACCAACAAAGGCAGCGAAACAGATTGTATCAACCACATGTCAGCAACATAAAAATGATTCGAAAGAGGAAGTCTTGCATCACCCAGGATGGGTACGGCCTTCGTAAAAGCCCCAACCTTTCATCGTCTGTTAAGACCGATGAGGTTCACGTCTCTCCGCAGACCTTCACATCACCCCTCAGTCGGTTCCTCCTCTCGAGTGTGAGCGACCAAAACCAGCAAATCAAAGAGCGTTTAGGAGCAGAACAGGAGTAAAATATCCAAATAAGAGTTTAAAGAAATCCAAGGAAATGTTGCTTGGAACAAAATATTCTAAATTCTGCACATCCACAATTTAGACATAAATTAATAAGAGTAGTGTAGATTTGTTGAGAGTACTCTGCTCTTCAGTTGTCATAACTTACTCATATCTTTATTGATGTCTTAGGGAAAATGAAAAGACAGTAAAGCAGCACAAAATACTTTCGTTCATGTTAAAATATCAGCTAAACTTCAGTAAATTTTTCACCCAGTTGTCTCCTACGAAAACTGCGTTATTGCTTCACGGCACTACGTCACACTTGAGCTCGACGAGCTGCAGCGGACTTCATGTCAACGGCAATTATGAGACTCAAGAAAGTAATGATGGAAGAGGGAACGAGAGAGTGACCAGTTAGGAGACCAAACAAGAGTAATCCTGGTCAACGTCGCGGAGCGACCCAACCTCGGTCCCCGTGGGAGGTCCCTTCGAGCTCACGAGCTCCTTTGTGCTGCTTTAAAGCTGACTTTAGCAATAACAAGGCTGTTTTCTTTTCTTAACCCACAATCAAATAATCCTTGAAGATGACTAGATAATGAATGCATGATTGAAAACAAAGGTTTAGCTATTAATAACGAGGACAGGAAACGGATGGCATGGTTTACTGCCACTGAGAATGCCTTAACAGTAATGGATTTTTTATTTCTTTTCCCTTTACATCAGCCAGTCCTCCTCAGGTCTGAGCGGCAGGCCGAGGTTGAACGACTGCAGCTCTGCAGATCGAAGGAGGATGCTGTGGTGGACTTCATGCACAGATGTCCAGCTATTCTGCCTGCAGCCAGCCATCAGGGGGCTCGCTCCGATCTCAGCTCCGTGGCATAATTGCCAAACCGTGTGGTGTCATCTTACTGCTCTCTTTCACTGCCTTTTCCCCGTCCCCCGTCCCCCCTCCCCCTCCCCTGACGCGCAGGGAAAAGCGCGGACAGCCGGGCAGTCCCTCTCACATGTTGGTCTGTTTGAGCAGTGAATTGACAGTTTGGCTCAAAAAGCTCCTCCACTCTGAGCTTCATATATCTGGGTCAGGGTCTGCTAATGTAGGTGACAGGGGGATCTGGGGATTAAAACCTCTTCATCTGCCTTTGCATAAATCCCACTTTATAGCCTACACTTCAGCTTTAGCTAATATGATTTGTATTGTCAACAGTTCGCCTGCAAGCTTGCTCTATTTGATCTATGCGGACGTCATCGCTGGACTCGTGCAAAGGCTCTTACGCTTTTTTTGTGGAGTTGACCACCGAAACGGACAAGGGTGCGTTTAGAGCCGAGAGTGCACTGATGCGCCAATCTGCTTGACGTGGAGGACCTCAGCTCAAGCTGCTGTCCGTCACAGGACTGGCTTAACTGTGGTTGTGGCTCAAGTTACAGAAGGCATCACACATGTGTGACATGGTAGCTTTGGTTTTTTTAAGCACACAAAGTCTCCTATCTGTGATGCAAATAAAATTCTTTCAAAAAGACTGCATCTATTGTGTCAGACTCTCCCCTAACGATCTTCTCCGCAGTGAAGTGCATTGTGGGATAACCCTTGTCAAAGCAAGGCCTTCTCCAGATGGGCCGAGCAGCTCAGGTTACACTGCATTTTTGAGTGCCCCCTCTATCCCACAGCCCCCACACCCACCTTCTCCTCAGCCTCTCACAGTTTCCTGGGTGGGTAGAGCTGAGCTGAGACAGTGCTTCGCCTGTGCTCTAATACAGGCTGCAGAGCATTAGTGAAATGAGATTATCATCGTTCTTACGCAGTGTCTGAGGCTGGAGGTGGACAGAGGTGTGAGTCGGGAAGGTGAGGAGGCCATTATTAGATTATTAGACGCCATTACAGGGGAAGATGCTTCATCAGCAACATGCCTACACTTTGCATTATGTTTTTTAAATTGTCTTTCATAGGTCTTTAAAAAAGTCTGAGCTTCAAACCAGTTGGGTTTCGTTTCTTTTTTTTTCCGTGCAGCACCTTACAATTTGCAGGTTACAGGGTTCATCTTGTAGAAGAGGGATGCTTTCTGGACTGGTGGCCCAGCCCTACGCTCAGAGGAGGGGCAGGAGATTACGTCTTGGTCGGAGGACGCGGGGGCTCGGACTACAAGCACTTTGCAGCGTATGAGTGTATGTGTGTGTGCGTATACGTGCGTGCAGGGATGGAGGGCCTGGGATTCACGTATTAAGAAACGATTAGTGGAGATTAAAGCTCTGCCCTAGAGTCTGCTTGCACGATTCCAAGCAACAAGAATGACCAGCCCCTCCCTTCTTACCCTGCAGTGCCCCTGTGGAGCTGCGCCACTGAAGCCAAGGCTGGGGAGGATCAATGCCGCCGCCTCTCCTCTTCCCAGAGACCTCCAGCACTAAGCATATTGCCCCGGGGATGAAGTGCAACACTCACACTGAAGCCTGGATGCCTAAATTGGATGCTTTTAATGACATTCAATCAAAGTTAGTTGAGAGATCTGCTGCAGGGGAACCCCGCAGTGTGCTGCACTGCCTCTGAGGCCTGTTGGTCAAGCTGATCTAACAAACTCACCATGCACTCATGCAGAAACACATCTGGACACTTTAGAAGCACATTTAAACATTTTACAGTTTAGTGCCAAAAGGGAAAACCTACAGCAAACCTGGTATCGAGCAGGGATTAAATCCATTTATTGATGGTTATTTATGAGTGAGGATTTCATGACGCCACGACTCAATATTAGGGAACAAATGCACAATATTGTTAGTTATTTTGGAAATGTAATTATAAAGTTATTAAAAAAATGCACACCGTAAAATATTAACATGGTATTGAATAAATTAACTGAAGGACCAACATGTGGAAATAATTGACTCTATTTTTGCATTTCACATAATTCGGTTTATTTCAACTTTAAACAACTAAAGGAAAAAAAGAGAGACGTTAATAAGGCTTATTAACGATAGAGAGTCTGCATGTGTGACATACAAACACAAATGCGTCCGCGTTTTGATTTCACAGGATCAAACCTCGGTCTTGTTTTCTGAGGGTTCCAAAATAAAATGTCAGGAGATAAAAAACAAAGAAAGGAAAATGGTATCTTTTCATCTGTTTGAAGGCAACATGGTTCAGCTTTAATCTGGAGGAAGAGCGGGATATACACTGTGACGCCTGATAGATTAAGGCCTAAACGCTTCTCTCTGTTCTGCTCTGCAACAGAAGGGCCTGCGAGCAAATCCCAGGCTTTAAAGCAGAGGAGGTTCAGGCAGCTTATGATGAAATCAAGGCCCTGTCTGTCACTGCGGGAAAGGTGGGGGTGGAGCCGAGCGGAGCCCGGAGGGTGCCGGGTTTTGCGGCGAGTTCCTTTATTGGTAAAATGCAGACAAAAGTAGACTTAATAACAGTGGAATGAGCGTGCTGCAGCGGATTACACGTGAGGTGCAAAAACAGTCAAAAACGGTGGATGAGGTAAAGTTGTGCTGTGTATCACTAACACCATTTTAATTATAGTTTCTGTATCGTATTCTATCATTGGTTTTGTGTCTAATAGGAATAAAAGGTTGTGTTGTTATGTGCATGTCCACCAGATTCATATCCTGTGATGCTGGAAAGTTGATCATTTTTTATATTTAGGACACAATCTGTATTGCAAGTAAATGATTAAACAAATCATATAAACATCATACTTGATGTGTTGGAAATACTTCCCAAGTACATGTTTAATGTATAAGTTACTTTGAAGATGAATTTAGGAGTTAGTTGTTCCAGCTATGAGGTGATAATCAGTAAAAAAAACTGGTCCATGAAATAGATTTCAGAATAGTTGCGTCTAATCAGGTTTTGAGTACGTGTGAGCCTGTCTAAACTTAGCCACACATCCGACCATCACAACAAATGTGTATTTTCTTGTTAAAATACAAGTTGAAACCAGCTTGGCATCTGTGCCACATCTGGTCGACGGGACACCTGCCATAAATCTGGTGCATCACATTGAACCATAACTGAACATAAGTCATACAAATTAGGTACAAACACTTCTTATTTGGGCTAAAATTAATGCAAGATGTTGTGAAAGGTTCTGGGGCAACCAGTTCATGCAGGAACACCAACCAACTTGACAGAATTAAAGCTGATCTGTACAAAAATGTGCACCAGAGGGTTCCCACAGGTGACGTCCACTTGGCTCGTTCGCATCAGACGCTTTAGGTTACACTTACGAACTTGAATGGAGGCCGTCAAACTGTTCACTCCCAAATCCCGAGGAACTCATTTCCTGCTCTTGAACTCACCCCGCCGCTGCAAGGCTTTATTACAAGTGTACATACAAAAACAAAAACAAAACCCCAATAACGCTCAAAGATGCCTGGACTTTATTTTTCACAAATACACAAATATGATGGTTGAACCGGTCGTCACGGCCGCTCCAACTGAGTTGATTCACGCAAGCAAGTTTAGTTTTTGTTGCTGGAAATGCTCATCAGCATCACAAATGTAGCAGATCCGCATCCATAAAGGACGTCATGTGACTTACAAAATGAGGTTATTAAAATTTGGTAGACAAAAACGACTGCTTGAAGACGTCTGCTCAGCAACCCAGCAGCAAACAACACCCTGATGTTTATCCTGAGTCTTTACAAATTTTGGCGTGTGTGTTTATGTCAGAAGAAAAAAAGTGAAATTCGCGTGACAAGACAGTACACCAACATAACGACGACTCTTCAAAAGTGAGAGAGACGTCCCCACGTCAAAAGAGGGAACAGGAAGCGGATGAGTTGGAAAGAGACTAAAACAGTGGTTGGACAAAGAGACGGACAGGAGTGATTTATGACATATTTCAAATGCGTCCTAAAAACAAAATAGTCAAGTACATCGAATACACCAAACAAATCCGGCTCATTAACAGGCTGAATGACGAAGTGGCGGCTTTCCTCCCACGTTTGGTTTAGCGTCGTTTTCTGGGAGGGTTCATCGAAAAGAAATAAATACTAAACAGTCAACATCACATCTTTAAAAAACATGGAGTAAATTGGGAAAAAAAATACATCACCAAAAAGCAATTTCTTTACATAGTAAACATAATGCATTGTTCACTCACTTTTACTTCCCCTGCTGATGCACATTAAAAAATATATTCAACACTGTACACAATGTGATGTCTTGGAAAACAGGAGAGAAACAAATCTCCAAGGTGGCCGTTTCAGTGCTTTCTACTGCTTTCAAGGTCCATAGTGTCACTGTTCCAGGGTCACAACCTCCACTGCCTGGCCGTCTAGTGTGACAGTGTTGTCTATGCGCGTGGCCACAGGTGCCATGGCAACCTGGACAGGCCGGTTACCCTGAGCGAGGCTGGTTACGACCGTCTGGTACATGCTGACTGGGATCTGGACCAGACCTGAGGAAAAGACACAGCAGCACCGTCATCAGCTGAACGTCGATGCTTACGTCCTCCTTCCATCACTCAGGAACTCTAATTAAGTGCATTCCTAACACATATTTTGTATTTCACGGTTCTGAGGTGTCAGTCGAGGCCAGGTAGTTGTCATGGACACGAGGCAGCCATTTTACTAGGAAGGCATTTTTTGAACAATGGTCCGATTGAGTGTCCTGAGCTCGCTTCCCCCATTCCCAGCTGTGCGTGTGGTTGAATCTCTGCCTGTAGGGATTACTGCTGCAGTCACGAGGGCTTCGGCCCCACCCTGCAAGCTGTCACCGTGTTACAGGCAGGCAAGAAGGTCAGTGTAGGATATGGTCGTGGCTCATGCCCACTCCCATTACTGTGAGCTCACATGCTGGATGTTTAACGCAAACAAGACACGAATCCCTTTAAATTCACTTACAAGATCATAGACGATCATTAACTTGCATTCAGGAGCATCTAAATGCTTTGAGTGATACATCTTTCTGGCTCCATAAATAAAATCCCGACTTGTCCTGGAGCTCCTGTTAAAAGTGATCTGTGACGGTCTGAACGGGCTGCGACGGAAGCTGCAGCGGCAGAGGGCTTCGGCCAAAACCAAGCGACCTACAGTAACCCACACCCGAAACAAACATCGTCACATTTACAATAAGGGTCACGGCAACCGCAGCTGCGTTGGTCCCTTCTGTGAGCCTTCGCCAGTGACGGGTGAGCGGCGTGTCTGGGCCAGAGCCGTTCGGGGTCCCTGGGAGTCCTGCTGGTGCCTCAGCACCAGAGTACTTTGTGTATTTATTAGTTAACACTGCAATTGATGCGTTTGTGTGTTGAGAAGTCAAAATAACCGTAAAACCCAAGACACACCACAACAACACCTCGGTGTCATGAAGTTCGTGCTTAGCGCCGACACTTAATCGACTTCATAGATGGCCTCTTGCTCATTAACAAGCAGCAGCTTCACGTTTGATTACGAGGACCCCGACTGCACAAGTGCTTATTAAAGCAATCCAACAAGGATGTAAGGGGCCGTCCCAGCAGACATGCTGCAACAGCAGTGCATGTGCACTATGCGTTTAAGGAGGGCCAGACTTTAATAATGTATCATTAAAAGAAAGGAGTATTACTACAAGGTACAGACAAACAAAAAACACACCATCTGTCACATCAGCACCGAGTAGATTAGAATTTAGGGGCTCAGAGGCCTCACTGTCGAGTTACTGGGAGGGAAGATTACACCTGGTAATGCTAATTAGAAATGCCACTGGCTGGTGGAAACATTCAACAACTAACCAGCCAGGACATTTATGCCTAAAAAAAAGGCAATTTTTCAGCTCTTACTGTGTCACATGTGCTTATGTAAATACTGCAATTTGGTGTGCATTCGCCTCCTGCTGTTGCCAAGTCCATGATGTTCTGTGGGGTGAACAGGTACCTGTCGCATCTTGAACCCCTGCAAGAGCCCCAACGGCAGCTGCCGTCTCTGCCAGGACAATCTGCCCCCCTCCTTGAAGAGTGGCCTCCGCCAGCGTCGCTACAGCATGGGCCGCCGCCTCACTGCAACAACACGGGAGCACATTTTGGAATTAAAATAGATACACAAAGATGGATGGAGATTTTGTTTATAAGGCCTCCAGATAAAATCTTCTGGCACAAAGCTTAAAAGCTCTCTTACTCATACACAGTCTGCAAAGGAAAGGGTTATTAGAGAGAAGTGGGGTGACGAGGTAGGAGTGTATGAGCTGTAAGAGGCTTTTCTAGTCCGGACTTAAAGAGAATCTGTCACATCTCCCAAAAGACCAGGTGCTATGGGTCTAACGAAGCAGTTTTATTAACCAGACCGACCCAGTGGAATTATCTGGGGCTTATTAGTACTGCAGCTTCGTTATGAACTCATGGAAGAGTTCACAGCTTGGTTGATAATCATATCTGGGATAGAAATACAGATTGACAGGAAGGAGGTGATGATCCATTCATGCTGTTTGCAGCTGACGCCCAACTTGATGTTGTCCTGCAAGACTCAATTGTAGCACCAGAGAAAGACTATATCACAAAGAAAGAAAATAGTGGAGGCTCCGTGCCCCTCTGGACTTGGAAAAAAGGACACAGTGTTCCAGAGTGAGTGGAGAGGAGTAGCTCAGCAACAGTAAACAGAACCAGGGGAAAGGAGAGGAAGCAGGACTCAGGTGGGTGAAGGTAACAAGCCCCGCTGGGACATACCCATACACACCTGAAGGGACTGCCCTGACACTGAAAACCCGGCAAACGTCTCAGTGTAACGAGGTCAGCAACCGACGAAGCTTCAGGGCATTGTAGCCTTACAGATCTTGAAAATCAATGCACAAAGATGAGGATGAGACTTTACTGCTATTAAAGATTAGACTAAACGATTTAAAGTGACTACATTTCAATGTTTATCACACATTCTTGATCAGACTTTTGTTGCATTTCACACCTGTGGATTCGCTTTATTTTTGCCTGAGCTGTCAGCACACAAACAAGGCAGCGAACCGCCAGTTCAGCGCCTCTAAACCGCCTCTACAGACCGATGGCTGCTGACACCAGATGACTGCTAGTTGTTCTTATCACCAGGGGAAACTCATTTCTTACCAGGAAAGTGTCCCTGCCGTTACTACTACTACTAAGTTATAAAAGACGCAGCAGGATATAAGCTGTTGCTTTTGAAATATTCTCGGAGTTCAGCAAAGGCTGAAGTGGAGGAAAAAGAAAAAGAGGACAGCTGTGTTTACGTCACATTTTCAAGGACAGTCTGTCTCACAGTAACGGGCAAAATCTGATCTGTCTGCTCAAACGGCAGATGCAAATGCACATGTCCGGCGCACATCCGATGAGTTTACACATACGAATGAGACCTGCATCTGATCTGAATCCATGCAGGTTTTTTTTTTTACTGTTTACACGTCTACCAGTCACATCCGATCTGTCACATAAATGGAAAAAAATCTCGTAACCGGGTCACTTAAACCCTGCAGAGTAAAAGGCAGCGATGTGACAGCTGCTGTTCTTCTACAACAATCATGAGAAAAGTTCACTTAAAGGCAGCAGAAAAAAATACGGAAACAAAAAAAAATTAAGAATGAAATTGTATTAAAAATATAACGAAACTATGCTCTAATCATATTTGTGACTTTAAAAGTCACCCCCCGTCTTACCTGTTGAGGGCCATGGTGACTGTGGCTCCTGGCTGGATATCCTGACTGGCAGCGACGGCGGCTTCGGCCAGAGACGCCACTGCCTGCGTGGCCTCCGATGCTTGAGTTGTTTGGATTGTCATCTCTCCGCCCTGCAGGGTGGCCCAGTTCTGCTCCACCTGCAGAGAAAATATGCAGTGTTAAGCTGAAAATAGCAGCAAATATTGCTGTGCTTTAATTAACAGCGCTCAGGAATGTGTTACTGAACAGACAACTCACAATAAAGTCTACTTCTGTATCAACAGGTGAATATGGACTGCACGTCACCCGTCATCGGGGTGCTATTGTATAGTTATGCATAAGACGTGATTGTGCCGTTACCTCTCCATCTGTAACAGTCGAGTAGTTCACCTGAGCCACTGTCACACCAGGCAGATCCGAGGCATCTGCCAGTGTGGCTACTGTGTGTCCTGTTCCGACCTGAGAGAAAGGTGAAATCTTAGTCCGCTGAACTTTAACCGTTCAGGTGTACGATGGGTGTGCAACAGCTAAAACGCACCTGGATGAGTGAAACTGTCCCGTCGGGGTTGTTGATGGTCTGTACCACCGTCTGTGAGGGCACAAGGTGAGCTATGCTCTGTGCAGTGGTTAGGTGGTGCTGGGTGGTGGCTCCCGTGGTCACCTGCTGGTCTTCAAAAGCATACAACAGATCCTCGCGGCCATGCTGCTTATAGCAGTTCTTCACTATTGTCCGCAACGCCTGCGTCCAAGACACCTGAGGGGGAAATTCATTCCATTAAAAACGAGTAAACATGTTTTATTTCCTAACCATAGACGTGAGACGATACAGAGCAAAACAGTTGGTTTAAAATAGATAAAGTAGAAGTATTTGCTACTCTGATTCGGTCAAATACACAGCAGTCGAAACAACAGCAGCATGCGCCTGCCCATTTAATTTCAAAATATCATATCGTTATGTTGATATTGCTCTTACTCTCTGTTTCTGCTCCTCTGTGCGCACATCACTGCGAACGTTGGCCCAAGGGATGTCTTCGGGCCACCACACCGGCTTACAGCTCTCCTTACCCCAGCCAGGCTTCCCTCTGCCGGTGGAGTACTTCAGCATCTCCGGGATGAAAGCCCGCAGCTGGGCCTGAAGGAAGACATCGAAGCACAAACCCCGCCAAAACATTACAGAGAAATCTTTTTCAAGTAGAAATTTGAAGTTTCTGTCTGACAGACATCCACCTTCACATGTGCTCTAAAGCTGGCCAGGGTCTGCAAATAGAAACAACTTTCTAAAAGGTGAACATGTTTATTCATAGGCAAGTCTTTAGGTGTGGCTCCACCTGACACCATGAGAACTTCAGGGGTGCATCCTTCAGTCGGTTTGTCGCTGCAAAGCCTCTGGTACATTTGGCAAAGAGCAGGTAGAACCGTATATCTGACAGGCATCACTATCCGAGATTCCAACTTTCTTTAACACTTTCCACGCGTGAATAATCTTCCTAACCGTAGAATGGTGAACTTCAAATGGTCTGGGAACGGTTTTATAATCTTCTTCAGATCGATGTGCAGCAACACCTGCTTATCTAAGACCACTGCTTATGTCTTTCCTTTATGCCGTTGCGCTACCAAACCTAAATACTCTCGATCAGCAAACCGCCAAAATGTTGTTTTTGTTTTTTATCGAAGTGTGCATATCAACTGAAATTCATCAATGGCTGATAAACACCAGCATATGCCTGCAACCTACCCCCTGTCATCTAACTGAAGGAGGTTCTTGGCATTGACAGTATGATCCTTTTCTTTGCGGCTTTATTTTGTTGAATAATAATTTTGGTGTTCGCCTGAGGTTGTATTTTCCAAATACCAACACAATCAGATTGTTTTACTGTGTTTCTCATATTCTCTTTAACAAATACAGAAAATACAATTCAAAGACGGGGAACTAACGTTTGCGGGACTGTTTTGTGTGTACTGACGACATCACTGGATGTGTGTTCACCATAGCTGACGAGCATCTCAACAATAAAGGTAGACAACCAAGCGGCAAGTACTCCAAGCTGTTAGAACTACGTAACATAATTATAGCACAGCTTTAACCTGAAGCTGAAAGACAAAACAGGCGCACAGTCAGTGGCATGCTGTGGTGGGGTTTAGTGCCAATGTCCTTAGTGTCCTGGTAATATGCAAGCATCACCGGGGGATTATATTGCACAAGGAGCCACTGCAGTGTCTGCCTACATTGACATCATGGGCTAAATTTGGTTCAGGGAGAAATAAATCCCTCCTTCCTCTCCATTATACCCCGTTTCTTCTAACTCACCGTCACAGAGCACATATATATAACACAGCTTCTCCGTGCATCACATGGACAGATATAATAAATAGTTATCAACAGAAACTGGAAGGTCAACACTTAATCAGAAGAGCTTTGGGAGACCAGGAACCGCAGCTGGTGGCTACAGAAGAGGAGCTCCACCTCAGCGAACAGTGGGACGGCAACTTGGATAAGCCCAGGACATGGACTTAGTAGCAAAGGGATTCTTGCATTTCCACCTGTGGGTGATGTGGATGTCTGCGTGCAAAGCCAGATGGCCTAATTACAGTGACTAGTTAGTTAAGTGGCATGCTGCCCACATGCCGAACACCCCACCCCCAATCCTAATCCTCGAAGCAGTGGTCCAATCAAGAGTTTAGGAAGGCAGCTATGTTGCTGGGTCTCTGAACCTTGCAAGGCTAGGGGGTAATTATGGGCTCAGGCTAGACTGGGCATCACCTGCTACAGATGCTCCGTATATCTGACAAACAGGGGCTTCTGCCTGCATGTGCAAAACCTTCTACTGATGTCTCTATTGTTGAATCTAAGCTCTTCCTAATATGACTCAGGAAAACTACGTTTAGACTTTGGAGCATTTCGTGTCAGCTTCATGTGTTCCACTTCCCAGATTCATCAATCCAACTTAAAAAGACAGGACAACGCCACATTTCCAACACATGATAAACACGTTTTTAAGAACACCGCCACTGTTTCACCTGGCTGAGTGAGGCAACAGGTTACTCGTGACAATCTCACCCTACAACCTCCAGAAAAACAAGCAACAAATCACACCTGCCCTCCAAGGATTTATCTGGCCCTGAGATTGGCTACCGTACTCCCTGGTTTGTGGACTATCTCTGAGGGCCACTGTGATGGTGGCTACTATGACGATGATCCAAAGAGTGCGTCAGCAGCACGGGGATGGCAGAGTAAACAAGCCGGGTTCCCCTGGGTGAAGAGAGGACTTAGGCTGCCAGTGGTGCTAATGCGGCAATGACCTGCCAAGAGTTGTCAATTCTGCACTTCCTCTCACTGTCTGGCAAAGGAGGAGGCTTTGCTTTTACACATGCCCCATATGCATCAGCAATATTAGGAACAATATTAGACTCCACATGGACGAATAAAGTGCAGAAAAGATACTGAAGTGAGTACAGACGCTGCTACAAATGAGCACTTGACCTTGAGACACATAGTTAGCTAAGCTCTTGTTCATGCTAGATATTAAAACAGTTTTCATTCTCCTGGTTAGTTTGCAGCTGGCGCCCTCTGCTGGGAGCATCAACTTGACACCTTTAACCAACTGTTTAAAGGCGAACAAGCATGACTATAGGGTGAGTAATGTCAGTAATACCTGGGTCATCTTATCCACAGACACAGGGATGCCGTCGATGGTGAGAGGGGGCAGCTCCGAGGCCAGTTCTCCCCCCGGGGGCGCGTGTTCAGCCAACGCGTTTTCCAGGTCCTCCAACATCATGCTCTTATACTTTCTCACCTAAACAACAAGAGAGGTGTGTAAGAGACTGAACTTCTCTGTTAAATACAGAAAAAGAACTGCGTCAAGCTCAAGAGGTTTTTTTCAAATGGATTTGAACCATCTGGAATGAATACAGGAGAATGTTTCCGCAAGAAAGAGGTAGGTAGGATGGGAGGAGTACTACAGATAAATGTATGCAACCGGCTACAACTCAGAAATATCTCTCACCACGTTCTCTAGTGGAGCTGCACCAAACACCTTAAACACAGGGTTTGGTTTGGAGGGAGAGATGCACAGCACGATGGCCTGCTGGCCCACTCTGGTGGTATACTCATCCAGCGTGGCTCGCAGTTTCCTGTAAAGAAATATCACAGGTTACGTCCTTCTAAGCAGCGACTTCGGTACTAAAAGCTGCATTCCTGTCAGCACACGGACAGACATAATAGAGATTTTAGTGAAACTCACCTAAGCAGCCGGGTCTGCTGCCTCTTGCGGATGGAGGGGTTGGATTCAAAGATATGAGGCCTTTTCCTTTTCTTACCAGTCGCCACAGCAGCGGCGGCCGCCATGCCTACCGGCCCTTGAATAAAAACAGAAGCCAAGTTCCACTGTTAGTCAAAGAAGCTGATAAATCACAACAGTATTTTTAAGTCTGTCCATCCTGTCTGACCTGTTCTTTTCATAAGCTGAATATAAAGAATATGATTTCTGCATTTTTAAATTAGGAAGATAAATATTATGAAGCAGAAGCAGGGACACATGAGCTGTTCTGCGTCAATTTTTAGCTCGTTGGCATCATCTGCTGTTCAAACAGGAGCATTACACCGAACTCAGGATTTTGTGGACTGCAGTTAACCAGAGATGTAAGAGAGGATATAAATTAGGATAAACAAATAAAACCATTCTTGAATGCTACTCAGCAAATATTGTATGCCAAGTCTTCCCTGGGATGGACAGGTTTCAGCTTACCTGCAGCAGCCAGGTGAGCAGTGACCTCATCGGTGCCAGCTGAGTTGAGGATATCGGTGTCGTCATAAGGGTCATCATCCGGCGAGGATGTGGAGTCTTCTTCACCACTCATCATGGATGCTTCTGTAAAGGTGGCCACATGCACCTGCACGTCATGGAAGAGTCAGGAAAGAAAGAAATGATCAACATTAAGTACGTTACAGAGGAGCAAGGTTGATATTCTGGTGAAAGGAACATCTGTAACGGGATTAAAAATGAATCTTTATGGTTGTCAGTTTCACATTTTAATTACGGTGATCATAAGGGCACCTGCTGGACCTGTTGGCTGACGGCGCTGGCCTCGATGGTGGTCATGTGTTCCGTCTGGTGAACGGCGTGCTCCTCCATGATCAGCCACCTGGTCTGCACTGCTAGGTCCACGGTACAATTACTGAGGCAAGAAAACAATTTGTGTGCCGTTTAATTCTTTCTAGTCATTCAAATAGCACCTGAACTGTAAGTTAGTCGTATAAATGCTTCTCAGCATACAAATATGCAAAATGCATACGTCTTGAGGACCTCAAACCCAGACCCACGACCCGTACTGGGTTTGAGCTCATGAGTACAAATAGCCAGCTATCATTTGACCATTGTTGACAACCGTCCATATTACCGTAGTCATTATAAATTGTGATGATGGTCTTTGTAGGACTGGGATATGTTACAGAATACACAATTACAGATAGCTTAATCTGAAACCAAGAGGCCGATATAAAGGAAACAGTTGGTAGCTCCACGAAGAGACAACGTTGACTCAGATAAAGTTCCCAACATAAGTCAAGTCAAAGTTTATTGTCAATTCTACCACATGTGAGATACATACAGAGAATCAAAATTACGTTACTCTCAAACCCTCGGTGCTACACAATAAATAAATTGTGAACACAAAGTGCAAATTAAACAGAAACAAGTTATGACATGACGTTGGGTTTAAGAGCCAAGGGCAATAAAATTACAGTAAAAGCCAGGTTACTTAGAGAGATGACCGATCAAATCCAATATCAATATCTGTGCCAATACCGACACAATTCACGGATCGGATCAGGGACTGATGAATTCAAACCTTTAACTGCGTACTCTTGCGAAAGCCCCTCTTAATTTGAACCCTACAGAATAAAGCATTGGTATTTGTAACGCGTTTGAATGGTTGGATGGTGCTGATGGTCAAAATTTTCAACAGTTCTTTTACATTTTTCACTTTTTCCACAAAAAAAGAACATCAACCATTTCTTCCCCTAAACAAAACGAGTTTCTATCTTATAGTATAAATCTGTAAAAGAGCTTTTAATGTGGGTTCAGTAGTTCATGTGAGGGAAGGTTGACATGAAATATTGCTGGGACAAATTCTTTGCAATATTTACACTACTTTTACTACCAAGATATCAACTGAAGCTTTCTGAAATAGTTTCATCATTATTAATTTGTGACATAGTGCTTACAAGTGAAACACAGCTCTCACAAGAGACAACTGGGATGGCAGTTCAAAGTTACTTTGGCTGGTGGATCTTACTAATATTTGGGAAGGGAAATTGCAAGAGCTAGAGGAAACGTCCTAAACATAATCAAATTGTCCTTTAAACAAGATTGAAACTGATACTTTGGCATAAAAAACAAAAAAACAAACTTTTTTGTGCCAATTTAACATGAGCTCTAGTGTCACACCCCATTTGAAATAGTCTGGGTGACCAGTGTACTGGCGAGGCAGGAGGATGGAGGAGACCAGGGGTCCGTTTCACAAAGTGGGTTATATTGAAACTCTCAGTATGTTGAACCCAAACTCAGGGAAACTGAGTTTTCCATTTCACAAAGTGGGGTTACTTGACCCCAAGAGGGTGCAGTTAAACCGGTTTCAGAAAAAGAGGCAACTCATACATGGAGTCTGTTTCTGTGGTAACTGACATTATGAAGTAAACCTGGCCAAGAGCAGGCTTAGTTCAACATTCCCAGTTACTTTTCGTTCCTCCCCTTCATGAAGCTGAAACAAGTTCAATTTAATCAGACATAAATCATATAACTTGCGTTTTAGAGACTTCTGAATGATGAAATGTCACATTTGTGTCAGAAAAGTATACTACTGATGTGAAAAGATATTAATATGGTCAAATTGGACTTGTACTTGTGACACCCTGATGGTTTTTTAGAGAGTTGGGTCTTTTTTGCGTGTGTCACAGTCAGCCTAAGCTCCTATCCTTCTGTGCATCACAAATATCAAGCATGTTCATACTGGGTTATTGTTGTTATAAATGTCAGTTTTATTGTTTTTCCAGCAGCCACAAAGTCAGCAAGTACCCTATTTAACATGATTTTAAACTTGATAATATTAAATTGCTCAAAATATTTTGTTTCCTTCTCAAACTTGTGCAAGTAAAGAAATTTCCCTTAACCATTTACCGCAGCATCCGGATCTGAGCTCCATCGATGATGGCTTTTTATAGTTGACTGAACTAACTTTGAACAACTTTTCTGAAACCAAAAACTCAAGAGTTTCTTAACTTCAAGTGAGTTTTTTGACCGAGTTTGCTGAGACTCCTTTGTGAAACAGGTCCCAGGAGGCACAAATTAAAAGTCACTGGTCTGAAAGACGTGTTCATTCATTTACGTGTCGTGTCATTGCGCTTCAGTGCGCTGATGCACCACTGTCATCTACCTCTAGAGGGCGTTTAAGTAAGAAAAGTTACACGATTCATTTCATTAATGTTCCTAAGCTAATACTTAATTTCATGACACCATTTCAAGTTAATGTAAAAAAAAAAAAGAAAAAAAAAGTATTTATATTATAATTGTGTACATAAAGGTTAACTGAGAGTCTGGAAGTTATGTTTTTATGAACTAGATGGTTACTACAGACTGTCAAGAAGTGAAAATCTCATATAAAAAGTTCAATGAAGTATTTAAAATGTACATATTTAACGTGACGTTTGTTAACTCAAACACTACTGCAATACACATTGAGCCACAGCAATATTTAAACAACAGCGTAGCGGTTTCATGGAAATAAATATAATCGGCCTTATCAGGAGATGGTTTGAAATAGTTTATTCAGATGTTTAGAGTTCTCTGCTCCCCCAGACTGATGCGAAAAACAAAGCAATACTTTACATGCAGCCCCGAACTGCAGAGGTCCGTCTGCATGGACCCCCTGATGTATGTACAGTAAATAAATACAGATATGAAAGGAAGATGCACAATAAAACCACACAGTACTGATGTAAATGGTGTGTTCAGGCAGCGTTAACGTTGACCCCCAGCCGCAGGTAGAAGAGGACAAACGAGCCACGTTAGGCTCAAATACGTTATTTCTGAAGCGTTACGGAGGTGTAAAGACTCAACTACCGGCTGCCCGGATCCGCAGAAGCACTAAGATGTTGTCTCTGAAGCATTACGGAGGAGTAAAGACTCAACTACCGGCTGCTCGGCCGCGACTCTCCAGTGGAGCTAAGCTACCGCGCTCCTACATTCAGCTAATTAGCTTCCCGGCTAACGATTTGACGGCGTTTGTAGTTTGAATAAACGTGAGCCCCCGCAGGAAAAGCGGGGTTTAATCCCCGTGTGTGGACAACAAACGCCGCTTTCTGTGCGCAGTGTAAGGCAGACTGCAGCACGGCGACAGCTAACGTAAAACCCGCGCAATACGAAACAAAACAACGCAACGGCTCGGGCCCAGCGGCCTGCGGCTCCTCCCCAGCTTTCTACTCTATCCGCGCTTATTCTCGATTCCCGCGACAACACAATTCTGCACAAATAACACTTAAATTGTCGAATAATCGCACTCCAGTCGACATCTGGACAATCTGCATCTTTCGCCGCGGCGCTGCCGGGTTCGATGGTGCGGCTGCGCCGGGGCTGAAATAGATGGAGATTGCGCGGTAGGGCACTAACCTCAGAGCGGCTGCGCTACTTCGGGCCTGCGCCGTACAGCGGGGAAGGAGCGGAGCTTTAATGGAGGACAGAGGGGAGCCCGCACCAAACACACTATCTACACTGGTGAGGCCTTCAGGTACCCCTCCCGAGCTCCTCAAACCAGCGGTTATTGGAAAGCCACATGCTGAAGCGGTATTTTTTAAAATAACGACAAGAAACCCGCACACGATTGACATTCCACATAGATCAACATTGTTTTAATTCTGCTATCACCACGTTTTATTTGTACCAATATTAACCGAAGCATTTAACACAATTAAATTAAGAAGTATTTGAGTCGGTTGCGGAATCTTTGGAAAATACTTAGTTAAATTGAAATTACTTTTGTCGTTGTCAATTTACATATTCAATCACAAGTATTGTCCCTGCTTATTAACTTTACACTGGTTATTCGTTCGGCGTTAATAGTTGTCATAATCCCCACAGTCATGGAAGGCCACATTAATATTTAGCAAGCCACGCCCCCTTCTTGCACCACTGCTGCCGGATTCGACTCCTACAGGCGCTTTATTTTAACCAAGAGCCGATCTAGCGGTTTAAATAAGTAAATAAATTAACACAAAATTAATTTTGTTAATTAGGCCAGTTACAAAAGGAAAACGCAGCCAAAAATTGAAGAGAATAAAAGCAACTGACCCAGAAAGAGTGGTTCAAGGTACTCCAATTAGAAACACCTGTGTCAACTTTCGACGTGTTCTGTTTCGAGGTTTGTAGACCTTTTATAAACTTAAGTTTTGTCTTTTTGAATGTTGTTCTTAAAGTATCATACATGATAATGCCAGGTTAGCTGTGATAACAGTATAATGTATGAAGTACTGAAGTTAGATGTATTGACGGTATACCACCCTAGTATCAGCTCAATCACACTTTTAAGTCACATACATAAACTTAGTCATTGTGGTTTTTTGACCAGATACAGACCCTTGTCAGACCTGTTAAATAGTTTTATTTTAATCTCCGACTTTTGTCAAAATTCACGCATCCAGCACCTGACTATTTTGGTACCTGAGCATGTTTATAAGTATGCAGAAACTTCACTTGGCCCAACTTACCTGGCAACCATGGTGTAAATCTGATCTAATTGTCACCCCAAACAGGTCTGAAGGATACAATATGCCAACTCCTGGTAATATTCAATTAAAGGCGAAGGCTAATTTTAGAGGTGGACTGAAATTATAACGAGGTAAGTCTGTACATTTGTATAAATGCAACTCCCATTTCTTACGCGTATGTGAACGGCCACAAGGGGGCAGCATTGCTTTACAAACTATATTTGAGACACCGCCCTTCAAGTTTGTTGTGACAGGAGGTGGCAGTAGGGCAACACTGATGCAGCTCTACAGGCGCCCTGGCATGTAGTCAAGATGATGGATGTTTTACATTAGTGTGCGGTGACAGTAGCTTATGTTTGTGCCTCACTGAATGTCAGCAAGTATCATATTCAAAAATTTGGCAGGAGAGTGCTGCAGAGTGTGATTATACATATTACGGTTTCCATCACTGACCTTCCTTCCACTCTGCTTCACTGCTGTCCCTCTGTTTGTCTCCCGTTACTTTTTGTGAGTGGGCAGGATGGCGTGTTGTCGTCGTCTTCCCTACATGATGAAGAACTACAGTGAGGAATGGATGTGTGTGCTTCGCACTTCCAGAACAATGTTGATAGGTAAAGAGGAATTGGTTTGAGTGTTTTTGATTCAGCTTTTGGATGCACTCTTGCTCTCTTATTCAGTCTTCCCTGCTTTGAGGCTATTTACAGGTTATTATGTGCTGGTAACTTACTCACACGCTTTCATATGGAGCAGCAGAGCCATATCCTCTTTGAGATTACTGTTCCTTCATTTCTTCAGCCTGTTTTTCAAGGGCACTGCAGTATAAAACAGTTGTGTGGTGTGGTAGGTGATGGTGTGACATAGATGGACATAGATCCAAGGTCCTATTATTTGGTCTTACTCTGCCTCTTCCTGCGTGGGTTGTGGCTGGGAATAGATAAGAGGTGCAGCCTGGGGGTCTGAAATCAATAATGGATATAATTGGTGAGCTGGAAGTGAGAATAATTGAATGTAATTGTGTGGACTGTCACAAGACTTGGAGAGAGGGCAAGATGGCAGAACTAAGTAGAAGGTGGTGGGGATGGGAATGGCACTCATTGTGCCGTTTTTTTATTTTTATCTTCAGTATACCCTGTTACATGGTAACAGTCCCTGAGTCTTGTCAACCTGGTGTATTTTTATGCTGAAACAGGACAATAATACAAGTACACAGTGTTACGATGAATCTAAATCAGAAAATGCGGCTCCTCTTGTTGATACCATGCAGTTAGTAGTCATGCTCAGAGCTTGAGCTTTTGCCTCGCATGTCTTTTTCTCATCGATTTCATCTGCAATCACAGATATCTTGTATGTAGTTTTCACAATTTGCATTACATCGAGCCTTAATATTATTGTGCAAGAAATCATTTGCCACTATTAAGAGTTGTAATTGCCGCATTCATTAACCCCCCCCCCCCCCCAAAAAAAAAAAAAACAACATAAAAACAGCGTAAATAACCATATTTTGCTTATCAAAAAATCCTGTAGCGCCTAAATTAATGCTGCCGTTTTAACTTCTTGTCAATACAACCATGTCAGTAGTAACAGTGAAATTGCTAATACTGGTTTCTGGCTCTAATAAGGTGCTGGATCCCTGCCTTGCATGATCGTAGTGGTTAGTTATCTCAAATTCTGCAGACCAGGCACCATTAAATCAGGCAACTGCTCAGATCTATAACCACTGGAGTGTAACATCTTAAAAGTCAATGTAGTTGTAGAGGGTAACGGTAACTGGCATACTCAGCATTCGTTCAGTAATGTGTATTTGCCTATAATCAATGTTCTGTGAGCATTTCAAAGAGCACCCAGAATACTGATGGTGTACCACCGTTCTTTACGCCTGGTTGGATATTAAAAGATGAAGTGCCTTCTGCCGTCACCAGGGGGCACTGGAGCACCATGGGAAACTCGACTGTCGTCGAAACTTCTTGGGTGCTCTGAAGAGTCAAGACGGCTGATGATGTGACTCTTTCATTCATGTTTGGCTCAGAGAACACTCACATAACCCGATCAGAGAAAAATTAACTCTAGATCCGAGTTATCTGCTGGGTTATCATTGAACTGCCTGCATTACATTTAGATTATGATTTTGCAGTTATATTAACTGTCTGCTGTAGAGCAGTGCTTCCCAACCTGGACCACAAAAGATCACAGGAGGTTTGCAAGTTTCCATTTTACAGATTTTATACAAATACAAAATCATCACACATTACCAAAAGCTTTTGTGCGGATGCCACAACTCCTACACACAGAAGTTGGCAGCAGTGTTTAATTTATGGAATTGTGCAACTTTAAAATTATCTTTTTTTTTTTTTTTTTGATAAAAGAGCACCAGTACAGCTCTGGAATGGCATACTTTTCAGATGCACTCATTCTCACTCATTCACTCATTCATCCGACAAGTTTCAGGGTGTTGATCCAGCACCAAGACCCTGTTCATTCACAAATTGGAGTACAGAGTTGGAAAGATGTCAAACAGGGTGTCACGACAACTTCAGTTTTAGCTGAAACAAGTGGCGCTGTGCATGTTTACTGACAAATGTAGCTTGAGCAGGATTGTGTGCCAGCTTATTTGGCTTTTGGTGGAAAATGACTTGTTCCACTAATATTTCTGCACACTTATCAAAGGATATGGTTATTGAACCTCTATTATTCCATATTCTTCTTGGTGAAATTGCACTTGAAGACGAGACCTGCTTCATTTCAGTCTAATTTCTTTTTTTTTTTTTTTTTTTTTATTATTATTGCTGTTGCTCCCACTGTAATGGTAGTTTACTCTGCCATTCAGCACCATGTTTCTGAGACTACTAGAATGTAGTGTCTGTTTTTTTATTGTAACCTCATAACAATAAAAACAAAATCCCATCGCAGAATGTCATAAACATCACACCTGACGTGTCATCCCTGAACAGAGGTATGCAAGCCCAAGGTGGCTGTTATTCTGTATTTATTTTATTATTGTTATTTTCCTTTTCAGTGGAAGGAAAAGTGTGACTTACTGTCAAAGCAAAATTCTTAACAATTGTTCGGGTAAAAATGTTGAGAACCAGCGGTATACGTGATGCCCAAGTTATTTTTCTGCCAATGTTCCTGTGGTCAGAACACTGGGGGGGTCGAGGCACTTTAGACTTTATAAAAAAAATCTAAAAAGTGAATAACTGATCTTATGATGTTGTGAATTAACCTTCTTTTTAGGAAACCACACAATAGTTCTGCAATTAAGTCTAAGGTGCTTGTTTAAAGATTAGAAGCGAAGGTGGGAGTTAGGGGCTTGTTTCCAATGAATTTGGAGTCTTTTCAAGGTTTTTGTACAAAAATGACAATATTGTCTCTCATTGTGGATGGAAATACACCAGTTTTCAAATATTTCAGGATATATATATATATATATATATATATATATATATATATATATATATATATATATATATATATATATATATATATTTTATTATCGCCTAATGGGAGAGTTATTTTACTATGAAGTGAGCTCAGAGTGAACTTTTGGATACTACTGGTGTACTTTTGTCTGTGCTGTTCACTGCATGACTGTTGTCACAAAAATAAATAAAACAGGTTTCAGTAACTGTCAGTCCACTCCAATTTTCTTCCAGATGACTGAGCTTCTCAATCTTTCTCTAACGAAGGGTCTAGTTACCCTATGCAGGACCCTCATTTCAACTTCTTGATTCATGACTTCAATCTTTCAGTCACTACTCATAATTTGTAAGGGTAAAAAACAAAGATCAACATCTGTCTCTTTTCTTTTGCTCTTTCTTCACTCCCAACCTGGAGACGGCATTCCACCTTTTTCTAACATCTCATTCTCCTGCTTCCTGGATTATATCATTTTGCAAAAAGCAGAGATGAAATCTTGATGCCACCAAACTGGAACCTCTTGGCAGTGCGTAAAACGTTTGTCCATCAAAACTATGAACAGAATCTGTGGCATCCTGGAAGAGTACAATTCCCACCTGGAACGCAGGAGACTGTCAAATGCTTTTTCCAAGTCCATAAGAACATGTGTACTGGTTAAAGTAATATTCATGTAAAACAAATAAAAATTTTATTTTTATTGTGGATCAAAGTCAATTCATCCATCCATCCATTTTCTATACCACTCCTTCGTCCTGTTCAGGGTTGTGAGGAGGTTGGGGATGTCTTGTCACTGGATGAGAGGTGAGGAACACCTTGGAAAGGTTTCCAGTCCATCGCAGGGCCACACAGAGATACAACACGACAACCGTGCCGCCTCACACCTACAATCAATTTAGATCACCTGCCTAACGTCAACATCACCTGCCATATCCTGTTTTATCACAAATAACCTATAGTTAAGCCCTGGACCCAAGAGCGTATTTTGATGCTTGTGACTCACTGTCACACTTAATGGCTCACTGTTTCCCCTTTGACTCAACGAGTTTCATCAGGTTCTGACTCTTGTCTTTAAAGTTTCATTTCCCGTTGCTGATTATTCAATAACACAGACAGCTGATCTGAATGTGGATGCTTTTATAAGGTAATGCAGTATCATGGACAGTCTTGTTCTACATAAATGCTTTTGATTGTAAAGGCTGGATCTTGTCGCGTACAGATTTGCCAGTCACTTCAAAACTTTATTGCTCTTTTACCTGATGATAAAGCAAATTTTCCCATCAAGTATTTTTTTTATTTATTTTTTTTTTTTTTTGTGCTTCTCCCAAGTCAGGAGTCTGTGCAGTGAAGTAAGCTTCACACCACAAGCAGTCGCATTATCTCTGCCAAGATTCCCCGATGCTGATTCATTCGAAGCTGGAGGAAACGAGCTGACGAAAGGAGAAAAGTAACTCTGTTTTTAAGACCAACCACTTTGGCTGTTTGTATATGTGTGTACTTGTGCTGTCCTTGCTCTAATTGACCAGCTGTGGCTTCGTGTTCGTCCTCCGTAAAGCCCCTATTGATCCCTTGGCCATTTCACAACGGGCCTTATTGCTTTGCTTGTAACCTCCGTTTCAGCCTTTTGTGTAACAGTTCAGGAGGGGGAGAGCAGGAAATGGTGGGGACTGTGACTGCAGAGCAAGTGAGAATAGAAGAGCTGCAGTGACGGGTCCCGGGGATGGTTAGGAGGAGGCAAAAAGCAAATATTACAGGAAACACGACGGGGACGATCAGGAAGATGGGTTTGTTTTATGAATTACATAATTCATATTGTAGATTAAATGTGGCATATAGACAAAATCTTGCTTCGCGAATCTGTTTGATACATTGTGCGGGATTCAATAAATCGATAGCAGCACAAATGAATTACCAAAGATTTCCAATAGTAAAAGCAGCATGAAGAAAATGTCCCACGGTTTGCAGTTATTAAAGATTTAATCTTCCCAGATTGCTTGAATGCCATTCAGTGACAGTAATTAAGGCAAAGAAGAGTACATTAATGCGTCTTTATTCAAGATATGTAATTGTGTAGCTAATTGGGTGTTAGATATTCTGTAATGCATCATGCATAACCTCAAGGTCTGGGTTTGGTCCGGCCAGGAACCATTTGGCTCACCTCCTGCTCTCTCTTCCTTTCTGCTTCATGAAAGCATAACCTTTAAAAAAAACAAAACAACAAACTCTAATTGCCTTTTGCCGTGGGCTGAGGTCTGACTGTGGTGCTTTCAATCTCAACTGGGCTTAAATGCAAGCTCAAGCACATTTTCAAGGAGAGAAGCTTGTGAAGTCCTGGTTAACAGCGTTCTGTTTTGTAAAGATGGAACTCTGCCAAAATATCTGCTTTGTGATTTGCTCCTGCTCTGTAAAATTATACGAACCTTGACCTTTCTTCCTCTAGGACTCTTCTGCAAGGGTGTGGGCCAGGGTCAAGACCATTAAAGCTGGCTTAATAAGGTAGTGAGACCTCGATCTGACCACCCCCCCGCACAGGTCCACATGAGACCTGAAGGATCGAGTCAGCAAAGTCAGAATCTGGTCCTGTCAGCAGTCTTCCGAGATGGTTTGACCACTGTGTGTCCGTTACCTCTTTATCTTCATCATTAGTGATACCTGCTGATCCATCTTAATGCGTCGTCACACTTTACCGTCAGTGTTTTCTTTCCATAAATCTGAGATTTTTTTTTCTATAAATTGAAATATTATCATATTTGGCATTAATCAACAACTGTGAAGATTCAAATTCATCACACTGATGCTAAAAAAAATTACAATATCTACTGGTTTACAGTAGATAGTCTACAGTTTTGTCAGAACTTCAGTGGCCACATGTTTCATGCTGATTATGGTGTTCGAAGAAAGATTTCCACAATTCCTTATTTCCAAAGTTTTATGTACTGGTGACATGTGACCCATTGATTTCTGAAGACCGGTTTTGAAGTTTTTCTTTGTACAGGGCGCAGGCATGTTGCTCAGCAAGGGAACACGCCCACCACATGTCAGTCACAGTTATCTATGCAGATGATGGGTTCGTACAAACGGATGGTTGCTTCGTCAAGGGCGGTAACATGACGACTACAAATAAGGTAGTAATAACAGCCAGCGATTGGCTGAGCCGACTGCTTATCAATCATATTAGAAATAATTTTATTGCTTGATATGAACTCTTCAGGCGTGGCACAAAAAAATTCACCCCCGTCAGAGTTGTCGTGTGTGTGTGAAATCAAACAATTTAAACCAAAATGGTTTTTTGAACCGGGCTGTAAATATGTTTATTTCTGCTCTAAAATTGGACATTTTAACATGGCGGTTAGTGGAGACTGACTCCCTTTGGAGCCTCTAGTGGTCAGTCGAGGAACTGCACCAAAACTTGGTTTCGCATGAGCTTTGATCCGGATGGAAGATGGTTGGCGCTTGGGTGCACCAGCCACCTTATTGTCTACCTTGTGCTGAACTCTATTGCACAGAGATTGAAGGGAGTAATGCCTCACTCTGCTGAAAAACGCGTATGGTGACAATAGCGGTAGAACGCTATTGCTCATATACAATTCGCAGCAGAGATGGGAAGGAAGAAAGCACCGCCTCACTCTTATTTTGTTTTCTTTTTTGCCCAAAATAGTCAATTATTTCATTGGCAATTTTTTTTTTTTTTATTGATTTTTTTTTTTTTTTTTTGTGACAATGACGACTAATTCTTGCAACCCTATATGGCTTAACAGTGATCTTATTTTGTATATTCAAATAAATATAACTGATAACTTTTATATCTCAAAGAAATGGGAATGAGAAATCTGTTTTTTTTTTCCCCTCTTTTTTTGCATTTTCTTTTTTTCCTCCACAAAGCCAGCAACACCATATTACAGCAGCGTTATATCATTATTAATAATAATAATATCCAAACTTTACAGCTGTTATTTTGCTGAAAAAAAAAGTTTTCATTTGAGATTTAGAGAAAGTATTATACTCCAGTTTTACCTTCTGAACCAGATGGTATGAAGCGCTGTGGTGGTGTTGGTGGGGTGGGGGGGGGGGGGGGGGGGGGGCGGGGGGCAGCGAGCATAGTTAAACTGCTCAGACTTGAAATTTTTATTTTTTTATTTTTTTGTTTTTTTCTTTGTTTGCTGCATTTCTGACATGGAATTGTATTGTATTTAATTAGACTCAATGTAACTTGTTTGCTTTCTGTGTGAAGTTTTCTGAGATGCCTTTTGTTGTTAATTGGTGCAATAAAGCATATAAGGTAAAATGAATAAATAAGGCAAATATGACAGAGTGTTGTGTTAAATTTTGTATTCAAAGTTCTGTGCTCTTAAAACAATTGTCACTTTTTCCCTGTATGTGGCCACATTCCCATTATTTTCTGCAGAGATTCTATTAAATACTGTATATATAAATCTATCCGCCTCTCATGTTTTGTGGATGTGGTTGTTTTTAAAAACCACTTTCATCTGTTGCATTTGCAATGTGTTCGACCTAATGGCATCTTCGCCACCATTACCTGTATTTGTGGAATCGGTAACCTTAACTTAAACACATGTGTGGCTTCTCACCTATAGTCACTGCTTTTAATCTAGATCCATGGTGTATAATAGATCACAAGCTGTAAATCACCTGGATTTGGTTGCCATCAACTACACAACTGACGGTCCCGTCTAACTTGTATAGCACTGCAGTTTGTTCTACAGTGTCTTATTCCTGTGAATCAATGCATTTTTAATGTGAACTTATTTTTCAACTGAATAATTTAGTTCATGGTCAGAAGCAGGGGCAAGCCAGAATTTAGAGAAGGAGCAGCACAGGGGTTATATCCAGTTCAGAAAGTTTAGATTTTCTTACAGTATTGTTTCACTATGTGCTCTTTTTCTTTGAGTAAAGTTTATGGGATACATTTCTGATGAAGTAGTTTTGAGCCATATATTGTACAGTATTAGTGGCACATGTGTTTGTGATGGCGTTTACTAGTTGTGCCTTCCTTTTCTAGGGTTGTCTAGTCAGGTTTCAAACTTTGTCTCAGTAGGATGACAACTGAACCTTCTGCATGTTTAGATCCTGGTTTTAAACAAGCTTAATGCCAAAATACTGCTTTGTATACACGATACAAAACTCATAAATTATCATTACATTTTGTAATGGCAAAGAATGATACAGTGTTGACATTTTATTTATCTATAAAAAGAAGATCACAGGTCAAGTGTGGACAGAACTGGATGTAAACTGCAGCTTAACTTTTATAGATGTTCGAAGCAACGTCGGAATTCGTCTGATGCAGTGCTGCAGTGGTTCTGTTATTACTCCTCCAAATTGTTCACCAGAGAATAACATGTTTATTAGTCAGTGGCACTGTTTCTAAGTAAACTCCACTGACCATAGTTTTGTAATGAAGAAATGCAACTATGTGGCCTAATGATGTTGTTCATAAACAACAATGAGGCTCTAAGGAACAGAGCAATAGGTTGTTGATATACTTGTCAGTACACTGGTGCTTTTGGCTTTTTCACTGGATTAATTATCTATACAAACGGTAAATAAAATCAGGAACTGTGCTTGACTTGCTGTGTTATGTATGGTTACTCAAAGATTGTGTTTAGTTCATGTAGTTTAAGGCAAGTATTGCACATCCAGCTACAGTGTAAAAATAATGATTGGTGATTTATTTTCATTGAGTCGGCCCCCTTCCCAGCAGACTGAGCTGAGTTCATTTGTTTTGTTGCGTCATAGAATTATGTAAATATGAGTACAGCCAGTCTGGAGGGACAGTGCTTCGATTGGGCTGAATGGAGCATCAGAAGAAGACAATTTGACAGCCAGCGATGAATACCCTGTAACATATGTCGACTTGTCACAAACACACAAGTGGACGTCAACATCATCACGCAGCAATGAGGGTAGACCCATCTGTGACAGGGTAGACCTGGGCATCCGTTGTGTGTGTGTGTGTGTGTGTGTGTGTGTTTGTGTGTGGTGGGGGCTTTTTCATTTAGTGCGGTTGGGCGCCGAGTATGAACGCAAGGCTCGTGAATGGCCCGTTGTTAATGAGGCCTCATTTGGTGCAAGCAGACACCCAGGGCTGCTGTTCAGTGGCATGCCCTCAGCCGACGTGAATAACAAAAGGCAGAGTGGGATCATTAGGACCCCTGGACGCCTGAGGGGTCCGCCGCTTTAATCACGTTTGTGTAATGAATGCAGCTGCTGTGAATCACTGCTTATTCATAATGTCGCCAAACTGCAGTTGTAATGTGGTATTAATGTTTCCACTGCTCTGCCAGAGGTGGTGTGTCTGTGTGTATAATTTAAGGACCTGAGAGTTTTTATTACTCATGAACAGTGGCCTCTGTGTTGGCTTTATGTTGTGACAATGTTATGACAAGGTCTGAGGTCACGTGAGATTGATCATCAACCTGGGATTTCTCCATTCTGTCCTCATGAGTATTTATGATGAAAGCTCATGTGCTTCAGTGATAGTAAAATTGAGTTTTAATTGGACATGACAGATGGCCATCGTGGCACTTTTCAGGTGCTGAGAAACGACAGCAAAAAAAAGGTAAAAAAAAAAACCCAAAACGCCTTAGCACCTCGATGAGCAGAATTTCTTATGGTTTGCTTTGCTTTTATGAGATCTCCCTTAAATATTTGTGATCAGTAGCAAAATGTGTAATATTTTTCCATTTACCCTCCTTAGAGGGGAGGATATGCCAACTCCAAACATTTCCCTAGCTGCTTAGCTGAAGGAAGAGCCAACAAAGCAGAGTTTCACTTATTTTGATGTTGTCACTATGGCTTTGTCTTTACATATCTTCTTCTCTTTTATGTCAAATCAAATGAATAATCTTAGTCAGTAGGCTGGTCCCTGCCACAAGTATTTTGATGGAAAATGAGTGAAACACTCTCTTTATGGTTATCAGTAAGTAAAATGATGCCAAAAGTATGTACAGTCTTTATGTGCAGTTTTTAAATGTGGGCCTACAGTATTGATCACGTCTCCTTTTTGGTTATTGCACATCCCCAACGTCCCAAAGTACATATATATATATATATATATATATATATATATATATATATATATATATATATATATATATAAATTATTTCTCCAAGGTATATTGGAAATCACAGGTAACCAGCCTTTCCCCCTAACTGAAATTTCTTTGGAGTGCCTTAAATACTTAAATTACATTCGTTTTGGACTTAGAGACATACATACACAGGAACTGTCTAAAGCAAAGGAAGCAAAGGCTGTTGTCTCAAATTTCAGCTATTGTTAACCACAGGATTTTTATCTAGATTTCAGTCTATTTGCATATACATAAGGTGGCTCATTGTTGTCATTTTAATGGTGAGGGAAAATCCCTCACAGGCAAGTACCACCAAAATAAGCTGTTTTGATGATACATGCCTTCATGATAAGCTTTAATAGGCTATTTCACTGGGGGAATATGCGGGATATGCATCCAAGTGGAGAACATTAGGAAACAGCTTAAAGTGGCTCATAAACAGCTTGAATCATCCAATGTTCACTGTCATCATCGTCCTAGAAAGACAAAAAGCATCCTGGTTCAAGTATTTTCTGGTATCACTTGTCTGAGCAATGGTGGTGTTTTAAGAAATGGAACTGCTTCTGGTCTTATTTTGCTTTAAAGACAGATGCCTGTAGGTGTTTAGATCACTAGTAGAGTGAGAAACCATTGAGTGAATTTTGTTTAGCGAGGTATGAACATACAGATGGGGGACAAATTCAAGGGAAAAGCTGAGGTGCTGAGCCATCCAATGGTACCCTTTTTTAAAATAAAATAAAAATCTATAAAAATTAATATTACAATATAGGGTGGTTCAGCACCATAGCTATACATATGATAGTACAGAACAGATTTTAGGTTTCCCACCTAATTTTTTTTTAGTTTGTTAGAGTATTAAACCTGGTTGTTTTTTAAATGTGCTTTATAAATGGATTTGACCTTGACCTAAAATTTGTAGTAAGATAGTGGTAGTTTTTGGGGGGAGGGCCGGTGCCATCATTTTGTCGCTAAAAAGCATCACATGTTATGGAGTTTCCTAATTTAGATTGGCCAAACAGCTGTGAACAGATGATAGAGTATCTAACTCAGTGAGGGTTGCTTGGCGCTCAATCAGCAAAGGTGAGGAATTCTGTCATGAAAATTGGTCAAAAATAATAAACTGGTGAAAAGGCGTTGGTTAAAACTCTTTTTACATATTTGTCTGAGAGGGTGAGTGTTTTTGGCCATTACAATTGATTATATGCAATGCTGTTCAGATAAATAGTTGTACTTCACATTAATGTTATGTAGTTTTAACTACTTCCATCTGGAAAAAAAGTGTTTTAACAGCCTATACATAAATATAGGATAAATGTTAGATCAGGCATTACTGCAGCTACCTTGGATGCATTTGTGCCAAGAAAACACCATATTTTTGCCAGTATACTTGATTATTCAGCACTTCATATGAAAGTATGAAGTACATACCAACACCCCTCCTCTGGCCTCCATAGAAGCAGTAAACATTCAGTTACCTGGTACCATGGACAGTTCCTCTGATTGAATTGTCATTTTGTTGAAGGCAGTTGGGGAGTGAATAAATTGTGTTTAATTGACAAAAAATACGATTAGTGAAAAAAAATAGAAATAAAAAATGAACAAAATAAAACACATGAATGCAGTCAGTCTTCTACTTACAAATGGGTTCCATTCTGAGAGGCAGTTCATAAATCCAGTTTGTTTTTAGGTTGAACATTTATAATGTGTTGTTTCATGTAGATAATAGTTTGAGTTTCAGACAGCTCCAGATGTAGACTTTAAAAGAATAGCTTCTTTTTCTTTTGCTTTTACTCAGCATCAGACCGATTATGAGAAGATGCTGACCTGAATACACCTAACCTTACAGGTTCAGAGTCAAAACGATACTGTTTCTGCAAACCTTTTTTCTTCTCATAGATTGCACATTAGGTCTGAACCAAATCCTTGATAGCTGCTGCCACCACGTGGCGGACATGCAAATCATCCAAATTATCCTTGCACACCACCATGGGCTTAAGAATCTATTTACTTGTGTGTATGAAATTTCACAACTTGAGTATTTACAAATCAGGGACTATTTGTACATATTCTAAAACCTTGGATTTACACAATGCTATTTGCTAGATCCATGTATTTATCTATTTGTTTATTCATTTGGTGCCAATTGTTATTGTTCATTTGAAATGAACAATGACATATTGGTGTATTCCTTGCAATGTTATTTAAATGAAGATGTCCATAAATTTAAGACCTGGTGAGGAGCAGATGATGACCTGATATCCTGATATCTAAATCTGAGAATTGAAAGAGGGTGGAGTTCTTTTGCAACCAGACACAATATTTTAAATTGAAGCAAAATATCATGACTTCACATCGCAGCAGTATGTTTAATGGAGTTCTCTGGAGATTGAACTTTTCTTTGGGTCATTTTTCTATCTTTTCAACATTTTGTTAAGTGAGTCTCCAAATGGCATATTTTTATGTATGCAGTGCAGCCAGAAATTCTTCTTCTTCTCAAGCTTTGAAATGAAATTACATTAGTCACACTTTGAAAATGGTCAGAAAAATTCCAGACCAAACAAATCCTTACAATTATGAAGGATGCTCAAGCATGAGCTGTTTTAATTTCTTCATTAACTGAAACATTTTTTGTGTCAGGTATGCTGTCACACAAATGGAAACACACAAAAGCATTTGCAGAGAAAATGATGAGGACAGCATTCAAAAGAAATTACATATCATTAGTGTTTATCTCCAAAAATAGACCTTACCATCTGTTCTCCCTTTTGGAATAAGTCCCCATGTATCTGGACTTTATTTGTAATTATTGTCAGCCAGAAGAAGGTTCTTCACTTTTTAATCCAAGTGTTGTCAACTGCAAAGCAAACCAAATAAGACACTTGACCTTTGTTTAAACTCATAATTTAGGGCAGTACCTTCATGCATGCATAGAGTGTGTGGGAAAGGTAATGAGTCATTAAAAAAATAAACGCTTCCAAGTTACAGAAGAGGCAAAGATGAGGAGTGATGGGGGGAAGGGGGAACTTTCCACTTGGTCCTCATCTATCCCACATATCAGCTGTCTGTTGAGCTGTTTCAAAGGCAATTTATTTTTAGATATTTCAAAAATGTATTTGAAAGTGATTTTCCATTCTGTGGTTGCAGCTCTTCCCTCTTCGCCAGTCTTACCCCCCTCTCACGTGGCACCTGATGTGTCGCAGAGCCCATTCTTTGGCAGTCAGCACAGTTTTGATTTAATTCTGAGGGCCATCTGTAATCCCCTACAGGACACAGAGGCTCATAGCCCCACACACCTCTATATCTTACTTTATCTGCCTTTTTTGTTCTCTCTCTCTCTCTCTCTCTCTCTCTCTCTCTCTCTCTCTCTCTCTCTCTCTCTCTCTCTCTCTTTTCTTTCTTTCTTTCTTTCACCCCCTGTGGGCCTGTCAACACATCTCCTACAAACAGAACTAATAGAGTTGCAAAGCACCACAGACTTACCACAAGTAGTCAGAAACGGACACGGTATACATTTATCATAACACTTGCATGTAATATCAACTATCGTTAACTATATACATGTGTATATATATGTGTATGTATATATATATGATAGAAGTCAAGCAACTATTTCATTATGGCAATTGCAGTGACATTACCTGTGTGCGCCGGCATCTAGTACGTTGTTTATGCCCTGCACTTCAATACAAATAGGAAGATGCTGTAAGGAATACCTACAGTGGGGCTATTGAACTTCAGCTGCCAGTCGGCTAGATATGACAATTACTGGGGACTCATGGCCCAGGAGCAACCATTTATAAAAGACAAATGAATTAAAAATGACTGTATGTTGAATTCTTACAGAAAAGACACTTGTCATACCGATGAATTTGATGTAAGATTATGTAAATATTATGTAAATTCTAGACGTTGTCAAATCTACAAGATTTGGTAAGAATGTTAAAAAAAAAAAAAAAAAAAGAAAAAAGACGAAAACAGAAGTGGAACAAGCCTGAGAAACTCAGGTTGGATTTTTGTTTGTTGTTTTCCTCTGGTGAGACACCCTTTGCACGGAAACCCACTCTGCAAAGAACCGACGTGTCCAATAAAGCCATCTGCTTCGACAGATTAAATAACACTCTCTTGCTCGACAACAAGCGTGCAATCTCTTACTTTTCAGTTCATTCATTTTAAAACGGGGCGGTTTTCACAATCTTCAAAAGAGACATTTAGAAAGTCATGGTCAGTTTGGTTAATGGGACTTTGCTGTGGTCTTTAGCCCAGAGAGCAGCTTTATTGGTGTATGTGCAGATCAATCCAATGGGTGAATTTACCCAAACCTTTCCCACTCTTTTCCCTTGTTTTGGTTCCACAGATCAACCACACAGCAGATGTAGAATTCTGCCTTAACACGAGGTTCGGAATAAAATTGGAAATTGAAAGTCTTTGATATTTTTAGACTGCTAGCAACTTAAAGTTTAGATGCAGCCTAAAAGAGTGTGTTTTCATATTTTATTGATCTGTTCTGACTGAACCAAGCAGTGTTTTGAAATTTTTTTTTTTTTATAAAACATAAGCCTCACAATTCCCCTGACACTGTGTGTGTGTGTGTGTTTTTTCTTTAAAAGAAGATGGGTTTCTCAAAGTGGAATTCCATTTCCTTTACTGTGCTTTGTGCTCTGATCACCAAAATGAATTATATGTAATTCTTGCTTAGTGTGCAGCTGGACTATGCCTCTAAAGTACTCCCTGTTTGTTCTAACTCTGCAGATTGACGCAGTGATGAAACAAATATCCTGTGTCCCTCAAGAGGCTCTTCATAGTGCTAAATCTATCTCATCATCTGCCTGCGATGATTAACAGCCTCCTGTATGTCATCCCTCTGCCTTGCAGCACTATTGCTACCTTGAGAAATTGCTGAAAGAGAAGCTCTGGTGCTTCAAATGTTTTTAACTTGCATAGAAGTCTCATAGAAGTTTTAAAAAGCACATATTTACGTAAGTTACACATACCTTGGTGGAAACCGTTTGCTGGACATTACTCTCCACAGGCTGATTGGAACCTTTTCTAAAAGTGTCTGGCTGTCAGGGTAAAGCAGTTTGGCGGTTGGTTGACTCTGTAAGCTCTGGTCAGAGATAAGCACCTGGCTGGAGAGCTTTTCCATTTCCTCCCAAAGTACCCAATCAAGCAGTGGCTCAAACTCAGCACTAAAGAGACCTAAATACTCGCTGTTTCCGTCCCCCTCTCCCCCGTTGAAGCATTCCTGAGTTGCTTGCTCTCCTACCAGTACTTTCACACTCTTGAAACTCTTATTCTGAACATTTTTGTGCTCTGTCCTCCTCCTGCTCCAAAGAGCTTCAGTTGGCTTGTGTCTTTAAGTGCCTTAGTGGTCATATTGTCACTGTGGAATATGTTAATACTTTGACAACACTAAGCATAGCCAAACTTCATATGATTTGGATTACTTAAAGACTTAAGCTGTTGTTTTGCTTTTCTTTTTTTTTTTTTAACTTTGTGGCACTAGTGGTCTTTATTGAAAGCAGCTGAACAGGAAACGGGTATAGAGAGAGGGGAAGACGCGCAGCAAAAGCGACAGGCTGGGACTTCAACCTGGGCAATATCCTGTAAACGGTGCCTGCTGAACCCACTGAGCCATCCAGGGCCCAGCTGTTGGGGCTTTTAGCCTTTTAACTACACTGTGTGTTGAAAAACCCCAGAGTAGTTCAGAGTAGTTCCCGAACTACAGTTCCTGTATTTCTTATTGACAGTTTCAGGCCAATTATCTTGTTTGACTTTAAAGTTTCAGCCCGTGCTGTGGTTGTATTGTTATGCAGTGTTAGATTAAATGTAGAGGAAGACGGAAGTAAAACATGGAAGTTCGCAAGCAATCAAGTTGCTTGAGAGTAAGACATCATATCCCTCAGACAAATCAGCATATAAGAGGATTTTGAGGTCCTGGGATAATTACAAATTCAGCTTCAGGTGCAATGTTTTGCTTATTTATTTTAGTTGGAACGGTGGTACACAATTATTTACTGCTGCTGGTGCATAATTGTTTGTTTTCTTAATACAAATATCAGTTCATCACATTTGAATCTGTGTCATTTTGGCCATTTTTACCGTAGGATGACTTAATTTGGAAAGAAATTTTGCAATCGATCCTGATGCCTTTAGTTCCCTGCATGTTGTGAGTATACGGCTCTTTAATTCAACGATGGCATCGGGTGTCAAATGATGCTAAATTCATTTTCAAATGGTTTTTTTTTTTGTATAAAGTGTAGAATTGATTTCTTCCAAGATAGTTTATCTACACCACAGATCCACATCCATGCTGGTGTTTTAGCATCGTCCCAGAGAAGATCTCGTCATCATTTACACCATCGTTAATGTTTCTTTCCATCCACGTTTCACTGAAATGGTTCCCGAATGGAAACGGGATCTACAGCCAGAGCTGAGTGGTTGATGAGTAACAAAGTTTTCACTCTCGTAGATGGAAACACACTAGTATAGATGTAGCTCCCATTTACTAAACTTAAAGTTAAAGAATCACATGGAATTTATTATTAATAATATAGACAGTCTGTTTTTTTTTTTTCTTCGATCATTTGTTTTTCCACCATCAACAGCTGATGACTTTGAATGTGCTGAATCAGCGGCAGCTATGATTGGCTCGCCGACCCTTTCCTGCTTGTGACCTTTGGTGCTCCTCTAGTATCCATAACAAATTGCCCCAGGGTATTGGCATGATCTTGCAGTGGCAACACTGGCACACACACTGTGTTTTATGAGATACTTTTAATTACAGTCCACAGTGTCTTCCTTTCTGGAAGATCAGCTTCATCTTACACATTTTAATTCAGGCCTGTGAGACCCAATAAACTGATTAAAAAGTCCCTCTTTGCATGTAAACATCGATATGTCAAATAACTTTTGTATTAATTACTGGAAAACCTTCAAAAATGTACCTTTTTGGCTGCAGGCACAACTTTAAATTACAGCCCCGTGTATTCATGACTCACTCTTTGCTCTCTAACTTTATTTTTTTTTCTTTGTTTCTTTTTCTCTTCCCATCACATGGGCAGAAATTGTACGCCGTAGACATTAAATCTGAGAAACATAGACTGCAAATTGCCTGATGGTCCAGCTGTAAACGTCCATGTCATCCACGAGTGCTGCAGGAGTTGTATAATCCCCTGTTCAATGCCGTTTCTCTGTTTCTGGCGAACAAGCAGGTCTTAACTATTTACTGCAGAGGCGTCATGTGCAAGTGCTGACATATTTTAGTATTTTAAAAAATTTTGCATGTGAAAACGTGTACTGTCTTGAATCATTAGGTCACATTTTAAATTAGCTTGCAGATGCAGCAGGGAAGAGCTCTGCTAATGTTGGTCCCTCTGTTGAGACTAGATAGGCTTTTTCATAGTCGGGATCAGTCCCGTGGGGCCTGTCAGGCTGCTTCTGAATGTGAGTTCAGAATGATAGATGAGGGGTTTCACCACTGAACCAAGCTTACTCTTCCCAGTAACAACCAGCAGAAACCTGAGCCCCACGTTCTCTATGCTGCTGTCGCAGCACTGCGTTGGCATACACTCGCTTAAAGTTCCAAGGGCATCAATTCAGCTCTGCTTCATTAATATGTATTGGAAATTAGGTTTTTTTTTTTTTTTTTTTGCTCCCTTATTTCAGTCCTGCACACCTGAAGGATACACATTGTGTGACTATGTTCATGCACATAGTTCTATAGTTTGAGTTTTGCCAAATATAATTTGTGGTAACTATTGCAAAAAAAAATGTAATTTAGTTCTTTAGTAATGTGTTTGTTGTTGTCTTCTTTTAACAGCTGTAACACCTGAACATGGAATAAAAGAATTAGTTAGAAAATAAATCATACTATTAATAATAATGTTCTGTAGACATATGCTCTTATATACAGAAAAAGTATCTCCACTGTAGTAATGCCCAAAGGGGCTTTTGCCACAGCTGGTGTACCTGAACCAAATAACCCAAACGATTGAACAAATGAGATACACAGATTGCAATTTTCTAGGTCCATTAAGATTTTTAGGTGTGACCTGTCAGTCCTAATTCTTTGTTCATAATAACCTATTGACAGTTAAGCGGTCCAGAAATGCATACACAATCCCGCTCCTGTGATGCAGGAGGAAGTGAGTTTAGCTCACAGATGAAAAAGAATTGTGTTGTATTTGATTTAACATGTAAGATGGTAGAAGACGCTTGTCTTTTTGGCTGAACCATACTGTTCCTCACAATACTGATGGGTAGGTTTGAATTTGGAGACAACTGTGAGCTTTGTTTCACACTGATGGTATGCTGGGGCGTGCTACTCTGTCAGTGACAAGACTTTTGCAGCTCATGGATTATAATTTTGCGGGTACAGAATCTATTTGATTTGCTAGTAACTTTTAATGGGCAATTCCAGTGACTGGTGAGCCTGTTTGGGACTGAAAGCACGCTTGTATTTACCTGAGCTTTGATCCTGCAGGATGGCTCTATTATACTCCAGCTAAGACTCTACAGATGCTTTGAAAAATATAAACAGCATCATTTGAGGTGATTCTTAGGTTTATAAATATTACACTGCAGCTATAGGTGTAGTGCTGTGGAAACTCTTAAGGTTTGTTAAACTTGTATTTTGTTATTCTTTTCCACTGCACCATGATTATTTCAGTAACTTATTTCTTGCGACTTGCTGTAAATCAAACATCAATCATGTTGCTGTTTTTGTAATAATACACCTATGAAGCAGACCCCAGGCTCTTAATTGTTTCTCTGATTAGTGTGTGTGTGTGTGAGTGTGTGTGTGTGTGTGTGTGTGTGGCATTCATTGCCTCGTGACGGGGCACAATATTGACAGAGCTGGTCCAAACCTAGCCTCTTTGGGGAGATTGTGACACCCGAGGCTGATTTGATTAAAGTTAGCAGATCCTTTTCGTAGGCTGCTCATTACACCAGCCAGCCTGGGACACGGCGACTAAACCGCTTGACATATATAATAGCCAGGTAGTGGAAGATTTAGGCGAAGATTAATGAGAGGGGGAGAAGGGGACAAGGGGCTTTGAAAAGATGGCGAGACTTAAAAACTTGCTTTGAAAAGATTCCATGAAGTGTGTAACTCGTGCTTTAAACTTGCAGCCTTTGGTTTTTCTTATCTTTACGTATAGTTTGCATTAAAGGTCTTATTTATATTCTTGTTTATAAAGCATCAAGTGCAATCTTAACATAGCCCATGCTTAAACAAAAGAAGGATCTTTGGTAGATTATTAGAGACCCACCTCCAAATCCGTTTCACTGCCCAGAGCAAATGAAAACACAGTAACCTGCATTAACGTTCTGTATGAACTCCCAGATGTTGAAAATGAATCCACGTAAATACCATCTTAATTTTTCAAAAGAGCAGGAAATGTTGAAGTTCTTTTTAAATTGAAAGTGTCATGATGAAAGATTCGTACTCCTGAACGCATCACACGTGTTTGCTTACCTCCATTGAAGCCCGAGGAGACGATTCTGCCCCACATCGTCCAGAAATAAGAGATTTAAATGAAGGTGTCACTGCTGACATGATGGATAGGTCTCTGCTATTGTTTTTTTTTTTCCTTTTTCTTTTTCATTTTTCCTCACTTGGTAGGAAATAACTCCTCCTCTCAACTCCGACTCAGTCCGGATCGGCAGAGTAATGACCGTGAAAAGGAAATTGCTGAGCATATTTTTCCAAGCGTCTACGCTTTCTCAAACCCAACTTCCTTGACTCGAACCATGACTTATTGAAGGACTCAAACCTCAAAGCCAATTTCACAAACATGTCCTCCAGCTCCTTTTTATTCACAGGTGTGTGCACTGAAGGGAGAAAGAGGGCTTTAGTGTATATGGGTTAAGATGTGTGTGTATAGCGTGTGGATGATTGTTCACCTGCTGTTAAGATGAGTTTGTACTGTATGTGCGCTTGTGAAGCTTTACTTCCTTATATAAAACCAAGGAGAAAATTAAGTGTTATGTTAGTATCGCACCTTGCATTCCAATTTTCCACTAGCTACAAAGGTATACTGCCCTCAAAAAAATTCCATATTTTCTATTCCCTTTCTATCGCCATTTTTATTAGAAAATGTTCATACTTGAATTCCTGCATTTGTAGGGAAATAGTTTGGAAAGGTCTTTTTACGTGTATCAAACAGAGGTATTCACTTGTGTGGCTTTTTAGGGTAGACGTTCGACTTTCAACGTTCCAAATATGTAAAAAGAAAAAGAAAGAAAAGAAGGTGAATGTGCCCGAGGTTACGTAAACAAGTTTATAGACTTTAGGGTTTGCTTCAGCAGGACTGCTCAATGTGGCTCTAACGAATCACGCACCTCGTGGTTCTGATGGTCTAACGAATCACGCACCTCGTGGTTCTGATGCCCTAACGAATCACGCACCTCGTGGTTCTGATGCCCTAACGAATCACGCACCTCGTGGTTCTGATGCCCTAACGAATCACGCACCTCGTGGTTCTGATTCGGTAACAGATTTTAGTCATGGATCTGAACATTTTTTCTGATTGGTCGTGTTTAAAAAAAAAAAGAGAAGAGGAGGCACGTGATTCAGCTTTCCATTTTCAATTATGAATAAAAACAACATTTAACAGTTTAAATGTGCGATCAAAATCTTAAAACAATGGCATTTAAAAGTTTTAATACGAGGGACCTTGTGTTAACCGTGTAAACCACCCTTTAAATAAAGCATAAATCATCTATAAGGCGAATGATGCGTTCACGTTGGACCGACAACGAATGTCCACCAAAGCTGCAGCGCTGGTGCCACAACTTCTGGGGTGTGTAACTACATGTTGGACTTTATTTGACATCTTTTCCTGGGAAGCCAAAGTATTCCCATAATGGAGATTTGAACGATGCCAAAGGCTTTTCATGTTCCTCCTGCTATCTGTAGCACTGGCAAGACACACCACTGTGCCAAACTTTTGTTTTTTTGCTAAAAAAAAGACAAAAACAAAAAATCATTTTGAGGCTCATGTATATTCTGTGGATTGGGGATTAATCCAATCAGACAACAAATCATCTGCGATTCATTGCTCATTTGTATTTTAATAACATACTAATAACAAACAGTAAATGACAGAAAACAAAACTTAGAAGCTTCCGGTCTTGATGTCACACAGTTTGTTTTCTGTGCTCCAAAACTCGTGGAGAAGAGGCCCGTTATAGCTTACACAATGCCACCAGGCAGTGCCTCGCTGAGCTTTTGTCCTCCATGTCCTGCATGGACTGAGTCTTTTGCTTTCTTCCTTTTTTTGGTTCTCTGTGACGTTCATTAGAGTAAATTCGGGCCGCTGGGAGAGGATGTGAAGGACGTGCAAGCCCATGAATGAAAATCCTAAACAAAAAGCTCTTTTCTTAACTATTTATCATTTTATAGAAATCACACATTTTATTTAAAATAACAATCATATGCAATAATTGCAGATCTAATGCTTATAAAATTGGTGCACCCTTTGAAAGAAGACTGTAACCCAAACCTGCGTCCTCACAGAGCAAACGACCTCAAACCGCTCTCCAGTTGGCGGACACATCAGATTTATATTGATGTTAACTGGCCAGTTTCTGTTTAGCAAGTCAAGTGGTCAGCGTTATCTAACCATCCATTAAAACCTTGCAATGTACCCACTGAATAATTTTTTTCCTCTAACAGGATAACTATCCATCAGTTTGCGTCAGTTATTGAAAGGTGGGTAATGGATGGCTTCTATAGATGACCATAAATAATGCAACACACCTTATCAAGGGGTTGAACTCAAACTGCCCGCTGTGTAACGTTATTGATTAATCCATTGGTGATGTTCTCGGTGTGTCTGGTCAATGTTTTGCTTAACCATCTTGCTGAACTCTGAACTGTTATGACTGGGAGATGACATACGTGTGTGTGTGTGTGTGTGTGTGTGTGTGTGTGTGTGTGTGAGTAGGGAAATTAATATCACTGGAACTTGAAATCCCAAGATATTCACTAATCATCTGTGGAAAAGGTATTTCTGCCTTTCAAACTGGTACAGTCCTTAAAACAAGAATGTATGTAAAAACAAAAAACAGCAGTGATGTTCTTTCATTCCTCTCCTGTGGTCTCTGGATGTGCCAAAGTTAATTCCACGGGATGATCGCCAGACTGTGAGCCTCTATTTGATTATAATCCATCTCCCTCATCAAAGATCAGCCCTTCTGATTGCTTTGTGCAGTGTTTGACAAGATTAAACCCCTTTTTCCTTTTGTTAGACAAGAAGATTGTGTTAGATGCGTTACTGCCTTGTGGAGGTGCACTATGACACACAGAGACGCATACGTTTTTGCTGCATTAAAGGACAAAAGCTCATTCTGCCTCTTAGTATGTCTTTTGCTTTATTTGTTACTGTATATTTGGAGAATTTGTCTAGATTTGACAGTAAAGAGTGTGTCTGTTCCCCATCAGATAAAATTGTGATCCTAGACAGAGATTTTGAAAAGGCTCATAACAATGAGTAATCTTTTGTGCAAGGTGAACATTTGTTTTGTGCAAAACCACAATGCTGGCTGCCTCTGACTCCACATGCTCATGTGAAATGAAGTTGCACTGTTTGCTTTATGTAATATGACACCTCTGTGCTATTGAAGTGGACATTACATGGCCGTTTCCAATTTTTTTGTTTTGGGGCGGGGGGCATTATTAAAGGTACTGCTAAATGTAGTTTTTTTTACCCGTAGTGCTGCCAAATTGTTTATTACATTAGAACAATAACAGTAATTCATAATCCACTGGAAAAGTGTTTGCTGCTGCAGCTAAGAGAAAATATCTGCATCATGCAGATCTATCAATTATCCCTTTACTAAAATTCAGTTATAAACTTTTTAAACATCATGATTTTGCAAATGAATAAATACTTCGCACATTGTAAGAAATACATAGGCACTTTCTTCAGATATTTTAATGAAAAATGTAATTACATGGAAACTACTTGTTCTTTTAAATTGTTATACACTGGTTGTTTAAATATATCGTTTATTTTCAGTCAAAAACAGCATAAACCGTGTGACCACAGAGTCAAGTTTTTTAGGGTCAGTCGAAAATCAACTTCACAGGATGCTGGCACATAAAATTCAGCTTACAGTATCACAGTTCTTAATGTTGCATCACACAATAAACAATGAATGAAACAAGACCTGTCGTCATTATTTCAGAGTGCAGTAAAATAAAGTAAACGTTTGTGTCCCAGGTAAATGTTAGGACACCAGTTTTATTTTGCCTTAACATTTTTTACCCAAATTTAGAACATGTCCATTGAATTTATTTGGGTCTATAAATGATAAAAAGCAACTTTCTTTGTAGGAGTTGCCACAGTAGAGGTTTGTTTTACTCTTCTCACTGAGAAGAGGGAGGATGATAAAAGTGTTCTCCTGCTTGCAATCTCACTTGGTAAAGAATTATGTAATTTTAGACATCTCTGTTAACAGAACGCAGATAACATGTAAAAACAATTCAGGGGAACTGAGAGGGTAACGTTGTTTGCAAACAGGATTCGGCTATTTTTACCTGATTACAGGGCTCTCAAAGTCAAGAGTGTCACAGTTGGGGCGCCATCAGACACAATGATCAGGTAGGTGAGGGCTGACCTCATATAACAATGCACAAAGCATTCAATCACGTGTCCCAGTGGTTTCTACAGAGAGGTTTTGAAGCCCGTTTTTCAACGTACGTTCATGTTGCCCAGCAAGCTGATGGGAACACGCCCACTGCATTTCAACATGTCAATCAAAGTTAGCGCTGGTCCCAGCTCCTTCAGCTGAACCCCGCTGAAATATCTGCAGAGGTGATGTACTCTCATGAGATGTTTCCAGGCGGATGTAGCGTTTATACAAATCAACTCGACGGCAATATCAAAAATGACCGTCGTGTTTCGGTGATGCTGGATTAATACAAACGGGTGGTTGCTTTGCGAAACGCGGTAGCATGACAATCACAGATGAGGAAGTGATGATGGCCAGCGACTGGCTGAGCCGACTGCCGATCAATCATATTAGAAAAAAACTCTCCTGGCATGGTACAAAATAAATTGTCTAATTTCTCTATGCAACACCAACCCTGCCTATGTGTAACCATCTGGTTAGTACCTAGGCACTACAGTTGCAGTTTGATTGGCTATTGGTAGCAATGAAGTTTGAAAGGATTAACTTTTCTCAATTTCCTATAAAGACTACTCAACCTTCCCCTGTGCTGGCCCCGCACGTGACAGTTCAGCTCTGTGCTGAAATCAGCTTTGAGGGATATCAGTGGCACATCATCACCACAGCCACCACTTCACCTCTGCACACACGACACTTAGCCTTAAAGGTAATGAAGCTGAATCAGTCCCAAATGAGCACTGAAGCATCTAATGTGAAAACCTTACCACACATTTGCAGATGTGATTGTTAAAATACCCACAGGTTTTTTATGTTCCTATTTTTGTATTGACTGAGAGCAGAATGGCATAAATCAGAACATGTAACCAAAAGTTTAGAATCATTTAGATGGTCCAAAGCTTTAAAAAAGACTTGCTATGATGATGATAACTTTGCTATGATGAGTAGATGCTATGGTTTTGGGGATATGCTGCATATACTAACACTTGCCTGGTGAATCCCTCTTCATATGGCAGCCCTATTCACTGACCTAGAAGCCACATCATTCGCAGTTATGGGTTGGTTGAGCTTATTTTGCTCCCCTACATCAAATCTGACATGCCCACGGGCAAATTGGATTGGTCGAAACACAGCATCCACAGATGTTTTCCATAAGGATGAACGTAAGCCCACAGCAATGCGGAGAAAGGTTCATAATACATATTTATACCTGAAGTCTGTGGACCTTTTTATACCTTTTTATACTTTTCATTTATGTGCTGCGCCTTATCTACACACCCCTGGCTGTGTTCTTCATTTTTGTGAATAGATTTCCCGTTTTGTGTGTGTATATGTATATCTGTACTAGTGTGTGTGTGTGTGTGTGTGTGTGTGTGCTAGCAGCTGCATCCAAGACATACATCACCAAGTGCAATGCAAAGTGGTGTAAAACACGCCACCTCTGGACTCTAGAGCAGCGGAGACGCCTTCTCTGGAGTGACGACTCACGCTTCTCCATCAGACAATCAAGTCTGGGTTTGGCCGTTGCCAGGACAACGGTACTTGTCTGACTGCATTGTGCCAAGTGTAAAGTTTGGTGGAGGGGGGATTATGGTGTGGGGTTGTTCTTCAGGAGCTGGGCTTGGCCCCTTAGTTCTAGTGAAATGAACTCTGAATGCTTCAGCATACCAAGACATTTTGGACAAGTCCAGCTCCCAACTTTGTGGGAACAGTTTGGAGCTGGACCCTTCCTCCTCCAACATGACTGTGCGCCAGTGCACAAAGCAGGTCCATAAAGACCTGGATGATGAGTCTGGTGTGGATGAACTTGACTGGCCTGCACAGAGTCCTGACCTCAACCCGATAGTCTCTGCTCATTCATCCCAAAGATGTTCTGAGAGCCAGGCCTTCTCGTCCAGAATTAGTGTGACCTCAAAAATGCGCTTCTGGAAAATAGTCCAAAATTCACATAAACACTACTAAACCTTGTTGACAGCCTTCCCAGAAGAGTTGAAGCTGTTATAGCTGCAAAGGTTGGACCGACCTCATATTGAACCCTATGGATTAGGAATGGGAGGTCACTGAAGTTCATATGCGAGTCAAGGCAGGTGAGTGAATACTTTTGACCATATAGTGTGTGTGTGTGTGTGTGTGTGTGTGTGTGTGTCTTTTGGCCTTTTTATTTGTACCAGTAATACTTCATAGCCTATGCTATCGACAAATGATTCAATGATTAGATATCATTAATATTTTTACATTTATTAAAAGCACTTTAGTTCTGCTTGGTTAATTTGTTTGCTTTGTATCAACTTATTTTGTTTTTTTTTTACTGTCTTTGGCAATAAGCATTGGCTGTATGGGGAAAAACACAAGAACCACTTGATGACTAGATACAGTTGAAATGGAGCTTCATTGAGATGCGAAACTCGAAACCAATTGAAGCTCAAGATAAACTTTTTCTTCCATATTGAATAAAGTGTCTATCAAAAACAATTGCTGTTACTGTCCCTGTTTTATATGAATTATTATACTACACAGAAAAGATAGCTGTAATTTCCTGTTGAATCAGATGATCCTTCTCTGGACATCTAATTGGCGACAGATGAAAAACTATTAGCAGCATAGTCCTTGATTAAATTGGATCTACATTTACTGTCTAGCAGTAATGCATTATTTTCAGTTGCAAAAAACCTCGAAGGAATGGACGGTAATTTGCAGAGCTGTAGCTTTTTGACTGACATCAAACCTTACATCAGTGAACAATGCTGTAATGGCAATGGAAATCTTTGCGGATACAATTGCTTGCTGCCATTATGCACTCGTGCCTCTTATGCTTTTGTGGAGAAGGCACAAAATTGCCATGCTATTATCAATCCATTCCCCTCCTCCGCTCATCATCTTTTCTTGAATAAAGTTGCCCTGAGAGTGAGATAAGGAGTGAGAATATAAATACTGATTTTATTTAAAGAAGGAAAAAAACAGGCAGAAAAGGTGTTAGTTGTCAGAAAGAATGATGAGGGAAGGATTTGTGAGTGATGTATGCTTCTGTTTTGGAGATGTAAACATCTACAGAAGAGTGGAGGATAAATAGATGTATGTATTTTGGTTGGTTCTTGAGCCAGTGATTCAACATAGATTTAACTGGATTTTCATCAACCCCCTTCTATCACCTTTGCTGCCATTTAGTGTCTCACTTAACCCTCAGCTTATCCAAATCCCCTCCAGCCTCTCTCTTGTCCCTTCAGCGCTGGTTTTTCATCCATTATTCCATCCCATCATCATTTATCTGTCTACTATTTTAACATGCCAGCCCTCCTGCTGTTTCTCTGTTCCCTTTCCTACATGATTTCAGTCTCTGTCTCCTTCTCCTGACGCCCCTCCTCCTTGTCCTCATCCCCTCCTATTTTTCAGTCCATCTATGGACTACCCAAGGGAGGAGTCTGGATCTGATGAACACGGAGAGCCCGGAACAAATCAGTCTATCGATCCTTCAATGTATCCCTCACTCTCCCCCTCTGATCGTCAGCAGAAAACAAAGTGTTTATTAAACGAAACCTTCCCAGTCCCTCTCCACCCCCACCCAATCTCTCTCCGCTTCACTGTCCTCGTCACTTGGTAGTGGAGGGGATGTTTCTGAGATCCGTCCACCCAACTGAGACTTGTTGTGTCTTCCAATTACATTTCCCCAAATGTTCTACCTGTCAGGATTCTAACCTTATTTTTCATCTGTCCACACCTTTCTTCTCGATCTTACACTCCTCTTCAGCCAATTTTGAAGTTTGCCTCAACTACACCCAAAGAGAGAACACAGAGCTTATTTATGAAAATGTACTGCAGCTAAGAAGAGCCACAAGGAAGAGAGTGATGTGGAGTGTTTATCTGTCATCTGCAGTCTATAGGGCTAAAATTGGGCCTGAATTTTGTTGGGAACGATTGCATTACCGGTTCTTTTGAAAGGCATCAATTTGATTGAAATGGAAAGCAGTTCCTTCTTGCTCTGCAAATACATCACAGTGGTGATTAGATTAAGAAGAAGTGCAGGGTTGGCATGGAGGGTGTTTGGAGTGGTAGCAGATATAAGGGTGAAGTCCAAGTCAAACTTACCTGACGGTCACGTGGGCAGAGGAGGAAATAAGAAACAGCCGCAGCTTAAGAACAATCTGCAAGCAAAATAATTCTTTTGATCTCGAGATCTTTCTCTTTCTGGTTGAGGTAACCTCATATCGATGAGGTCTTAGTTGAAGTCCGAGGTTTTGCAGCAGAGCGGTCAGCCTTAACTTTGACAGACAGACAGAATGGATCCATGCCATTCCCACCCGCAGGGCTCCCAGGCCTTGCATAATCAATGAGCCATTAATGGAGTAAGTGGCTGTGGAAGGATATTAAATGTTAATTGCTGTAAGGTATTGATAACACCCATTGATCTCTGAGATAATTGCAATCAGTGAAAACAAAGATACATTATATGAGACTAAGCCCACTTTCCCAGCAGCCAGTGTTAAACAATGATGAATGGACATATGGATGAGACATTTTTCTGTTGGAATCTTCTGCTGGTTATGAATCCACCGGGGAACGTTGTATATAAACAGAATTTTTCAAGCTTTCATCTTGAAGGATGAGTTATTGAAACTGCCTTGTTACTTTAGATCAACAATTTCTCATTTATTTTTCCACGTCTTTTCTTTTAATCAGCGTTTCTCCATTTGATTCCTGTTGTACAAAGATGAAGTTACCTCGTTACCTCTGTTCAGAGTGCACTCTTGTCAATCAAAAGGGAAAACACGCGCATCACACGCATTATGTTGTTTTATCGGCAGAATGGAAGTAGAATCTTACATTTTGAGTTAAAAAAAAAGAAATATATTCTGAACTTCATGGTAAATACTAAAGACAAGAGCCTTTCTCAGAATCTTTTCCTTGTTTGTTAGTTTAATTTTTTCCCCATATGGTCTACTGAAAGTTGGGTTTCCATTAGCGGTAGTCCGGCGTAAAGCCTCGGATCCTGGAATGGCTCCAGGCCAACCTCCTCCTTAGACCTGTTAGCTGTAACATATCCATTTAGAAATACCAGCTCAATCCAATGACTTGACAAACCTAACCATACAACCTGGTGGCTGTATTGCGACATTTTAGCTGTTGAAAACCACCTATAACTTAAGAAGATGGTAAATATACAGGAAATTGACAAAACAACAAACGGGAACAATGAAGGTGATGAGAAGGTCGCTGTTTGCTGTTTGCTCATGAGGGAGGTGATGAATAATTAGAAATGACTCATACTTGAAGGGAACAGTGAGATGACTGAACAGCATCCTCTCCTGCCCACAGCATACCCAATCAGCGCTCAGTGAACACATCCACCCACCCATTTGATATTCTGGGCCGCTCCGCGTACCTAACCTACAGAAGGGATTTGTTTCGGCCCTGTAGAGATTCCTGAATATTCTCCTCGCCACCTGTGTATGCCTGTTAATGGAGACGCGCACAAACATGCAAAGCATTTGTGCGTGTACAGACCCCAGACCTGCGCTAATGGAATCACACCTTAAAACCTGTTTTCTAAAATCGTTGTACATCTGGGCGTTGCTGGGAAGAGCTGATGTCCATAAATGGCTTATTGGGAATTGGTGATGGCTTCAGTCAGTTGTCTATGGATTAAAGTCTCATAGGAGTGTGACGTTGATCAGAGAGCAAAACAAAAATCTGCTCCTTCTCATCCCGATGAGAGGGCTAAGTGTTTGTGGTTTTATTTCTTTATTATGGGGAAACCACAAGCCTGTGTATATGATGTGGTAGAGTGAGGTTTGCAGAGAGTCCCAGGCCACCTGAGAGGAACTGGCAGACCCTGGCGAGGCTTCATCTCAGAACTCCTGTTGAATAATGCATGGACACAGAGCAGTCGGGCCCTCTAATACCACATTGCTCTGAGACATTCCTCCTAAGATCAATAACACTTAGGAACTGCTTTATAATGAAGGAGACACTAAAATTCCATCATTAGGTAATTAGTTGAACTCGGCCTTCCATTTCGCACTCCTCCTCTCCAATTTGTCTTTGGTTATAGTGGAATACCAGCTCAAATTTCTTTTAATTTTTTTTCCCTTTGGTGGAGTGTTTCTGATGGTTTGATGGGGATTTGTTTTAAGGCAGTTTGGCGTTTTTGAGCACCACAATTTAAAAGTGAGAACTGTATTCGTCTGTGAAGTTGAGTGAGCAACGAGATGGAAGAAAGAAAGTGAGACAGTATGAGAAAAGTAGAGTGAGAACCCACTCTCTGATGTTTGCTCTCCTATTTGACATTTCCTTCCCTCTCAGCCCAGCTATTCCAAGGCCTGAGGCCATGTCTCCTACCATTTCCCCCAAAATTCTGGTTGTATATCAAAAGCTCTTTACTCAACTATGACTGAAATCCTTATGGGGGCAGCAAGTCAATTTTGAGGGCGAGTTCAGCAGTCAGAGGTAGAGTTTGGAGGATCTGTTGGTCACTCACGCACACACACAATCCATTATGTATATATTTCCTACTTCTCTGGTGCCATGCTGTGCAATCTGTTTGAATGGATGTATAATGACTGAACTCTGAAGACGGGAGTGCACTCTGATCACTCCACTGGGAGGTCAGGGGTCAGGAAGTGATAATGCAGTGTAAATGTAATGGCATGGGTATTGGAGTTCATTAGGGGTCCATTACAGCCTTTGAGTGGCACCAGTCTCTCCAGGAGCTGGAAGACGGGGAGACGTGTTAGTCATCCTAAACTGCCTGCGGTGTCTTTGGTGTCGTGGTCTTTTGATGTATGATCCTGGACCATGGGTTTTATTTTTTTTTAGAAAAACGCTCTGTCTATATTTGCATTGACAAGCTTTGAATATGTTCTGGAGGCAAGCATTAAATCAGTCTTTCACATAAAAGTGTTTTCGCTATATATCTGCGTATGATCACAAAGACGAGTAAAAACCCCTCTGCACGGCCGGCGCTTCACTTGCACATAATGCAGAGCAGCTTGAAAATCAGTTTTTACCCCTCCAGTAACCTCCCCAACTTCATTCATATTCACAATCAGTGTCTTCAGAACCCACTGCTGTCATCTGCAAGTAATCAAATTTATTAGGCAAGACCAAGGAGGGGAGATTACAGTGAGCAGTGTACTAGCTTAATTTGTACAGGGGTCAACATCTCATTATTCATCTTCCTGAATGTTTATTAGTGAGAGATGGTGGCTGGGGGTGGAGGGGTGGGGTGGACATGGAGCAGTCGGAGTCGTGGAGTCATCCAGGACTTTGTGCTTCTACAGGGCATCCTTTCTCTTCTTTTCTCTCCCTGAGTTCCTCGAGGTCAAGTTGGCTTCAAGCTCCCTCTGTCAGTCTAGAATAATGGAATAATGGCATAATTAACTGGCAGGAAGATTTCGCCCTGGGGATGTGCTCTGCTGCTCCATCAGAAAAAAACAAGGGCCTTGGTCCTGGCTGTAATTAGGTCTCCATGGGTTCTAATTGTCCTGCAGTTTTCAGTTTAAATGGTAGCGGTACGGTAGGGTTAGACGTGCCGTAAAGAAGTTGAACTAGAAGAACGGTCACACAAATGTGTGCATGCTCCGAATTCCAGTACATGCTCTCAAAACAGCTCTTGTCTGTCTTCATATTCAAAAACTAGTTCTAAAACAGCAACCCCCCCATGGCCATCTGAATCTGAGAAGGGATTATCTGTATCTGTGAAACTAACAAACTTTTTCACCACATAAAGTATTAAGAACTTAAAACAAACAAACAAAACAAGTTAGCCAGAGCATCATTCATTATGTGTAATTTAAATAAATATGAAAAAAGAAGACCTTCAGGTTAAATTGATGAATGCATGAAGAAGAATTCACAAGCATCAGATTGACATTGGACTGTGTTCAATGTTTTGATAAAGTCTTTTTAAATGTCAGCTGCAGGCTTTTATAGTGTCTCAAAGTGCTCATGTGCAGGGAATTGTTGGCGTCCTCTCAGCATTACATGCTCTGCGATTATTCTTTATTGTGAATTGATATGAATAAATCTCACAAACAACATTGTCATTTTAATATTCCTTGAAAAAGGGGCACCAGTACGCCATGTCCATGTGAAAGTTCTCCGAGATGAGCTGATTAGGCAGTTAGTCGCTCAGCAGATAAGAAATTCACGCGTTACGTGCCGTTTGTGCTCAAGTTTCTAAATTGTGTATAGGCAGGCTTGAAGTGTATAGAGAAATGCAGCGCTTTAGTCATAACTTATTTAATATTATGCAAACAAAACAATGCTTATGACAAGAAAAAAAAGAGTTGTGGCAAAAATAAAAATGAACCAGGCTCAAAATGAGTACACACTGGGGTGGTATGTCATCTGGCAATGAACTGTGCCGGAGAGACGACTCCAAAGGCAAATGCTTTATTTCTAAGGGCTCTTTTTGCTCAGCTTTAGAGACATAAAATGACATTATTACCACTGTGATAACTTCAGAGCTACTGTTTCATAAAATTGTTATTGCCCTCTAGATGCCATAGTAAATTGTGTGCATTTGCACTTTTAATCTGTACAAACCTCTCTGTTGCTAAGCAGTTCCACTGTAGCGCGTTGCAGCTCCACGTTGCCCTGCACCACATGTAATCACCTTATCTGGCTTTTGCAGCATCATGTTCTTAACACCGGAGTGATGTGTGTCAGTAATAGTGAGTTAAAATGCTGGAGAGTAAACCGTGTCAGAGGTAGTAGTTACTTCTAGATCCCCAATACACACTTCGGACTGACCTGAGCTGGAAAGAGATGGCACCACAGATCGGGTTTTCCCACAGCTGCATGTACTAAGCTACTGGTTACAGAAAATACCACTGCTTCGTTCTTGTTTGAGATTTATTTGAATTTTCATCACATCAATTGATCGAAACCCTGTACTCAGGGGACAAAGATACAGACTAAATGACTATTGACTGCAGAGTGTTTGAAAAATGCATTTGTCAGACCACCAGTGCTATTGATGAGGGTATATTAAAAACTGTATCTGTAGAATCAATGCAGAAGAAAGAAGGTCCATAGCCGTGGACTACCTGTGATTATTTAGCTCTCCGCTCTGTGCTTTCTCTCTTTGTGGTTCTGACAATATTTCTTTCTTTTTTTTTCCTTTTTCTCTACGTTTCCTTTGTCTCTTTGTGCTTGTGTGCTAACCACTGCTGGCGCAATGCAGTAAACTAAAGGAGGCAGAGGAGCTCTGTGTGTGCGTGCGTGCGTGTGTGTGTGTGTGTGTGTGTGTGTGTGTGCGTGCACGTCTGTGTCCGTGTGTGTGCGGAGTTGAAGCACAGGCACTGACAAGCATCTGTGGGTTTATGGTCTCCATAAATCCCACTTACCCACTGCACACATGCAAAGAATCTGCATCGGCAGACATTAACATTTTTGACAAGTTTGTTCAAATCTCAAAAGGGCGAGGACACATTTGGAATGTAATAATGTGGAAAAATGTGTGTTAAATGAAAGTTATTTTTTTTGGCATGCTCATATCTTCTAGGACGTGTGTGTTTTTTCTTTGGTACTTATCTGCAGGATGAAGCAAGGGCAGCAATAAATCAGATGAAATGACAAAAAAAATATGGATTAGTTTGTCCCCAAACAACCTCAAACTTTTGAACAGCTGGCCTCAAAGATTCAATTCAACCTAAATGGTAGTTTGTGTCAGAAATCCTTCTCGTTTGCATCACAAGTAGCCCAGATCTGCACATTAACAACATGACTGTAATTACGTGAGCGGATGATGGCTCTTTCTTACACTGCTTTTTTTGTTTGTAATATTTTACTTAGATGCATAATCATATCTGCTGCTCATGAGTTATGCACCGATCAGAACTGCAGTCATGTTGGCTGTTTGGCAGCTCGCTGTACAGTTTGATGCTTGTGTTTGCTGTAGGATTTTAACGTCCTCATTTCATGACTGGCTGGACTTTATGGAGGAGATGATGAAAGGTGCAACAGTCCACACCACCTCGTATATCATGTCCTCTTTGCACACACTCACCACTTCTCTGACTATCTCTCCTTCTCCCTCTCTGTTTTATCTCTCTCCATAAGATGGCATGCTTTCCATCTAATGCTCTGTCATGATCATTAGTGAGTCGTGGACAGCTTTTGATGTATGTCATCATTCACCGGCAATATCTGTGTATGTTTATGGATCGAAGCAAAAAGTCCCATTTAAATTGGAGGACCTTTTGTAAAGGTACCGAGTCCCTTTCGGTGTTTGAAAGCAGGAAACGCAGGAGGTTGGAATGATGATGTGCCAAAATGAGAGGAAATAACTTTTGGATGGGCTTGATCTTTGTTTGGTCTTTATTCCCATAGAAGAAGAAAATGGAAAAGGAATGGTGTTGGGAGAGTGTTTGAAGTGCTTTGATGTAATGTTGATAGTGTTGTTTTGTAAGTCAAAAGCCCAGTAAGATGAAACGACAAATTGCGATGCCAGAACTCATGAGGAAGGACTGATTCATGTCCAATTTTGGCATTATGACTGATAGGTGCCCATTTAATTATACCTGTAATTCAAGAGGCCTTGCTTCTAACGTCATCTGATTTCAAAATCAATATTGTTGAGCACAGGTTAAAAAAAAAGAAGTTCCTTTTGAGATATGAGGCAGCTGTTTTAATTCCTCAGAGATGAGCATAATATTGAAGGGTGTCAAGTGAAAAATCCAGGTCAATGGGGACTTTGGAGAGTTAATTAGAGGACTACAGGGAGATTTGGACCCAAGCATGCTTATTATAAGTGTGAATATAGGTGAAAAGGCTCCAAGGTCAAGAGACATCACTTTCAAACAGGTAAATTGTGTTGTTTGCTCACATGTGTTCATGAACAACTGCTTATATTCGTCTGTTTGTGACACTAAGTCAGCAAACCAAACTTGTCTCTATGATGAATGATGTTGTAAACATTGAGCCATGGCCAAAACAACCCCCCGAGGACTAACCATGTTTGCATGAGATCAGCAGAAAAAGCCTTTATCAGGCTATTACGGGCTTCCCTGTAGTGTGGGGATGGTATGTGCTGTGCATACTAATGTCATAATCTATTCTTCATTAAGGCTCACTACAGCAGTTAACACGCCTTTTGATATCATCACACTGTGCCCTCGCAACAGCAGGGAGGAGGCCTGCGTGCCACTGATAAAGCTTCAAAATGCAATATAGACGGCAAAAATATTTGACAATGACACCTCAGAACGTCAGCTGCAATGATGGCCGCAGCCTGCGCAGACACAAACGCCCATTAAGAACAGTGAAGTGTTAATTTTAATGAAGAGCTCTCCATATTTCATGCCTCCATTATTCAGAGGGAATGCTGACGTTTGGAGGACCCTGTCGTGAGGTGCCATGTGTTTGCTCCTGGATGGTGCCATCTGGCTTGGTCGAGATTTCAAGCAGCTGATGTTTAAGTGTTACCGACTTAAACCCTGAAGCAGGCGGGGAGTGGGTGGGCAACAGCACTCCCACACCCACAGTCTGTTAAGTTGCACTGCCTCTCTGTAGCAGATGTGGCACTGCGAGAGTCAGCCAATTATAGAAAATACATGACTACAAGGCTGATGAATTGTAGTGCCATGAATATGTGTCAACATGACATCTCATAACAGCAGCAGATATAAATGATAAAAAAAAAAAAAGTGTTTGGAAATGTTCATCAATGCGTCACCCATGTTAAGTGAGAGCTTTTAGAAACAAGGTGGGGCCTCAAAGATGAGAACAATTTAAGTCCTACAAAGAATGAATAATTATAAAGTGACAGAAAATCGAGAGAAAAGGAAACTAGTGATTGATTGCGACACGTAAGACGAGACCAAAACTTCTTCTTTTCTTTAGCTTAAGTGTGTATTGCGCATCATTTACCCCAATTTCAACACTTTTAACTGGAGATGCACCTATTAAAATTTTCTAAGCATAACAAACTATGTTGTTATGCTTGTGATGTCATCAGCTTAGTTGTTGCTAAGCTACAACGTCATCACCCAAATTCATTCATCGTGACCTTTTTCGGGATTTCACTCAAACAAGCTTCACCTCTTAACCATCATCACTTAGTTTTAATCTATATTTCTTATTTATTTATTTATTTATTTATTTATTTATTTATTTATTTATTTATTTATTTATTTATTTATTTATTTATTTATTTATTTATTTTTCCTGAGCAATTCATTCTACAATAATCACATTTTTGTTTGGGGATTAATACATTTTGTTCATGCCAATGAATTAAAATGTCTTTTGCACATCGGTATAAATGCCCCCAAGTTCTCCTGAGCACTGTTGATGAAACATCTGTAACCAAAAGTCACAATGCAGCTCATGTATGCATGTGAAATGTACAAATCGCACTGATTGGACTGTAAACCACACAATGTCCTTTCAGTGGACAGTTTCTGAGCATTCAATGTTAAATCTGGCTGTGCCTGTTGTGGTTTTTATTTTGTATAATTTTACAGCACTCGGGTATATTTGTTTTGTTTGGATTCCAAAAGTTAAAGCTTTACCGGTTTTGGCTGGAGTGGTTTGTTCGAGTGCACATTGACATAGGTTGAGCAAAGTCCTAATCACTCTGTCTTTGATCACATTTACTCCATAACAAACACTTCGAACTTCATCAGCTGGGAGGGAGAATCCATCACAGTGTCATGTTTCCATCCGGGCTCAGTACCATTGATTAACGTAATCAGATATGCGGCATCTCACCCGTAAATGAGTTTGAGATTGACACTCCACTTTATTTGGCTCCATGCTGCATGCTGTGTGGACTGGTTGGAGTGTAATTAAAGCTTTCACCCCAGCAAGCAGTGGCGTGCAAGCAGGCGCCCTGTTGTTATGCTGAGCATAGCATTATGTTTCGTGTGTGTGATTTTAATAGTTATTCATTGAGCTACTGAACTTTCACCTCATATAATGTCAAAGCACATACTTCCATAGAAGACCAAACATCTGATTTGTGCTTGTCCGGCAGAAGTTCCCTCAAACCCGCTGGCTGTCAGATGAAACTGGATCAATGTGACGGTTCTAGTGAGGATGCATGTGGCCTGAAATTGATTTCTAGTACTAACAAAACACATCTTTTAATACACTTCTTTTTCATATACAGAGTTAGTTTATTAATTTGTCTTTATCCATATTACCACATAAGTGGATTGATGTTTTTTTCTTGTTAATTGTTTAATTTAGCAACTGATTTTTGATGTCACTCTTGCCGTTTGGGCTAATCTGTTCAGCTATTAGGCTGCAAAGGTACATTTCGTTCTAACTTGAAACCTTTTTAATTTCATGTTATTGTGCTCCCTAACAAACATTTACGCTCTAGTAAGACCTTAGCTTCATTTAACTGCAGAATATTCCTTTAACGGCTCAAAGTTAAACATCATTGCAGTATCATAATAAAAGCAGGTTCTGCTAATTCACAGTTAAACTGTGTGGAAATCAAAAGTAGGCTTTTACTCACTTTGGAGATCACAGGATGATTTAAAGGTGTCCCAGCTGAACTGTTTTACTCCGGGTGGTTTACTAGGGTGGTTTTACTCCGTTTGCGACTCAGACTCAATGCTGGGTCTGTCGGATGATGTAGTCTAAATCGTCTGTGTGTGTGTGTGTGTGTGTGTGTGTGTGTGTGTGTGTAACTTCTGGGCCTCTCTTTGGCTTTGCGTTTCTGCAGACCAGCGGAGGAAGAGCCCGCTGTGTGTGTGTGCGCTCTGTAAAGCTGCAATGGCAAAAATCCAGTAACTGGCTCTAAAATTTGAACACACAACGTTTATTCCCCTCCCATCCTCTCCGCGGAGCTCCAGCGCCGTCTTCCTTCCCCCTCCTTCTGTCGAGGAGTGACCGTGTTCGCCCGAGCACATGAGCTCTAGTGCACAAGCGCGAGTAAGTTACATCACTAAGGAAACTCGAGCCTAATACCTGAGAGTAAATAAATAATGTAACGAGTGGAGTTACATAAGTTTTATAAATAATAAACCTCGTACAACTGTTTTACGTGCAGTCTTCCTCAAGCAGTGGCATGCAAATGTTTACTCAAAGCATGGAGATGGAGGGGAGGGGGTTGTCTAGAGCATGTGCAGGACTGCAACTGACATTCAGTAAATGCGTCCCACTGGCTCTGATTGGAGGAGCTGCAACGGCAACGGTGGAAATTTGTAAACTGTATTGTGAGCTGCAGGCGTCCCATATTACCTGATTTCTTTTAATTGTATCTAAGGATTTAAATCCTGTATGGCAGAGAGCGTCTTACAGCTCAACCAGGGCAAAACAGAAGTCTCAGTTATCGGTCCTGGTGCTAAAAGAGAGAAACATCTGTCAAAACTACAATCCCTGTTTTTAAATCCAACAAACCAAGTCAAAAATCTGGGCGGCATTTTTGACCCTGAGCAGAGGCTTATTCCTCAAACAGGTTGTAAAAACAGGAGATGTAAACGCATGCTTTATATCGCACCTTAAGGTCAGAATTCAGCGGCTCGTGTTCTGACGAAGACCAGAAAGCGGGCCCATATTACACCAGTTTTAACATCCATGCTTTGGCTCCCCGTGTGTTTGAAGATACAGTTTAAGGTCTTTTTGGTTGTTTTTAAATGTCTTATTGGTGTTGGGCCCTCTTACCTGAGTTACCTTTACCACACCAACCCTCTCAGGGCAGGGCGAAGGTTGCTGCCCTTCAGAAGGCGATACTGGACTGCTCTACCTGTCCTTGGGTGGGGTTGGCCTCCGGTTAGACTGTTTTTAACTTGTATTATTTTTAAATATGTAAAGCACTTTGTGCTACATCTTTATGTATGAAAAGTGCTTTAAAAATAAAGATTTATTATATAATCTGACAAATAGTGAGACTTTTGGGTGCCTGTTACTAAGAATGCTTTAAACGTTTCAGTTCGTGAAAAGTCAGTAGCTTTACCCCCCTCCAGTGCTAGTGAAAACCTAGATCATTGTGTGTAAGAGTTCCAAGAAAGGCTGCAACCATATGAGCTCTCTTGGAAAGAAAGAAAAGAACAATAATGCAGTCTAAGGTGTGGCATCTTGAAATGATGCCTGCAAGGCTCAGTCTGTTTGAAAGTTGGTTTCATAGTAAGTTGATGAATTGCTTCACAGCACACTTAGCCGAGGTTATCTTTGAAGCAGTGGAGCAAATGCATTTATATAGCTGTTTTTTTTTTTTTTTTTTTTTTAAAAGATCCCATCTTGCAGTTCTCAGTTACTGCACTTTCCAACTTTGTGAACAACAAAGGCGTCTCTTGTTGTGTCCCTGAGATGCAATAGATTAATGATGATCTGTTTTGAGATTTATGACCTGCTGTCTGTCTGTGTGGTAAAATGAAGTTGGGATGGGCGACACATTCTAATATTCTATACTTAACGGTGAATAATGGCTCACACATCCTCCAGGTTTCAGAGCAGGGGAATATTAAGCATGCTCAAACTCAATTTGAAACGCACAGGTGGGAAAATGGCATTTCTAATAGAGGAGGGAGGTCATCAGATTTGAGATTGAGAGCAAGCTGATCTGAGCCTTTTTGCTGTGCCACTGCTGGTGCTATCAGTTTGAGATGGCGATTTGGATGGCAATGGGCTGGATTCGACAGGTAATCTGGTTCAGCCATTAAAGCCTGTTAAGTGGCTGGGCTTCTGTGTCACACCTCGTCCATCAGTCTCCATTTGGTCAAACATGGACTTTCCTTTTCCTCGTGAGATCTCATCTGTAGTGCACGTAACGACATGGTGATAGTCTGGCAGAGGTGCTGACACCCTAAATCGGCAACAGAGACTAATGTGGTTTAAATGAATGGACTGACCTACCACATCAACTACCAACAACCCGTAGCTTTGTTTTAGCCAACCCCCTTCAGTCCCGTCATTTAACCACACAAAGGGGCAGCGGCTGTTGAGGGGCACCTAATTGCAAGGGGTAATTAAAGCCAACGGAGTCATAAGATCTCCATCAGAAAGAAACATGGATGTGATATATGCGACACACAGCGTAGTCATTAGTTGAATAATCAGAAGAAACTGCTGTGATTTTTGGCTGACTGTCGAGTAATCATAATTTCTCTTTAGTTTTATGGCAAAAAAAAAAGAAGAAAGCAGGTAAGTTGTACTCCAAAGGTTTGATTTGGCCCATCATTGTAAATCTAGGAGTTGCATGTGAAGTTTTACAATAAACCTAAACGTTTCAAGTAGATCAGCTCATTATCCGTACATGGGTTTCTGTAGGATCTGGTCCTTCAAACCTTTTTCCCAACTGTTAATGTAGTGAAAATATCCAGTTCAAATTTCATCAAATGTTGCTTTCCAACTGTTGTCATAAAAACTCTCTTCCTGGAATTCCTGAAGGGCTTCATGGCAAACTAAAGCAAACCTTAGGAATCACTTAGTGGCCATGGAGTCATATTTCTCTTAAATTTGATAATATAACCAGAAGAACTCAGCTAGGTTGAGTACAGTAAATGTGGAAAATGTAGAGGTCCAAAGGTTTTACTGTCACAGGTTCACAGGTCATCAGATTGATTCATTTATTTATTTATTTATGTTTATCTTTGAGAAGCTTCACAAAAAAGCTTCACAAAGATCACAATTTTTAAAACAAGTGATTCTTAATCTATTCAAAATATTCAAGAATGGATTTTTAAATTGCGTTAATTCAACCCAGCAAATAGCCGTGTCCAGCGTTGCCAACTCTGTGACTTTCCCTGGATATTTATCGAGTTTTCAGACCTCTCTAGTTACTTTTTTTACGTGACTAATGACAAATCTGGCAACTGTTACAGGTATTGTTGAAGACTTTTGGAGACTCTAACGTTCTCACTGTTGACTCCGAGAATCAGAGTCAAATTGTGAGACGCTGAAAGATTCACCGCCTTAGCTGCACTTTTGCTAAATTATAAACAAACAGTGACGTTTCTCCTCTTGAACATTCATGTTCCAAGAAGTCATTTGTGTTGTGCATCCTTTGCTGGAGAGAAAAGCCGAGCAGAACTTCCATAAATACACTGTACATGTTTATTGCTGTTTTTTTTCACCTGACTGATTTGTGCTGGTGATTCCAATTAAAGCTGGGGAAACTGTAACCCTGTTAAATGAGTGGCAGGTGGTAAAAGGCGCACATGCCGTGTTCATAGGAGTAAGGGAAGTGATGGCAATCATACTCTTGACGAAACAATTATCGTTCCTCTCAGTCTGCTGCCACATTTGACACCAAAGCCAAGATGGGACTCTGTGATCAACCTCACTGCCTCCATTTTTCTCCCACCTTCACCTCTCTCCCTCATTTTTTTTTGTCCTCTGTTTCACCTAGCCATCAATGTAATTAGTGACTGTCAGTTGCCCTGACATGGGTGTGCACATGTTATTGTCTGCATGTTTTTGTCACAGAGCGAGAGGTCCAGACTGTGTGTGTTGGATGCTGAGAGTTTGCACCACTGTGCTAGAGGATAAAACTGAGTGGCAATAGGTTGACGATCGATTCTCAATCGCTGTAGAAGAGCTTTTCTCCTTTTTTTTTTGCCAATTCAACTCACGGTTAAAGGTGTCGAGGCAATTACCATTCATCTGGAAGGATTCGGGAAGAACGGGCCCTCAAAGAGATGTGAGAATCAATCCATTATGAGCAGCTCTCTACTCCCTCTTTGTCACTTTTTCCCTCCCAGCTCTGTTGCCTCCCTCCCTCACTTTATGCTTCTTCCTCTCCTCCCCAATCTCTTTTTCTGTCTGTGTCCATTTTCCGCACCTGCTCAATGCTCTATTTCCCTTCCCACTGAAGTCTCATTTATATATTTCTGGTATCCTTTCCATCCTCATTCTTTTCCTGTCTGTTTTCTTGTCCTCGGTTGCCAGTGTCACTATCTTCGATCACATTTAAACATTTTTCTATCATTATAGTCACTGCAGCATTGACTGTGATTTCACTTGCTTTACTTTGGAGTACCTGTGTTCAAAAAAGAGGCAATTGTTTCTATGACTTCAGTTTCCTTGTTGCAGAACTTTAAACTTCTCTTAAGGAGGAGATGATGTGTATGTGATTATCAGCGTTTATTATGATTCCTTGAAGGACTACGACATACAAACTCACGCTGTATGAATTTGATCTGTGTAAATGTAAGTTCCCTCTGGATCTTGCTGTCCAGCCAAACAGAGTAATTGGGGATGACATATTTTCATCAAACAGGTCGGAGAACAGCCGTGGGAATAGCAGTCCACCAATCGAAGATGTTGTGGTTGGGTGACCGTAAGAAACAATGCTGCATAGTTGCACAGTGAAGTTGGTGTCTGGTTGCCTAAACTTGAAGCACATGTGCAGCCTTTGTTTGATTTGCTTATTTCCAGGGCAGTTTGCCACAGTTGGCCTCATCCATTGGCAGCATTTAGTTTATTAACGCTCTCTGCCCAAAAGGATATGGAAATGAAGTTGTCTCAACCCTTTGAAATTACATCTGTAAGTTGGCACCTCTCAGGTCCTCCCTATGTGTAGACGTCTCAGTTTATTAAACCCAACAAATTATACGTGGGTGGATTCTTTAAGGTCCGCTGTTGGGTAGCTGTTAATGCAGTGTGAGAATGAATTAAAAGGAAAGGTCTTAGAGTGGTTGAGGGTGTAGTTGCTGCAAATAGAATTTAAGATTATCCTTATCTTGCACACGTGTACATTCCTTTTAAACACTTAGAGTACAGTTACATACAAATGAAAAAGCTTACTGTATAAATAATGTCAACCGAGCTTCAGAAAACTAAGTGCAACAGCCTGCAAAATCAGCTAATTTATGATAATAAGGAAAAAATCCAATTTGCTCATCTTATTCCTCGTGAGTGGTGATAAGCTCTGTGTGTGTGTATTTTCACCTTTGATGGAAATGGAACAGCTGGGCACAATTCAAGGCTTGAGAACTTGGCTTTTTATTCTAAAATCACACAGGCGAGTCCTTGCTCATCAAAACTGAAAGGTGTAGACTCTCTTCCTCAACGCAGCAGGATAGCGTGACTGATTGAAGTTGATTTCCTTTTGCAGAGCTTTACAGTGCGGCAGAATGGAGAAACACGCCAAGATGGTTGAGTAGGCAGACGTGAACAGGCTGAGAAGTAGCAACTTAGTGCCCCACACTCCACCACAGGATAACGTCGAGTCCGCAAACACTGTAGAATTGTGTTTATACTAAATTTGAGTGAGCAGACGGGTGATTGGTCAGCTTTGCATCGCTGTGTGAGAGAACCCTGCAGATGTGCACGCGTCAGATTCTTACCAAATGTCATATTTGTGTGAGCAACTTTGTGGAGGCTGAAGTTCAGGAGGACAAATAAACATCTTGTATCATCATACTGAACACCCCCAACACACACTCAAACACACACTCGCTTGCTTTAGTCACTTTGGATGGAGGCAACAGCTAAATTGATGTAATGATGAAATGACTTGTATTTTACTTTGGGGAGTTGTTTTTTTAATGTATTTATATGTTTATAAGATTATAACTTTTTTTTTGGTCCACATTCTCTTGCTACACACCTCCAGTAAGAAAAGGAATAAAACAGTTTGTGCACTTTACCCCTCTTATACCATTAACAGTTTCTATTTTACCCTGTCTCTTTAATTTCCATCAAAACACCATTCAGCATGGCTTTATAAGCCTTAATGTGCAGCCCCAAATGATTCCTTTTGTCCATCAACAGAATTGCAAACAAACACTCATCACCATAAAACACTGCATTGCCTCCCAGGCCTGAAGGCGAGAAGGCAATGAAATTGATTGATAATCAACAAAAAGGATCAGAGCAAAGATGGTCTCTGGGAATTAATGACGCTATTGTATCAACATGTTTTCTTTTCATTATAGTCTAGAGTGAGCTTCTATACTGATGAAGTGCCAAGAGTAAAGAGCACTTTTTAGGTGGCAGACCTTGGTTGGCTGTTAATCATATAAATGGCACAGTACCTATTAAGGCCCACAGTGTTTAGTGTTAAAGCTTTTAAATGGGCCCCAAATAACCCTGAACCATTCCTATAAGAACATTTAATTACCATCTTTACAACCAGAAGGCTAAAGTCGATGAATATATCAATGTCTGGATAAACATGGAAGAGGGCAGCTTGCGTCTAATTGCTGCAATTGACTTATGTGGCAGTTTTTGTTTGTTTCTTTAAATGAATCGAGAAATTTTTCTGAGGAAGTGGGAGAGCATTGACGCACCTTAGTCAAGCAGGAGTCAAAGTAGAAACAATATGTTGACCTTTTGAAAAACCCCTCTGTTTCAGTAATGACTGGCATCACAAGCTTCTGCTCAACTAAATGTGAGCAATTAGACATGATGTTGAGGCTGTACAGCAGGCGATGCTAATCGCTTTTTGTGTACATCTCATTAGACTAGTTGGAACTAAAGCAAACCACCATCCAGAAACAATTAAATTATAGGCATGCAAAGTGAATCAATTGTCAATTATGTTATCGTGCCATTTCATCCAGTGAGTTTCTTCTGATGTACCAGGCAGGCCTGTCATAAATAGTCACTTGACATGGCTCTTCTCATGGAGCCCAAGATATGTCACTAATTAAAGAGAAGAAAAAGATCCTAAAAGGTAAATGAAATTAATTATATGTTAATGATCTTGAAAAGTAAGGAAATGTAGTAAATTTCTCCTGAGACTGATGATATGGGACGCTATCATAAATGAGAAATTTAAGGCGGTATTGGGAGCTGCTACATAATCACATGATGTATTGTCATGAAGTAGCAAGGCAGACCATGGGGGAAATTATAGCTGTTGGGAAAATGTGCTGGGATAATTGAAAAGAAAGCTTTTCCGTTGGATGCTTTGTTGGCACACATGTCTGGCTTTTCCCTGGACACAAATATTGATTTCAGTTCATTTTAATTAGGTTTATGACCTGATATAACACATTTGCCATATGAAAAGATGGGTTGAAGACACTCTGAAGGGCAACAAGCCACACATGTTTCGTTGTATTAAGACTGCAGTGTCTGTTGGGTACACTGTGCAGCTGCAGAGTTTATTTCTGCATTTTTGGTCCAACAAATGTGATAAACGAAGCTTGTTTACAAGACTGCATTGGATGCACTTGTATTCATGGGCTGTCAAAGTTCCCTATTATTGCCTGAAATCGTGCAGTGCAGTTAGTTTGCTCTTGCATTTGAATGCAGCTTTGAGAGTGCTTCAGAATCCCTCACGTAGTGTTTTTCCTCCCTCCCTGAGCCCATCTTCAAGCAGCTCTGGCAGCAGCTTAATTTTAACTACCAGCAGAGCCGTGGCCCCTTCATGTTTTTATTAACTGATTCACTGCTCTGTCCCAAAATGTTGAAGAATTTGTACAAAATATCTGATGGGTGATGTTGCACTATTTCACAGTCCATTTCTTAACCGCCATCTCTGGCTCAGTCGGCTGTGTGTTCCTCTGCTTTTTTTCTTCTTTTTTTTCTTGATTATGTCACTGACAACAAATGCTCTGCTCACTGCGCTCATTTCATTTCTCCGCTCTACATTGCACGTTCACTCACTCACAGATGTGAACATCAGCACTTGAATTATCATCAGCACTTGCAGACAAAGATTAACTCTACACACAAAAAAAAAACAGATTTAAACAGCTGGAATAAACATTGGAAAACCAGCGTGCTAAGAGGTTCCAATCAAATTTTGAACACAAGCAACAGAATTGAGGATTGAGTCTTGCGAACAGATGGAGAGTCATGCAGCTTTGACAGAGTACTGCTTTGTACGAGCCAGACTTTGGGCTCCCCAGTTAAATAGTATAGGATTAGTCCCGTTGGAAATTGCCTTGAATGTTAGGCAGTCTGCAGTGATGGAAGAAGAATTCATAGTCCCCCAAGTACGGCATATTCAATATATCATGCATAGGGAGGGAAGTAAGGAGGCAGGCAGAGCAGAATGTGACTAATATAATTAATGCTTTACCACAAACAGCATTTTAAAGTAGAAATTGGTTCTAGAGCTTAAGACCAACGTGACTAAACTGTGAAAGTTCAAAAAGGTTTGAGAGACAATCGATGCATTAAAACTCTTAATCAGGCCCCTGGATACCTCAGGGGGTCGAGCGGACGCCATTTACAGAGGCTACTGCCTTTGTGCAGGCAACGCAGGTTTGAATCCCGGCCTGTTGCTCTTTCCTGCGTGTCTTCTCCCCTCTTTCTATACCCTTTTTTTTGTCCACCTACTTTGAATAAAAGCCACTAGAGCCAAAAAAAACAAAAAACCCCAAAACTTTCTATATATGCAGCATACTTATCCAAACTTTACCAAGTTTACAGAGAAACTCATCACGAGCAGCTTGCCACTCTGTAAGTTTTCAAACTTAAAGAGCATATTAAGTAGATCCAGAAATGACCCAGCCCTAACCGTTGCTATGCACTACAAGGACATTTTCAGTGGAATAAAGACTGTATTTGTCCAACTTGTTTAATACTCACAGTACATGTCTTATTCACTTTTTCACATATACATTCGACAGCTCCTTAATCTAAACAGGTAGTATTATTCTTCCTCACACACAAACTCAAGCTTTGAGAAGTTCAACCAGTCAGGAAAAAAAAACAAAACACTAATGCGAACAAAATGTTTTCAAGAAAGTGGTGTTGTGATATTTTACTTAATCGACTGTGTCAAAGTTCTAAGGATGTAAATCATACGTTAATCTCAAATCTACAATATTACATCAATTGACTGGATTATAATTTGATGTTTGCCGATATCACAAAGTCTGCCGTGTTATAATTTTAATGTGGTCCAGATCGATATGAGATAATAAATGTTGATTGAACACAATCAAGTCTCAGTGAGTAAATAAAATATAATTTCACATATTTATTTCAAGGTTCAACTAGACACTTAAATGGAAAATGATCTGTTCGTTTAATAAAAACAAAAGGCCACTTGATGACGTGCATGTATGAGGATTACACGCACTGATGTCTGATCAGTATTTTCATTTTGAAGTAATGCTGTTGGATCTATGGGTCGTTGAACCCCTACAGAGCTCTGAGCTGGTGCATTCAGTTATTTTTCACTGCTTGTGGCCGAGCAGGTGTTCAAAGCCTTGAAAGTGGTTGTGATCATATATAAGTAATGCACAAACGGGTACAAGCGGAGACGTACACATTTCCAACTGAAAAGCTGCATGACTGAATGGATAGCGGCCTGTAATTACAGACTTTAATAACATGCCTGATGCCGTCTGCTCCTCAGACTCCCTCACTTCCCTCCATTAGTCACCAAAGCCACTGACCCGATGGCTTCCGTGTAATGACCATTGAAACGGGTCATTCTCTCTTATTGACACGGCTTGGACATTATGTCATGTCAGTATTTGGGATAGGAGTTCCTACAGTGATGACTGTTGTTGTGGATCACAGTCCCAGTTAATGACCTCTGCTATATTTGAGAATGCTGTCTGCCTTGCTGCCTCTGTCACAAAGTCCATCTGTCCGTCACCAAAACTCTGGGGGCTATTTTGGGAGAAGCAATGACAGCAACAATGTCTGTATTTATGAATGCACTCATTCGTCCATCGTCCATGGAAAAAACACAGACACACAAGCTCTGTCATCTGCTCCATGTCCATGAGAGTGGGATGGGATTCGACCCACCCCTGTCACTTCATCCAGCAATCCCACAGACGGGACTGGGAGTCTGGATCACAGCCTCTGGTCTCTGTGCTTTTGCAGGTGACAGATGGACGGCAATCGTGGAGAATGATTCTGCATTGAGTTTGTAAAAGCACAGGCCCAGAAGAGGGAGGGATGTGCATAAACGATAGTCCATACAGTGTTGCTTTATTTAAAAAAAGACAAAACAAACCAGATAAATACACAAAATCAATACAATTGATCATGGGAGATGTTAAATCCATTATGATGTACAAACAGTGAATATAAGATTCACTTGTCTTGGACTAAGCACTTATAATACAAATGTAATTGATTCCTGACTTCTGCTAAATAATTCAAAATACTTTTGTTTTGAATCAAATTATAACAGTACACAAGGAGCAGTATTGAATTATCTTTAAGAACTAGTTAGTAAGTTTATATATATATATATATATATATATATATATAGTAAGAATATATAATAGTAAGAACTATTCGTATAGTCTTTTTTAATTTGTGGGTTGTAATTTCAGTTTTTCTGTTCTAGGCACCTACTGACTTTGTGGGCAGGATTTGATAAGTCGAAGGGTTAACATAGCTCAACAAACTAATTAAGATGTAAGACTATGGTTAAAGTATCTAAGTTTATTTTTCTGTTTTTCTCCTTCGCTCTTTTTCTACTTTAAAAATAAGATAAAAATTATAAACTCATCTTCCTTAAACAGTTTAAAAGAATGTTTTGCCTTATAATTTCAGCTTTCTGAACTCGGTATCTTTGGTTTCAGAGGTCACAGAAACACAAACTTTGCTTTTACATACAACTATAATAAAGAATCCTCTAGAAATAAATTATAAAGGGAAATGTTTAATCCATTGCACTAAACATACGCACATGGACAAATTGGACATTGATTTTTAATTGTGGTTCAGCAAAATCATTAAAACAAACAAAAACTAATCAAACTCTTCTTGACAAATTAGTTGGAGCCTCATATTTTTGACATTGCAATTCAGCTATTTCTGTCAATCTTAATCTATATGAACAGACTCAGAACTGTGTCAGGTTTCAAGGGTTCTCAGACGTCATGTTTTGGCTCTTTTCTCTACAAGTTTAATAGGAATTAGCACCTGTGCTAACAATGGTATTTCACTATCTCGTTTTTTAAAATTATTTATTTTTATTTTTATTTTTATTTTTATTTTTATTTTTATTTTTATTTTTATTTTTATTTTTATTTTTATTTTTATTTTTATTTTTATTTTTATTTTTATTTTTATTTTTTATTTGTTTATTTGTTTATTTGTTTATTTAATTTTTTATTTATTTTATTTATTTTAAACTGATTGCCCTCCATTCCACAGGGGATTAAGGCAGCGTCTCTCAAGCCTGGTCCTTGGGACCCGGTGCCCTGGATGTTTTTATACGTTTCTCAGCTGCAGCACACCTGTCTCAAATTAATGTCTTTAACAGACTTGTGCAGATCTTGATGAGAAATAGGTGTGGGGATCCATTCAGCTCAATTGGGTGTAGTGAAGCGAGGAACCGTCTAAAACATGCAGGGCGGTGGGTCACAGGAACCAGGGCTGGGAAACGCTGAATAATGAATGCTCTTTTGATACCCATTAAGCAGACTACCATTTAAAAGTAGTTCTGTTCTACTGTCTCCCAGAGAGGACGTGACTCTACAGCTGACGGGAAGGAGTAGGCTACGTTCATTAATATAAAGAAAAACCAAAGACCAGGTTAGTTTGGCAAAAACAAACCAATGAAAACAATGTTTGATTCGGTTGTGCTCTGTCATCACTGCTGCGTCCGTTTTCATGCATTTTCCAGTCCTTATAGCTAATCTGACCGACGTCTCTGACCCATCAATCAACACAAATTCAACAGAAATTAGTTTAAAACAGAAATATTGATTTTCTTTTTTTTTTGGCTGACATGATCATTAGTATTCTAAACCACAAAGACAAAGGTGACAGATGTTCACTGACGTTCCTGACTGCTAATCTTTGATTAATTGTATATTGTAAACACTTTCGTACGTCACACTCAGCCGAGCCTTCAGTCTCGTTCGTGTGAGGACCTAGAAACATTTGGACATGTAGTTGTTTTAGCCATTTACCTCAAAACCAGATTGCACTTATTTGATGGAAATGGACTTCAAATTGCAATAATGTTTTTTATATCCTAGTTTGACTAGTGTCTCTTTTTGTTTTTAAAGTAAATGAAACAGTTTGATCAACTATTTATCTCAATGTGATGAACAGTGTAACGTACAAGACACTTCCAATCATGTTTTACAAAAGGCTAAAACAGGTTTCTATTAATTACTCATTACATACTATACATCCGCCTGTTTAACTCCGGAGCGTATCCTTTAATCAAGTTCATCTGCTTTTATAACCCTTCCAGAAAACAACGTTCTTTTTGTGTTAATTCTAAAGATTACACAAGTTTAATGAAAAAGTACAATGTTTTATCTGGTGTGCAGCTCTAAAAAGTGTCTTGTTTAAAGACTGTGAAATTTTTTTGTTGTTGAGGTGATTGTGAAGTAGCTAGGTCAGATGGAAGAAGACACATTAAGGTGGAGGATAGCAGAGAGGCTCACCAGGCAATTATAACGAGATTAGGAGGAGATTTGAGATGTGAAAGATATTGTACTTGGATGCTCGCTCTCCTCCTCCCGCTCACTCTCCTGCACACAAACACAGAGCTCAATAATTTACTTTGGCATGTAGAAAGGCGGAGCCGGCTGGCTTTTAACAGACGTCCCTCAGAACACAAGCCATCCCGCCAATCACATGTACGGATGATCTGGCAGCTGTGATGTGAAGAAGTGACCCCAGTCTCACCATAGACTTTATAATGTTCCTAACAAGCCCTGCTGACGGGCTGTTGACGATATTCAACATTTTTTTGTCGCCACGATTGAGAAGATCTGATCATTCTAGACATCACGTTCAAGGTTAGGCAGATGCCTGGGCCTGATGGGTCACTGCTGTGGAGGAAATGAACTGCTATTACCAGAAATTAAGATGCATTTTATGGTAAATGCTCAAGTTGACATGGAAGTGTACCGAGAGCCCAGTCTAAGCACAACCACCAGGATTTTAGTTTAAGTTTTAGTTTTGTCCATTTTCAGTATAAACATGAAACTCTACATGCAATGTGAGATGTAAAAAGGTTCATATTCTGCAATATTGTTGGTTGCACAAGTCTGGCTGTCATGATGAAAGCTAAATAAATAACTTTATGGAATTCCTGGAATAGAAAAACCCTCATAACAGATTAAGAAAACCGTGTTCCTATCAGAGGAATCTTTGTATATCTACATGTTTTCTGTATTTCTGCAAAACGACTCTAAACAGAAGGCATAGAAGGCCATCAACCCCCATGACTTTTGCTGATCATCACTGAAACATCCTGCACACGCGTTTCCTTCATTTGCACAGGGACATTAAACCTTTCAAGCCACTCGACTACCCATAACTCAATTAAAGGGTTAATGATGTCACAAAAGAAGGTTCATTCTTGGCTGGCAGACCCGACTCCCTACTGACCAACCTTTAATCTAACTCACTTAAAGATGCATGAGCCCTCTCAGTTGAGCTTTAATGGCCATTAGTTCCCCTTCCCACATAAATCAACCCCCCCACCCCCCCGAAAAAGAAGAAAACTGTTTGCGAATGCTGCACAATCCTGCTATTGAAACTGATTCTTGTATTAGAAAATTGTAGTTTTAGATGTGCAGTTTTGAGTATGTGTATTCATTCAATCCAACTAGATGTTTTTAATTTATTTTTTTAATTTTAGCACTCACTGAAAAAACAATGTAAGTCAGTCTGTGTCTCCTGAAAGAGTTCTGCACTAGGAAGATAAAAGCAATCCTGCGCAGTTACGTCCTCTTTAACTAGTCTTTACATTGTGCAGACCCGATCTGACTTGCATGTATACCACCAGAATTGGCTGCTAATGCCTGACAATGGGTGAAGTCTTGTCCCAGTTTAACTCTGCAACAGTTAGTGCAAGAACTCTGTGGTCTGTGCACAAAGTATCCCACCTGTGTTACTCACACTGACGCCCCAAAGTGTTTACTGTCTGTATGAGTGGTAAATGTGGTATAGGGATGTGAAAAATTAGTTTAAAGCAACAGACAAGATTTTCTCATTTAAAATATAAACAAAAGAAAGGGAGAAGAAGAACAATAGATTAAATCAGTGGTTAAATTGTAATCAAGTTTTGAAACTTAAGATTAAAAGTCAAACTGTGTGGATTTGTGTCTTTATTCAAATGCAGCTGAGATCAGGCGGGTCTTCGACCTGGATTTAAACAAACTGAGAGTTTCAGCTGATCTGAGGCTTCCTGGGAGTTTTTCCCAGACATGTGGAGCAGAGAAGCTGAAGGAAGCTTCTCCAGACATGGAGTTATAATTCACTGTCTTGTTTTTATTCCTTCCGCTTTCTCATGTCTCTGATGACCCGAGAGCATTTTGCTGTCCAAAGGCATTTTTCTTCTTTACTGATCAATTATGAACACATGGATATCCTGGGAATGACAGATGCACAGCCATTCAGTTATTGTAAACAACCCAATAATATCAATGATAGGAGGCTAAACTGCATAGGTTGCTTGCGTTGGCTGTAAACATGTCAATAATGTTTATTTAAGAGACTGAACTGGGCGCGTGCGGCCTTCTGTTTTCCGCGGATCCATTTCAATTGTAGATGAAATCAATGTATATGCAAGTTTATGTAATTTGAGTAAGTGAGGGGTTTACCCTCGTTTTTCAATCTTCAGGTTGACCTCACACAAAACCCCTCTAGAACTGTAATGGAAGAACGGGAATGGTAACAGACAGATGTCATTGTACATGGGAAACAAGGTCACCCATTTGCATTCAGTCTTCAGAGCAAAGCCAATGCTCAAAGGAAAAGCCACCATTACAGGCTCCCCGATGGGGGTATCAAGTCTATTCCCACTGGGCACATGTTAACGCGCGCACAAACATCCTGCAGACAGATGAGCTGGAGCTGTCCCTCTCCAGCACACGGTCACAGCCATGTCCACAATCCCTCTGACCTCACTTCAATTACTGGCAGACATCTTTGTTTTGGTCGCTCTGCCTAATTAGCGCGGTTCGCCACTGAGCAGGTGCCTGATGAAATTCCTTTATCAAAGGGGGCTGGGGCACAGCTCCATGTCACACAATCAGGATTACAATCTGTCTCATGATCTCTGCAGCTCATTTTCTTTAAAGGCGTCTCTGACAATTGTGATGGGGTGGAGGAGAGACGTTCAGGGTCCGGGCAGCTTTGTGGAGAGACGGTGGAGGAGGAAAAGCCTGTGAAACGGAGTTCTGGGGAACAAATCATGTCAATAGGAGACATGAGGATGAGAGCTGGAGATGAGGAGTGAGAGTTGAAAAGAGTTTATGAAAAACGAGGGAGAAAAGCACGCATGTTTGGCGTTATACAATCCGGGTACCTGATTTTCTCCCTGTCGCAGCTTTCCCTGGAGAATGCAGCTTAATGGGTCTTTGTATATGCAGACCGGTGTTGGAGGCCAGTGCAGCCTTCGACGCGCATCTGATATTCAAAGCATCTCTTTCCAAGACAAACGCACACCCTCACACACATTTCCACTCTGCGTCGAAGCCATAAATGTCAATATAAGAAGCAACGCTGGCGCATCTCCCCCACTCCCTCTCTGTTGCCGTCTGTTTCTGTCTTGCTTCCGCCTTTTAGTAAGATGGAATTGTTGATCTAAATTGCTGGTGGATATTGTGATTAATTTTTTAAAACATTTTCCATGTGGTGTGTAAATTGATCCAAAACTAAGGGAGGGGCTGTGGGACGGTGGTTAGGGATACAGGGAGATGATCATCAGGCCATCAATCACAATGAAGTAGCCAACTATGACAAGTAGAAGGTCTCTGGCATCTTTGACTGACTTGATTGATGTGTTTTTGAAGAGCAGGGGGAGAAGGTGTCAAACTTGCTTTCTGGCACAGAGCAGATAGATGACACGACACTCTGCAGCGATCAGCTGGGATCAGAAACAAGCTCTGCAACAGTTTGTGTGGATCTACTTCAGCAGCTAGGTGTTCCCAGTGAAGGAGAAGGTGCACGACAACTCTGCTTTAGTAATCAGCTGGAGTTTGCCACAAGCCTGATAGCTGTTGTCAGTTTTTGGGGTTGTGTTGGTTTTCCACACCAGAGGGAGAAGCTGTGCTCATTATGATCCTTCCTCTGGATAACCAAAAAGCACAAGTCTACAGTTAATAAAATGAAGTACGTTACAAACATTCACTTGATGATTTGATGCATTTAACATTTGCTCCCAGTTCTATTTACCTGATTGAGAGTCAGCTCCTGCTTTCAACCTGTTCTTCTGCAAAAATGGAGAGTCTGTTGTTTAGTTGAGTGAGGTTTCCCAGTTTACATATAATGCAAGGTTTTGTCTCAGTGATGATGCTCTGTGCTGCAGCACAAATGCTCTATTTTCTGCAGAAGTGACATTCAGAAGCTTTTAGCTGCTCAGCACCATCACGTTACTTTGAGGTTGAAAGCTATTTGACTATATGAAGGTCAGATGTAGCTTTATGGTCTGCCAATTATCCTTTTCTTTCTTTCTTTTTTTGCGCTACTGCTTTTCTGTCTAAAGTGCATTGAAATGTAAGTGTTTTATGTAGGTATTTGTATGCATGCTTATGCCATAGAGTATAGTAAAGAAATACATGTCTGCCATATGAATTACCCGCGTAATTAAAAAAAATTTTAAAAATCCAGAGATTGTTTTTATTTTTTCACAACTGTATTTCTGTTATAGATTTCACTAAACTACCCTAACAAATGTCTGGCCTGTGCTTAAAGTGGACATGGCATGTTTTTCTCTGTTTTGGGGCATATTTAAAGTACTTGCTGTCTGTACTTTAAAAACAACAACAAAGAAAATCTGGTATTAGTTTATTTTCAAGCTGTGGAAAAGAGAGACATTCTTAGGCTGAGGCCTGTGCATTGTTCAAGCTGAATTAATGCATTTAAAGTGCAAAATTTCAAAATAAACCTGCATAATTTTGTGAGACAGTCATATAAAAGGCTATTTTGCCACTGATTTTATTTAATTTGTGAAGTTTTCTAAGGATAAAATGTGTTTTTGTGAGCCCAGTGTAGTGCGCCGTCCTGTCTTGACAGCGGAGCGTCGCACCCCTCGTGTCTGCTGTCCAGTGGTGAGATATAAATGTACGACTGGTTCAGTTTGGAATAAGTGATCAGCTTCTGCTTTGTTCTAACTCTTTCATGTTTGTTTCCAGACTTTTTGAAAGAAATGGTTTGGAGGTATGATGTGTGTGAAGCTTAATGTAGAAGTACCCTAGATCAGAGAAATATGTTCGGAAACCCATCTGATATCCACTTGAAGAAACGACGTTGATCGACTGTTCCAGGATGCAGCTGTTCAGCTTAAATCTTTGTCCGATCAGATGCACTGACTGTTATTGCTCACAAACATGTGGAAGCACCAGCTCTAAAATGACACAAAAACCCAAATTAAAACAATTTAATAAAATGTTATGAATCACTTTAAAAACAAGTGGCCTGCAGGAAATAAATAATGATAAATAATAATGAATGAATTGACAGCCACCATGCTGGTGGTGCAATACTAATGATGCATGCCAGCGTTATTCATTAGGTTTGCTGGCAGGATGAGGGACCAGGATGGATGGAGAATAGTGGATGGCTTCCTCTTTGATTATACAGAAGTCTTAATCAACACTGAACTAACTTTAAATGAGTATATTAATTATTTAGATCTTAAAGATATGAAAACCCAGATGTAAAAGTCTTGAAAAACACGCAGGCTGCACTCTAGAGTAAATCTTATCTGAAGAAAAATGATAAAATCCTGACCTGACGGGTGTGTTAAGTGCTTCAAGTTGTAGTTTGAGTATGGAACTATAATCTATTTGGCATGCTTGCACTGTAATTTTGGAAAAAGATGATTATGTCTGTGACAAAACAGTGAGTTTAAAAAGTTATTCAAAGGACTAGCTAATATTTGTCTGATGACTTGAATGCCACAGTTGCTGAAAGCATTTATGTGAAAAGAGGGATATTTTTGAACATCTATATAAAAGGCATCTGCTCCTCTGACAGCATCTGACTGTAATGAGACATGATGAAATGTTGCTGAAGCAGGTATCTGCCATCTGTAGGTCTGCAGAAACTTGTCAGACCAGCATTGGAGCCCATTTTACTCCAGAAGTCTTGATGGTTGTATGCTTCATCTCATTAGTTCACATGATGAGTGTGTCTAATGATATGCAGATGGATGATATCGTATTTTTACTCTCATAAGATATCGTCGCAAAAGTGCTTCTAAGTCATTATCTTAAAACACTGTTCTGCTCAGGTTTTAAAAACCATACCAGCACACCACAGAATCTGCTTTCTTTTCTCCTTTTTACGTGCCATGAAATTCTTAAAATGAGAACAGTTATTTTTTTTTTATTGTCTGCTCAAGCTCTTTTTTCTGGATGCTTGATTTCACACCGTACTTTCTCCCAGCATAAAGGGTGGCAAGGCAATGTGACATTTGAAAAGTGCATTTCCCACTCTGGTCTGTCAATCTGTTCTTTCTCCTCAAAGACGGCCCCCTCCATCTGCACACTGCAGCAGTGCAGCAGCGTACACGCATACATCTTACACACCTTTTCTCTGCACGCTGACAATGATGTCCGTGGTTACCACAAAGGCTGTGTATTTGGTTGACTAGATGGTGACCTTAGGGCCTCAGTATGACACTTTTGCTGGCTTCTGCGTGACCTGAGAGCCCATTAAGAGTCAAAATCAACACCAGATCTGTCATGCAGACTCCTGTGATGAGCTGTTAGACATTTAACTGCTGCCTCCCAATGACAGGTTGTCAGAACCTGTGTCAAGATGATCGATTATCAGATCCCACCAGGTCCCAAAAACCTCTTTCTCCCACCAGCTCTCCCCTCTGAGTCAAACTGGGCCTCAGTCATTTTCTGTATACGCTGGCTGGTTGCATATTTGGAGTTGAATTATTTGGCTAATTAACTTAAGAGTATTTTTGGTTCATAACTGTTGGGGATTTGGGATTATCTTGTTATGACGAGATGTTTTACCATAAAAGTAGTGTTCTGAACAGATCAGACGGGGGTTTCCACAGCACTTGTGCCATTTTCTGCCCCAGGCTGAAAGAATACCGTCTTCCACCATCATTATTGTGATTCAAGTGTCTCATTCTGCTACGCCTTCTCCTTGGCACAATACTGCAAAGCCTTCATCAAGTTGTTTTTATGTCTGAATAGCCAGAAAACTAATCACCACACATTACAGGGATTTAGGTTTCACAGAAATGGGAAGGAATACCAGCATGAAGTTGACAGATTTTCTATGGGAGTTGGAAATAATAGGGTTTAAAGTTTGTTGGAGCTGGTGGTTCATATGGTTTTCATTGCCTCAGCTGCCTTTTATAAAAGACACTAGTTTCAGTTTGTTTAATAACATGAGAAGAGGTGACTTTGTTCCAAATTTCAGAGCAACTCTTTTGTCATTTAGGTGACGTTTGATAGTAATTACATGCACATGCTGCACAGCTGCTTTCAGTCTGCCAAACATAAGTGTAAAATCACTGCTGATGCAAAGCTATTGCTGTTGATGTGACTTTGAAAGCTCATAAGCATCTGAGTCATTAATTGCTTTCTGCTGATGGCTTGTGATCAGCAGAGAGAGATTGTGCTCAAGGACTTGTTGAAGGTTGCTGTGTGCAGGTCTGTGATTGCTGTGTAAATCGATTATAGCAGCACCTCCCTTGGAGGAGGCTGCCAGGGAGCTCCAAGCAAGACTTGAGAGCCAACATGTGCATTTGAATTCAATATTAAACACTGCATACAGATTGGTACATGGGCTGCATCTACTGTCATGTGTCATCTGTCTCAAACCCTGATGCACAGAATCAAATGTCTTTATTTCACATTAGGTTAGAGGAATACTTTTAAGTCGAGCTGCACGAGTCTTCACCAGCTACAGCGCTAAATTCAGCTGACAGTGTGATGGGATTTTTATCTGTGCAAGCAAGAGAAACAGTTTCTTACAACCCCAAATCAAAAAAAAAAAAAAAAAAATTGGAATGTCATGGAAAATGTAAATTGGAATAGTTCGTGTCAGTTCTGACAGTATCACTTCCAAGATATTCCATGATTCTCCCCTTCGTCATTATCATTTTATTTATAAGACGTCAGTGTTTGCATTTTAAGGCCTGCAACAGATCCCAAGAGAGGTTGGTAGGGTTCTAACAGGTGATGTTAACAGATCATGTTCCCCCGCGTTGTATCGAGTTTATTCACTGGTGTGTGATATATATTTATATTTATATATATATATTTTTTTGTCTACTGTGGAATAAAGCAGTGCATATATTTAGTACAAGAAGAAACCTTTGTGTCTGTACAACTTGAGAGAGTGCTGAACAAATGTTTGATGGTTGAAAGTTTGTCATGTAAATTAGCTCTGAGTGGTAAATGAGACTTGAAGTGCTACATAAATATGGTCAGTGCAATGATGATTTGGTGCAAACGCGGTATCCATGAAATACCGATTCTAAAAAGGTTTAAAGATATGCAGAGGACCTCCACTCCATTAACAAATGTGTGGAAGAATCATTGAAAAGTTAAAAAAAAAAAAAAAAAAAAAAAAAGATAGGATTTTCAAATTTCTAATTGTGCCGTGTTGCATGTTTTTGAACGATTTAACGAATAAAATGGACTGATGTTGGTGAATAAAGGACAAGTTTGAAAGTCTAAGGTCATAAGTGATCTCCAATCCCTCAGTCTGTACTGCAGCAACCTGTTGGAGTCTCTGCTTTTACATACAAATTCATCTCTTGTGTTTTCAACCCACTCAGTTGTGTTTTGGCCAAAAACGAGGACGTTGATAAATCACTGCTAAATCCTGCTGACAGCCGCAGGACTGTGGCCAGGTGCTGAGGCTGTCCTGTCAGCTGCAGGCTGCATTTGGGGAAAAAAAAGACTATGAAGAGGAGGCTGAAAGGATGAGGGATGAATTGGGACATGGATTGTAAAAGAATGAAATGAGAGATGGTTCGAAAGAGGTGTTTAGAGGAACACCATGAGCAACAGGTACAGAAGGAGAAAGGAAGAAAGTGAACATAGAGAGAGGTGAAGTCGTGCTCAGTCTTCCGAGGAGGGGTGTTTTGTCAGCTCATACAGACGGAGGGTTATCTGTCTCCCCCAGCTGTGCCACCCAGCTGTCACATGCTGCTATGCCTCGACTCTGTCCTGGCATCCTGGTACACTGCTCCTTCTGCCCACTGTTATCTGCCTCTCTGTGTGTGTGTGTGTGTGTGTGTGTGTGTGTGTGTGTGTGTGTGTACTCCATATTTGTCTAATTTTACACTTACAGATCATTAGTATGGAAATGAGCAGGTTCAGGTAAACACATTTTAGTCTCTTCGTGCCCTTCAACACATCCTCCAAGGCAGCTGACTTTCTTTTCAGCTAGTGACCCACCCCACTATTCATCCATATTCTTTGCCATCTCATTAATCAAGTCCACAAACTTGAAAATCTTTTTTTTTTCTTTTTTTTAATGCAGCTCAGGCCCTGAATCAGTCATTTCCCAGTGGAAGCCAGAGCTGTCCTCTTAACATAAGACTAGTCTGCAGTTGCCACTGCTGCTCTCACCACACCAGCCCCAGCAGGTGAAAGCCTCAATTATCCAGAGTCTAACGCTGCAAAAAGTCACTTTGCTGCCAAACCACCTGTGACTTGGACTGTGTGACGCTCTGGTGGCAGCATAGCGCTGTTTGAGGAGAAAGGCCAAAACCACAGGCTATGCAGCCAACCATTGATTAAGGGAATCAGTATTGATTAAGGGAGCAGGGGACATCTGGAATGGACCGATTTTATGTCCCCACATCAATTATTCAAATTGCTTCCACTGAATTGGATTATAGGACGATCCTCCTGCCATAGATTCCACCCCTCTATAATCTCCTCCCTCTTGCCAAGCTGTTGGTACAAGTCTTAGACAAGTCATCCCAATTAATTGCAAAGTTTGAGCTCAAGCTGAGAATGTGCATGTGAAACAAGCCAGAACAGGGCAAGTGCTGGGCTGGTAATGAGAAAACGGTAAAAGAAACCAAAAACTCACATACTATAGGACTCCAATTTTCTCTTTTTGCACCAAGGATGTGATTTTTAAAGCACCACTGATTTTAGTTTACAACAAGGACATTTAATGCATATACAACTGGTGCAAGTCATGTTGCTCTGTCCAAGTTTGTTTTACTAAATAGGGAGCATTAGTACAGGCTCCCTAATACATATTGCTGATTTTGGTCCTGCAGTGTTGTGTTTTTTTTTTTCTCAGTTTGCCTTTCTGTGTCTGTGTTGACATCTTTGGGGCTTGAATGTGGCTCAGAAAGGAGCAGCCTGCTCAAGTCTGGGCCAGAGGGTTATTCATATTCATGTTGTTGTTGCTGTGAAAATGTGTGCAGCTTTGTTCACTTATGGTGTGTCATTTTGAGCGGGGGTGTTTGTGTTAATCCCTGTGTGAGTGTCCCCACTGGGATTCCTCATTGTGTATAAATGCAGCAGTCAGCTCACAGTGACCAAGGTCCAACTGATGGGCTCCATCCATTGTAGACTGCCTAAACACAGTGGTAATGTGATTAAGCAGGGACAGCAGCCTACAGGTGGCTGGCTATGATAGGGCTGCCTCTTGTCCAGCCGCCCCACCAGAAACGGATTCCTTTCACAATGCAGGGATATTTGTTTCATGCATGTCCATGAAAAATGCTTGATTTTGGAACAAAAATACGTGTGCCATTTAATTGATATTTGTTCATCTTATTTTCACTATTATATATTCTAACCCAGTGGACAGTGTGATAAACTGCAATACTATGTCTATGTCTATTACAGTGTACAAAACGTTAACCATTTTCTTTATTAATAACATTTTTCAAAATAATTATGCCCAAATAATACAGATGTCAAAATACATAATCTTAAAAATTCCAGACTTCTCGAGCTTCGATCCAGGCCTGTAGGAGGCGGTTGTCAGCAAGCGCCTGGTGCAGGGGCCTTTTACCCATGGTGCCCAGCCAGGCTGCCAGAAAGAGCGCTATGGGTGGCAGCTGAAGGTGTGGACCTTGGAAAGCTGATCCTCTGCTTCCGAAACTGTCTCTCGGGACAAGGAATATCACTTCTCTTTGGGGAAGGAGCCTGAAATTGTGTGTGAGGCTCAGAAGTACTGGCTAGATATAGTTGGGCTCACCTCAACGCACAGTGTGGGTTCTGGAACCAGTCTCCTCGAGAGGGGATAGGCCTTGTTCCACTCTATAGTTGCCCATGGGGATAGGAACCTGACTGGAATGAGCTTACCTATTGTCCCCCTGCTCAGAGCCAGCATGTTGGGGTTTTTTCCGCTGGACAAATGGGTTGCCTCCCTGTGCCTTTAGGTTTGGGAGTGGGCTCTGTTATTTATTACTTTGCACCAAATAGAAGTTTGGAATACCCAACATTCTTGGAATCTCAGGCAGGTGTGCTGGAAAAGGCTCCCAAAGGGGACTCTGTAGTTCAACTGTGGGGACTTCAACAGTGATACATGGAAGAGCACGATTGGAGGAAGGGCCTCTTCTTGGGACCTTGAGAGGAATTCTATAGGACTTGGTTAGGCTATTGGACACTGGAGGCAATTGACAGGTTCTGGCAGGCCAAGTGGGCCACAGCCTTGGTGGCTTGTTGAGGCAAAACACGAGTGTGGGAGGAGTCCGGAGATGTAGAATGACTTTTGGTTGGCTCAGAGAAGGTTCTGGAAAACTGTCAGGTGGCTCAGGTAGGGATAGCAATGCTTCACCAACAGTGGGGGTTGTTGACCTGTTGGACCCTGTATTCCTCTGCTGTGGTAAAGAGAGCTGGGCAAAAAGGCAAGGCTTTCTGTTTACCAGATACAAGGAGGTGAAATTAGTTTCCTCTGCAAGGCGACTGGGCTTTCCTTTTAGAGAGAGGGTGAGAAGCTGAGCCATCCGGGAGGGAGTTATAGAGTCACTGCCCCTCCACACAGAGAGGAGTCAGTTGAGTTGGTTTGGGTATCTGGTGAGGATGGTCCCCATGGCCCCCTCCCTTGAGAGGTGTTTCGGGCACTTGGAGGAGGGCCCTGGGAAGACCCAGAGGACATGCTGGAGAGATTATATTTTTTTGGCAGACCTGGGAATGTCTTGATAATCCCTCAGAGTAGCTGGAGGAGTTGGTTGGAGAGAGGAAGGCCTAGGTCTCTCTGCTTTGGCTTCTGCCACTGCGACCTGACTTTAGATAAGCGGAAGTGGATGGATGAGTAAATGGAAAAACACCAGATGTATTTTCTTTTTTTTAAATGATTTTTTTTAATATGATTTTAATGAGTTTGCATGTTTACAACACAACACTGAATTTGAAATAAACATTCCAAGTGTAATTAAAGTCCAAATTTTCAACTTTAATGTAAGAGGTTTCACAAAGATGTGGCACTTGCCATTTAGGAATTACAGCCCTTTTAAGCAGAGTACTTTCATTTTCAGGTGCTCAAAAGTTTTTGTACAAAAAGGCATAATTGTGAATATAAATATTCATAACTTGGATAAAAATCCTTTGCAGTGTTACTTCATGAAGCCCATGGACATCAAATCCCGTTTTTCCCCGGAGATACTCGCCATCCCTTCACTGCAGCCACTTTCAGTTGCTGCTTCTTTGTGGGTCTTTCTTCCTTCAGTTCTGTCTTCATTAACTGAAAAGCTGTTCTGTTGTGCTGAGACTGTCTAAGCCACTGAAGAATACTCCATTTCTCTGCTTCTAATGGTGTCATTACAGTATAAGCTAGAGTCCTTATATGTCAGTTTACCTGGTTTTGGCTACATGAATTAAGGTGTGAATGGAAATCCTACAGGCAGGAGATTCTAGGCTGTATTGTGGGTGTTTGATAGATGAAGCCTGCGTCTGCCTCCTCTACCTAATGTTGCTCTATCCCATTTACAAAGAGGGCTTCTTTGCCATCAGAAACATGGATCTACCAGGGGTTTACCAGTGTCACCCATCACTTTCCAATTTCTACATGGAAAAATGAAAAGCAGATCACTGAACTCCAACACAGGAAAAATAAAGTTAAAATGCAAAAGGAGAGTAATGGTGCAATATGACTAGTTACTTTCAAATGGCAGGAACTAGTAATATACAGGATAATACATTTTGGAAGTAACTTTCCCAGCACTGATCCCGTAGCTGTATTATGTTAAAGACCAACGAATAAATCCCAATGCCAATATCATCATAATAGGATCTAATAATGTCTGATCTGTTGTTTTGGTTCAAGATAAATTTTTTGTCATATATTGTTTTGAACTTTGAAGTTTCTTAATGGTTTGGAATTGAAACATGAGAAAGATCCGTTAAGTGTCCATCTGTGTTGTAGCTTATACGTACTTCAATCCTCGTGCAGCAGAGGGATTCGTGGAGTTGTACCCATCTGTTGCACAGCCGTAATCCATTATCAACACGAGGAACGTGTTGGACATGTAAGCGGACAATAAAGTAAAAATAAATTCAATGTTCTTCTCAACCAGATAATCAATTTACTGTGTTGTATAGGCTCACGGAGCTTTGGTAATTCGTGTTTCGGTGGGAGTGTTTGGCAGTGGAGCCCGGGAAGCAAATGGGCAGTTTAGAAGGAACTGCATGGTTATTATTGATCAGGGGCCGGAATGGGAGAGGAGATTTGTGGAGACCGTTAAAGGAGAGACTTGATTCATGTGCGGATGTGTGTGTGGTGTGTGAGATCAGGGGTGTTGGTTAGCATTACTGGATGTGTCTAGACTCCGAGCTGGGGGTGTCATAACCACCAGAACGTAAACAGTTTACCGACACTAAGACCAGTCATTATAACAGATTCACCTACTTTTACCTTCCTGTGTTGGTGGCAGAGGGATGTCGTTCAGGTTCGGTCCTGAAAAAGAAGTGGCAACTCCTTAGTTGGACTGTAACTCCAGTACTTAAACTTTCAGTCTCGGCTCTGAAACCTTTTTTATCTGTATCATTTATTCTTTTTGGGTGGATGGACCGTCTTCTGATTTCCTTCTCACTGAACTCCTCCTGTTACCAACAACACAAATGTTTACAAAGGCAGAGCAGACGGGGGAGAATTCACTAATACCAGAAATTTCTCCCATCTGTTTATGTGCAGTTGTCAATATCAGAGTCCACTGCTGAAATTAGACCCGACGACGAGTGTCCAGGCTGCTCTGCTGTCATCAGCCCATCCATCACGCCAGTCTGGCAGTCAGACCATTCGCAGTGACAAGAGCCTCGTTCCAAAACGCAGAATCACAGATGTTTTAATAACGGTCTTTGGAAAGCAAATTTAACACGGCCCATTAATACAGAATCCACTCTTGCTTTATGCTCGCTGGAATCTTTTTCTTACGTTGATTAATTTAATAGTTAGTTTTTCTGCATAGTAGCCAACCCGCTGTCAGTCTGTGGAGGTGAAAAGATAAAATATCTCCAAGAAAAGTACTGACGGCAGTTGTTTATGAGGCCAGACACTTAGGTGAAACATGATTTAATAACTGCAAAAAGGCAGATCTAAGCCCGAATATATTCAGCCTGTGTACGAGTATTTTCCAGGTCAACAGAGCAGCTCAGAAAAAAACTGTGGAAGATGAGAGAAATTTTCAGACGCTGTAACCTTTAAAAAAATAAAATAAAAAAATAAAAGAGCACGCGAGCGTGAGATGGCAAAAGAAGATGCAAGCTCTTAGCACCTTTAACAGTTTGACACCTCTGAGTGTCAGATGATCCCTCTCCCCACCCCCTCCTGCTTCTCCCCATCTTTGAGCTAAAGCAAAGATGCATCACAAACAACTGACAGGCTGGAGCTATTACTCAGGATAAGGCATTTATATGTATGAAGTGTTTCTAAACCACGACATAACGCAGCTGTAAGTGCAATCATTGTAAATGATGGACGTGAAATTTCTATATGTCAAAGATTCTATGAAGTTCACAGGGTGGCACTTTCAGATTCTTTGTTTCTCTGGTTTTTTTCCCGTTGCTTTTATGTATTTATTTAGTTATTTATTTATTTATTTTTTTTGTCTCTGTAGGAGAACTTTGACACAGCGCCTGATGGAATGATATTTATCTTTGGAATTGCAGTGTTGGCAGTAAATGTAATAGTTTCTTGTCTTTTAAGATAAGTCTTTTAGGCTGAGATGGTGGTCATGGGATGGATGTGTGTTCAAGTCCTGAAAGCAGCAGGTTCAAACTTATTGATCTTCCAGGCACATTATCATACAACCCTCTTATTCTGGATGCCTCGGCAGCCACTGCCTGCTCTCCACCTTTTGTCAGTCACTCCGTCTCCTCATGCACGAACCTTCAAATGTTTTATTTTTCTTTCCACAGCACAGAACTGTGTGTGGATTCAATAGCCTGGTGGGGGTTTAGGGTTAAAGGGCTGCAGTGATCATGGAAGTGTGGAAACCATCCCTGGTGCAAAGCAATCATAGCCACCTCTCTATCATCCTGCCCCCTTCCACTACCTCTATCCAACCTCCCTCAACCCATCACCCCTCAGAGGTGCCTCTCACCTCCCCTCCATTATTCCCAGCTCACTAGTCAGAAAATTAGGGTAGCGCTCTGCAGGCCTCCCTCCACTCCTTACCTCTATTTCTCTCTGTCCCTGAACCTGCCCTCCTCCCATTTCTCACCCATTACTCCCAGTTCACTGGTTGGTATATGGAGGGTGACACTGGGCCAATTCAATCTTTCGTCCTCGTCAGGCCACTCAGTTTGTTGGATTGGTGGAGCCTCCTGTGTGTGTGTGTGTGTGTGCGCGCGCATGTGTGTATATATACCGTTTCTTTGCTCTTCACGCCCCCTCTGTCGTCCTTATACTTCACAAAACTTTCAGTTTCCTCATTTGTCGTTGCTGATTTCCAGGTACCTTTTTCACGGCTCACCTCTGACTCCTCTGTCTTGTGTTACTCAAGAACGGGTTTTCCAGGATGGCCTTGTTGTACTTGTACCCGGAAAGTGGTTCTGTGGGGTTGTGTGATGTACTAATTTCCATCTCGCTCACCATCTTAATCTCACAAAACAGAGTCTGTATTTTAAATGCCTTTGATGTATGACATTGAACAATGCAGTTGAATGTTCGGTGCCGTTTCCAGCTAAGCTTTGCAGACTGGGTTGAGCTTTGAGGCAGGATTTCCCTCCCTGATTTCTTGAATGGCTTTGAGCAGGAAGGGCTTATAGGTTTAGTTAATCTTCACCAATCCTGCAGTTTTCCAATAATTTGTGCTGGAGATATTTGCTTTCCTCACGTTATAATAACCTGTTACATCATGTCAGGAAACACCTCATTAAAGGAGCGTAGAATAACACACCTCCTGACAATGGATGTAGCCCGTGGAGCTTCAACTTGGATTAGAAGCTAAGCATCACCGATTTTTATTTTTATCACTGATTCTTCTGGTTTTTGCTAAACGTTAAAATCTGAGACATCAAAAGGAAAAGCCTCCAAAGCTGAGAACATGTAACATGTTTTCTGCATCAGTTACCTCTACTACATCTAAAGCTGCTGATAAAATCCCATTTCATCACCAAATCTGGCTTTTGGCCTTGTTTCCAGCAGTCCGGATGGTTCATCACTTTGGTCTGAGGTATGCCATTTCTTCACCCATTTCTTCCAAAAATGATAGGAAATGTTAATTCTTCTGACTTAAAAATACATTTGTGCTGTCGGCCTTCAAGACTCCATTAGAAAAGGGTTCTTTTTAAAAAAAACCATGCTTGATAAATGTTTCTCAAAGTAATCCCGTACCCATGTGCACATATCAGCTGTTGGTGGATGCAGTGCCATCTGAGGGAGATCACAAGCATCCTGAAGTTGATTCCGATTCCTTGAATAGTTTAATGAGATTATACACCACGATGATCTGCTGTGGCGACACCCGCAAGGGAAAGAGCTAAAAGAAGTTGTGCAGATGGAGAAATATGCAAATTCCTTCCAACCTCTCAGCGAGGAACATTGTTTTAAAACATTTCTATAATTGTCTCATGCGTTTGTTGACAAGCTAGAGATTCTCCGCTCAGTCTTGCTCAGAGTGTCATGGAAACTGCTTTTGCACTGCATCATTACACCAGTCTGAAGTATCATTTTCTATTAACTTCCTTTCTTGAACATCCCCTGCTCTACATATTTCAGAAAGTGTTGCAGGAAATGAAAAAATGGATGAAAATTAAGTAAAATTTAAAGAAATCAAATTCAGTGTAGGACTTGCTGTTCTGTTGTGTCAAGAGGAGCATCCGACATAAAACCTCGGCTAAATAAATATGCAGGACAGGAAGATCCGATGTGGCAACCCCTCCAAAGGGAAAAGCCAAAAGAGAGCATGAGAAGCAGGGAGAAACTGATATTCACAATAGACGCTGGCACAACCCTGTTTCAGTTATTTTCAAATCTTTATCTGCTCACGTTTTCCTGTGAAAGAAGTTAGTAAGCTGTTTAAAATGCATCTTTTAATAGTAGATGCTTAAAACTGAGCCTGAGACAATTACAAGCTTTAGGCGTCTTTCTAAAGAGCACTGTTATGAGGTTATGTCCTGTTACAGCACACATTCGTTGGTTTCCCTGGTACAGTCAGCAGTAAAAGACTGGTACCTGATAACGCAAAAAAGAGTCGCTGGTGCTGCAGGTTCAGAGAGTGAACTGAGTGATTGAGATCCGAGATGGTCTCAACATTACTGAACAGCAAGTCTGGGTGAAGTAGCAGCTGTTGTAATGATGGGGACCGTTTGGCAAAAGCAAGTGTAGTCTGTCTGCAGAATACTGATTCTAGTTCTGTAAAGTTGTATGATCTAAATTTAAGACGGCAAGTCTTAGGTTGTTTGAAAGATGCCTCCAAGTCTGTTTCGTGGCATCAGTTTGGAAATGACTACAAGAGTCTGGATTTACATAAACCGCAGTCGCTCTTCCCTCAGCTGGCCTGTGAGGAAGTCTTGGAGGTTGACGGCATCCTTACATATTCATTACTATCTGCTTCCTAGGGGCCAGAATATTTCAGAAGGTGATCAAACTGTATAATTAAAACAAAGCACTGGTCAATTAACCTGCAACATCAGGGGAGTGTGCAAACCGACACAATGACCAAAACAATCAGCGTTTTTGGTTTCATAATAAAGTTTATTCTATATTACAAATAGTATTTTGTTCTCAACTGCAAAATAGGAATGCATTATATTTACATACACAGGTATACAATTAATTATAACAAAGTTAGAGAAGCTCGCCTTATATCCCCCAGGTTTGTTTTATCCCTCAATAAGATACTCTATCTCTTCAAATATGATCTAGTAAAAGTCTTTTCTAGCATGTTTGTGTAACACCTGCTATAACACTGAGCTAGGAGGACATTTTTAGTTTCTACAAAACGTTTGAAGGTGGAAACTTTATCTGGGCTCTCTGCAACATGAGGTGGCTACAAGCACGCGACCTTTGTTGCAGGAACAGGCCAGGTAGAAATGAAAGACAGGATGTTGCACGGGCAGGCAGATTCACAATGACAGCTCGCGACTCTGTGTTTTTTTTTTTTTTTTTACCTTTGGGTATCTTGACACAGTATATGTTGGCTACGTTGAAATTATCCAAAGGTGTTTCAGTAGTATCTTTCTTGCAATATGAAATGACCATCAGAAGGCAACTGAAGGACGGTTCACATACATTTGACAAGCTTGAGTTTTAAATACAAGTCTCATGTGCCTCTCCTGCGACATTTAGCTGGACGAATCACATCCGTGCTTGTTCATGACGGTTTCAAAGATGTTTCTTAACGAGTACCTATCTTTTATTTCAGGATGCTTGGGTTAAAGATGGGGTAAACGATTTATAACCAAGACCACTTTGTCACTGGATCCGTCCGCCCTATCCGTCAGCTGCGCCGTAAGAAAATGTGGTCTTCATGCACAACCTTGGCCCTTTTAACTTTGCCATTGCCAAACACTGACCAAGAGGTTGGGGGTGAAGGTATGTGCATGATGGGACATGTGTTTTCAGGGAGCACCAGGGGGAGGGGCTAGCTCTTTGTTGTGGTGATCTGCTTTATCATCACCAGCAGCGACGTCATCCAGAAATCACTTACCCTACCTTTTAAGTGATGGATGGGGGAAAAAGAAGACATCATGAGGATGGAAAAAACAAATCTAATAGCAGCAAAGTCAAAACTAAAAGTCCCTAGTAGTTGAAGACGTATATAAATATTTTTGAGCAAGGCAGTTCCATTTCATTATCATCCAGACAGGTCAACATGCAAAGCTATATAGTATCTGTTTTATTTAGCATATACCGCTTCACTAAAACTGGGGTTTGAGATTCTGCAGGAGCTGAACTGGATAAAGGTTCCACCTTAAACGAAAGTTATAGTTTTTCTTACATGAACAATCCACTTTTTCCATCTTGATTCTTTCAAGCAAAAGAAAGATAAAAGAACACATCCACATCATCATTGCAAGGCTTAATTTTCTTATTTTTCTTTTTTTTTTTTTTTTTCTTTTTTTTTTTAAATAAGTTTAAGTTGTTTACGTTTTACATGCGCTTAAAAAGCCAATAAAGGACCGAAGGTGGACCTAGGGCGGTCTTCACACATTCACATCACCACATGGGGCACGTTGTCAAGGCAAAAGAAAGGGCAGAGGTCAAAAGGTACGGAGGGCGCCTCCATCATCTCTTTCAGTCACTCTCCCGTGGTGGGGGTTCACATCCAACAAGTCTTAACTGCTGTTAATGTCCACGATGCTCTCCTGTTGCTCTGCTTTATCAGATTTTTTTTTCCCTTTTTCTTTGAGGCTTGGAGAAGGCTGCCCACTGCTGCCACTGAGGACATCTACACTGATACAGACAAGAGCGCCTCAACAGTTACACACTCAAGAGTTGGGGTGTTGCCATATGCAGCTAGCTACCATCTCCAACGCTTGTGCAAAACAGATGAGAAAGTGGTAATTAGGAGCCGGACGAACGGGTGGGTGGTGTGCCGAGAGCCGGAGAGACCCGGGACAATGGAAAGAAAAAGAGGATGGGATCACGTCGCCCACAGAACCTCTCACTTCGACACACTGAGGTCAGAAAAATCACACAGGCTTCTTAAAGTTTCAGTCAGCATATTTTTTTTGTCATAGAAGTGGTTGTCTTGTACATAGTCTTTTTTTTTTTTTGTAAATTCCTCAGTGGCACTTTATAAATACATTTTTATCCGTTTTGAAAATGTCAAGCTCCTTTGGTTTTTGGCTGACCAACTAAGTCCATCGTATTTGATTTTCTTCACACAAAAGTCTTTAAACGGGAACATCCTGGGAAAGAGCTGCTACTCTCACAACAGAGCCCCTTTAGGTAGCAAGTCAGCCATCTCTGACTGGATCGTTCTCCTTATGTTAGTGCTAAAGCAGTTTCTTACCCAGTGCATCTCAGTCAGCTCTTCCCTGTACCTCCTCCAGGGTAGGTGTAGATCACGGGGGCAGTTTGTGTGTTTGTGCGTGTGTGTGCTTTGATAGACCGTCGCTGGGGCGACACAAGATTCAAAGAGCTGCTCCTGGTGTTTGGGTCAGCAGTCAAAACACTGTCTTCCAGGGTCAGGGGTTGTGTGCTTTTTACAGAGGATCCAACATGGGTGGGGCTTCAGGGTTTTGTTTAAATAACTTAATTTAGCAATAGCGACATAAGCCAAATGGAAGCAGAAACCATGAGCACTTTCTTGGACGTACGCTGGGCAGGTAAAAATCTATGCATGAATGTTGCAAAAGGCTAAAGGCTGGAAATGCTCTGCTTTGCAAAGTTTAAGTGTCTGTTACGTTTTGTTAAAGGAAAAGTTCAGAGGAGCAATAATCCTTTCCTATCCCCCATCAGTCTTTTTCTTAAATACAACTCCAGCTACATTGAAAGAACAAAAGCACATTCTAGGTTTGCCTGGACTCAGCCCAGATTTCACGGATATGTATGCTTTACTTGAAGGTACAGTGTAAACTTGGCAAACCATCCTTGCATTAATTTCCCCCAGAGGTTTTTTTTTTTCTTTTTTTTTTTTTTTTTTGGCTTGCAGTCATCACTTTTGATGTTTCCACTTTGATTCCTTATATTGAACATAGAACTACAATAAACCAAACTCTAGAGATGGTTTTACCTTAACTATCCTATTTTGAAGAGTTCAACAAATGGACACCAACCATTTGTGGTGGTTTTCAAAGAAATTACTCTGTGTAAATTCTTGAAGGCAACATAAAAATGCTTCCCCCCCTTTTCTTCCAGGTAGGGGACTAAAATATGCCAATATGGCCAGCTTTCAAGCAATCGCCCCTTGAAGCTCCCCCTGTGGTGAAGCTGAGGGATGCCCCATTTTGCACCATGGGAGACACCAGCCTCAGCAACAGACCACCCCTCACATATATTCAGGTAAACTAGTCTATGCAGCAGAGTGGACGAGGAAAAGGAAGCAGAAAAAAAGGTTGAGGAAGAAGTCATCTTTGAAAAGCGTAGGGAGGAAAATGATGGAAAAGATGGGGAACAGGTCTTCACTCAGGCACGGCTCGGTTTCTGATGGGGTCTCTTCCCAGTGCACCCTGGGAAGTGCGGTTCTCAGCTCTCCAGACTCATGAAGGCCACCACCTGCTCCAGCTTGAAGGCCAGCCTCTGTTTCCTGGCTGCATCGTCCTGCTCCAGTCCACACACAATCTGCCAGCAGGACAGTGAGGTAAGCACACACATTACTAAAAATACCCAGCCACATAAAATAAAGGCACTTTCTTTAGCCTCGCAGGCTGCACCATTCTACTGCAGATTCATGAACATAGCAGCTTACATGACACTTGAAACCATTTTTTTTAGTCCACATGATTTGAGAAAGATCCGTTTACAATCACACTGTGTTGGTAACAGTATTGCGTACCTCCTCAGTGTACTTTCCCACGTAGGAGTAAATCTCACTGAGAGAGCTCATGGTGTTGAACTCATTTACGTGCATCCGTGACTGTTCCGCCAAGTAGGCATTCATGTCCTGATCACTGATCGCTGGCATCTTACCTATGTCCGAGTAGTACCTATTGAAAGATGTCAAAAGAAACAGAGCACAAATGGTTGTTTACACCAATGAACTTAATGTCCAAAACATTTTTCCTTCAACTGCATCATTGAAGTAAAAACAATCACTGTCAGCAACATCTGTGTTTCCTGTACGAACTATGTTAATTATAACTGCATATATAAATTCTTGTAGCTGCAGCTGGGTGCATGTCTGGATCAGTCTGAGCGATTGTGGGAGATGAAGCACATTTGCCAGGAAACATGTTCAGAGCAAACAGAGAGACGGTGGGTGTTGCTCACAGAGGTCATACTCGCATCCACACCGGCACAGTGCTAGAGGGCAGTAACGGGGACCTCCTAGCAGGTTGGTGTTGAGACCAGATGGGCTTCTTTTAACTTCAAATGAAGCAAGTGTTTTTTGCAAATGCATTGTTACTTGATTGTGCTGTACTAGAGCTGCACCTAAATACTTCAAGTCATTGTGTTTGGGCATTCAAAGGACCCCGAACGCTCCTCTGGCTTTTTGCAGCCCCTTGCATCTAAATGTCGTTCCTCTGCTAAGAGCCTCGGTGTTACTTTTGATAGTGCTTTTAATCAGTTACGCTATCAGGAAAACTCGAGCTTCATCTGTCCACACTTTTATACAAGGCTGGACTGTTGTAACTGTTTATACGTTGGGTTAGATCAGTCTTTGCGGCTCCCTTGATGGCCGGCACAAAAAAGAGACGACCTCTTGTCCGCACTGGCTTCCAGTCTCTGTTTTTAAGGTCCTAAGTGGTGCTGCTCCTCTGCACCTGCAGAACTTCTGATCAGTCGCTTTTAGATGTCCCAAGAAAAAACAAAAGGAGAGCATGCCTTTGCAATAGCTGCTCCCAAGTTGTGGAAAACATGCCATCCCGCATTAGATTTTGAAAAAGTTAGATTTGATATCCATTTGCTTTTATCTTAAAGGATGCATGTTATCATAGTTTTAGTGTTGTTGTGCACCTTATAAATAAACTTGACTCGCCCCCTCCATTCAGTGAGTGCAGGCACTGCAAAATGTAGCGCTCTCACTCACCGGAGGCAGTGAACATCACCAGGGGTATTGCAGCATGCCGGAGACCTCAGCTGTGTGGTACACTTCTTGTTGAGTGACATGTTGGCAAATAAACTCCCTCCCAGTTCTTGCAGAGAGCTGCACACGTCTTTGTTGGTCTCGCACAGCGTTTGGGCTACCGTTGTTCAGTGTTTGCTATTTTAGGCTCGTCGTGCAATCCTTAACAACCACACTCCCTCAACCCTGGGACGAAGTTGACATTCGAATACTACTATTATTCGGGCTGTGACGCTTTGGCAGACGATTATTCAAAAGTATAGTTTTTAGATGTAGTACTTTAAGAGTTTTTGTGTGAAAACTAAAGCTTCTTACATCATGGTAAATAATTAAACAGTTTTTCAGCAATTTTATGGGTTGGTCCAAAAATCTGAGCTTTATTGTGAAACAAGATGAGCTAAAGCTCAAATTGTCCTACAAACGTGCTTGTTGGCCAGATGTGTCTGCAGGCAGGAGATCCAGTGTTGTGGATTAAACCAACATTCTGTTGGTTGTTTTTATTTGAAAATGAAGCATGGCTGGAGAGGAATGTTTTGATGCACAAACTATACAGGACTGTGAATTACTTGATTTAGCTCTCTGGTAATCCCTCAGAAACAAGTCTATATTTAATTCAAGACTATAAGATGTTTGGTTCCTCATGAGGAAAATCGTAGCCTTCATTTATAAAGGAAGAAGTGGATTTTGTGGAGAACCACAGTGACAATAAAACAATTTCAAATGTGAGCAGTTGGTTAAACAAACTCTTCTCATATGCAGTAATTGTACACAATGAGAAACCTTAGCAAAATAATGACAAATTACCTCATTATTTGCCCCGACTTCTAGTAAATGATGAGACATAATGTGGCTGACCAACCAGCTTCGTCCATGTATTTTTAGTTAAAAGAATGTCTACACTTCTTTGAGCTAATAAACGACTGACCAGCAGAAATGTGATCTAAGTAATAATGTGAGAGGGTCAAGACAGAAGGCTTAAAACTCTCACATCCACTCAACAGTTAGGCTCCTTTGTTTTAAATAGGAAATGCCATAATATTTGAACTTGATTACAAACGGACCGCTGAACATGCATCTGTACACGAGATGACCTGTCGTTTATTTGAACAGATTTCAAGGCAGATGGCGTCCTCTTTGAGATGGTTCTGGCGGGGAGTTATTCCTTTCCACCGTCGCCTGGTGCTTGCATCAAAGAGGATTTTTGGGTTAATTGGACTCATTTGGAAGGAGCTAAACTGTTCTTGAGAGCCGGGAGATGACATTTGTCATGATTTGGTGCTATATTAACAAAGTTGAATTGAATTTTTTATTTTTTTTTGACCTCCACATTTCAGGCCATTACTCTCCATCACAAAAGGCTGGAATCCCCTTTCTCTTTGGGTCAAGATCGCATTGCTGCCTTAACTGGACAAGTGTTGTGGAGTCTGTCACAAGTGGGAGAAGAATGCAGGAAGACGAGTGCGGCATCTGCAGAGTTGTTCCGACACCAAAACTACTGACAACAAGGACACTGGTGAGTCTTTACTTTGTGCAGAAGTGCCTCGTAACTTCCTGTTTTGAGTCAGCAGGTGTGAAGTAGTGGCCTGTAAGCTGTTAGAGATGCCTTTACATTTATATATTCAATTTAACTGGACTTTTTTCATGTCAAAAAATCCCAACTATCGGAACATCTCTAACCTGCAGTAATGCGGACTTTGTAGTGGTTCGTTGTGGGTAGAGACCAAAACAAAGTCTCCAGTTCTACGCTGTGGCTCTCATGCCCTGGGCACCTGCATCCATCCCCACTGTGTAGTCATTTGGATGCTTTCACAGCTCACAGATCAGCGCTACAGTGCTTTGTGTGTGCTGGCCTGAAACCTCTGATGCAGGTTTTCTCGCTCTTCATCCATCCAGTGTTTGGCGTGTGTGTGCACATGTAGTTTTCTTGACAGCTCACCTTTCCACCCAGCTTTTGTAACTGGGGATGTCCTTGGCATAAAGCAGCTTGTTGGAGGGCGAGTCTTTCCCAAGGCGGTGTTCTGAGGTGGAGCAGGAGTCCATGAAGGTCTGGGCCACCACAGACAGGCAGGCATCAGTGATGCTGCTCTTGTGAATGTCGAACACAAACTGGGGGTTCTTGATCACATTCACCCAGAAACGCAGAGGTAGACTGCAGGAGGTCGGAAAAGCAGACACACTAGTTGAGTATCAAGTTTTTTTTCTTTTTTTTTTTTAAATATACATTTGTTTAAGCCACCGTCCATTTCATCAGGTATGTTCCTGCCTTTAATGATATGGAATCCTCTCCTTCTTACCATTTCTGAACTATTAATTGACATTTGTTTTACAGATTGAACATAAACATGTTAATCCGTTATTGTTCATGACGAGGCCCAACTAGCCATTCAAACACAGGAACAAAGAACGCTAATCAAATCAACACTGTACGTCCAGCTGAACTCATTTCAGAGTAAGTCTCTTAATGCCATTTTCAAATTTGCTACAGTCAATAGGCATGAACAAATTATTTACCAGAAGGGATAAGGATTCATTCACTTTACAAAGCTACTACAGCAGCCTGCTGCTGTTGTGTGTGCTCAATTCAATAAAGCCTTTATCTTTAAAACCAGGTGGTGGCTGGATTTCATATTTTTTTCCAAACAATGTCCAGTTGTCCTCACTAGGGGCCACACCATTTCTATTGCTTTGTTTGTGCAAGTGGATCCTATTTTGTGCCTGTCTAGAATAATAAAAATATACAAGTCTGTTTATTTGCTGGTCTTGTTTGTGCCAGAATAAATAGATATAGGACTGGCTTTACTCGTGTGCTGAGTCCCACTTGGATAACTGTGTCTTTGCGATTCTCTAATGTATACGCTTTTAGCTGATGTGGCAAAAATCAATTGGGGAAGACACTGCGTTTTTACCTGAAAGTGTTTCAGCATGAGGCCAAATATCAAAGGGTGTGTGTGTGTGTGTGTGTGGGGGGGGGGGGGGGGGGGGGGTGTTAACAAAATGAAAGTAAAATGCAGTCATTTAAAACACCACCAGTGCTCCATTGTAGCACTGCCCCCCACAAAGCAATTCAGATGTACAATCTCACCAAAGAGGATTTAGACTCGGGAAGCAAAAACTCTGCGTTATGACTTCAAAATTAATCTAAGCAAAGAATCTAGTGGGATTAGGCACTGGGATCAAAGGGATATCAACACCACTGCTGTGCAGCTTTGATGATTGGCAATCTGGTCTTTCAATGGGGCAGTATTTTCCACAAAGACGAGGCTCGCCAATCAATTTTTTAAAATTGTGTTGGAAATTATTGCCACTGAAAATAGGGAAAACATCAACATTTTGGAGTTAACTCATGCTGAGCTGTTTTAAGAATGCAAATGACGGCAGTGATCAGGGATTAGGTCAAATATCAGTCACCAAGATCAAGGGGATTTCTTATCCTGGAAAATTGTAACAGCTAAAAAGGTTTGATTAAAAGACTCCTGCCCAGTGATTCATGACTATAAAGTACAGCCAGTTCAAAGTATTACAAAGGGGAGGATAAGGCAAAAATGCAATCTTCCCTGTGACAAGCGCGTGACAGCTGTTTACTAGTACATGCAGTGAGCTGACCCTTCATGTCGTAGAGGTGCTAGTTATGATCAGGTGGATGTGACTGCAGGACTAAAGGTAGGTGATGATCGGCGTGGATGTGCAGTCATTACAATTCTGTCTGTTGATTTCGGCATGACCACACTGTGCCGATAAAAATGCATCTACAGAAGAACAAAGATGAGAGCAGATGCCGACACACTGCCATTTATCCAAAGGATACCATCTGGAGATGCTGAGAGCCAGTATGTACTCACTGCACACAGAAATACGCGGCAGAACTCAGCACAATGTAGAAACTACTGACAGAAGAAACAACTTGGCCTCAAAACTAAAGATACAGTATACATAAAGATAAGAGCATTTCAGGCCAATTGCACCGTCGTTAATTGCCCATAGAGGCTATTTGTATGTTCTTTTTATGTTTTGTCAAATTCACATAGGCTGCATTGATCCTAACACGCAAGGCTCAACATTGCATTTCCGATTTCTAAACAGTTTAAATGTGCTGAATCTCTGCTTGTTGCGACAGTGAGGTCACATTCAGCTTTGCCTGCAGCTGTGGGTTAAGTTAGATGCTACTGTCAGTGCAATTGGCTCAGTGTTCATGCCATCAGTCAACCGTTGTGAATTACAATTTGTCAGAGATAATTTTACAGCTTTAAACTCTTATGATGTTTGGCTGATGATGTGCAGAATCCAAGAAGAAAACTCAAACGTATAGACAGTTCTGTGGTGTGGTTTCAGTATAGGTAATGCAGTTTAAACTTCTATTATGAGAATGGTGTAAAATGTAGTCTGTAGTAAGAGGGACAATCTCACACTAAACCAGGATACTGATGGACAGAAAAGCCTGAATGGGAGGTGGAGGTGGGACTGGGGTGCAGAGATTTTCACTGCAGGCAAAGTTAATGGTGTGTATGATGACAACAGCACTGGTGGGCTTAATGGAAGAGGGGCTCAGCTTGGAAGGGACACGGCCATTATTATTCTCTACCATAAGACAAAATGAGGGCTTTTGTCACAGCTAAGCTTGCAGTCTTTTCAAACGACTTAAGGTTATGCATATGCACGCACACTGAGAAGCGCACAAGCCTTGGTCAGATGAACATCACACACAGGGAGGGTATCTGTAGAGGCTCATGCCACTATCCTCCAATCCAAGTGGCTTTTTGTCAGGGTGTTGTGATAAATTGGCATGCATTCATATCGTTACAGCAAGAGCCCATTAAAAGTCTAAAGTAACAGCAACCCATTGTGCTGTCAGAAAACACTGCAAATAGCTAAGTAACGCAGACTTGATAAATGCCAAAATTATGACATAAAGCAAATAATATTTCTCCTTTAGCCTCACCCACCCCAGTTCTCTCGCCATCTCTATTTGCCCCTTGATACCCATCAGTTTTTTCTTCCCGCGTCTGTGGTTCTCCCGAGCCTCGCGCTGACTGATGCACGCTGGGCTCTTGGCAGAGGCTACGAGGCTAACGAGATATTAGTGTGAATTTAACACCCACTGTGTTCACTTCCTCCTTTTCACCTTTTCATCCCATTCTAGTTCACTGTTGGTTATTTAACCTCAACCAGTCTTATAAGGTGGGCTCACAGAGGTCAGTACAGTCTAAATTAATCAACAGATAATCATTTTGAGGTATATTTGTGCACCTAGAAGTGCACATTTGTCACTATGGAGATTTCCACAGTGACAGGCATTTTTTTTTTTTTGGCCCAGTTACCCATGATAATAGATGAAGCTTTGCAGCCAATTGGATTAGCCCCTTGTGGTTGGCTTTAATGAAGATTACACACCCCTGTGGTTAATAGTTATTAGAAAGGGAAGAGGCGTGTGGTGAAACTTGGCACTGACAAGGCAATGCCATGTTAAATGGGACAACATGTACTGGTACCAGAGGCCATGAATGCAGCTACACTGGGGTACAGATAAGTACTCTCATTTCTATCTTCGGTATCCGTCTTTGCAGTAATACGTAGATCTGAACTCACCAGTTGCTCTTCCATGTGTGTCGCACATGTGGGTCGTGGATGTTGTGTTTATCAGCCTGCTCGTCCAGGAAATCAAACATGTATTTTATAGCCAGTGGCAGAGCGCTGCCTCGGTGGGCTGTGCTGAAGATGGTCTCAAACAGGTCGTCCACAAATTTCTGTAATGTACCCTGTGGAGCGCAGAGAGAAGAAGAGCTGGAGTATTTGGCGCATCCACAGTTTGAACATGATAAACCAATACCATATTTATCATGACACAGACAGCTGTTCATTGAGATCATTATCAATGTCTAAAGTTGACAGAAAAAAAAAAAAAAGAAAAATTGCAATAAACTTGAATATTCATTCTGTGGGGGTTTGTGTAGTTTCTTTTTGTCCTTTTGACCTGAAGTTGATGTGTTTGAGTCCTATCTCACAGACATGGACCCGAAATCTGCTTGCAGGGTTGATGGAAGAAATTGTTATTTCACAGATGACTTTTAATAATATCTGGGAACAGGAGGCCTATCTCCTAAGCCTCTTTGTGCTGCTGGATTAGTTCCCACACTGCACCATTGACCCTAATTTGATTTAATGTTGGCAACTTTAAGGAGGAGGACAACGAGAGGGGAGAGACAGATGGAAAGAATCTAATCCTCTTGTAAAGAACAACTTGATGGGATGCATGGGAGAAAGTGAGAGTGAGGGATGGAAATGAAACGGCAGACTTTCTATCTGGGGAGAAAAAAAAACCCATTGAATGTGGCAGATGAGGTGTGTACAGGCACAGGCAAATGAAAATCCAATTTAGGTGGCGTGGGTGACCGAATCACAGAGTAGGGAGAGGAAGAAGAGAATGAGAGGAGGGAATCCTGTTAGTCGGACATTCGCGGCTATAATTCTAATGTGGCCTGCATTCCAGACAGTTTATCATTTTTCCAAGAAGATGGGATAACATATCTTTATCAAGCCAGTGTGCTCCAGATTGACAGTCTACATTATCTGGAAAGGGATAACCTCATGTTTTGGGTGGCATGAATAATGTGTGTGTATAGAGGCTAGAACCTGTGTGTGCTGAGCCTGTGGCATTTTACGTCATTCTTAATCTCAAGGGGTGCACGAGTATCAACACTGCCATCATCACAGGGTTCTTTTGTTCCCTGGTGGCGATGGAAACTGCCAACACCCCACCGCAGCCACCCACCCTTTCATTAGCATGCACCACAAACACAATGTGTCATCTGGATGTTTTGATGCTGTCTGGAGAGGAAACGCAACACATCCTGTACCCAAGTGCCGAGCATCACTGGTGGAGCCAAAACGTAAGCCGCCTTGTCGGGGAGAAGAATTTATTGACAAAATGAAAGCGAAACGCAGTCAGATACACTAGTTGGTCTGCCTAATCATATGTCCCCAAGAGAGATGGCCAGCCAAGATAAACTAGTCGCATCACAAAAGCTGTTCATCTGGAGGGACGATTAGCTGTCACCTTCCTGCACTCAGGAGTAGGATGATGATGGAGAAATGGGGCAACTCTCGAGAAGCGTGACGTGCTGTGAGCGTCGGACGACACGGCTTGTGTTCCTGGCGACAGCTGCTGCTTTCTCCCTGACTTCTTTCTACTCTGCAGCCACCAGCGTGTTTGTTAGTTTCTCACACATGCTGCTGATGTCCCAGTCACAGAAAAAAAAAAAAGTCTTAGACTTTTTATGTTTTTAAATAAAGCATTAGAAATGAGTTAACTAACCTAAAAATATCAAAAATGTGTGAAATATTATTTAATGGGACTGCAGGGACTAGTAAATATTATCACCATTTCAGTTAGCAATAAATATAACAATAAAACAACACAGACTAAGTTTTACGTATTTATATTTAGGTAAGTTGTGGTAATTTTACTTATACATAAAAGATTGGAGGAAATGTTTCACCACTCGGTACAGGGAAAAGAGTAAGTATGTTAATAATTGGAATTTCCTGTTTTTTATTATTACGTGATCATTAGTTAGGAAAAAACAATAAATAGTCATCTTTGCCCGAATAGATTTCATGATTGGAAGCGTTTTGGAGAACTTTGCACCGCTGCTCCTCACCAAACAGCAGCAGCGGTTCTCATGTTTTTCTTCCACATTATTTAAATTGGAGCTCTGAGGGCGCCGTTTCATGTAAGGGCCGAGTCTCCTGCTGCTGCACATCACCGTGATAATACCCAGATGCCTTGCTTGGAGTTGAATTTCCTCATGATGAGGGTGAACTCTCTAGGATAATAGGAGGCAAAGGGTTTCTAAATTATGATGATGATCCCTCCGTTGTGTTTCACCAAGGAGATGATGATTCCATGTTTGAATGTTCTGCACTTTTAAAGGACAGGTCAGGTTTGGGAGGTAGATGGAACCCATTTACCATGACGGTTTTACGTTACATACGTTAATATAACCAGACGTGTTAAACAGCTAATAATAGTGATCATTTTAAATCACATTTGAATGCACATCTCAGAAATTTGGTGATGTGTCGGCAGGATTCTTAAAAGGATTTTCTGGACCTGCAGTAATGCTAAAATTACACCCGGCGTCTGAATGTAGTTCTGCGTTTTACCGGAATTTACGTTGATGTGTTTAATAAATAAGTTTCTATTTAACATTACATTTTAATATTGATTTAAAAGGATCTGATCAGACACTCAAAAGTTAAATGTTAGTGATTAAATCATCTCATGACCTCAGTGTTTGCTGAAATATTCTAGGTAACTGGCGGTGGAATTTTTTACTTTACAAATCACAGACGCCCTCCGTGGTCATTACAAATAACCGCAGGTCCCCAGATAATTTTAATCCTGTGTGAATGGTGCATGCGACTATTATTCATTTAGGTCTTTCAGCACGTTCAGCATATGTGATGGCAACGAGGTGGGAGTAGCTATAGCACCTCCATTCATGTTTCATGATGGAGCTCTGTGATGTTTTCAGCCTTGATGAGAACCGAACATGGTTTATATGTTATGTTGGATCATATTGATTTCGCTCAGATGGCGATTGGACATTATTTTTAGTTCAATCTGTCCACACTGCACTTTTGGTTTGTTTTAACTCTCTATATTTTGAACATTTTGAAGAAAACTCACTCTTGCCAAACAGACTTATCACTGATTGATGTTGCTTCTGGCCGACAACGTTCATGTGTGCTTGTCATCAGAAATCACTGTAGAGGTGATGTTTTCATCCATCAGCTGCTTTTTTTTTATGTTCCACAAACAGATCTGAGCTGATGCTCTCGATTGGAAACTGCCGAACAAAAGTATTTGAAAAACTTAATTTGAAATGTTCCCGATTCGAACAGTTGCAGCCTGAGCGCTTTAAGACGTAACCTCCCTCTTTGTCCTACATCCGCCGTACACTTGTCTCCATCTGTGTCTGATAGTCAGAGATGAAAACAGACCAGCAGTGGATTGTGAATTTGCATTCAGCTGTTGGATCAAAGTCACGTTTCCCTCGAAAAGAAATTAACTTTTTTTTTTCTCTTCTTAGGGTCAGAATGAACATTAAAAGAGTCTTGCTTTATCGCAATTTTTATTTTTTCCCTTTTTAAATCATTTATTTATTTATTTTTCTAAAACCTTCACAAGCTTTGTGGCTCTTTTCTTCTTTAGCCTTTTTGATATGCTGCCGCATCAGTGCAACAGTAATGGAAAAAGAAAACAAACATATCTCTTTTTTTTCTCCTTTCTCACCTGAGGGGATAGAGGAATACATTTGAATAATATTTTCCACTGAGATGACTCATCCAAAGTAATCATGAATATTTAAATAAAGCAAGGCCTCTCTGAGTCACAGTAACTCGGTGTGAAGGTTACGATGACCTTTGAGCGTTTCCCCCGCTGAACTGTTTTAAGACGGACAGGAAGTTAAGGTGTTGCTGGAACATTTTTCTCCTACTGGAGGTCATGGTTACAAATCCAAAACTGATGTGTACTGTAAAGCAACAAGAAAAGCAGCTGAAGATGGCTCACCTTTGTAGCCAAAAGTCGTGTCAAGTAAATCTCGGAGACCATCTTGCTGCCGCGGTCACCCTCCTTCTGGTCTCCATGCTCATGGTTCTTAACCAAGTGCCAGACCTTGACCCCACTCTCCAGGTCAGGAGTGATCATAGGAGTGCGGGAGCGCAGGCTGTCTGGGCTTCCAGTGTACTTTATCATGTTCTCTGTGGAAGAAACAGGATGCTTTAGCTCATTTAGTGCTGACGTAACACATGTGCATCACCAAAAGATCTAAGAGCTCCAGCGCTCGCTTTCTTTCACCATCAGCCGAAAATCCTTTATTTAATTTACATCAGTGAACATGTATATAGTACATGAACTGACATGCACTTAAAACAAGACTAGAGTGCTTTGTAAGATTGATGTTCTTGCCTACCTGATTAAAAAAAAAAACGGAGAGAGAGTGACAGGACAAAGGCAACAAATGAAAATACAACCGTAACCTGCATGTTTACAATAGTTTCTTGGCTTCAATGTTTCCAATTTCCAGGTCTGGAAGATTGGATATGAAACTTTCATAAAGTCTGCATGGTTAATTTTTCATGGTTTCTTCTCCGACTGACAAGACATGATATTGCCAGCTAACACAAAATCGAACAGGTGTCAGACAAGATGAAATATGTATGGCCCACCCAGTGGACGGAGTGGCGATGACATTTCCAAACACATGGCTCAATGAATGTTTACACAGTGTGAAATAAATTGATCAATGGGTGCGGTTTGAGAAGAGGAATGGGGGAAAAAAAAAAGTGATTGTCACGGTGGCAGAAATCAATCTGTTCAGAGACAAAAGCAGTGAATGGAGGGGTGTTAAGAAAAAAAAGCATAAAGACAGCTGGGGACAGGAACAGAGGGAATGTGGGTTTGTATTGACGACTCTGATTTGATCACAGTATGATCAACTGAAACTGTTTGTCTTCTACAAGGAACCTCGGTAAGCTTCATTTAACTGAACCTTTGCTTTTAGACCAGCTATGGGTCCATTTAGTGGCACATTTATACGGACACCCACACGGCACGGTGTTTTTTTCTGGTTTTGTATAATGGTTCTGTTATGTGATGAGTTAAATTTCTAACTTTATTAATCACTCATGCGACTTGCATGTAAGGACATGTTTTTTAAAAATCAGTTTCAGGTTGATTTTAGATATATTTGATGAAGCGTAATGTAAGCTTTCACGGCCTCCCGTCCCATTGATCAGCAAAAATGTGCGATCTGAAACTTGCAACAATCGGAGAATAGGATTTATCCTCTTTGGATCAGACAGCAGCACTTCACTACAGCCTCTGTTAGACTGTCTGAAACGTAACTTTGTGGCCTCATGTAGTCGCTCTGCAGTCAGGAATCTGGCTGTGATTTTTGACAGCGCTCTTAAGTTGGACAAACAGATTATTGCTGTGGTAAAATCAAGCTTTTCCACCCACAGGTCATTGCTAAACTGAAACCCTACCCACCTGCACAGGAGAAAAAGTCATTCATGCCTTTGTTTCATCACGTTTAAACTGTATGTTGGTTTAGTTCAATCTTCTCTGTGACGTCTGCAAGTGGTTCCCAACGCACCAGCTCGACTTCTAACTGGCACCAGGAAGCGTGATCATATAACTCCAGTCTTGGCATCCCTCCACTGGCTTCCCATCCAATTCCAAATCGATTTTATTGTTGACTTTTCAAGTTTTAAATGAAATGGCACCCTCTTATCTGTCAGAACTCCTGCAGAACTTGGACTATACTTTCTTGTACTTGTTCTTACAGGAGATACCTACATGTCGTGAGAGCCAACACCACACTGCACACCGACTCACACTAGTGAAGTCAGAGGAGCAGGCGGCCGCTTGGTGGATTGATGCGGCGCAGAGCTTCAATCATGATGCGAGATGAGGATCAACAGCAACAAACTGCTTGTTTTTCTTTAGTTACTTTGGTACATTTTCATGTATGTCACAGCTCAGATAAACTGGTGCAGCGCAGCTGCAGTTTATGGTCACTGGATTAAAATACTGCTATTGCTCGTATCGACTCACATCTCAGTTGTGTCCTTTGCAAGACATGCCTCCCATGTAAATTTAAGTGGTATAATTTAACAATGTTGGCAGCTTTGAAGCTGCAAGGTGCATTTATGATTTCATATCTCAGCTGTGCGGTATGGTTATGAGGAACTCGCATCTGTTTGGACCATTACTTTGGTTCTACCGAGTCCATCCGTCAGCCTCCTCGTCTGACTTGCCCCTGATGTCAGACTACTACTCATTTTCTCATGAAACCGTGTTATGCATTTGGTCTTTGTTTTAATAATTCATGTTTGGGTAATTGGCTAGCATCCCATTTTTGTGTAATGTTAAACTCAAGTGCACTTTATTTCTGGGAGTTTAATTACTTATTCAGGAAGTCAAACAGCTGAAGGGGATGCAGGCTCAGGGATACGCGGGATAAACTCAGCTGTGGTGCAGCTCACAAGCTGGTATAATTCCCCTGATTTTTTTTCTTCTTTGTGGTTTTTGATGGAAGAATTAAACTCTAGATGAAAGACAGTTTTGTCCTGTCATTCTTTGGCTCAACTGTCTATTCAGCTTCTTCCTCTACAGTTTGATCAAATCCCACTTTGTCGCTGTCTTTTGTATCTGGTCATGGCACTCGGGGAGAGTTCAAAGCCACACAAGCACCAGAGCAATCATGAAGTGCATCACCTTCACATTCATGGTCAGCCCCTTAAAAAATACTGAACGACGATACGAGCCAGGCTTGCTCCTTCCTTCCTCTGCTGCACCACTCACCTTCTCCTATCTGCTCTAATTTGGAGCCTGAGATGTAAGGTGAGACCATATGGAGATGAGGCAATGCTAATAATGTGGCAGCACATTTGAAGTGTCTGAAGTGTTTGTGACCAGCGAGGCTAGCCCTTTGATCAGGATCTAACTTGATGGTTCTGCAGGTTCAAGGAGACGTGGAGCAGACGGAAAAACACTTGGCACATGGAATGAAGAGAGGACACTCTGCTGAGTCTCAAGAGGCAGGAACAACTACGGGAAGGATCTATTTGGTCTCTTTATATTTTAAAAAACCCTTTCAACTACTCTTATACGTGCCTTGTCTTTCCAAGTTTGTTGACAAGCATGGTAATGTTTTCTCTTACTTTCTCTAGAAGCATTCTGTTTTAGATACACGACTTTGACATTTTATTTCCATGACTCAAATTATTTCTCAAATTTATTTATGCTTGTAATTATTTTGAGTCAGATCAGCATGGTCTGCTGTTGCGGGTGGATACCAAATTAATAAAAGAGAACACGCATCTTTCTTTAATGTCACACACAGGTCCAGATTAATGTTGAAGTGCCCAAATGTCTTATTAATGATTTTAAACAAACAAAATTCTAACTGCAGCTACAAAACCCTCACGTATCTGTATTTTTATTTATCAGACCACATTTCTCTACTAATTTACTTACAAATGATGACATATTCCCTTTGTTCTCCTTATTTAATTGTTCAAATCACAGACGTTATTCATCGGTGACACGGAGAGATAAAACAATTCTACACAATCTTGAATCTTAGAAAATTGTTCATATAAACTGAATTTGGCTGGACTGGTAACACCTCGGTATCCTCCTGGAGGAGCTGCGGGAGGTGACCGGGGGAGGAGAGGTTGCTGCCCTGAATGAGCAGAAGTTGATGGATAAACTAATTGATTAATGCTGTCGTGAGCGTTTTAATATCGATCAGTTGTAATTTCTACAAGTGCGCCTGGTCAAATGTTGGGTAAAGTCTGTCGTTTGACACAGGTGAGCCTGAAATTTAAGGATGTGCAGAAACATGACCACTTACCATATTTACTGGCAGACGTTCGAGACACGGTGGAGTTGTTCACTGAGTTGTAGGCTGTAACTTGTTTGGGAACCAGGGCCATCACTGCATTGTCAGGTACCTAAAACAAACAAAAAAATATGCATCATGAGGTGATTAAATGAACCTGCAAAACATAAACAGCTTATTCTGTTTTATTTGCCATGTTTTCATGTGTGCAGATTTCAAACGCAACCCATCACTGTGCCGACCATCTATTTTGGTTTCACATGAGTAAACAGAGAACGCGTTATTACTCTTATGTCTTCTCTTTACACATATGTTCTACGGGGGGTGGGGGTGGGGGTGGGGGTCCAATGACATCCCTCCGCTAGGATTGTGTTTGTGCATGTGCATCTGTGTTGGTCTATGGGTAAGTAAATATGTCTAAATTAATGAATCAGTCAACTGTGTGCTGCTCCTTCCTCAATCAGCTAAATTAAATTCAATTCATGCAACTTGGATGCAGTCTTTTTCAGCCGTATATCCAAGCAAGCAGCCATACAGGATACCTCTGTTTTGCATAATCAGGCAATGCCGGGGGGTTAATTGAAGTGATCTTTATCATTGTGTGGGTGGATGGGACCCACAGGCCTTCGTGTGCATATGTGTCTGCAAATGTGAGCTGCAGCATTATTAAGATTGTGTCATTATTTCAGCCCATCTCTCAATCTGCTCCTTGTGCATAATATGTTTATATCATTGTAAACAGGAAGCCCACAGGGCAAATCCTGTTATTCCTTTGTGGGGAGGCCAACAACCCTCGAAAACCCTAAAGCATTCTCCCCGATCGTTGTTCTTATATGTTGAATCGATATAAGACGAGCAGTGGGACATAATGAAATCTGAAAAGGAGGAGTGGCATTTGAGGAAGTAACATTTGAAGGCAGAAAACAAAGCACCGTTTCCCAAAAGGAGAGAGACAGAAGTGTATCCTGATGGGATTACACTTTTAGACTTTCTTTTCTTTCCTTTTACTTGTTGTTTTATATGGTTTTCTGTAGAACAATTAAAAAAAAACATCACACAGTAACTGATGGCTTATGCAGTGCGAGGATTTGACAAGTAGCTGTACATCAAAATAAACCTGGGTAACACATGACAGCACGATTCTGTTCAGCAATGTGATCAATAAAGGTTTTAATAGCTTTAAGTGTGTAGAAGCTGCATCGCTGCAGTATTCATAGCTGTGACGTGCACATGCCGAAACGTGGAAGAGCAGATGCCCTTGGCTGAAGCTTCAATGTGTTTGTCGTGTCGCCTCCCTTTCTTGTTTGGCCTCCTGATCATTTCTGAGTGGCTGAGAGTGTTTTTTCCTCTTCTATCAAGGATAAGGTGCCCTTTTTCCCAGGCCTGAAAAAAATGAATTAACTTCTGTCTTCATTATCTTATCTCCGATTCAAATCAGCTCCCTAATCCATTCCACCCACGCCTCATACACCCAATCTGTTGACACTCGCTGCAGCTGACATTTAATTTAGGCACCACACAAACTGCACTCAGAGGAGACAGCCACGACTTGCTTAGCTGCTGGAAATAACACCATTTTGGCAAAGTAGCTCCGTATTACCACACAGACTTTTTCGGCTGCATGAACAGTTGGTCCTCAAGTGACACAAAATACGTAGTTATGTGTGGTCGTCTCTCTGCATGCCTGTTTCATCAGTCAAATATCTTGACATTTTGTGCATTTGTCTGCTTATCAAAATACTGTTTAGTCCAACAGCTGTTTGTACTCTCAACCTCACATGTATGCATGCAAACAGTTCTTCACAAGTGTGACCACTGATGTGTGTCTGTGCCAAGACTAATCAATTCCAGAAAGGGGATGACATTTAGGCAACATGTCAGATTTTATCTTGAGCCCTCGCCCTCTGAAGTGTCCCTGCGCCTTTGGTCACTTCCCTGCTTCATGCGGTTTCATTTCCTTCTGTTCAACAACCAACCTGCTCGTGACGCGTGAGAATCGCTGCCTTCTCTGTTGACGCCTTGGACCACTACATTTGTAGAGGAATGTTGATTAGAGTTATGTCATCTTAAATTTGGTAAATACTGTATATTCTACATGTATTTTTTCCTAAAATGTGAAAGTATTTCTTATGTCCTGTCTCACAGAAACAAAATGTGAATGAGTTCAAATAGATCATGTGATCTGTGAGCTGCACGCCTCCTTTGTTGTTGTCAGTGTACCGTCGGTCGTGTACCTGATAGTGGGCCAGCATGTTCAGCCTCTTCCAGTCACCTTCTATCTTAGTGGTGATGTCTTCGTCCTGCAGGATCATACGCTGTCCTCGACCTTGACGCCACTCTGCAATTGAAATAAAAAAAATAAAAAAGACTAAATGACTCAATCACCTTCACGTATCGTCCCAGCCGAGACAGTCTTGTCTTTGTGTTCTTGTTTTGTTTGGTGGGGAAAATTTAATTTTAATCCCCGCTCTGAGCATCTGTCAAGACATCTTCAATCTGCCATACTTGCTGTAGTAGCACGCCTCTGGGACAGGAAAGACAGGAATCTGGTGCTTGTCCAAATGTCAGACTTCTACTTGTGGGAATCGCTTGTTCTTTTTAGCCACAACTAAGACAGATGAATCCAAATCCTAAAGGGTATTTTCCTAGTGGCAATCAATACTTGAAGTGCAATCAGGAATTGTTTTTCCTGGAGAAAACAAAGTGACGGTTCTGGCTGCACAATTTAAAAAAAAAAAAAAGTATTAATTTTTGCTATATCCTTGCACGGGTTGAATTCAATTTTGCCTTTTTTTTTAACATGAACAGCAAGAAAACATGAAATTTGATATATTTTTTGCTTATTCTGCTATCAACTACTTTTGGAAATGGCCTGAAATAAGATTCCGATTAGATGGTCGATGTGGATGTTGTAGCTGCTCTGATCTCTAGAGGGTGGACAAAAAGACCTCGAGGAGGGTAGTGGGACCAGTGAGGGTCCCAGCCCTCCGTCCAGGAACTGTAAAAACCATCCTCTAGTTGCCATGGTATCATCATCCACAGCTGGTCTTGGGATATGGGTTTTTATAGAACTTGGGGGAAAAAAGAAGCCTTTTAAGGATGTAGGTTATTCATTTTCTTGGGTCATGGTGAAATTATTACCTCTATTTGGCCGACTGTACTGTAGTGTGCAGAAAATGACAGTGAAATTTTACTCCATTCTGGAAACATATTTTGATGCGTCTCCTACATCACGTTCAACACAACACTGACATCAAATCCAGCGGTTTGATGAAGTCTCCTGCAGTCAGCAGATGGATAAGCCGTACAAAACAACCCTTAGATAGGCCAAAATTAAATCTTTACCGGGACTGTGATCAGGTGTGGAGTGAGTGTTTGGACCAGATGATTATTAGTGTCACACAAGGCACTTTTCTGTCTTATTCTACTCTATTACTTATTAAACTCACATGTTACCTGGCAACAGCGGGCAATCATAAGAAGTATTGCATCTCCAAAACGTAGGTTTATGTTTTCACATACACTATATTGCCAAACATATTCGCTCACCCATCCAAATAATCGGAATCAGGTGTTCCAATCACTTCCATGGCCACAGGTGTAGAAAATCAAGCACCTCGACTGTTTTCACAACTATTTGTGAAAGAATAGGTCGCTCTCAGGAGCTCAGTGAATTCCAGCGTGGAACTGTGATTGGATGCCACCTGTGCAACAAATCCAGTCCTGAAATTTCCTCACTCCTAAATTTTCCACAGTTGACTGTGAGCTGTATTTTAAGAACATGGAAGTGGGAATGACAGCAACTCAGCCATGAAGTGGTAGGTCGCGTAAACTGACGGAGCAGCGGATGCTGAGGCGCATAGTGGGAAGAGGTCTCCAAATTCTGGAGAGTCGATCTCTACAGACCTCCAAACAACATGTGGTGTTCAGATCAGCTCAAGAACAGTGTGCAGATTACATGGTGTGTTATTTTTGGCCATATAGTGTATTTAAAGGTACAGTATGTGCAGGCCAGAGTAGTTGTTTATATCATAAGACCTACCTTCATCTTTTGTATACGTTGATCTATTAAAGCAAAAATATTTATCTGATTACTTGATGAATTGATGGAATAATCAAAAAATGGTTTGATGAGTAAAGCAATCAAAAGTTGCATCTCTAGTTTGAATTTAACCATAGTCAGAATAAAGAGTTTGTACTTCTTATCTTGTTACCTCTGATTGAAAACTAATGAAACCAGAAGAAAGCATCACTTCCTTTCCTCATCAGTTTTCTTTATTTTCTTTAGACTTGTCTTTTTATTATGAATCCTTGGATATGAAACAACTGAACAAATCAAAGAGGAGAAAAAAAAACTTAGTGGGGTTAAAAAAGCATCACAAAGAAGAGCAGAGCTACAACCGACTTGATTCACATGTGCGACATATCTTTTTTAATTATTATTATTAAGCTCTCCGTTATATTGCTTAAACAGGCCTGATCACTACGTATACAGAACTTGGTGAAAGGTCTGTTTTTACCCGACCACTGACCAACTGTTAAATAAACAGGGTTTTGACTACAATATTTGGAAGTCTTAGTTTTATTAGTCTCAACCTCTGTTCTGTGCAGCTTTAGCCTCCTAAGTCTGGACGTACACACACGTGGACGTCAGACATTGTGTTGTCTATGTCATAATATTTGACTTCTTAATGGAGGCCAAGCAACAATTTAAAAAAGGCAGCAGGTCTCAGGAGGTCAATCCCTTTGTTTCACTCCTCTCACTGGACATTTCTGTGGACAGAGACCCAGTATGCTAAAATCTAGAAAATTGAGCTCAGCCGAGTACTTAACGTCTAAACCGTTCAACAAGTAATTTCCAGTGCACATAATAGTGTCTTTCGTTAAAACAGCAGCAGGGGATTTCATGACCTTCCAGTAATTTACACTACATGTACAACAGGCTTCTCACGTCTGTGCAATTTCAGCACTAAAAAAATAAAACCATCTTGAACAAAACAAACCATCAAACAGGCAGACGATTACTCTATTCTTTTTCAGGCTACATGTGCTTTATGAAAATATTATTGAGTTTGTGCTCCTTGCAGAGCTTCCCACTTGTGTTGGACACCGTCATCTCCTTCTGTGATCACAAACATGAAAACAACGCAGCAGTCACTGCTCTATGATGAGCCCCGTCTGTGGAGGAACCATCAGAATTGTGTTTGCATCTGAAAAATGTGAAAGAAATCAAGACTCTCCTGCTGTATTCATCTATACAAACAGTACATATTCCTATCAAGATCCAATAAGTGCTGTCTCCAGTCAAGCTCCAAACAAATGAAGAGAGTCAAACCAGAAAGAAAGGTTGGAGTGGTAAAATCAAAACAGATCATCAAATCTGCTGGTTTCTAATCAGTCTCATCAGAAGACTGTGTGCATTTTTGTGAACTGCCTTTGCGGATGCAATCACATCCAAGGTGGCAATAGCTTTGGAGGTTTTAATAGAAGTCTGTGGTTAAAAAAAAAAAAAAAGCCTGAAGGACACTTTTGTCCATGACATTTACAACCTGCATCATGAACAAAATGAAATCAAATCCCATACGGGGCTTTCCGTCTTTATTCTAGGCCTCCATCTGTATTAATGCAGAGGAGGTCTGCGGTTTGCAGCAAAGCAGAATTCAAAACTGTACGTTGGATGACAACGTTCCTGGCCAATTTGTCTGAGGACAAGCCTGCTACAACTTCATTACCGCCTCAGCCACCGCAATCCGTCTGTGTGTGTCAGAAATCATGACACCCACTAGTAATATCTGTACAGAGAACACACTCAAAGGAAAGCCGTTTCCACTGCCATCAACGAAATCCTCCCCCACCAGGAAAACACCCCAGAAAAAACGGGGACCACGGTAAACCGTATGGACATACTGCCCCTGTTCTCAGTTTATTTAAGAACTGGTGATTAAATAAAATGTAATACACTATATATATATATATATATATATATATATATATATATATATATATATATATATATATATATATATATATATAAATTTACAGATACACACACATGCACTTAAGAACCTAATTTTGTTAATTTGCTTCGCGCCACAATTATACAAACAGGATGGACAGCTAACACCAATTTTCATTTTCATTTCCCATTAGGAGAAAAAAACGACAACAAAAAAACAATAACAGTACAACACGCCTCACCCAAAAGAGACCATAAACAATTTTATCCAGGAGTGTCATCAAAAAGCTAAAACAATCTTCCACTTAGCTATCTCACAGGCAGATTCCCCGTGGTATCCACTCAGCCCATATTAGATCTGGGCTCAGTTATAAATATGCTATTGCAAATATACAACACTGCTTGGAAAAATCCATCTGGTGCTATTAAACCACAAAGAGGGCGAAGCACTGTGAAGAGATAGCCTGTAGGTATTGGCAGGCCAGCAACCATAACAATATTACGCTCACGAAGGTACTATAATCCCTTCTCAGGAAATATTTTTCTTAGGAAAGTGCATCATTGCATCCCTTTCCTCTAACAGTGACCAGTTAAAATAATTGATATCACATTTTTTCCTTCAGTGCAGGAAGAATAACTAAATAAAGAAAGAGATTTTGCAGGAAACAGATCACAGAGCGTCTGAATTGATTTGCTGATCTGACTCAGACAGCTATCGACAAAAGAGTCGATCGATGGGAATTTTGGGCAGGCGAGAGACCAGTCTCAGACATTTGAGCCAACAGAGCCAGGAAGTAAAGTCTCCTGAGGTTGACAAGAAAGATACTCCTATATATCTAAGAAGATTTGTTCTGTTTAAGGAGGGTAGAGTGGAGTGGGGAAGCCTTTCTAAGAAAATCAATAGGTAAACAAGTTTCTTTTTCCTACTTAAAGAACAGAGACAGACACCTCCGCATGAACAGAAGTGTTTTGACAAGATGTAGGATGCTGGTTGTGATCCCAACTACATCCCTGAATATTTTACATATCTCTCATTATCAACAGGGGAAAGAAAAAAAAAATAACATGGACATGTGTTGATCTCCGGCAGCCAGTCAAGTTGGAATACATGTGGAGGTACTGTTATTACAAAGTCAATTTAATGCATCAAAAATACATGGTTGTTAATGTATAAAGGTGTATATTCTTACCCAAGTCCATGTCGGAGGCTTTTAAGCGGTGTGAATATGGGACGTTCTTGTAAATGGCGTCCAGGATCTTCTCCTTCACCTGACTGATGGTGTCACAGTTGAGCACCTTGACCTGGATCTCTGGACTTTTCTCATTCTCTGGATGTATGCAATTCACCACCTGTGGCAGAAACACACACAGCAGTGCCACGGTGGGGGGTGGGGTTGGGGGTGGGGGTAGGTGTAGGGGTGGAGGTGGGGGGGACAAGTAGCTGCTGGTCAGACTGAAGCCCAAGCATAGTAATATTAAGATATGATAAAAGCATTTCTCTAACTTCGTTTACAGAACGGGCTGGAAGGTGTACCATCTATGATGCTCGGTGGAACTGCAATCCTTTTCTACTCTTCTACTCCAGAAAGGTTGCCGTCATTCCCTCAGAGCCTGAATTCACTGCGCTGCCTAAATGATAGGCGCTAAAGTAGCTAATTATATTATAATTGTCACATTCATCCATTTTTCCTGTATGGCCTTTGGTCGTTGGTGGAAGGTCCTAAATTATTCATGTAATGCACAAATCTACATTATGTAAATAAATATTAAATTCCTTTTAAGTACTTATTGTCTCAAATGTCAAAAATATTCAAATCAGTTGTTTTTCTTTTAAATCTTTAAACATCGTTCTACAGTTTTTATATTGTGGAAGGGTGTTTCTGATAAGGCAATAATGAGGCAAATGTTCATGTTTTTATGAGGCTTCTTTAATGTTTTTAATCACAATTCACCATGGCTATTGAGAATATGTAAATCCGTACTTCCTGAAAACTGAGTACAAACTGGCCTGACCCTAGAAAACAAAGACAAGGACACCAAATGATGTCTGAGAGTCCCCTGCTGGAACAATCATTTCACAGTGGAGCGAACTAACTGAACTGAGTAATGACTAAGAGGTAGCAGAAGGAGAAAACTTCACAGTTCCTCTGTTTGTGCACTCAAAGACATGCATAAAAGGCCGGCTTTTTCCTTGACAGCTTCAGTCTCATCAGGAAGAGAGGTCACCACTCCCGCGCTCCCCTACATGTGAAGTGTGAAGACAACAACAACTTTGTGTCCCTTTGCACATCTCATGACCGACCACCCATGACCACCCCATCCTCTGCTCTTGTCCCTGGAAGCATATTAAGTGTCTCCCTTTAGCCTAGTACCCCAGGGCAGGTGAACTCCTTACCAGTGTCTTGTAGTCAATCTGCTGTCTGATGAGCTTGTCTTCACTGAGCGAGTAGCGGGCCTCTCCTGTGATGGAGTCAATGGGGCCTTTCTCCATCTGCTGCTTGATGGCACAGAAGAGCGAGAAAAGAGGCTCGCCTGCACACTCCTACAAGAAGATTTGGAAAGAGAAGAGAAGTTTGGAAGGAGCAACTTAATGGCCCTTTCGCACTAAACTCAACCCAGCTCACCACTGGGTTGAGTTTGGAAACAGAGAGCAAAACAGTCCAGTTTGGAAAACATCAAAGATTGTCATTTTCCAGTTTGTACGCAGTGTTATGCTGCCAGCATAGATGACGCTTTCCTGGGTTGTTACAGCAAATTCTCCTGCAGTCACAGCTTTTCAGCCAGGATGACCTCTGACCACAGCGTATCTGCAAACCTTCACTCTGCGGTCGTGTGATCGCTGAAGTGGGTGTGAAAGGGTCATAACATGAAGGTCACTTCCGAACTCGGCCAATTGAAGTAATTTATTATGTATGAAAATATGTGAATTGTTGCAGCTGCTTTCACTTATGTTTTTCCAGGCTATTGTTGTTCCAGTGTTGTCGAGCAGGAGTTAACATGCACTACACGCATTTCCCTAAATTAAAGAAAACTGTAAGAGTCATCAAACTTTGCATGAATAAAACTGGAGTTTGGGAAAGCGTTGATGGATAAACCCTTGTAAAAGCTGCAGAAGACAGACGCTTGAAGGCACCCAATCTTCCATCCCAAAACACTGCAGTTCGTCATTTAGAAGTGACTGCCCATTTATCATTGTTTGTAATTTACTCTTCCAGCTGCAGTAGAGGGATGAGTGGCGAGATGGAGGAGAAAAATAGGGTCATTGTGATACGTTTTTGACTCGGTAGCAGACAAAAGTGATGCTTTTGGTTCTCATGAATGGTTATGTCCTTTGTTGCAGCATGCTCAGTTCTTCATCGCTGCACCGACGTTTCAGTATCTCCATCATGTACGGCGGAGAGGTTGGCTTTTCAATCTATGTAGAAAACTCTCATGTTCAAAGTATATTTTGTGTGTTTTCAAAAGGTCATCCACGAGCTGTCAGCAAAAATAGTTGAATGAGGCATATAATACCCTAAACTTTAACCATTTGTGGTAATTTCTTCCCAAAGTTGAGGTGTAAAAAGTACCTTTAGAAACTTGTAAAGGAGGAATGTAAACCAGTTGGTCAACATCTTCTCTGCTACGGACTCGGTCCTAAAAACAAGACAGACAAAGGCAAAAATAAACTTTTGATCTTTTGTTAAAAATGGCAGCAGCTGCTAGTAAACATGCACCACACAAACATACAGTAGCTGCTGAGACGGGGAGTGAGACAGGATTTGCATGTGCTATATGATGGCCTTTCAATCTCTAGGCTGGCTTTTATGCTCAGGCATGCCAAGGGCAGCTCGTCTACAGCTGCAACGATTTTAATATGAGGCAAAGCAATTAAAAGCCTTTATTTGATCCCAGTGGATTGATGTCGTTAAGGGCCTGAGCGGCTCTGTAATAACACTGGCCTCATTATCAAGTGCTCCCTCGCCTATTCACTGGACTAACACTCGATCCGTGCACAATAGAAAGTGAATGAATACATCTCCCTCTCCTTCTCCGCCTGGCATCCATGCTCCACTGGCGTGGCAAAATGGTGTGTGTCTGCATGTGTGTGTATGCACTGACTGGGGCCAACAGTGTGAGTGATCCCGTGTGAATGACTAATATGCATACATAATAACAACAGCGATGTGATCGGATATCCTTTGACAGCAACCTTCTTGGCCGGCAGCAGGGATGTGTGTGGGCAGTAACAGACACACACCCCTGCGTCTGTTTTCAGTGAGAAACTACCACAGACATCAATATTTCAGGATTAGAGTCCATTGTGCCCACTTGTGTGTGTGTGTGTTTAAATTTTGTCCCCAGTGTTTCGGCTGCCACCTGCAGCTTTCCCTCCCCTCACCATTCAGCCTGCCTCTTAAAGAGGGCTCCACACTGAGGTATGAGGGGGAGCGCGATCTGCCAGTGGGCCAGTCTGGTACCCCCTGTCAGTACTGGCACAACACCTGGAAGGGATTAGCTTCCTGCCTCTCGCAGTGCCCGCACTTTTATTTTGCCGCCTCTACCGCCCTTCCGCCGTCCACAGATCCAGGGGTCAACAAGGTCATCTTTTCATCTCTTCTTTCATGTGTCCTTGCTGTCTCCCCCCCTCCGTCCTTCCCTCCCTCCCTCTGGCTGCCCTATTCTGGATCCTGTAATCACACACACTTCCAAATCCTCTCTATTTCAACAAATGCGGACCATCTATGAAAGGGATGAAAGGAGCACAGAGAAAAGAGGAGGTGCACTGGTAAGGAAGGAAGGAGGGAGCAGTGAAAAGGGAAAAGACGAAAAGACTGAAAAATAAATGGCTTGGCTGAGCCCAGTCTCCCTCTTTCTTCTTCTTTAACTTCCTTTTCCTTGCTTGCTTCCAATAGATAGTGTATTTTTATGCGACTGCGTGACTAGACAAGTGTGAGGCTCTTTTAAGGCTAGCGTGCAAAAAGTACAAATTAATCCCACTGCGTATGTATTCAAAAATTATCATGTGTGCTGACTAGTCTTTACTGTGCTTGTGTGTGTGTGTGTGTGTGTGTGTGCACGTCTGGCAGCGGGTGCCAGCCCTGCAGTAATAAGTCTTGGCACGTCCCCACTATTTTGCTTATGTTCATTCTCACTCATAGCACACTGTGGGGAACGGAGACGAAAACAGCACTGTGACGAAGCCGCTCCAGCATTTAATGTTCACGTTTGGTTACACAACTTTCAAGCGATCTTCTCTAAACCTCCCCGCAGCTGATAATCAAAACAGAGCACATTCTATGTTTGGGTTGATCTCATGAAATTTACCACAGTGTATTGGCATGTTCAGACTTGCCCACTTGGCAGTCGGTCAGCGGGGCAGTGGGTGCTGCGAATGATCTAGAGCAGAGGGACCCTGGGAGTATTTAGTGGTAGGAGGATGCCAGTCTACGCTTCATCACACAATCGAAATGTAAAAATGCGAGGCCATACCTGCTGGGATCTTCTATTTTTGCATCTTTGTGATACAAACTGTCAATATTACAAATACACTAGAAGTAACTCCATCAAAACTCTTCTGTTAACCTAAATAGAGCAGCAATCCTTACATCTCAAGGTTCCTTTCTTGTACGAAGGGTCAGTAGCAGCAGCAGCGTGTTGCCTGGTTTCAGTCACATGTCAAAGCAGCTTAGTCTGCAGTCCAACTATTTCCATTTGCCACTCTGGCTCTGTGTGGCTGAGGGAGATAGGCCATCATATGTGCCATCCCAGTGACGGCTTGCTGCTGTCAGGCTCACTGATGCACATGCACAACCTACACACAAACTAAAAGTAATTTTCTATCTGCGGAGATTATCCTCATCCGCAGGGTCTGTCCACCTGGGTGCTGCTAGAGGTCTCCGTGCTGGAGTCAGAGCAGTGCTGTGATTAACACATGAACATATTGGATTCTCATCTTTTGATGAGAATCCAAATCAATCTTTTGACGCTTAAACTGCAGCCAAACAAAACTTAAGGCTGGAGAGAGGCTGTTTAACTCTGCTTGATGGTAATGGAGATGGTGACACCGGGAGGCGAGTGAGAGATGGAGGAAGGAGGCAAAAGAAAAAAAAAAGAAAAAGTTAAAGCAGGAGAATGCAGCAAAGAATGCGACAGATGGTTGTGGAAGGCTCTCGTTAGTTGGCTTGCCTGGTGGTTGTGCTTCAGCACAGGTTGAGATGGGACAGATGGAAGGATGTGTGTTCATGTGTGGAGAGAGAAGAAAAAGACAGGCACACAAGTACACACACAGATTTCTTGGAAGAGGAGGCAGTGGGTAGCCATGCTCAGAAGCTCTGCCAGAGACACCCTGCTCACGCACTTTAAGCATTGATTTAGCAATCAAGAAGGCAGGGGTGGGGAGGAAGAGTTGGGAACATATATCGGGGAAGCGAGTATAGGAGAGGCACAGAGCGATAAAGATAGTGGCGATGTTACACAAGTGACAAGCCTCAGAACTGAAGACAAACAGAGGAGAAGGCAGGGAGGAGTGAGCAGTCAGAGAGAGATAGTGAGGGAAAACAACAGTCAAAGTGAGCAAACATGAAAAAGAGTAAAGAGATGGCACAAATTAAAAAGAGAGAAGAAGATGTGGGGAGTGCATCTTCCTCGCTTCCACTTCTCCGTTTTGCCTATGTATGTAGGTTATTTCTGCCTGCTATCCAAGGACACCCCAGCCAGCCCACGCCACAGGGCTGCCACGGCCTGCCACACGTTGGGCTGCTGAAGGACTAACAAGCGAGTCTGAAGGGGCAGAATGGGATGAGGACGTTCCCATCAGTGGCCGCCACCGTCACGCGTATGACAATAGAGAATCAACCTGGTTGTGGATGTGACGTAAACACACTTTCCCTTCAATGCTGCATGCATGTGCTGGCTGTTTTGCGGCAGTTGTTCCTTCTCTCTTTCCTTTGTCATCAAGGATGAAGAGAGCGCTCGATTGGTTGGTCCGTCTTCACTGACATCGAGTCCTGACTTGAGATAAATCGACTAGATCTGTCGGAATAGCACTACAAAGCTTTGGTGGCTGGTAAACAAAGTGATTAAAGAGCCTATCTCGGAAACTTTCCTCCATCCCTCAGTAGGCACCCACAATTTTAAGTTTCTCCATTGTCCTTGACGATCTTTCCCTGTCTTGCACTATGTGCCATTTCTTATGCCGTATCGACTGCCGGGATCAGCGGTAACTCCATTGTTTAGTGGCTGCACCATGCTCTGCAAGATCAGACTGCAATTAATCATGCCTCCTACCCAGACAGTAATAATCTCTCTCTGCGTCACCGTGCAGAGCCTAAACAGGCTTTCATGAGAAGAATATGCCCGCTGTCTGCAGGACGGTACCATGAACAGCATTAATTTCAGCCCCGTCTGCACATCCCTGTTGTGTTTGTCTTTACTGGCAGACAGTGAGAGTGTCTTTAGCCAGAGGGAGTATCAGAATTTGAATTGAAATGAGACAGACAACTTCATTCATCACACGCCTGTCAAATCATCTGAGGGAGTCAAGACTTGACTGACAACCCCCGAGCAATAAAACATTTAATAGTACGTGCACATGTGTACGCATGTGCATCCACACACATCAGCTGCGAGGAAGTGGGTTTACTCAGTGACCATAATCATCACATTTAGCAATCGCCGCAGGCAGGAAGCATAATCACGTACAATGCTGCGTTTGAGTGCGTGCCATTCAGACTCTGGCTACAAATCCAAGGGAGGGTTGTGACTGAACCAGAGAGCGAGCCTTTCACGACCTCTTTCTGCCTGTTCATAAATGAGTATTTCTTTCCTCTTGAGCCGTTTGAATCTGGTTTCACTGCTAATTAATCATAATTATTTGGCTAATGAAGTGCGTGGCAGTGCGTGCTGGTGTTTCTGATGCGGAGCCAGCGATTCAAGGTCACAGAAGTTAATCCAAACATGTCACAGATAGGGAACACTGAAAGAGCATATGCAGTGGCTGACAGTTGAAAGCTGACATAACCAGTGCAAAGCCTTCATCTCGCTCCCCCAACAAGAAGAAGACAAAACTAGGATTTGAGCAGCTGAACCAGTGTGGCCAGTTGCCTCACGAAGCAAAGAGACCACGGCAAAAATGGGGGCCGTCCCCTGTGCAAACCTGGGCACCGGTTCGGCGGTGCAGGTAGGTGGGGCCATTTTGGGGCCTGCTAATTACCTGCGAAGCAGCAGTTTGGGGTGATTTTTGCTCTCAAGGTTGCGGTCTATGAGGTCGGACAGCAGGTGCTTCAGGACATCGGTGGCGTACTCCAACTTGCTCTGCAGCACTGTCATGATCAGTGAGGCCACGTTGCCACGGTCCCTCATGGAGAAGCCACGCTGGGCTTCCAGAGTGCGGATAAAACACAGCAGGAAGATTTTGTTGTTAATGAGCTGGCCGAAGAGCTTCAGTCCCTTCTCCACTTGCTCCTGGCGGTAGCCTGGCACCTGCGAGAAACGAGAGAAAAAGCACACACTGAAACTAACACGGAAAACAAAAAGTTCAGATTCAAATGGGCATGTCCAAGCTGTGCATACGTTAAATATTCTTTTACCTTTAAAAGGAAAATTACAGTAACTTCACTGACATAGCCGACATTTACAAATGTTCATCAAAATACATAAATGGCAAAAACATTAATGCATAGTTTCATCACCTAATTGTCCAATAATCAAGGATGGGACGAAAAATTAAATGAGTAAAAAGCAGGAATCTAGGAAGATGAAGAGTTTAACATTTTACAGCTTCATTCAGGTTTCATGTGAAGGTTGAAAATAGAGGTTGAAAAACACAGAGCCTCTTTAGGGAATGTTTATTATTTTGATGGCGCTGTGTTCCATATTAATGCAAGTTCAAAGGCAGTGCAGCACTGCGACTTCTTCACGTCTGAACCCACATCATCCCGACACTTTTTATGCTTGTAACTTATAACACACACTTCTTTTCTCCATTTTTTCATAAATAGCACCTAAGGAGATTACTTTTTTTTTATCTGTCAGGAGCACTCGTGGTAAAGCGGCATCTCTTTGCAGCCAATGCAGCTGTCAGCCCACATATGTTCCGTCTTTTTAACTTTCCTTGAGGTAGTTGTAATCTGCCGGGAGCTATTGTTCAGTTTCAAGTCTAATTTCACACTGCCTGACAAAACGTGTGGCGTGTTTGTGCGCTCATGTGTTAGGTACTTTATGTGCATGCAGAATGTGCATGTCAGTGTGAATACAGAAATAGAGTTTATGGAAAGCTAAGTGTAACTGTGTGTATTTTCAGGTTTTCAGGCTCCTTTTGAATGTGTCCTTAGATAGTGTGACCCTTTTATAAATGTAGACCAATCAAATACACGTTAAAGACCAATAGTACAACATTTTAACATGTGTCTTAAGGTTCTAGAGACAAAATGTATAAAACACCAATATTTCAAGGTCTGTAAATCATTTCCATGGAAACCCCAGAAGAACCGAGTGGATGGGTGGAATAGTAAGAGGATGAGTGAACTGGTGAAACTGAATTGTTTCCATAGAGATCAAGAGAGAAGTTAGAAATATGATAGCGGGACAAATGGGGTGCGAGCACAAAAGGAATTGTTTGTTTTGAAGAAACATTTGCAGTTCTATGGAGGGAATTAAAATAAATAAATAAACTGGCTTTATAGAGCTGGCACATGTCAGATTTTATTCTAATAGCCTTCTACATGTATCCCATAGAACAGCTGTGCAGCTGAGCTCTTTTTCAATATTTCAATCCTGAGAAAACACCCCACCGCTTAAGTAATCGTGGATCAGCTTTCCAGCACCTGTGCTATTTTTGCCAAAAGCGTATCATCAAAACATGCTTTTAAATCATCTGACACATCAATAACAATTAAACCGTCATCAGCAGTCTAATAGGAGCCTACTGCTTTCCCCATTAGGCTCTTTTAACACATTATTTTCCTCATATAGAAGAATATTTATACCAATTAAAATATAATTAATATTGCTTATGACTGGGATTTTTCTAATCAGAGATAAGGTGGTTAACCCTGAAGGCAGGGAGACAGGGCTCCATCACTCTTTTAATGGAACAAGATGACCTGCTCAATTATGGCTGTCTATCAGTGTCAACACTGCCTAGAACTCACTTTTTTTTTCTTTCTCCATTTGCTTTTTTCGTTGTGATTGAATTTTAATTTGTTTTTGAGGTGAGAGAAAACAACACAACATCACAAATTGTTAAGAGTTATTAATGAGATTGCACCCCTGATTTGAGGTCTGCCTCGTTTGAAGTGCGCTCTTGTCAGCTGTCAGAGGGCTTTTATTTACCAGACAGTCACAACAAACTACAATAGTGTCAATTTCACCTACTGCGACCCACCACATCGTTAATTTGCTCGCTCATTTTACTCTCATTTCCAATGAGACAAATTACATTGTGGCTGCTATTTGACTGAGACTGAAAAACAGTCACACATTTATATGTAATATGTAGGGCGCTTAATTAGGGAGAGAATTGGTCAAATGTTCTCATCTCTCTTCTTTTTCAAGAAAGCATGTGAACTGTTTTTCTGATCGGCAACTCTGTTTCATGAAAGGCACATATGTGGATAACCTGAGTTTAATCGTCACAAGCCGTTAGAGGCAGAAATGACATACCATAGAGTCATTTAAAGTTAACTTTTAATTAAAGTAGAAGAAATGGACTGAACAGAGTTGTCTGATCTGTTTGTACAACTTTCTGAATGGCCGTGAATGTTTTACCTCCAGATCTCTCAGTACAGGATGTTCCTCAATGCCCGGGAAGAGGACCCTCATGGTGTAGGTCCTGTAGTCCAGGAAAGGTATCCCTGCTCCGTCCAGATCACTGGTCAGCTCATGAATGTCTGTCTGCAGTTCTGCAAAAGCTTGAGGAAAAATAACATAAATGAATATTACCTTTTGTTTTCATGTGTTTGCTCATTCAAGTTCTTAAAGCTCTTCAATAAACAGGATCTCTAACAAGAGTTTTAGATTTGGTTAAAATAAATCTGCAAACATTCCCCAAACCTCTTACCCTCTTTGCACTCCAGGGCCACACGTGACTCAAGGTTGTCCATCTGCATCTGCAGTCTCTTCAGAGTTAGGTCGCTCTCACGAGACTTGCGTTTGTAGGCGATGAGCACCACCACGATGAAGAGGATGAGCAGGGCGCCGGCAACAGCGATGCCAACGATCGCCGTGATGCTGAGCGGGCTGTCGGACGTGATGTGCACCACACCTGGGGAAAACTCGATCCCACCAACACGAGCCTTGTAACAGAAACACAAACAGCAAGAGTATTATCATTTTCCAGATGTATTGCATCTAAATACACATTTTATGTTCAGAAGCTTTGTAGAAACAGAAGAGAAGTGAACAGAGAGGATCTTAAATTCACTTCAGTAAAAACTCTTGGGGAATGTTAAAGACGATACAAATTTGCGATATCAAAAATAATATTTCCACTTTGATGCTTTTAGGTCTGTGAAGCATTTATGTCCGAAAAATCGAGGATTTAACTGAAGGCAGGCAGACGTATTGATTCCATTGTCTACATACTTCTGTATCTACAAAACGGTTTCACAGTAATGTGTCCTTATCTTTCTGTGATGCTGTAATGAGGTGGCAACATCAGGAAAGCCTTTGTTCAAAGTATTCTCCCTTAAAACCACAAATGGGATCTTTATTGAGTTTGCTCAGACGGTAATTCTTATGGAAGGGTTATTTGTTTGTCTTATGTCTGCTTGTGGGCACCAACAGGAACCACGTGGCTGATTTGATTAGGACCAAGGTCTGCATGAGAGTGGACGCACAGGCACAGCAACGTGTTTCTGAAGCTGTCAGCTGATTTGTAGGCCAGTCTGCTTTCAGGACAGAGGTCTACCTGCGTCTTTCTGTCTTTGTGTTTCGGGCGCGTCACTCACCAGCACCTTGTGTCGACCAGTCAGGTTCGGTGATTCACAGAGAAGCTGGGCCTCTGACACCGTTAAGACGCAGGGTTTCTCCCCAATCAGAACCGTGTAGTTCAGCTTTCCATTCCCGCTGTTGGTCGGTGGAAGGAAGTTCCGCCCCTGCAGAAGACAATTCACACTTGGTTAGTAATTTTCCCGTTAAAAGAAACTGGAGAGGTAAACTAAACTAATTTGTATATGAACATGGGTGAGTGTTATTCATCTAGCTACCTTTAGTATGATGGGTGATCCAGGTTTAAGCTCCAGAACCCCAGAGGCACTGAGTGGTTCAAATTCAGGGTTGGGGTAGTAGATGAAGTTGGTGTTGTTGAGTACTGTCAGAGATTGCACATCGTCTAACTTAAAGCCAAACTCATCGGGTTTTTCAGGTACCTCCTGCTGCCTGGCCAAACTGATGGGCAGCTCTGGGGCCTGGCACAGCATGGTCGAGGGACTTAGTACTTCACATAACTTGAGGGCACACAAAGGAGACAAAAGTAGTTAGATTTATAATAAACAAATATATTGTCTGCACAAAAACTTCACATACATGTGGATTAATCATTTATTCATTATTGGCGCTGGATCTCAGCATGTACCCAATCTTTCAGTCTTTTATGTCCCGTGCGTTTCTCAAAAAAATCCACTGGAGACAAGATTCAAACTAGATTTTAAAAAGTGCAGGAAATAATAACCTTTTGAGAGTATTTTCTTTAAAAGGAGCCACCTGATAAGTTACAGTTAGTGTGTGAGCAGTTTCACCTCAATTAAGCTCTGATGTGTAGAGATTCAGGGGTGATAATTGGGCTTTATCCTTCCTTCATTACCCTCCACGAAGACCCCCTCAACCTCTCTTCCCTTCTTTATCCCATCCCAGTATTCCTCCCTCTGATCTCCATTTCCCTCGTTCACACTCTCACTCATACTTCTTTATAACCTTATCCAGCTCAATTACAGTTTGTCTTGTCTCATCCTTTTATTCATCTCTGCTATAGTTTGTCAGGGAGCATTCAATTTATTATCTAAAATGTTATTTTATTAAAAAACGGACATATAGATGCGCTGGTGTAAGCCCCACACCCTCCAGTACCCCCCCTAACACCTCCCTTCCTCGCTGCCTGTCAGGATACTGGCAAATCAACCAGCAGCGCAGGCCTTCTTCAAAGATATCTCACATTTTCACAGTAACCTCTGCCACGCAGTCATTCAAACTGCTGCCTGTCACTCTAATTGGCTCCTTGAACATCAGAGTTGACAAATCCGGCAAAATCTTCAGGACATCACTGACTTACATCATGCAATGTTATATATCAGGTACAAAGAGGTAACTGGAAAAAAGAGAAAGTAAAAAAACCCATCTGTGGACAAATGGATATCTGTTGGGGTATCTGTTTGTGTTTCTGATTCCTTCTCATTGAGATACGAGCTGCATCAGAGTCAGACAATGACACATGGGGAAAACAGTTCTGCTGTGCAGTTAGCCTGAGACACAATGCTCAGGACAGATGCTGAACACGCTGCCAGGCCAGGCTCAAATGGCCTGGGAAGATAGCGTTACTGCCTTTTGTTTCCCTCAACTTTCACTGAGATCAAACAAACCCTCGTGTGGGTTTTTCTGTGCTCCCAGGTGAAAATGAACGAAGAGGGTAAAATAACTTCACAAGGCCTGATCTCTGCGGATTTCTTTTGCAACCTGCTTTTATTTCTTTACTATGGACTTCTTTTTCTTGGCCACTAATCTACATGTTCAACAGAGAAATGTAGAAAAACCTTTGGAAAGAAAGAAAAATCCTTTTGACATTTCCAATGCCGACTCCCTGGGGGAGTTTGCCAAAAGAGGTTTGGGTCAAAGTGGTGGTGCTGCACAAAGCAAATTATGCTGATTGTACTCTAAAATAAATGACAATTAAAAAAAATAAATAAATAAAGGCACATTTTTACAAATAATCACACATATATAAGTCCTCTATTCACCTGCTGATTGTTGATTTGAAAAAAGGTAGAATGTGGTTGTTAGGCAACAGTGCATTAAAAATATTAATTTTTAAAAGCAGCACAATGATGCAGCTGGTTTTATTAAGCAGTCATTCGTGTTCTGCAGTCTCTTACGTTGAGTGTTTCATGGGCGTTGTACTTGGCTCGAATGAGGGGCGTCTGGATGATGTCCAGGTTAGTTCCCGTCACCGTCACTGGAGTATGTCCGCTGAACGAAAGACAACATTTATACTGAAGTCATAGAGATGGTTTAGATTGCTTTGGCAGGTGGCAATTTAAGTTCAATCAAGATGCAGGCGATACATAACTGGTTTTATATTACTCAGCTGCTCTTTCATATCGTGTTCAATAACTATCTTTGCTCAGATATTTTCATCTACAGGACTCACAGGATTCATCTGTCACCTGAACATGTGACCTGCTGACAGGTCACATGTTAAGAAAGAAGACTCAAATGTGGCCCTCTAACATACCTGTATATGCTCCACTCGGGCTCTATTTTAGTGATGGTGGGATCCTCCACATATTCAAACCGCAGGTCTTTCTCGAGTTGAGCCTTATCAAAGCTCACAGACACAGAAACGTTTCCACAGCCGTGCAGGGAAGCGTGGGTTCTGCAAGTCAGCCAATAGTTACTCCTCCTAAAGTGGTAAACGGATGAAACATTAATTATATGGAACGGCAAATCAAAAGAGAAAAAAATGCACAATATGATCCTTGCCAGCACTTAAAAAGAGGAGATAACTAATGAATTATTTGGCTAATTATTCTGTCTTTATTTAACAATAACCAAAAATGCAGAAGTACTAAGTGAAAAATGTATTGCTTATGATTCATGATACCCCAGTCTGGCAGCAAAACAAGCCCAAATAATCCCACCTCAGTTGGTAAGCAGAGTTTATACTTATGTCCTGTGAGTTTCACTAAGCACAATGCTCTGTGTTATCATTTATGGTTATATAGCTCTCATTTGGCCTCGTGGTGTTGCAAATTTGCAAACTTAAGCTGTGGAGCAACGATTTAAAAAAAAAACAACAACCAAAAAAACACATTGTGCCATTTCCTTCAATTTAAGACCTAGAGAGGAAGGTGTCCTGATCTGTAAAACCTTCATATTCACTGATGCGGAAGTTTCCGCTGCCATGACTGTATATTTAATCACTGTATGTAAACTGTCAGAGAGGTGAACTGACTGGAGTCTGACAAACATCAACTTCGATGGAGCTTCTAATTGAGTCGTCAAGTGTGATTGGCAGGGTCAGGCCTTGCACGTTGCCACGAACCTCAGGTAAGTGCATGGCTGGTTCTTAAACATGACTGACACGTTGCTCCCAGCATCAAAATGGTGCCCGGTGATGTTGACGACGGTTCCCCCAGAAACTGGCCCGCGGCTCGGTGTCAGGCTGGTAATTCGTGGATTCTAGAAAAAGGCAGGTTTCCATGTTAAGGGTCAATGAAAAAAAAAAGGTCTAACGAATCGTGAAAGAACAAACAAACACTGTCATGCAGCGTTCATAGTTTTAGATAAAACAGAAGTTATGCAGATGTTATGCTGTTCCATCCATACTCAGGAGATACAACAGATCTGAAACAAAGATGGGATCTGTTGTTTCACAGATAAACATTAATCATTTATGAGCTGGCCTTTTGTAAGTACTGCTATACTGAAATTGAGTGGATTAAACTGGGGTATAATTATAATACAATGCACTTAGTCTTATAATACAATCTAGCTGTATCAAACAACTAACTATCCATTCATCTTCCATGGATGGAGAAGTTGTGCTGCCTGTGTAGATTGCAGAGGAATAATGGGATTACCTATTCTGTTAAGAATAACATTAAATGCAGCACCACTGATGTTGAGGAGGCCACACAGCTGCTCGAAGAATCCGTTTTATGCTCATTGACGGGCCAGGTGAACGTTCCTGTGCTGTTTGTTATGTGCATGTGCACGACTTGAGTGAACTCTGGTTTGACTGCAGAAGCTTACGGGGTACAGACCGACTCACAGGAGCACAAAACTATCAACTCAACTCAACTTTACTTATAAAGACCTTTAAAAACAACACAGTTGGCTAAATTGATGGACACTAAGATAATTGGTTTTTGGTGCCAGTTAAAAGACAAGCTGCAGCGTTTTGAACCAGCTTCAGTCGTGGAAAATAGCCTCTGGCTCATCCTATAACACAGCGCATTACAGTAGTCGAAACTATCCTTAAAAGCATGGATTAAAATCTCAAAATTATGACTGGAGAGAGTCAACTTGGACATGACCACAGATTTAATCTGTGACTCAAGATTAAGGTCACTGTCCAGTCTTTAAAGGCCTTATTGGGTCCAAACAACATGACCTTGTCATCATGTAAGGGCAAGATTTCATTGAAATCCACACCTTTATTTCTTTCTTAATACACTACAGGAGCTGGCTCACAGAAAAACCATTTTATTGTTCCAGCGTAACATAAATCTGTCTGTTGTCAGCATAAAAGCGGAATGACAAGCCTTATTTCAAAGAATAGATCCAAGTAGAAGTGAGTACAGAGAAGAAAGAGCAGAGGGCCAAAGATAGAACCTTGCGGTACTCCAGATATGAGCGGAGCAGTAAAACACTCCTCTCTGTGCCATAAATATTGGAGATGACCTCACTACTGTAGGCAAAATGTAACAATGCTATCTACACTTAGTCTTTAGTAAAGTGGACACATTCAATGATTGGTGCATTGGACTACAATAAATGCTCTTCCCAGTGATTGAGCCTTCTCCTTATTGCTTACAAATATGACGTGATGATGACATATAGATGTAATGTCACATTATCTAGTACTACAAAGACTTCACCGAGGAGTAAACCAGGGGTACCGCCTATTAATGTATGATGGAGAAAAATAATACCACATTATAAAACTGGCACATAAAAGCAAGATGTGTTAATCTATCTAACCATCTGCAAGCACCTGAATGTTGAAAGAACACAGCAAGGCTGTAATATGTGTCTTTATGAGAAAATGTTTTCGAGCCATCAGTGCTTCCATCTCATCCTGTGCTCATTAGTGACTGCCAGTCATGTTTCATTGCTGATACACACATTAGAAAAATACTACCAAATGGGAACGCAGCCAAGTAAACAACATATATTAACACAGTGAGAACACAGACCTCCTACAACCTAGGTGCTAAATGAAGAAGGTGGCATATGCAGCACGCTCGTCTCTGCCTTTTAGATAAAACGTGGTGAATTATTTTGCAATAACATCTCTGTTACTATGAAAAAAACATGTAAGAGTCGATATGTTATATGATATTTAAAAGTGCAATAAAAAAATAGACACTCACCACAAAGTAGTAGTACCTGGAGGAATTTGCCATAAACTCGAACAGACATGGTCCAACTCCAACACAGACCTGAACATTCCCAGAAAACTGGCTCATCTCTGCTCTACCCATCTCACACACAATCCTGGAAACACAGGTTGGGATAATGAGATGAACTGCAGGAAAAAGCACGCACGCAGATGCAGGCTCAGGCATAACCACGTTTGCCTTTTCAGCAAACGCAGAGCAGATAACGTAACAAAAAAGGTCTCAAATCCGTGTTAAAACTTATAAAATAATGCACCATTTGGCAGTGGCATCACCTCCCACACACAGTCAAGTTGCAGGGGAAGAACGTAAAGTCTGTCCTTTTACATATGACCTCAATTACAGCTACCTCTTCTGCTGGGTCAGCAATTTTTTCCCCCCAAAGTGCCAGCGCACAACTTTCTTTCTGAGCAGAAGCACTGGGTCTGCTGATAAGCCAACATTAAACTAATTTGATAGACAGCACCTGTAAGAAGCAGAAGCTCTGGATTAGACTGAAATGTCAACTAAATCTAACCCTCCAGAACTTTCTGAAATGATTATTGCGTTGTGTACACTGGTGTGTGCAGAGCTGCTTCCGTGTCTCGTCTCCCACTATGAAATATGAAGGCACTAATACTGCACCGCAGCACATCTCATGTACTTTTGGCACACTTTTGTGTGTTTTAGTTTCTTTTGTTTTTGTTTAGTTTTTGTGTGTTTTGTGTTTTAGTTGTTTTTTAACTCTTTGTTCAAGGCTGTGGGAAGAAAACACAAAAACAAAACTACTGAAACTCCCCGCTTACAAAAAAGTAAAAGCAATTAAAGATCCCTTTTATGTTTACTTGTTTCTTCTTCCCTTTCTTTTTTTGGTCTCCTTTTATGCTGTTGGCCGTTTGCAAGCAGCAAAAATGACTGCCACCACGTGGTCAGCAGTGTCATTTGTTCAGTCAATGGTTCTGGTGTGGCGCTACAGTGTAATGGAGATGGGTCGGCGCCGTTACAGGTTCCCATCGGGCGGGTTTACCAGGAAGCCCCGCTCATGGAGCACCTATAAAGACTGAATCCACACTGAAATAAGGACAATATGTTGAGAAAAAAATGTCCTGGGCTGTATGTTTTGAACAGACGGATCTACCTGGTTTGAAAACAGACGTGGCACAAGTCAGAAACAAGACGCAGATACTATAACGCTGCCATGTTGATCAATCACAGTTATTGCAGGCGCCGGGATTATGCATATTCGCGTTTCTGGAGAGGTGCACGTCAGCCTACAGGGTCCCCAGTTATGACATACAATATCACTCAGTACAGAAGCATAATACAAGCTTTTGTGTTACCATCATTTTCTAAATCTGTCATTCATGTAAAATGTGACTTACTGTTCGGCAGGGATGTAGCCCTCTCGTATGGGGATGCAGTCCACATTAGCCACTTTCACATTGCCCTGAATGTCTCGGAAGTCCAGCCCCAGGTTCTCACCACGGATAGTCACAAGCGTGCCACCCTCCCTGGGACCCCGGAGGGGGGTGACCTGTTGAGATTCAATTCTGAACTAATGATCTGAGACACATGACTTTTATTACTGGTGAGATTGTTGTTTTTTCTTTTTTTGCCTTTGTATTAACAAAATCTCAATTAAAAACAGTACCTGAGGTAACCAGGGATATGACCAATAACTGACAGACTCGGGGACATTTCACAGTTTTGCGTTCACTAAAATCATCAATATTTAGATCAGCTTAAATCCAGACATTAGGCAACATATTTGCAGTAATAACAGTGTCCTTTTAATGTATCAGCAGCATCTCTCGTCGCAGTTAAAGTGGTTGCGACATCCATCAGCACCTTTCAGATAAAACTACCTTTAGGCCAGAGCGTGTGTGCGTTTGTATACATCATCAGGCCTGTCCAGATGGATGGATGTTACAAACAGGCACAAAACAGCCTGTCACTTTCCGTCTCTGCCAAATAGAAGTCCTGCAGGCTTCAGGTGGGAACCAGCTTTAATGGCGACCCTCACCGTTTCCCAGCTCAGCGTATAGATGGCTGCGAACCTCCGGTGGCTTTCACGTCACAGGTGGAGCAGTCCGTGAGTGAGCTTGTCTTTTAGATGCAAGCAGGTGTATGTTATAGGAAAATAAGCCATATATTCGTGTCACAATTACGTCAAAGGATTCTAATTTGAGCATTTGATTATTTTTCAGAGTGGAGTAAAACAAATTTAAACTGCTCAGCTTGAAATAATATAACTAATCAAATCAATGACACAGACTCAAGCCAAGTCATCCATGACACAAGGCCTGAGACTGCCATGTGGGAGATATCATTATCATATGGTTTAAAGTCTCTGATTAATAAGGCTTCCAGCTGATGTCCTAATGAAAACAAAATCCTTTTCGGGAAAAAGGCCACTATACACACTATTTAAGACTGCATGCAATTCCTTGTGACCCCCATTTATTAGGAAATATGGTATTTGGAGAGGAGCAATGATTCAAAGAGAAAAACTGAAAAAGAATGTGAGCAGGAGAGAGAGATGAAGGGGTAGACGAAATGAGGCGCTGATTAGATTTGTGACTTTGACAAGATAATTGACGGTTGGGTAGAGGCAAACACTTAATCACTTCTCCTATTCTCTGCCTTACTCTTTTCATCTTTCCATGCGTTTCTCTCTCTCTTTTATTGTTGATGGTAGATGTCATTATAATGAAGCGTATTAGAATGCATTAGAGCCTGAGTTGTCTCGGGAAAGTCCTCACTCCTCACCACTGACAGTTTTTATGGGGGACGTGAGAAGGCTGCAATATGTCCCGACTGCAGCCTCGGGGATGTAAAGAGAAATATGGCCCATCTCCCAGCATAAATCCACTGCTCTGAGTGTAGACAAACACTAGGAGAAGTTGAATGATAGAGTGCTGCTGGCTGACCTATAATCTTTAATAAGTGGAAGCAAAGGACAAAGTATTAACATATTTTCCTCACCTTCCTTTGGAATTGATTTGATTTGCCTGACTAAGAATAATCAGTGATCTGTGTTATGAGTAAGTGAAAAAAGATTAAAGAAGATATCAAGTACTTAAGTCAACTGAAATGTAGTAAAGCAGGCATAATTGTAGAATAAATATGACTTAAAGAGGACATATTCTGCCTGTTTGTTTTTGCACGTTAACGTTTCCTAAGGGTTCAAATGAAATGTTTCTCACATGGTTTTAGTTAAAACACCACAAAGACATAGAAGAAAAGCTCATTTTTCTAGCATGTCTGTCATACATCTGTGTGGGGTGGGATGGGATGGGGAAGAGATGCTCTACGCCACCACTCTTCTGTGGGGTGCACTTCTTTTGAATCACCGTTACAGCTTTGAGCTGCCCTCAAGATAAATTTAGGGGCGAACTGATGATTGTGGAGAGACAAAATAAAAAAAATGAAAATCACAAAGAAGACATCACCCGTAGTGTCACTTTGATAACAGCAGTATAATTCCTCCTAAATGATCCAATATTACATGTCTACGTGTGGCAAAAGTACAAACTGTGTGTGAGGGTAAAAAATATAGTCAGGTGCTTTTCTTTAAATTTAACGTTAAGGATTACCATGATCTTTGGAGATTCCTTCAACATCCAAGTTTTTGATGAATGTGTAAACAGTGCTCTGTGTTGGATGGAGAGCTAAGAAGGATTTCCTCTTCCCTCTATATCCATATCCAATTACAATCTAGGAAATCTAATGTTTTTTTTGTTTGTTTTTAAATCTATCTATCTTTATTGTTATTCTTAGTTCTTTACTATTTGCTCCTGGGTCCTCAGGAAGAGAAAAAAGTGGAGAGTGGACGTTCATATCCATCAGTAAAATACAGCGAGTAGTGAAGCGAGCCGTCTTCTCAACCTTCAGCCTCATGTGACTCTAGTCTGGCTCAGTCTAGCCACCCATCCTCTCCCTTCTGTTAAATAAACCCATCCCATCCCCCGCTCCCATCATCTGGCCAGCTTTCCGTTCATCTCGCCTTGGGGTCCCTCACATCTTTCATCTCACTGACCCTTATCACATCTGTTACTGCCCTTTATATATGTCTTACACAGGTCAAGTCCATTTACCCCACATGGCGTTTTCAAGAGCGTGCTGGGTTAAGTGGGGGTTACGGTGAACATCTGTGCAGTTGACTGATAACTTGCAACTGCGAGAATGATTTGTCTCTGTCTGGGTCCTTCGTGTTTTTATGTTCAAATATAAATCCCCAAATAAATTCTTTCACAAATCAATTGACTGCTGTTCAAATAGAGCATCATAATAGAAACTTTTTGAAGCGATGCGATTCTGCAGTGAGAAACACAACGCAGCCCCTCTCACAAACGCTGCTGGACTGAATAGCTGATGGTGACTCATAGCTTCTGTGATTATGATGAATTGATCAACTGCCAGACTGTCTCAGAGATGACACGAATCTACTATGATTAAGGTGTGTCTGCATCGGCTTTGAGGATAAACAAATACTTCCATTAATGTTGGCACGGCATGGCCCACATTCATGCTACTGTGTCTATTTTACTTTAATGCTGCATGTTTGCAGACTGACGGCTGCCTTCCCAGTGGTGTTTGTGTCTCTCACCTGTGTGATCCGTGGGTGGGTGCACTTGCTGTTGATACCGTTGGGCTCCAGCCACTGACTCTCAGGGTGGGGGCAGTGTTGCCTGAGGGTGCACCGGTTCTCTCCTTTGCACCACACACAACCAAACAGTGGGTCTGCCTTCAGACACAAACCACAGCTTCCTCGCTGGGCGTCGCACTTGTAAAGATGGACTGTGCAGGAAGAAAAAAACAGCAGAGCGGGAAAGGAGGAAAGATGGTAATGAGTGATGATCATGAAGAAAAGTGAACAACCCTTTGGACAAATTATGACACAACTGCAAATTCAGGTACATTTATGTTGGACGATTAACACTAAACATCAGACATCTCTAAACGCACAGAATAGCATCTTAACAAAGTCTCATTATTTCTCCATTTATCATCATCTCCATATACTCCAGCTCCCTCCCACCTTGTCTCACTGAGATTCCTACAATGCTGCCTCCCGCCTCTCCTCACCCACCACACATTTAACATCTCATCTCCATGGTAACAAACCAGCCATTTTCTTAATTGCCATTAGATGCATTTGTGATCTGCCCATCAAAAAATGCCCTCGGAGCTGCTTTTCCCGCAGGCAAACAAAGGTAAGAGGAGGTTTGAAGAGTGCTTAATTTTTAAGCATCTCCTTCTGTCTCTGTAACTTTTGTTGCTTCTTTGATTCTGCACTTTGCTCAAGGGTTTGTTTGTTGATAACATTTGACTCAGACACACATCCACACCACAACAAACACTTTAGAAACTTTGCTGTGCAGCAATTATGGCGAATAATCCTCATGAATAGATGATGAGTTGGACAGAAGAAAAAATGCCAGGCAGAGGAATACAACTATCGCCTTTTGTTTTTCATAAATTCAGACGGGGATTATAAAAAAACAAAAACAAAACAAAAACCTTCCCTTGCAGAAATCCATCATTTTGATTTGAGATTTAATTTTACACCGGTGACTTACTGATATATTTTGCTCAGCATGACCATATGCTTTTGCAATATTGCTGTTATGAAATAAATGACATGACAGCGGAGATGTGGAGATGACAGAGACAGATTTCCAAACTCCCAAAAGATGATGACAGTAAAATAAGAAGTGGAAAAGAAAAAAAAAAAATACTTGATGGAAATAGAATTCAGAGGGTGAGGACAGTGATGTGTGGAACAGCCAGATGGAGAGAGACTACTACAAAAGGAAAGAGTTTATGTGTTGAAGTTAACCACTCTACATGGCAACATCAGGGAATGAATGCTTCACCTCAGCACACCAACTTCCTGTTGCCATGGAGACAGGCTCCAAGGGCAACAATGGGGAGGCAGCAGCTTTACGTTGTGTGTTTAACTGAGTTTGTAAGAGACTATGTGCACCAAGCGTGCGTGAGAAAATGGACGCACGGTTTTATTAATGTGTAAATCTGTGGATCTGTCTGCGTGTTAATATACAAACACTCGCGCCTGCGTGAACGCTTACCTTTGTTGTGGGCGGGGTTGTCGATGCTGAAATCGCCGTTCCAGATGACGGTCAGCTCCACAGGAAGACTGCTCATCTCCATCCCATCATAGAAATACTATCACCATGGCAACCAGAGAAGGAAAGGGAATATGAGAGAAGTAACATTTTAAACAGTCTGTCATCTCAACGTCCACAAGCTTCTGTGATACCAGAATCTTTAGATATCTGAGTGCAAAAACACAATCTCAACAGGTGGCTGTACACAAAGCAAATGCGCACGCACGCACACACACACACACACACACACACACACACGCCCGCCCGCCCGCACGCACGCGCATGCACGCGCACAAATGCACACACACACACACACACACACACACACACACACACACACACACACACAGACGTGATTATTTTCAATTTAGTTTTGTAACACGAGCAACATGCAGGGTCGGTGCTAGAATCATAATTTTCCGCTAAATTACAGTTTCTTCTCTTCTCAACTCAATCAAAGTACACTGTTTGGAATGTACTGTGATTACACACAAATCTCCGACATCTTGACATCACACGCTGATATGCGCGCACACACACTTGGAATGATGAAGATGGACAGGAAGATGGGATGTTATTGCATCAACAGGCGATTAGCACCGAGATCTGAATAAAGTCTTTCTTCGTTCTTGCTGTCAACACAGTGTTCACTGAGTGAATGGAGCATCCTTGTTGGGATGTCTGTGTAGGAAGGAAAGTCAGACTCATATCTCGTCTACCCCCATGTCTTACTGGAAGACAAAAACTCTCTAAACTGGAATCAATATGTATGTGCTGAATGTGTGGGAGAGGCAGATTTAAAATATTCTGCGGTCACTTATGGGATAGAGAGAGAGTGTGTGTGTGTTTGTGTGTGTGTGGCCAATAAATCGGAGATGCTGAAACTTAAGTTCCCCTCACCGATGTGTTTTGACATTGCACGGAGGAGCTGTTGAAGCGCAGGGCAGGAACTCTGTGCTCGTTTCCTTGGATGGTCAGCAGACACTCGTAACCCCTCTGTCCGGACTGGGGCTGGGGGAGGTTCTTAGCCCGCAGGGTGATGGGCTTCACCACATTCACTGGCACCAGTATCCTTTCTGCCGGCAGCAACTGGGGACACCCCTGCGAACAGACACGAAAGGCCCCTCAGCAGTTTATACAACGTATAATAATATATATACATACATATAATGTTACAATGAAATGAAATAACACATTTGTAATGATGTGTACAACAGACATCAGATACTGTGTATATGCACAAGAAAAATCAATGGAACCTGCCAGACACACGCAGTGAATTCACAGAGATGTAAACACTCATAATTCCCCTCATCAGGTAGTAAACTACACAACAGTACTTCGCAAACAATAATTTAAAGAGTGTGTACCGTTTTCAGAACTGGGTGCTTTTATCTGTTTTATTTGCTGTGGAGTTGAGAAGAACTGTCTCTTCATTACAGTCCCAGGACCAGTTCACAATCAGGGGCTGAAGGGTACTCTGCTGCCATTATCTTCAGGGGCTGAGCATCAATTATACAATGATCCTATCACTTATGCCCAGATAACATGACTTCAACGTTTGCACTTTTTTATGCTCTTATGCTTATTTGAAGATATGAAACATTACAGTGTATCGATAACACAAGACCGGTAATTAAATTGTCATAGTGACATATGTGACGTGGTGGTGTTCACTTAAAGTTGTATGTACAACAACCAATCTTGAGACACAATAAAGACTGATTGATTTTAAATAATCTCCTTTCATGCACCAAAGGAGAAAAGTCGAAAGCAGATGCTGTTCTAAATAAGTGACAGAGCTGAAAGAGGATGTTGTTTCCTTTTAACATGACCACATTAAGAGCATATTAGCCAATTAATAAATAGCAATACAAGCTTCCTTTCCCCTCGATACCTCTGCCGCCATCACTTAACATCCAGAAATATTAACACCCAGTAACAGAGGTGGGGGGTTCAAGCAGGTTCTCCGCTTGAGCAACTGGCACCCAAGGAAACACAGACTCCTGCCTGAAGGAAATTGGAGACATCTGTGGAGGAAAAGGTGCCACAGATGGATTTCTACCCCTATACTGAATAGTCAAGAATGAGTGACAGGGAGGGAGAGAGAAAGAGCAGGCTAAAAATCACTTAGCAATTGGAGCTCTATAATTAACAGCCAATCAATTCAGGTGTGAGAAGCCGGCTAATTATAGAGCACCTATGACTTGCCTCAAAGACGAAGAGGAAAGAAAAGGACTTGGGAAGAGATGGACAGAGACGATGAAAAGACAGACCAGAGAAGATATGTGGAATAAAGTGCACGGGTGATAAAAGAGGAAAATGACTGATGGCACAAGTGAAATGTGAAGGAGGAGGGGTGGCAAAACAGGGTAAACATAGTAAATGGACAACAGTGCTTCCCTGAGAGCATTACAAAATGCTTTATGTCTCTGCCAAAGAGTGGTAGATAGAGAGACAACAAAACAGGTAAAATGAAAGAGAGCAACAACAAAAGAACAGAGGAGCCGAGAGAGGCAGAAACACAATTAAGCATATGCGACAGGAGAAGCTTTAGCATGTCAAAGAAAGACGGGGGAAGAGGTTGAAGGGAAAAAGAAGGAGAGCCGATAAGGTGAGCCCCCCGCCCGGATGGGGCTGAGGGGGGGAGTCAAGCTGAGCAGACGTCGAACTGGGTGATAACACTTGTTTGAAGTTCATTAAAAGCCACTTGATTGGGTTAGGTTGAGTGACTGACTGGATAGTTACGTGGTGAGAGAGACGAGAACACACTGTGACATTATTCACAAAGTCATTATAGATAAATGACACACAGAGGGAGCGAGTTCAGTGGTGGAGGAGAGGAAGGTGGCGGTGCGTGCCTGTTTGCTCTTCCAAATCTCATTCTTATAAGAACGAAGGGTCATATTTGGGGAATGAAAATGACTGGGAGAGCAAAGAGAGATGCAATCCATTTTTAATCGCATCTCTTCCAGTTAATACACATGAACAATGGGGACAATAAATCTGATCTGCTTTGTGGAGATGAAGGCATGGAGGGCAGTGGAGTGTGACTGAACACAGTGACTGAGTGGAATCTCTAAAACACAGATGCACAGCGACCATGTGTGCTTATAAGGTGACGGCAATGAAAAAGCATATGCGTCCATATGGCTTCCTTCTTTGTTGCCCGATTTGGCGAAACAGCTTAACTAGGACCCAAGCTGAGTTAAGTTGCCTCACAATTATGATGTAAAGGTTGGAAATCAATGGGTGTAAATTGCTATATGTATTTAAGTTAGTACTGTACGTCATTTAGATATCAGGAAAGTGACTACAATACTTTCTAAAAGAGATGTGCCTTGTGATTTCAGACCTGTGCGACTTGGCCGGGTGAAAACAAACTCGGCTCTGAACGTCCTGTGAGTGACAGCTGTCAATCATCAGACGTGCTCCCAGCATCTCAAAAGGCACGTATGTTTTTGCATGTAAACGAACACAACCAGATGTTGTTGTATGACACAGCGATCACTGACAAATGTTCCTGTGGCCAAGTGGACTTTTACTGACTTGGACAAACATGCCTGCATATCCCCGAGTTGGCTGCAGATACTGATGATGTTGGCAGCTGTTTCACTGTTGCTGCGGAGATTTATGGGAATATAAAGTTGATGTAATGTTGGTGCTTTCACGATAACTCCCTGCCCACTCAACACCAGACAACTGAGATGTAATACCGATACATCGATGCAAACTACATCATCACACGCACCCTCCTGAATATGTATATTGTACTACAGCTGAGCGGCGTCATATGGTAATGAAATGACTAAAATACGGTCGCGGTGTACCTGAAGATGAAAAATGTTTCAGTGTTTCAACAGGTTACTTGTTAGTGGATGTCACAGAAAATGTTCTTCAAAGTTTAAAAGCAAATAAAAAAAAAAAAAACACAAAAAACTAAACACCTGCCAGTTTAAAATGTTTGGATTTCCATTACAAGCAAACTAAAGTAGAAGTGAATTTAATTAGCGACACTGTGAAGAGTTTTCAGTGACACTTCTACTTCCCCAGTTTCTCATTAAAACTGCTGGCTGTACCTTTAATTGATCACTCAGAAAAAAAAAAAATATATATATATATATATATTTTTTTTTTCTGAGTAAAACAGAATCTCTTTCTGATAAGAGAAGTTGCTGTCTTGTTACAAATGCAATGTTTCATATACTTGACTTTCTTTTTTTTTTACATGCTTATTTATGTGGATTTTTAAATCCACATAAATAAGCATGTAATGCATAGTCATGGACATTTGCGTTTAGTGACAAAGGAAGAAATGTTTATACTGTATATTCACAAAATAACCTATTTTTATTGTTACTTTACAGAGAGACAACAGACAACTTATTGACGTAAAGAAAGGACACTTAAACTGCAGGGGCGTCGAGCATCGACGGAGCTGTAATCAAGGACTTCTACTGAATGGTCACAAAGAGAAAAGTAACTGTTAAAAGCACGACTCACTAAAAATGCAGTACAAGGAAAGACTTTTTAAAAACAAACCTTTCACCTCTTTTCTATCTCTTTATAATTATCTTCCATTCTCCCAAAAAGCTGCCTGTGCGATTCATCCCATCTATATCTCACTGACCCTTCTCATTTCAACCTTCTCACTGACTCTCCTCTGCTACCTTCTCTTATATGACTCTCTTTCTTCTTAGGGACCTACTTAGATCTGATAATTAGAGGCTGGTGGGAGGTGTGAAGGGTGGAGATAGGGAAAGTGACAGAGTAGGAAGGAGAATGAGAACTGTGAAAGTAAAAGCCCTTGGCGCAGTTTGAGGCAGAGGAGAGAGGGAGGGTGAAAGCCAGAGAAAGGACCATAAATATAGCAGCGTAAGGTGTGAAGATGAAGACCATCCTAAGTTTCATGTGTGTGAGTACACACACACACACACACACACACACACACACACACCTATCCTGTGATAACCAAAAGCTTCCCGGTCTGTTTATCAGATCCCGCAGAGCTGATAGGTTACTCTGGTTTGCTGTTTACTCTCCTCCGCTGCTTCGCCTCGTTTTTTCCCAACAATTAATTTCACACCTGTAATTTCACCAAATAACTCTCTCATGTTTTCTGCTACGTGTTTGAATGTTTTGCTCCCAAAAGGGAAAATCACAAATTACAATGTTTTTTTTTTCCTTTTTTCTATTTGATAATGAAAAAAAACCCCATTCAACTCAAAATTTGAGTTCATAGCTATGTTAGTTCTTTAAAAATAATGACAGGAAAGCGACTAAAAGAACATCTAGAAAACATTCGTATCAAATATGTGACCTCTCACATTAAAAAACAGAGTGGATAAAAAGTGAATTGGACTTAATCTTCCTTCAAAGCTCATCTGGCTGCTTGTGCTTCTGTTTCTCCATCTTTAAGTTTTACTTTAACTGTTTAATCTTTCCTTTTCACAATACATTTTAAATAACAGCCTTTAAGCTTTATTTAAAGTGATGCCAGCAGTTTTGTTTCATATTAAAAATATCAATTTGAGCTACAACTTTAGATTGCTCTTGTTAATTATTACACATCCCTCTTTCCATCTTTCAAATACCAACCTGACTGTTAAGCAGTCAGCAGCAGCACATGAATCTAATTAAATCACCTGTCTCATATCCAGTGTCCATTACTGTTGCCATCTAGCTTCTTTATTAAAATTATCATAACTTAATCAATACGTTCCTGCTGAATAAACTCCACAACATTGATCATCACAGTCGACTAAATATTGCAAGGAGACAGGAATGTGGCACGAGAGAGAAGATACTGATATGTATTCAGTGACATTAATATTTGGGTGTTTTGTATTTCCCTCCCAGCAGAATATATTAGGGGAAGATTTGGCAGCAGCTCAGGATATGAACATGTTGTGTTGTAGACAGGAGGAGAAGAAAGGGAAATAGCCTCCTGTGGTTTTCAGCAGACAAAGAACAGGAAGTGTCCCCAGTTTCATCACTTTCTCATAGCAAGATTGTGTGTGCGCTTTAAGGATGGGGATTCAGTTTGAAAAAGAGCTCGATATACAAGTAAACAAACACTGTCCATCAAATAAGCAAGTGCAACCAATTCATATCAAAATAAAAGCGAGTGCAGCGGTGAGGAATGACAACAGGCTCCAAATGGTGCTGCATGCATGGTTTCTGTCAGTCAGACGTGTCGCCTAAGTCCTTGAGACTAAGGAGGCCAAACAAGGACATGGCCTTGGTTAATGTGCCAGCAGGCAAGCGTCTGATCCCTGCACCCATATCATCACTGGCATGAATTAAAAGGCTTCAACAGTACGACAAGACTGGCTTAACACTAACCTGCAAATGCATGCTAACAACGAGCTCAACCAGTGGGGAGGCTTTGCCAGCCTCCATCATTAACATGGAGTTAGGAGATGTTTGAGATCTCCGCCTGAAATCCCTTAATTGTAATAGTACACAAAAATTCATCAGCAGCACAAAGAGGCCATTTCATTTCACAAAGATGATTTGTTGCCCTTTGTGCAATTCGAAAATGCTTCTCTTGATGGCGTGTGTGCACATGTTCTTAAGCTCGTATGTGTGTCTAATCTATTTATTCAAAAAGGCATCTAAAAATCTGGCAGCGAAATACATGACCTTGGATTTGAGGGGTTAATTAAAAGCAAATTACAAGTCATTACGCCTGCATAACACCTGCTTTTTCTTAAACAACATGTCAAAAATGGATGTTATTAATGTGCTAATACCAAATCCCCGTTGCTTTATTTGTGATTTGCTTTTTTACCAACAACACAAAAGCAGGGAATCCAGACATTATAATCCAAAGTTAATATTGACAACCAGCGCCTGCGCTAATTGGAAAAGTAAACCCGCAAAGACTCATGTTTGGGCTCAACCAAGCCGACAGCTCAAAAGGATCATGGAAACAGCGACGAAGAAAATAATATCATCTGTGCAGGTTGAATGGCTCAGGGGGTGGAGAGGATGGAATAACACAGCTGAGAACAGACTGCTAATCAAAGGAGGCAATCGGCCTTGGCTTGTCCCTTCCCGCCATGCAGGGTCGGATCACTAGTGGTCATCATGGCTCACCTCAGGCAGGATTAACAGGCCACTAACTCCCAGTAACCCCTCCCCCGAAAACCACAGCGAACTGAAAGTGAGCAGATCAGGAAATGCTGCAGAAAACCACACACACACCCTGGAAAGATACAAAATACATAGAGGAATAGTAGATAATGCTTACTGTACCCACAGGTCCAAATCACACATACCCTGACCTCCCTTGACTTCCTCTCTTTTCCCCGACGGCTACTGCAGTGGCTACATCAGACTGGAACCCCGTCATATGCTGGGGAGTGGCTGGGTTTGGAGGCTTTTCTCTGAATATACCTCTCAGCAACTGGCTTGTCCTTTGCAGCAGAGCAGCCTAATTACAGTGGGCTCTGCTTCGACGGGAATAGAACTGGCTGCCAATATTATTGATAATTCACAAAGACTAAGCTGTCGCAGGGAATAGGGTTGGGCATATGGAAATGACTCAGTTTTATTAGCTTCCACTGCCCTTTGATGTGCAGTCAAGAACGAGACATGCCAAGAGACTCATGCCAGATGGAAGCAACACTGCTGAAAGGTGTCTCAATCCCTTTAACACAACTTTTTACTTTGCATGTGAAATAAAACGATAGCTATTAGTCCAACATAGTAAAACATTTCCCCTCCGTTCATTTTACAGTTCAATCGAACTTTACGGGCTCAAGGCAAAGTGACAGGCCAGCGCTGGTCTGCGTTTCTACAAACGCTGCCACTCTTCGGCAGACTTTGCCCATCTTAGTGCCTCCCTTGTTGGACTTGATGTCTGAACAAGCTAAAGACAAATAAAAAAAATCCGTCACGCTCTTTTCGATTCCTGCCTTTAGTGACACTCACCTCAGGCTTCTTGACTCGCCCCTCCTGGAAGGAACATGTGCGAGGATCGTGGGTACAGTCATGCCTGTATTTACACCAGTGGCACTGGTAGGGACTGCTCACGCATGACAAACACCTGACAAAGAAGCAGAGGGGGAATTCAGACTTTCAGAGATACATTTGCCATTTCTTTATATATTCCAACATTGGAAGAATCCATTTCCACTTTGTTTCATCATGATGGGAGTTTATTTAGACTCACGACTTGTGCACGCTACAGTTGTAGAAAACAAAACTGGTATTTGCAAAAGCCAGGCCCGTCTCCTTGGACTTCAGATACAGCTGCACAATCTGATGGTCACCTAAAGAAAAAAAAATGGCCAAAACGGATAGTTTAACACACACAGATAGATAATAATGATGAACATTATAAACAAAAATGTTAACATCACGTTTTCCAATAAAGACAGGAAGCTGAGTGAAGCCACAGGTGATGAGCCTGTTGCACTGGTAAAGGCAGGATCTTAAGGGGGAGGGGTGCTCTAGAGGACCCTGTTGGGTTGAGTCACCCTTTCCTTCAGTCTTACAAGAAACAAAAGTTGGTACATGCAGATTTCCCTCGGGAGGAGCAATATCCCCCTGAAATGTCTTTGAGCGTACCTTTGACAAGGTAAAAGGAGAAGATGAAACAGCAACCACGTGGGTTTGTGAGTGAGTGCACGTATATGCGAGCTCGTGCCTCATCTGTGTTTGGTGTGTCCTTTTGTGTGGCACTAATGAAGGAGCTCATGTTTAATTCATCACTCCCTCCACACATCTAACTGCTTTCTCTACACCACCGCTGTATGACTCCTACTCAAACCCGCTCTATCTTCACGCACAGGTCTCTTCACTTCCTCCCAGACTGTGACTCCTTCTCCCCTGCGTCCCCCCGCCTCCCCATCTCTCTAACAAAGAAGGAATCATTCATCAATCAGAGTAAAGCACCCCTGACAACGGATCTGTCCTAATTAGGCCACCTAAATGTTACCTTGAAGCCTGCTAACATTATCCATCTCTCCCTCTCTCTGTTCTTCCCTTTTCTCTCGTTTAACCAACTAATAAGTGCAAGTGCAAGAAAGAAAATGGATGATGAAAGGTTCAAATGTGTGAAATAGAAATACCATGTATGTTTGCAAACAAGGGAAGCACAAAAGTACATGTTTACACATCTATGTTTGCATGATTGCAGCATTAGCAGCTTTACATGTGGTTGTTACGGCAATCTGGACAAATGTTTATATTTCCACAAAGCTTGCTCAGCCTCCCTGTCAGCATTTGTACATGAACACTGTCTGCATTACTTGATTGTAATGGCGTTATGTGTTTGCCTTTTTTTAAACGTGTTGTTCTCATGGGAATATTAAGTGTATAAAGAAAAAACATGAAGGATGTTCGTGTGCAGCTAAGACCCGAGGCATCTCAGCAGGCCGGTCTTCTCAACGCCCTTTTAGTTTGCCTTTCAATTTGACATCTACACAATGTTTACAGAGTATTTTCATAAATTAATATTTTAGACCTCCTGCATCATTATAGTTGAAGTACTCGTTGTTGTATTCCATTCCATTTACATTTACACGTGATTCTAACAAAACTCCATATTTTCTTTCTCAATTTTCCTTTTTTTCCATTTTGAAAAAGTATGGGAAGATGGTATTTCCAGTATCTCAGCATGCGGGCACATGAGGGTGAAAGATCTCCGTGCAGACCTCACCAGAGGGAGGTCGTGAAATCAAAGGAAGATTTAACAAAATAAAAAAAGAAAAGAAAAAAAAAGTTTGTTTTTTTTGCACATCAATTAATGTTCTCAAAAATATTTTGTATTTTCCAACGACTTTGTGATCTCTAGACTTCATGTTAGATAAAAAACTGAAGTGAGATCTGTTTATTAGGCTCCCTCTCTGCCACATCCAAGTGAGGGAGGAAGTCAAATAAATTTCACATCAGACTAATAACTAAAGTTCATTTAATTCATAAACATGTCCTGAGGCATTACTCCAAGGCCGGATGAGTTGCTGATGACAGGAGAAAACAAAAACCCATGAAACATTTACATCCCTGAGACTAACATGAGGGGAAAATAAACTGATCGTTTACTTGACAGACAAGCGTGAACATTTGTAATCAGCAGCTGCTTTACCGACACATCCAGCAGTCAACTAGCTCCTCCAGATCTCCAGCTCTCCTGCTACGCACTCAGATATTTTGTGTATGTGTTTATGCTGCAAATATCAAATCAAATACAAACTACAAGATGCACTGCTGCAGCGTATGGAGTAGTAAATGTCACATCACGTGACCCATTCAGCTGAGTGCTCGGAAAGCTCAGGAGACTCTTCCAGATTCTGAGCTTCAGCCACCTGATACCAGTTGGTTGTTTTCCTTTTCTGACTTATTACCTTTGTCAACAATAACTCGTGGCATTTCCTTTTCAGCAGGGGAGGAGCACTTGATTCGGTTTCCCTCCACCAAGCCGTTCATCTCAGCCAGGTCTTCAAAGGTGCAGTTGACACCTGCTGAAAGTTCTGGGACATTATGGGCTTCCAGCACCAGCTGTATACAGAGGAAAGAAGAGGAAGGAGAGGTCTTTGTCAATGTGTCAGGTTATACCTTTAGATCTCATAGAGATAAAGAATAATCCATGATTGCGTGAAGGTGATTTACAAATGCAGAAGAGGAGGGTTCACAGGCCTCATATAAACATAACCAAGAATTTGAAAGTTTGACATGTATATATTATTTCCACCCATGTTTATAGATAAGATAGATTTTCCCTCCAACTACTAAAACATGCGCCGACATATCTGTGAGCACTTCAGGTCAACAACGGAGCAAATATGCTTCAAAATAGTAAAATAAATTAGCCAAATGCAGAGTAGTCAGTGGCCAGAGGCCAGTGTGGTGGGATACATGTTCTACGCATATATAAAACAGCTTCAACACATTCATTTCACTGTTAAGTTCAGAGAGGGCACTGGCAGCTGGACAGCGAAGAAAGGAGGGGAATATCCAGCAAATAAGGAATGCAAATGCCCCCTCTTCAACTGAAAGTGCTGTGTCAGCTCTTCCAGCACCTCAGGAAAATGAATGCCTCGGGCGAAGAAGGAGAGGGTAATGAAAAAGAAACTGGCCTTGAATAAAAGAAGAGGAGGTTGTGGAGGAAGGTGGAGCAGGGTCAAGACCAAATTATACACATTGATGGAAAAGCGTGTCTGCACAGAGGCCTTGGTCTAAACGCTGGATGTGAGCCGTAGTCAGTTGTACACTTTTGAAACAACTCTAAAAGCTGCCTCAGCCGCTGAGAAGGGCTGACCTGGGCTGTTTTTATATTGCTATTTAGTGAAAAGAAAGTGGCAGCGGAGCGAACAGCTGCACATTGTCCTACACAAGATGAACCCCTCGGCTTCCCTCTCTTACACACCCCTCCCCTTCTTCATGTCTTGATTTTATTTAGTATTCGCTTTAAGGAGGAAATGAAGCCGGACCTAAAGATAAGAGCAGTCATGCATTGCAACAGGCACTACTGCATAACTACATAAATAAGATGTTAACGAAAACATCCACCAGACATTTATAACGTACTGAAAAAGCCTCTTGTAAAACACCATGTTGATTCCTGAGAACAAGAAATGTAGTTTACGCTGCCAGGGTGAAAATAAAAATGCCTAAGAGTCATTAAATTCTCCAAAGAGACTAAAATGTCAATTCCTATGTTGTATTTTCTCCTACCTTTGAAATTATTTATTGCAATGTATAAAATCATACCATAATTATAAATCGAAACATCCCATGCAACTAATAATGATCTTATCAGTATTCAGAGATCCTGTTGCTTTTATAATGAATGCACTGAGATGCGCGTGAGAGGAGAGAATCACGAGTCAAAGAAAATAACGGATTTATTTCTAGAATAGGTCGACTTCAGCAGTGATGCGACTTTGTTTCTCTCAAGAATTCCTGCGCTGCGTTTCCAAACAAATATTCAATAACACAAAGGTCAAGAAGCAGCCCGTCCGTCTGGTAGCAGCCACTGCCAAGCATTCGGCTGGATGTCAGATGTGTGCCAAAAGGTTAAACACTCAGAAGCACCACGCACATACACCCATGAATATCATTAGAGTGATGCAAGGGGGGTATCTGACAATCAACAGCTCACGTGTGGCCCTGTGTGTAACACAAACGGAGGGCAGCCATGCTGGCTTGCCTTTAGAGAAATCCCTAACATATTCATGCTCTGTCTTGGTCTATGAGACTCAAAACCATTTCCAAACAAGCATTTAACAATAACTGAAAGGTGACATCACTTGGTGGTAGTTAAGGTCACAACATTCACTGCTACTGGCTTCAAAATACTTTCCTGTAACACACTAGTTCTGTTTAGAGAAACAGCAAGTCCTGCACTACTTTGAAAAAAAGAACGTGTTTAGGCAAGGCAAACTTTTCTCACACACAAACAGTTAAAAACATAAAAATCCCAGCTACACTACAGCTTGTGCTTCTTCCAGTTTTGCAAATACACATTTTGTTGCAGAGGTCCATAAGTCCTTGTTTACTGATCAATACACTTCCACTGAAGAAGAAGAAGAAAATCAGTCGCTCTAATTCTGGCAGCCGTTTCAGACTAAACTGTCCAGTGGGGCAGAAGTACTTCATATAGCTGCCAACACTGGCAATGAGCGCAGCTGGGCTCAACTATACGCTTTTAATGGTTGTTGACGTGTGTTTGGAGAGTATTTCATGAGTTGGGACTAAAGTTGTGAGGTCAGGATTTGAAGAATGCATGTTGGCAGGCATTAAAATGATATAAAGCAGGATTAGACTTCGAACTCATTACAACGTAGAACATAACTACATCACATTATAAAATATGCTCTAGAGTGCCATATTGTCAACCTGCCAGACAAGAATTTTCTAAAAAGTTCAGCTACCCTCGTCATTTACTGCAAATAGCTTCAATCACACAAATGCCTAATTGCAATGCTAGAAATGTTTTTCTGAAAATTACAGAAAAGCATATTTTTGCAAATTAAGTTTAACCACATTTATATTTCAAGTGGAGCAGGAAAGGAGCAAAATAAGTAACTGACAAGTATCATTTAGTCCAAAATGTTCTGAAAGGAAAATCAGATGAAAAGTACCTAACTGCATGATGGGAAATTTTAGAGCGGGTAAACGCCTGCTATTTGCCACAGTGTCACTGTCGGTATATAAGGAGCACGTGTGTTTATTCACTCACCGTGACGCTAAACTGAGACACTGAAATATTGTTCGGGTGGACATTGAGACGCACACACTGCTTGATGTCAGAAGCAAAGCGCCGGGGTTCTGACGAGCGCTCACATTTCTCTTTTCTGGTGCACCTGAAAGAGAAAGAAAAAAACCCCCCAAAAAACAGAGGAGAGGCTGTTATTCACGGATAGCAACCACATATATATGCCTGCACATAGTAACCGTATAAGGGCTTTCTCCTTTTCACCTGTCGGCATAAAGGAAAAACCCTTCTCAAAGAGGTGCTTCACAAACATTTATCATATTTCCAGTCTGGCAGTGCACCAGCTACAGTGGTCAATAAATGAAGACCAGTCATATCAAAACAATGGTTGCTCTGTATGTGGGAGTAGAGCCGGCTTATTTGAGAAAGATGAAGGCTGCGTCTTTGTGCAGCCATATTAATGAATACCATTCACGGGCAACGCCAAATGCAGGTGGAGATGAGGACGCTGCTGGTGCGGCAGGATACATTACTCTCTCCTCTTAGTACAAGACCAGGTGGTCTAATCCAGTCCATTACCGTGGTTCTGGGGGGGAGGGCGCTAAACCGGGCCTGAGAACAATGTTTTATTCCCACCAAAACACTTTTTTTTAACGCAGAAGTGCCAAACGAAGTTTTCCATTGTTGATGTACAGTATTTGTGAGAAATTCAGTTAGAAATAAACCAACCTGAACCGTGATATCAACTCAACCCTCTTTTCTTCACAAAATACACAAGCACACACTTGTTTGCACAAAATTCCCTAACAAACAAGTTTAATCCCTTCTTAGTTTAGAGGGGGAAAAAAAAGACTTCATAGTGCAATTAGCAACCTGGCAATTTCACAGAGTCTCCTAAAACTTATTTAGAGAAACAAGAGATTGAAAAGAAATGAAAGGTCATAATATATGAATGAAAGAAAGACTTTCAGAGTAGTTGACATCTGAGATACAGTAATACCTTTTGCATAAAGAGGCTTTTTCTCCTGAAATGGAGAGATTGAGGGAGTGTTGGTTGTGACCTGACACGAGTATTGTAAAGTTAAGCAGCCTAACGTGCAGTGAAGGAGACAAACATAAAGAAAAGGAAAAGACATAATCTCTGTGAGAGATGGAGAGAAGAGGAGGAGGAGTGTAAAGGCTGCTAGAGAGAAAGTGTTGGAGAGAGCAGAAAGAGGCAAGATTAAAAGGAACGCAACCATTGTTGGCTTTCTGTGAAGCTTTCCGTGCTAAGCTGGTTTGAGTAGGGGTTTAATCGCTTCACGTTCTTTTGTGCTTTGTATCGCTGGTGTCTCTGCCTTCTTTTCTTACGCTGATTTAATAAGACCACATCCTATAAGCAACCTCAGGCAAACGAGCCCCACAGAAATCCACAAACGCACACTGTCGCTCACTAATTATATGTAATGAACAACAGCTTGCTTACTTGAATACCCAAAGGTCTGTTGATTTAACGCAGTGAGATGCTCAGATGCATGAACATAGAGAAAGTTTTGTTTCAGTCTGTAAAACCTTATTCTGGACTATTCTGATCGTTCCGATGAAAAATGAAGTAAACCCTCTGTTGCAAGATCAAAATGCTTATAAATGCGGCTTTCAGGCTTTGCCAAATATGGAATTAACAATAAATATATATGCAGACAACTGGGGGAACAAAAAAGAAAAATAAAGTGCTCACAAAGTGGAAGGTTTTTCTTGACCTGAGATGTGAACCGACATCAGTGGGTGAGGAGAGAGAATACACCGTGGTGATGACACATGCAGCGTCTGATTACAGGGGCGTTTCGCAAAATTTGGTAGAGAGAGGGGTGGTCGGGCTCAGGTCAAAAGCCCAGACAGAAATTGATGGAGGAGGGGCATTTGTTCCTTCAGGGTCATTTTATATCATTTTGCAGGAGAAAACCTAAAATGCTATGCTTATTTAAAAAGCCTTTTAGAAGTGTTTGCGTCAACTGGCACTTAATTCACTGAAAAAATTAATGGTGTCTGGTAAAATTAATTAATTTAGCTCTGACACACACACGCACTGTTCTAAAAAGTAAATGTGCAAAGCTGTATAATAGTTTTTGGGGATTGCTGACTTGAAAACAGCAGGTAATAAAACATTGAGTATCAAGAAAATAAAAGCGGCAGAACATTAACACAGTAAATAAATAATAAAGCCGTAATAAGTGGATAAGTGATGCAGCTGCTTTCAGATTGATTCAATCAAACTCTGTCATATGAAACATAAAATGGGCATGGCTCATTTCAACAAAAGCTCTCCTTGAGGTAATATTTCTCAGTTCATAGTTGACATTATGGAAATAAGACGTTATCATTTCTTATTTATTGGTTCTTTTCCCCGAGTTCAAGTTTTGGGTCCCATATGTGCTGCTTCCTTTTCAACAGAAAATCTGAATCATCCTCTTTTTAACATATAATTTATTCTAAAAATGCAGATGATAGTAGATATACAACACTTTATTTCAATTAATTTTTCACTCTTGTGCAGCACTTTCTGTTCTTGGGCTCCAGGCTGGCAAGAATCACTGGCTAAGAAATCCCAGTCAATACTTTGATTCATGAGTGGCGTGTTCGCTGGCGTGTTCAGGGCTGATAAATGTGCGACGGGCCTCGCTGAGATGTCCATGAGCCAGGTTATGGTCATCATCTTTGAGAAACTGTAAATAACCAGGCCCGGAGGAATGATGATGCAAGAAACCGACCGCTAAACAGAGGTGAAGTTATTCATGCCAAGACTGCAACAAACACTCTTTTGGTTCTCCTGTATGCTATTTATATCGGACAGTGTTTATGAGACATAATCACTTCTGGCATAATTAACGGACAACAAGTTTTATCATCTGCAGACATTTCTAATGTGACTGAATACAGTTACAAGACTACAAGTCATAATGAGTTAGTGTGAGTGGATTGGAGGGAAGCAGCAAGAACCGGCACAGCTGGACGGGGGGCTGTTGATATATTTGAGAGCTTAATCATTACAGGGCTTAAATCACCATGCTCAAAGAAATAACGTTCTTGTTATTGAAAAATATGAGCATTTTCCTGGAAAACAAAAACCTGACCTTTACAACAAAGGGCTCGGTCTCAGAGAGGAACAGTGAGGAAGCTCCTGCTTCCTCCAAGCATTGGCTCATTTCACTCTAGCTACAAAAACACTCCTAACACAAACTAATGGACATGAGGTCATTTACAAAACAAGTCTCCCTGTAGTCACTTTTATCTCTGGTTCGTTGGCATCAGATTTTACAAACTGAAAGCCTTGACAGCAGCAATGAAAAGCAGTGAGGTTTTATTGTTGGCGTCTGCATGACGTCCGCTGATGATGGACTTCTCCAAAATCATTACGTCATATTCTATCATGATATTGAGGAATATTACACATTCTGCAGTGTGAGAGAACAGAGGAGGAAGTTCCCCCTGTGAAGGACCACAACAGTGGCAGGTTTGATAAGAAGATCCTTGTACCTAGGTTTTATCTATGATTCAGACAACTCGCCAGTGTGCTCTTCTGATCCTGGTTTTTTTAGTTTTTAGTTTTCCACATCCAACCATCTTCAGTTGTGCCAAACGTAGGTAATACTGTAGTTAGATATATCTCTGACACAGCTGAAACCCCTGAGCTTGTTCATGGATTCACTTCCTCCACTCCTTTTTAGGGAATAATATCCATTAATGAGGACATAATATGCTTTCTGAAAAGGTTCATACCAAAAGGTTTCTTCTCACAGGAGCACTGCTCCTGAGCTGCCAGACATGCCTCAGCCTCTCCTATTTTATTTATTGATACCGCAGTGAGGAACTTCTGTATCATACCTGCCTAGAGGCTATTTTGACACACCTCAGACTACGAATGAGCTTTCTTGCACCCAGACATTTTGAATCAATAAACTGACCAATCGGAGTAGCCTGGGATTTTCAGAGGTCTCCTGGAAACGGGTGCTAAAATAGAGCACAGGCTGACAAGAGGTACTGCAGCAATATGCAGAAAATGTACAGAACATGCAGAATGCGAAAAATGATGTGATGTGTGAACATTTAATTCTGTTACTCTATTCTAAAAAGCCATCTAAATAAAACTGCAAACCTGTAAATGAGCAAATAAACTCTTTAATGACGGCCAAAAGCAACGACATCTTCCAAAAGCACCATCATCTTTAAACGTGCATTAAAACCACCCGTTCTCTGTAGATAAAACTTTTTCAGTCATTAGTTTCGCTGTCTTTGAAATAGACTTTCTTACTTCTAAAACATAGGTAGTTCCAGTTCAGCTCTTCCTGCAGTCACATCCTCTTTCAACCTCTTCTCAGAGACAGAAGGTCACAGACTTTCTGTGTAGGATGAATATACCCAATTGGTAAAGCGATAAAGCTTTCCAAGAACGCAAAGACTGTGACTCTGCAGAGGAGGGAAGCGTCTCGTCTCCTTATTTCTCTACAGTATTTCCCTACTGTTTTCTAACTTGTTTCAATCACATCACTGCAGTGGCACAGTGCAGGATGGAAGCTGCACAGAGAGCGCTCCTGAAGCAGGTTTGGTATGATAGTTTGTCCTGTTACTTCCAAGTCAGAAGGTTCCAGATCAGATCTCAACTAGAGCCTCTCTGTGTGGCGTTTGTAAGCTTTCAACAGTTGAAAAGCATGCATGCTCGTTCATGTTTGCAGAACATTGATGTGATTGAGAGCTTGCATGTCCTCCGCTCCTCTGTTAGCCTTGTGGCTGACTATCAGTCTGTCCAGGCTGATCCATACTGGATAAATTCCAGGTCTACATGATGAACATATAGGAAACTAATAAAGTCATTGTTAAAGTTGATTCTATTCAAACCATAATCAGATGCTACATAACAAGCATGTGCCACATGATGATCTTATTCATGTAGGTCACATAATGATCCATGCTAGTCTGAACGTAAATGTATGCAGCTTCTCCGGCTGCTTTGGAGCCTCATTAGAAGGATGTTAACGGTAAAGTTGAACACGGTATGAACTGATGTAAGTGGTAGGCATCATCAGAGCAAAGCATTAGATATCGTTTTCATACACCATCCACACAGACCGTAAAAAAAGTAAAACGTTTCTGAATCCAGCGAATTAAAGCAAGTCAAATTTCAGACAAAACAAAAAAGCTTCATTCTGTCCATCTCTTTTGCAGGGAATTAGATATCTACCACTTCTTGATTCTGCCGGTAAACACTGCTGTTTTGCAGAGCTGTTAAACTGCCAATGACACATTTTGAGAAAGCAATTAGATGAGCTCTGAAAGAAAACTAATCTGCACTCTTGTTTCTAACCAGCCTTTGACAAGGTGACACAATTAGAGAGAGACTGAAGGGAGGGCAGGGAAGGGCCTTTGGACTTGGCAATTGTTGCTGATGAGGCTGTCATAACTAACAATAAGATCGTCTTGTGAATAATATATATTTAATCCAAAATATTCATCAAAACTGTCTTGATAATTTAATTAACAAAATTACCATATTATTCTGTTTAGCATGTGCATACAGAAAAATAAATCCAATGAAAACAGTAAGAGATGAATTCAAATATGTCTACTTTACCACAGGACTGCAAAATATAAGCTTAAACTTAAAGCCCAACGTCACGCAAAAAAATGTGACTGATAGCTTGGCTTTGAAGTGTGAACGGGTTTGAGATATGAACAGTAATTTTACGCTCTGATCATTTATATAGATTCACAAAAAAAAAGAAAAAAGAAACATTATACATATGCGGTTCCTCAATCAATGTAATGCCTGAAAAAAAATGAAGCATGCATGCAAAGCAGCAAACGTGGGTATCAAATGAAAGGCATTCCTGATGCAGAAACTCCCTTGAAACTAGCAGAGTATCTGAGGGGCACAGGTTGCACGGCTCAGGGAAGAAGAGGGCGCAGCTGCATCTGGATAAGTGAGACTTCAGGAGTAATGCATATCTAATGTAAAGCTTGAAGAAGGTCAAACAGTCTGGGAAATGATAGCTATTAATTTCTCACAAAGCTGTGGTCCGGCCATCCCTGGGCTCTATCGGGAAGTAATGTCAGGAAAACACCTGCAAATGCAAGTTAATATTCACATGTGCACATTTACACACATGAGCGGAAAGCCTATATGAGCAGGTCAGGCAAATGTTTGTGCATAAATATCACACACAGTAAAAGGCACTAGATCTCATGCATAAAGGAAAATATCCCGCAGTGAAATTATGTGACCTTTTAAACTATTTGTTGTATGTTACACATTGAGTTTGTACTTTTAAAGTATTTGTGCTGAATCACAACACAGCAAATAGGCACTGTGTAGTCCAGCTGAAACCCAATTACCACCCTACCCATGCATCATCACACACTACATGGAATCATACATACTAATAGCCACAGGCTGTATAAGTTACTGTGAAGGAGGAGCTCTGTCACACAGCTTCAGTCACACGACACATTGGTATTAAGGCTGGCTACATCTCTCACTCGTGCATGTACCTAAACACACTTGAATAAAGTTTAACATGCACGCACACACACACACACACACACACACACACACACACACACACACACACACACACACGGTGAGTGTGTCTACTGCTATCATTAAGAGTGGTGGTGCACGGAGCAGAAATCTGCATGAAGGAGCTGGTGGGGGAGTCATTACCTGGCCCACTAGCCATGACCCTGTTACTCCAGTTTGTGTGGACACACACAGATGAACCCTCTCTCACACACACATAATCTGTCTCTCATAGAGCCATACTTGAAGGCACATCAATTGTAGAGAGGCTGCCCCCAGGTCTACAAATCCGAGATACTGCAGCCTCCTACGCACGCCACCAAAATCAAAAAATACTCCTGAATGCTGCAGTTGCCTGATTTCATTAATGTTCCATAAATGTTTGAATAAAATGAGAGCAACAACATTTATCTTTTCAAACATAAATCCAATATTTCTCTCATAAATACACATAATCGTGCGTCAGTAGAGCTAGCTGATGTATGGGCCTCTGGATATCACACTGAAATTGTTTTTCTCTACCGTGATTTCGTTTTTGTTCATACACTCACACAAAAACACACAAAAGAGCCTTCTTGCAGAGGTATCCAGTGATGGCGCAAAGTGGCCTATTTGGCTGTTTATCTGGGGTGTGTGGTGCCGCTGCTGCCCCCGAGGATGCCGTCAAACCAGATCTCTATATAAAAAACATTTCTGATGTCTGGCTCTAAAGTATGTTTGTTGAGGGTCTGTGGGTAGGTATTGGACTTTTATAAATTCCTTGTCTGAATTCTTAGTGCGTCAATACCTTTTCAGTACACTTTTTTATGGATATTTATCAATCATTTTTGTGCATTGTATTCATTTAGCGTTTCCATTAGGACTTCTCAGACTGCAACGAACTTACATCACTAAAAACTATGTCAATAAGAACTTAGATGGTGTAACACAGACAATTAGTATTTGCAAATTCAAGTGCCCTGTTTCAAGATGTTCCCATACCAGAACCTGAAAGTGACAGCACAGGGGTCTTTTCCTGATGACGCTCAAAAGTGTGTACTTATATGAAGTTATGATGCAGCATGTTTGCAACTTAGATGGCTGAGTATTGATTCAGACAGTCAATATCCAGGCTGTTGAGTTAAGGTGTGTTTATTCAGAGTCAGTTGGGAGTTTCTAACTGCACGAGGAGACATATTGAAACTACTCAATCACTTCACTACGGCTGAGAAAAGACACTTTGAGAGCTCTGAAGTGAATGCATTCGAGCTGAAGTAGGTGTCATGTCTGAATCAAATTCAGTTTTCCTACTTTCTCTTATTACTGACATAAATGTTCTTTACACGTTTGAAATTGTTCTTGTGACTAGTTATTATTTTGACTGGAGGAATATCTGATACTGCCCACTCTGTTTAAGCCCCAGGTAAGTCTCCACCCTGCACAGCCAGTCGTACTGATGTTCGAGATCAGCGTGTGTCTGAAGGCTAAATGACAGTTTTTAAATAAACTCATTAGCTGTGACATCCTAATACAGAAAAGAAATACAACACAAACTGTCCAGAATTTGAATGAGTTTCTGATAAAAGCAGATGAACTCACTGATGCCTTTTGTCATTCATGAGTAATCTCAGTTACAATGCTGTGACATTAAAACTGAGACATCAGTAAGGATTAGCTGTGGATTATATGCATAGTATGTTGTTACTACGCAACAATCGCCTAGCAACGATTATGTTATGGCACATACATAGTAACTTGCCTGCTTAACTTTTCCCATAGAGGCTCTGTGCCTTATTCAGATTCCATATATGTGTGATTATCACCGTTTACCATCCAATCCTCAAATCGAGTATCCTGAAGAAATTATTTTTTGATCCCCACCAGAAGATTCTAATCACCTCCTATCTTTTACTGTGAATTTGTTTACTTTCCCATTGCTGTCAGCTGGAACAGACTCCTTTCATTGTTTGGAGTTTATCACCATTTATCTTGATTGTTACTGTCACCTCATCTCATTTATCGTCCGTGTCACATGTCAGTCCGGTTCACGGTCTGTCAGACAACTACCACAAAGCACTTGTGTGTGTGTGTATCCATTTTCCAGTGCCCATGCTTTCGTGTGTGTGCTGGAGTGACAATAAGTGACAGTGAGCAATGGTCCTGACTTAAACGCGGGCGTGCAAGCAGTTGTGTATGTGCCTGTGGATGGCTAGGTAGATTGGTTTGTGTGTGCATGTGTGTCTTCACACTATGATGGTGACAGTTGAGAAAGAACAAGGATGTGCAGCACTCTGTTCCATCCTGATGCCCCCGTCACTTCTTGGCCTTGTTCCCTTCCTTCAACTTTCCCTAAGACCCACCAGAAGGTGGAGGGTGAGGGTAAAGGGTGAAACCAGTCGCCCATACACGGGGGACGTCCGTCCTCCCTCCCTCCCTCCCTCGGGCACAGACATCAGAGCACAGCCACGGATCCCAGAATCTCAAGATCAAAGAAACAACTTGAATAAATTCAACTTTGTGGGCTAGCCAAGACACTTAAAGGAATATTTAAACCAAGTTCGGTGCCTGTACTTGTGTGCTGGTGTGAGAAGTGCAGTGACAAGGTTGCAATACATTTTTAGTAGCCTGTGTACTAGTTATGATGCAAGGGCCCTGAAATCGTATCAGCCAGTCATAATGTGCAAAATCGGGTCTTTGATTCTTCTTCATTTTCATCGTTAAAATAAAAAAACATAAAAACAAACAGTAAGTGGAAGAGTAATTTGAAAAAAATAAATCCATGTCAGAGGGGTCAAAGTGCAAAGAGTTATCAGTTAACAGAATACAGATGAGCATAACCAAGTAGAACTACAATCAAGGTTGTCTTGGTTCCCAGTTTGTGATAAGGTATGATCACATAATCCAAATGCTGAGATATAATTATTTCCAGGCAATATTTTCGTTCAGTAAACTTCCATCTGTGCAGAAAATGGTAAAAGCTGGCAGGTTCAAATGCAGACTTCAAAGCCAGACAACAAAAAGCCCGGCCAACCACCTTTGACTTAAAGGTGGCTGGCCTGTTAGATCTGACGTTTCCTAATTTAGCAAAAAAAAGAAAGAAAAACCTTCTGCTTTTGTGTAACTAATGTCTTTGCCTGGCAACGATACATTTCAAGGCAATTACAGCTGTCTCTAAGGGAAGGTTAGTGGTCACTGCAACCAAGTACAATGAGTTCTTGGTGGCGAGCTAATTGTGGCACAGCAGTTTAATTAACATTAGTTCGGCATACCAGAGTAATGAGCATACTGAGTAAAGGCATGGCTGTGAATGCAACGACAGGTAGCGGTGGTGCAGAATTAATGCGAAAAAGAGAGAGAAAGGACAGAAGAACAGATCTGCCAATTAGCTCTTCCTTCCGAAAAGGTTATTCATTTGACAGCACTTCAGATGTCGGGGGAAAGCACAGGCTGGAGAGGATGAGAAACTTTCAGTATGACTTGCACATTTCATCAACCATTTTCTATGTTTTCTTACAACTTTCTCAACATATTGTATCATCTTTATGATACATAGACTGACATATATGAGCATTTAAAGCATGTTTAGGTGTTAAAAAAACCTAACTATTTCATATAAACATCTGAACTGTGAATGCTAGGATTCAGATTCCGACTCCAAACATTTGAGGTATTTTAGTATTCATCTGCATACGCTGATTTATGGGGGCGTACCTGCAATCACAGTTTACCTGTGGAACTATTGATCCAAACGACAGATCTCAGAGAAAGCATTTTCCGAGTGCTGGTGGCACAGATAACTTTACTGTCCCTAATTCCACTTCAGGGAGGAAGGATCGATACTTATGAGTTTTGGAGGAGAGCAGATAAGTAGTTAGGAGCAGGAGAGAAATGCTCTTTATGGGCAGACAAGTCTGCAGCAGCGAATGACACACACACACATGGTTCACAAATGCAAAAGCCAAAAACTTAAAATAAGATGAACTTCACCAAAACACACTGTAACTGATAACATATTAATAGAAACAGACTGTGACTGAACTAATGGAAGCACAGATAACACATACAAATGTGCACAGCACTTGCAAAATATGTCCTTTCATAAGCCCGCTGGTGGTGGAGTGTGATTTGACTAATAGTGAAGAGAGGAAAAGGAGAACAAGAAAATGAATGTGAGAAAAAGTCAGAAAGGGGCTACTGTGGCCAAAGCAGAGAATGAGATATATCGAATCAATTATTAATGGGAAGATATGGCGACATTAGCACCACTACTTCCAAACTGACACTGACATCAGAAAGTAACGGAGATATTCAACATCCATGCCAAATTTGATGACAATCATTTTGACAAAAGTACTTCTGCAAATATGGTCTCCGATCTGTCTGGCTGTCATGCTCTACAGCCATCTTGACAGCCTAGTTAACCATTTACAAAAGTGACAGATGACAGAGCAGCATTATGGGAGGTAACAAATCCACAACATTGCTGGAGAATTGATGGTATATTGGCTCTCCACAGGAGTGTTTGGAGAGGCTTGAGTGTGGAGGTTGCAGAAAAAGCATCAGCCTTATATTGTAAACAAAAACAGCGAGAACAGTAAGAACACCCAGGGTTTGTTGGATGGAAGTCTGAAATTGATGGAACTGTGGTTTAAAGGAGACTGAATCAAGTGCTCTTTGACAGCACCTCATAAATACTATCTTCATTAGTTTTACTTGTTCATAACACAGCCTTAATATCAAACTGGCATATTTAATAATGCATGACATAAAATATGCATGCATCTATGAATGATATTATACAAAGGTCTCTTTTTTTATATGGCTAATCTTCAACAAAAGTCCTTCTTGAGGCGTCCTTTGATTGCCAGGGTATGGCACCCAACGTGAAGTGTAAAAAGAGAGAGAATGATAAAAAGGAGGTCTTGTTATGAGTCAAAACTTTCCTTTCCCCTGCAGAGCCAGACAGGCATTAGAATAAGTTGTGCTTCTCAGGACATGACAGCATAAGCAGGCCAAGACCGTTTAGTTGACAGGTGAGCCTCCGGGTTTACACCACCGGTGTCGGGCTCACTGCAGGAGCTGCAGAGCCAGTCTGGAGGAGGTTGGAACGTACAGTTGATAAGATAAACACAAGCATATGTCTTTACATAGCCTGCAGATGCACATTCAAGGTCAAACCTTTTTCGGATAATTGAAAACAAGAAAGGCCTTTGAAATAAACAAGACTTGTTTGTCAAGGACAATATGACGACCATCAGAGAAGCAGAGGCACACATAAACGAACAAACAGGTGCACCATCCACTCTTGTTGATTTCCTCTCCTGTAATATTGATTGTCTTTATCCTCTTGCCCCGGTGCTCTCTTTAACAGGTCCTCTCACCGATCCATAGAGTAAATAAAGGCAATGCTGATAACAAAAACGAGAGAGACAGAGAGTGTGCATGTGTGTGTGAGGAATGGAGGGAGAGAGAGGGAGGAAGCATGCAATTCTGTTTTTCTCTCCCCCTTAGAGCAGTGAGTTGATTTCAAGGTTGATTGGAACAACAAACTATCTGGAGCAACACTTTTGAAGAGGAACTACTTGCTGTCCTTCCTCACAACCCTGTTCCTCCCAGCACCACAAAGCAAGAGTGGGTGGAAGAGTGTTGAATGTTATTTGTGTTTTGGTTGTTATTGCCAGATTCTATTAAGGATGCATTAGTTACGCTTTTGGTTCTTTGTTGAAACATCTTCAACCTTGGCTAACCCAGGAAAAAAAAAAAAATCATAAGGCAGCTTTGAACACACAAAATACCACCACTGAAATTGACAAGCTGCTTATCTGTTGGTCCTTTCGTTCCTTTTATTTGTTATACCTGATGGCTTTCACTGTAGCGTCATTCACTTGTGGAGCTCATTCCTTGATTTTCACTTCAGTTTTACATCAATATGTCAAGATAATCAATTCAGGCTCCGACTCAGAATAACTCTTGGACAATTACAGATCCAGAGGGGAGAATTAGAAGATTAGTCATCATTACTGTCATGAAAACAGCAGAAATGGAGTGCTGGGAGCTTTCAAAGTTTGTGTTTTGATGTGAAGCCATGGCCTCCGTTTCCACTAGCTGTGCAGTGTTGCTCACAGTTTTATTTTCTCACTGCAAAATGAGAAACGGTGTCACACTGTAAAATTAAAGAAATAAAGTCATTATAATGTGCTTCAGTGCTGCTGCTCACATACTTTGATATAAATGCAGCGTACTGATAAAGTAAATACCATGTCTTAATGTTTTGCTTTAAGTTATGGAGCATATTATACTGAACTTTATGAGTAAATATTGTACGATAGTCATAAAAGCCAGTAGCCAGCACATATATATGAACGATTTCTTGTTGAATATGGCTTTTATTGTTAAAATGCAAATGCAAATTCTGAAAAGTTGACAGAAAAACTAGCCGGTGGGCTTTACACAGTTCTGAAGCCCAGGATCTGTCAACAAAATGCACTTGTTAATTTGAAATATTTTGCTCCAATAACACAAAAGATTCATTAACACAGAATACCAGCTTTTGTAAAATCACTTTCAATTAATTTTATTACATGGTCACTGCAATGTCAGCGATTGCTTTATAATTTCTAGTTTTGATCAAAGTAGCTGTCAACCCTAATGTGACGAGAGTGCTTGTAAGTAAGCAAACACGGACCGACTTGGTTAAAGAGAGAAAATCTGTGACAGCAAGTTAAAAAAAGATAGGAAGTATAAGAGCCGGTAAAATAAAGACACCAGGAAAAACAAACTATGTCAGTGAGTAAGTGAACAAATGTGATTCTAGCAGGACCGCGAAGTCTCGTGTGCTGTGGTGGTGGAGTTCAGGAGGTTTTCAATTACACAGAGACCTTGTTAACAGTTCAGACAGGAGTCTGAAAGCAAAGAGGAGGAGGGACTGTGAGAGGGGAAATCTCTGGTCAATCAATCGCACTGGAATTTACATTTTTAATATATTTGCATGTCCCTACGTGCTAGAATGATGTATATGTGTGCATATGTGCAGGTATGCACATACATATAACCCCACAACCACACCCACTCTCACTCACAATGTCAGTTGTATCTAATTTAGAATCACGTTTTTTCCCGCCGTTGTGATCAAGGTCAATTAGTACCATAAAAGCTTTATGCAGTTACTTAGGATCCCAGCTGCTGGGGGGTGGGAGGGGATAACCCTTACCTTATGAAAGTAATTCAAATAACATTATTTTTATATCCAAATACATTAAGAGATTTATTGATAATTCATTTGTCCGTCTGTTTCTTCCTTCATCTATAAGCAGTTTGTGTGATTTGGTGTTTCCTCTTGGAGTGCTTTTGAATCCAGAAACAAAATCTTGTTTATGGCCACCAAAATCTTAAGACCGGCCCTGGATATGATTGCCAATCGTCTAGAAACCTGGCGTTGACTTAAGAGGCATTTTTGACTATTTTGTCTGTCTCTGTGATGCCTGTGTGATTCTTGTTTTGGTGTTTTAACACCAACTCCTTTACAATAAAGGTTTTCTTTATCTCTATCTCTACACACACACACACACACACACACACACACACACACACACACACACACACACACACACACACACACACACACACACACACACACACACACACAGGTAAAATATGCTTTAAGCTGTAAATGCACAACACCCCAAATACATACACAATTGCCGCTCACCGAAGGGAGTTCAATTGTTGTTTACATCTTTTTAATTTAACTTTGTGGATATTATTTCAATCTTGGGTCCTGTCAACTGCTTACAGAGGGAATGTTAATCTAAGAAGCTGTCATAAGCATGAAAAGCTTCTCGACTGATGAATTACACATTTGTCAGCGTATGCGTGTATGTTTGACATTGCCTGTGACCCATCAAGGTAAGTTTCTACACTAGTAACCTCATAAATATTCACATACAGTTCTTGCTTGCTTCATTCTCCTGCACTGACTTTTTTCTCCTTACTGTGACCCTTATCCATAATTTTGCACCTCCTCTCGCCTACATCTTGAAGCACAGATATTAGTGTGATTCGGTGTTTACTCTCTCTTTATTAATGCTTGTTTGATCCACTCTTGTTCTCTCCACCTCTCCCCTCTGTCCATCTTCCTACCTCTCTTGGTTTCAACGTGTTCCTCTCACACTGCTTCTCTGTCCTTGCCATGTCCTCCCAGCAACCACAGGCATAAAGGTGCAAAATGTACCAAGTCACACTAACACACACACATACACAACCCACCAATGTTAGATTAACGGTGGAGTGGTGAATCTCCTTGGCTCTTGCCCCCAGAAATCACCCTTTTTGGTCTTGAGGACTGAGAGTTTGATAGCCAGAGTATTTTCATGCATCTCAGTGTGCGTCTTTGTGACTTTGGAGGAGATAAGGGCACAAATGTGATCTTTTTTTTTTTTTTTTTTAAGTTTTAACATTGCTAGCGTGTCGGTAAGATCTTTCAAGGCTGTATTTTGTTGTGACGATAGCAAGCCTGATGTGTACTATTACAGGAAAATTCGGCTTCACATGTTACCCCAAAAAACAAGTGTTTGTTACTTCTCATGTGAAAAAACTCAGTGCGTCTTATGATCAATGCATGCAGTTCAGTGGCCCTAATTTACATGAGCTATTAGGTCTTTATAACATGAACGACCAGCTGAGAACAAAATTCAGTTAACAGTAGCATCACGTTACAAGCTGATAAAAGGCCAAAGCTTCATACCTTCACTTAGGCTATTTTTCTAATATTGTTAAATGCAACATAAAGTTCCACTTGTATCTACTCTTGTAAAATTCGAGTTCTGATCTCTTGTTCCAACATAAACCAGCCATAGAACAGCACTGCAGAGTTGGCGGAAACACGGCTGGTCTGTCATTTGTTGGTTGGCAGATATATGGCTGACGCCAGATTAGCAAATATTTATAGATCTGAATAAGAAAAAGGAGTTTTTGTGAGATAAAAAAAACCTTGACAGATATTATTTTGATTAAAGGTTTTAGGAGGACTTATTACTGTTGGAGTGGGACCTTAAAATCAAAGGAAGAGGAGGCAAAAAAACAAAAAAGAACAACAGAGGAGACGCCAGGGCGGTGGAGATAAGTGAGTCTATTGTGGTTAATGAGATCATCTCTGTGATCTCGTTCAACAGTTTTCTACGATAAAAGAAGATATCCCTCTTCTTGTGTCAACTCCTGAAGGTTGGAGGGATGCCCATCACAACCTTGGCAATGCCCACCAGAGTCTGCGCTCTCACCAGGCTCTTGTTTCAGGGCTCGGTTTGGTAATGGACCTAAGGGTGATCCTGGCACAGGGCCAAGCTCCCAGGAAAGCAATCTGAGACCTGGTTAAGGTTGGTGAAAAGTGTGCCTGAATGCTTACGGGCTGTGGGGGATGGAGTGGTAATGAATGTGCTCAAGCACTGTTAAGGTGGGGAAGGGAACAACACAATTTACTTTACATCGCATTTTCATATCCTTCATTACTGAAGATAGTTCTAGTTGTAGTTTTACTTGTACTTACATGTTGTGCAGGACGCACCAGCCACAGTGGGGATCTCCTGAGCCAAGGCATTCACTGCAAGTCGAGTACTGTCCACAGGCTTCAACTGGTACCCTTGACAGCTGCAGAGGGACATACAATTAGATTAAAACACTGTGAGTGAAGAGACATTTAAAGTTCACCATTTGGAAGTCATGCGTAGAGATCAAAATGAATGTTAGATAAGAAAAGCAACGTTGGGATATGTCCTGGCAGAAATCTAAATATCATTGAGGACAAATAGGTGAAGATATAATTGTACCTTGTACTCAAATACATAATGCATCCTGTTACAGCACTGTTATTTGCACTAAATGATTATCCTCCATGTTTAAGACAGCAGCAAATTATCCCTGTACACATTAATAAATTGTCATAGATTTGAAGGGTACTTATTTTACTACATTTTCAAAGACCAGTACTAAACTGAAACATTTGAATTAAGCATAGCCTGTAGAAAAAAACTATATTCAGCATATTGTATGTCTAGAAGTCAAACACACATTATCTGCAAAAACAAACCAGCCAAACTACTATGGACATTCTGTTAGTTACATGGTGGATTTTTCTCAAAATTTCCCTGCTTGACAGTTTTCATCTCTCTTGAATGCAGCTGCCGCCGTATTAGAAGCGTTGCCATTTGGGAGCAAGAGTCCATCTATGATGATATATAACCCTGCCAATTCAAACTGGCATTGACTGGCACTGATAGGCATGGGCCTTGAGTGACCGAGCACAAGGGGCAAAACTAAGTTGGATCGCGCCTGGACCTCCCCCTCACTCCACTGCTCGTCACCATGGCAACAGCATGCAGCAATAATAGGAGCTGCTGGCACTTTTGATGAATGAGCTGTCATTGGTGGATGACCGGTGTCACTCACGTTGGTGTGTGACGGCCGGGACGGAGTGACAACAACTTCATCAGCGTGGGACAGATATGATCAGGGTAGCCGAACACGAAGGTTTTTTATTTGTGTGTGAGCATCTGCATACTTGGTGGTAGTTAATATATTCAGCTTGCAGATCAAGACAAGTCTTAAAAATATCCTTTCTTTTGTTTGTTGGTTTTTTTATATATTAACAAAACACCTTTATGGGAATATGGGACCTAATACCATAAGTATGCAAATAATGAAAAAACAGAAGGAGATATATGGTGTAATTTTACTGATTTAGCACCAGCACATCATTCTACACTACAAACTACACTCTACACAGCTGGTACATCTCTGCCTGATAACATCTCGCTTAAATAAAACGGCAGCAGTCACAGTGGAAGGACGCTTCTATACATGAACACACATGTACATACTGCACTGGCGTCTGCCACGCTGGCTGCATGACAGAGACGCACTGAAAGCACGCCGCAACAGCTCAACGCTCGCTCTCCTACGTTCCTACATTTGTGTGTCTTCTCCATACCTCTGCAGGTGCTATAAATAGCATACTCCGAAAATATACGCACACACTACAGATTCACACATAGCTGAATAAATTCATAGGGGGCGTATCTCCTTGTCAAAGTCAAGAGGAATCATGTATGCTGTTGTAGATTAGAGAAAATTCAGGTGCATCTGTGTGTTAAGATTGTGTGTGTGTGCCTTGGGGAAAAAAAAAAAAGCTAATATGTTTTGCCCTGCCCACTGTGTAGAGGCATATTTGCATTAGGTAGATAAAGGGAATGAATTTTAGATAGAATCGGGAAGATAGTGGCGTAACAGGGAGTGCATGTGATCAAACTCAACACTGATCCGCATTGTTCAGTGCATCTCACAAGATAGATTGTCTCCTTTACTGTCACTCCCCCTCAGGCCTGTTCTTCCTCCCATCGTCCACCACCGCGTCACGCCACTGCCAGCTGAATTACCTCATAGTGAATGAAGAGAAAGACCTCTGAGGTAGCCTTTGGGGGTTTTAAGCTGCCAAAACCTTATCATGAGTGTGTGAAACATCAATTTCCCTTTATCTATGCATGTGTGTGTCTGTCATCTACACAGCCAAGTCACCGCCTCCAGTGGTTTGTCACCTTGTGAGCTGCAATAAAGGTGAAGCATCCAAACAGAACTCTTCCAAACAATGCCACCATATCTGCAACACTTCACCAGTGGAAGATACGCACACGCACACGCACACGCACACACACACACACACACACACACACACACACACACACACACACACACAGAATTAGACTGTAAAATGGAAGGGATCTTCTGATGCCTAACGAAGCCTCGGATGCCTGGATCTGTAGAGATGGTTTTGTCAACAGATAAAACACACACACAATCCAAAACAAACAAACACACAGCACGTTCAGAACCCGGCAGAATCTATGGGTGCCAATTGCAGGCCTCTCTTCCAGAGCACAGATCCTGATATCATTCATTCTCCCTCTGTTTTTGTCTGTCTGTCTGTCTCTGTCACTCAGACGCTCTGAGGTGTGTAAGATCATACATTTATCATCTCTCCAGAGCGTTGGTTCTCTATCCAGCACACACACACACACACCCACATACACACTTTAGGAGGCAACATTTTTGCCTCCTCTTTTATCACAAAATTGAGGGATTTGGTGGCTAAACGACCCAATGCACCCCTTGTCCCTCTCATCTCGATATCACATTCATTTCATGCTATCTTCTTCATGGGCTCTGCCGGTGAGGAGACCATTACGGCCCACTGTCTCTTCACTATGACTGCGCTATCATATCAGCAGGGATAAATACAAAGGACGGGGTGCACAGCATTTATAATTCCCTCCTGTTTCAGGTGAGTAAATGACAGCCATTACATCCAGCACTTTCCCTTCTTTCACAATAGGTAGAGATACAGGCTGCTGAATGTAATCATGCTTTTAAAAGAGGCAGAGATCACAGAGGTACTTGGTGCCTTAATGTGAGGGGAGAGAAGATGAAGATGCACTTGATTATTTCCTGTGGCAGCACAACAGCATCAAATTATATCAGGAGTATGTATGTATGGAAGAAAAAGCATCAAGGGCAGAAGAATTAGTTATTTAAAGAAATAGTTCAAGAACTTTATCTTATGAGTTGCTGAAGACTGAATTTGTAATTCTGTCCCTTCCTTTTCTACAAGTCTTTCTCTTTGCATGATGCCAGAGGCATTCAAGCGAACCTACACTAGGAATATGATCATTTATTAAACTCGCGCAGGCTTATTATCAACTAATTCCTCTGCCTCATCTCAATTCCTCTCTTTATCCTGCTCCTTTCCAGCCTCTTTCCACTTGTAATTAAGCTGAGATTACACCCCTAGCCAAACGACACCACACCAAATGCAAAGAGAAAGGGAAAATACAGCGATAGTCCTATCGTGATTTTCAGCCTGTGGGGCACATTGAACTCCTCTCATCTTCCCTCTTATACCCTCAGGATAACGTTGTCTTTTTCTCCTTCCCTGGTGCAGGTTTGTTCATTAGTTCAACACAATGCCAGCCGTCTTTTCCAACTACTGAAGAGAAAGTGTACATGAGTGGAAGAAAACAACTGGTTAAATGTTTAAAATATTGTGCAGTTTGGTCATTTTCTACAAACTCATTTAACAGTTAACCATGCCATGGCCGTCATAGGGAGAGGAAATTAAATTATGAGTGAAGGAAAATTCAACACGGTCATTACGGAGTCACATTAAAGGCCACTGGATATGAATAGTAATTCCTAACCCGCTGATAACACAACACACATCTTGTTGCCAGCATTGACTACAGTGCCAGGAGCTCTCATTTCTTTCAGTCCCTCGTATACTACGAATGGTAAAACATCATCCTGCTTCTTTTTTTTATTCCCCCATCTCTCATATTGTAGCCTCTTACACTTTCCCCAAGGAGTGAATGCCTCTCTCCTCCTCTCTTGTCCTGTGTCGCACCTTTCTGCTCTCCACCTGGATGGACGGGAGATTGACGTTTAAGTCAAATGAAGCGAGGGACAAAATCAATGACTCGTCACAGCTGACGCGTCACTCAGTCAGTCAACCACCAACCGACACTGTTATATCATAAACTCAAAAGTGGAAGCCAGTGGCTGCCAGCGCAATATTGTTTTCATTTGGCGTCGTAGAGGTTAAGTGACAGAACCATCCATTGGACTGTCAGGACTGTCAGTGCAAAACAAATGACTCGGAAATGATCAGTTTTACTTCTCTGTCACTTTCCAATAAGGATTAGCCTCTTAAAGATAAAATAAGTAAATAAATGTAAACAAATAAAAATAAATATGAGGTAGTTTGTGGCTTAGTTTAATTTAAGCAAACCCTTGTTATCATTTTTATGTCTGTACATACTAACCAAGCAACCAAACATTAAAATAAGCCCAGACAGGCATCACACCGGGGGACTTTCCCCTGATTTAGGGATTTTTCCTATTTTAGCAGACAAGACGAGTGGACACACCGCGTCCAGCTCTGTCCAGCCTGCATCATCCTGCCTTAAGGCCGAGTGAACATTTTAAACTGTTACCAGTGGCTACGAAGCTGCCAAAATGTGTTTTTTTTTTAAATATCTGTTATATAGTAAAATGGGCTTCCTGTATTACACCTAGAGACCGTTAGCAGGGCTAAAAGAGAAAGATTAAGCTTCAAAGTTAATAAATGTGAGGCGAGAGTTCACACCAAGCTCATCTTGCACGACGTGGTTGACATTTTTTTTAGCACATCAGCTCACTTGCCTTGTTAAAACCACAACAAGCCTGCACATATCTGCTACGCATAATTTGCACATCTGTACACCTTTATAACTCTCAGCTGCACGCAAGACGGGTGAGGACGCCACATGCTGAGGAACGCTGTAAAAAAGATTTCCACGGATAAAAATGAAATGATACTGATATTAAACATCTCGGATGTGATGTTAAGATGCCATACTTCCTCAAATCGGCTTGTTGAATTCCTCTTAAGGAAGGGGTGGGAGGTGGTGGGGTGTTATTGGACTTTTAACGATCTCACCCCAATGTAGTACATATTCTCAATAATTCACACTTACAGATCTGCATTTGCTACACTGAAAATAAATAATTTAGCACAACGAAAGTGAGAGTCGCAGCCCTTTCCAGCAACAGTTTATGTGCTAAATTTAAAGTCTTGGTACACGCCAAAAAAAAACAACCTTTTTAAAAGTTATTGCAGCCAAGTCAGAGCAGGCCTGATGAAATCTTGCCACTGACTCACTGGACAGAGGCTGGGAGTATGAGTTCATGAGCTTGCTGGGTTGCTGCAGGGCAATGGCATGGCTTTGTGAACATTAAAGGATGGATTGTATGACTAAGACACAAACAACAGCCTGAATTGCACCCAAATGCCCTCAAACTCATGACAAGTCTCAGCACGGCCAGCTGCTGAGTAATGTGTTCAGACATCAAAATCATATTAATTCTAATTACTTTTACAAGGCTGCATCCAACTGGTACTGAGTTAATTCCTTAAAATCTGGGCATTATGATTTTTTTTTTTTTTGGTAATACAAATGTAGTTCTTTGTACATTTCAGAGAAAAGGACATTTTGAAAACCACCAACGAACAGCTTGCACATTGAAGCTACTTGATACCCCACTGTTTTATGTTTAATAGATTTTGAAACTTTTTTTTATACCTAACGCTAAAACTGCTTACACCGGTTATCATTTTGTTTCATTTTCTTGTTTCTCATTCAATGGAGGATAGGTCTGTGCATTCAAATAGTGTGAGGAGTTCATCACAGCAGCATAAGTAACCATTCAAATCTTCCTTAAGGTGATTATTAAACCTTCTAAAAATGCCTAATGATTTTCAGTTTTACCGTTTCTTTTGTTGTTTTTTTTTTTTACTGATAGTGAAATGATCCTGAACATCCGCAGACACTCGCCTCATTCAAACCACCTAGATGTGTTTGACACATGAACCAGTGTTAAACAGCACAGTGCCGCAGGAGTGGACGACCGTACCCTCTCATATTCACACAGGGGCTGCCCTGCCCTTGTCACTCAAACTGCAGCCCTAACATCCATAATCACAGCCTGAGCATCTACTTAACCCACTAATAGGATGACGGGCGTCCGTGTGCGTTTGTGTGTGTGCGCACACATGTGTGTAAGTGACTGAAAGGGAGACAGACAGAAATATCTCATTAGACAGCAGCCAATCACTGGATTAATGAGAAAGCAGGAATGAGGCCAACTGTTGAGCAACAAGAGAAAGAGGAATGGAGACCTGAGGATGGTATATACTAATGATTACAACAGTTAGTCAGTGAGAGTTAAAAAGGAGTAAAGATAAAGCAAATGAAGAAAGAAGATCTATAAAAACACAAAAGGCTAAGTCCTGATTTGCTGCACAAATCCTCTTAGAACAGAAAATGGGTTGTAGCAGCGAAACTGGATAAACCTGGAAGAAAAACAAACCTCACAAAGATGACACTGTAGCAGGATGAAAGAAAGAGAGCAGAATGGGGGACACAAGCAAGGTGGGAATTATAAAGGATGAAGTAAATACCATGAATGTGATGGGAGCACATATTTACATTCAACAGTCCTGAATGAGAAAGTGCGTTTGTGTTCATGTTTGGTTGACGTCTTCTCTGTGTAATCTGACACACATAAGCCAAATGTGCAGAATCTCTGAGGCTCTATTTATCCTTCTCTGCTTAGTTTTACATGAGTGCTTCCACAATATTATCAAATTACAGCACGGACACAAGAATGTTTCATAGTATGACATCCTTCAAGAGTCTAAGTGTACAGGTTCATATCATTTTATGTGAACTAAACCAGAAAATATCTGCTCACGGACAAAGAAACTAATGATGAGGTTGATAATTGATGAGTGCTTCATCGCTTGGTTTGAATCCTCTCTGGCAGAATCTCAAAGCCTTGTCTTGCACACGTTCAATGTGATATTTCAGTAAGTACAAAAAAGACAAAAAAAATTATTTGGCATACATTAACAAAAAAAACCCACAAAATTTAAATACAGAATGTAGCATAATTCCAATTTCAGTCTTCTTTGTCTGTCACCGCAGACCATCTTCTGTACTCCAGCATCAGTATTCACCTTCACCGTTAAGGAACAACCGGAGCAGCAGCCTGGATCCAGCATCACCAAGTGAAGACGAGTGTTCTGAGGTTAATGGAAGCAAAGGAAGAGCTGTATTGACCAGCTGTGTTCTCAGTCTCCTGTTGTGGGCACCCTCGTTCCTCTCATCCTGACCCGTCTGTATTTGTCCCTTGTTCCAAATATCACACTCTCTCTGTGAGTGTCTGAGTCCAAAGCCCCAGAAACAGCAGGCGGCCTTTTGCTATTGACCAACTCAGCCTGCTGTAATAGCATTCACCGCTGCTGGGAACTGGGAATATGTATGTGTATGTGTGTGCACACTGGATATTATTCTAATTTACTGCAATAATCAGGAAACCACTACTTGCTACTATGACTTCAACATGCCTTTTGAACTTGGCAATTATTCTGTGGTTAAAATAAAGCAAATGCTGTCAATCTTAGTTTTTTAACGTTTATATATATTGTGTATATATATACACATATACACATACACTTGAAACTAAGATGTGATAAATATACACATATATATATAAAAAAGACATGTTTTGGCTGGGAGCAATAGCGTGACTGATAAAAAATTTACTCAGCATTTAAAAGGGGATTTATTTTCTGGAAAGAAGCCTTTAATTCCAGTTTATTGTTGGTATGTATTTTTAACATTTTCAGCCAAAGTGATCATAGACAAACATCAAAATTAGGGGATGGCAGTGCAGCAGTGTACTTTAGCTGTCTGAAAGAACATGAACAATCATAAATAATTGATTAACTCTACAGACACCATGACACATTAAAGTATTCCTATTAAATAAACATGTCAACAAGAGTGGAGATTAATTACTTATTAAATATTTCTAGTTTTCCATCTTTATTCAGAGCTAGTAGGAATGTTTTTTATTAAATACCAAAACCACATGATTTCAGTGAGTCAGTGAAAGGAAGCCACTCCGAGTTGTATTCATTCCCTCTCATTTTGTTTTGTAAACCGCACTGATTAAGATGGTGTTTGTGTGCTGGAGTTGAGTGTATTTTTAGTGGAGTTCAGCCCTGTAACTGGGCTAATAGACTAATTACTATGAAGGCCTAAAACACACACACACGCACACGCACACACACACACACACACACGCACACACACACACACACACGCACACGCACACAAACTTATTCAACATATCTACTGTGCAAATTAAAAAAACTATCACGGAGAGAAACAGTGACACAAAAAGGAATCCAACACAATGGGACAAAATGGATATCACTACTGACTAATTAACTATTCTGTTATATTTTCTGCAACTAATGCACCCCAAAAGAATAACAGTTTACAATATTAACTCTCACACTGCTGATGAACAGATCTGTACAGAAGAGTAGTAACAGGATGCCTTGATCAACGACGTCCTAAATATCATCATTCTGCTCATTTATATCTCCTTTTGTTTATTTGCCACTTCTGCCTACAAAAACACTGAGCGAGACCTCCGGAGGGACCGCGAGAGCTGATTTGAAAGGGCACCTTCAACTCGGTGCCTGTTTGATATTTAAAGTATTATCACAGCAATCTTGGCACAGAGAATGTTCAGACATCTGAACACACACAAACGAGCTGAAAGTACTTTACTTGAGAATAGCGGCAATTTTACGGAGTCACAAAGGTCTAATTTTCTTCTGAAAGCTGCAGATAATGTACAGGGATAAGTAGGCTAGTGCTGCAAATGAAATGATGTGACCCTCTGTGATTACAGGTGGAGGGACATAAAGAGCACGGAGAGAAATAATCAAATGCAGATAACATCCGTACTTTTTAGCTTTTGCAAATCAACTATTGGATCAATAATAAACAATCAGCAGAAGCAGCCATAGCAGCAGTATGATTTTTTTACACGTCTTCTTGAAAAGGACAACGTTACAGTGCGTTGAGGCCACCTGTGAAGCAAACCGTCCACCCGATGCAATTACATGTCAAGTAATGGAAGGGCGTGGACAGGCATGTGTTTATGTCAGGACAAAGCAAATGGACAAGCTGTCGATCTTTGACATTTTATTAGGATTATCAGAGCTGAAATTTCACTTTACAAAGAGCTGACTTTGCGCTGGAACCGTGGCAGGACTTGTAGATACGTGACTGTACTCCGGTCTGGCTGTCTGCTTAGACTTTGCTTTTCAAGATGTGAATATACAGTTGGTAAGTACTGAAAATACCATGGTTTAGGACACACCATGAAATATAAGTGCAACCGTGGTCAAATACAATACTGCACTAATGGTTAGTTTTAGGGACTAAAGGATTTAACTGCCATCAGCTTCATACATTAATGTGCAATGATCAGAGTACTTTAAACACTCGCTCATGGTCTGGTAAAGACAAATCAAGTTCCTCAACAATTCCTCATTTGTCCACATAAATTATTACTTTTGTGCTTGTATTTGTGTGTTTTTCTGTAGAAAACAAATAAGAAAGTCAAATCTTAACACAGTCGCTCTTACTTTTTTGTTTTGCCTCTGATGGACATGTTCACAGATTCTGGGTCCATTACACTGAGTGCTGCTATTTGCTCCAGATTTCATGTGATCAAAGGTACAAAGACTGATGGTGCAAATCTGTTTGTGCACCTTCAAACGTAGTAGCGCTCTCCCTATAAATCAACACATCTATAAAACCATACAATCACAGCATCCTGTGGTACTTTCAATCTTTTCTATCCTCTAGCCAGATTGTAGCGTGACCCTTCACGTACACCCCAAATAATAATGTACCCAGTAAAGTGAAGATACTGTAGACGGGTTTTCATCAGTTGAGGTCTGGGGTAGTTTTACGGTGCCTCGACTGTCGGTGCATGTCTCCGTTAACAGGAACCGCTCCACACAATAGTGCGACAGAAACGCAGCAACCATCTCAGCTGCTTCCATGATCTCACTGTCCCAGTTTAAACTTGTCATGCCCTCTTAGTGTTTATGTTGATGTGTGTTGAAGCTCTCAAAAAACGATTGTGTAGAAACTAAACCTGTTGCAGACTGATTATATCACTGGATTAAATTGATCATACACTGTAATAGGGGCGATGACTGGATACACAGAAGAGAAGGTTGCATTTCCAGACTAATGGAGACCCGCCTCGTAAGTGCCAGTTGTTCACGTCAGCAGAGAAAACCTGTGTTTGAGTTTCTGACCTGGGTCTCAGATATGACGTAGAGGTAGTGGTGGTCAGAAGAGAAGGCCATGTCTCTCAGGATGGGTGCATTCTCCACAGCTTGCACAGTCTCATACTGAAGAGCGCGTGAGGAGCCATCCACCCGGATCTGGAAAGACAGAGGAACGTTAAAAAAACCATTTGCATTTCCAGTAATGTTCGTAGTGACACTGGTTTTCACTCGTAGTCCAGTTTATTTCTATTTATTAACAGAAACTGCAGAGTAACCCCTGAAATGTCAAAATTAGTACTAGAGAGGAGACAAATTTTAAATTAAGAATTGATCTCGACTCCAACCACGACCAAGAACGTGAATCAAATTGAGTGATACATAAATAATCACAGCTCTGAAAACATTTACTCGCTTAAAATAACATCTGACATCCAACATCTTTGGTAAGGTTAAATTAATTTATTTGTATCTTCGTGGGTTTTAGAAAAATATTGGCAAAGACGGCTTGGACAATACCATCTCAAGGGGTAATGGAGCGTACAAAACAGCCAGCAACACCTGCTTTATCACACTTTGTTCTCATTGTGTCTGGAATGAAAATACATTTCTTGTGCATTCAATCACAAATTACTGCAAAACTGACTTCGGAAATGTGTTTACAAATACAACATTGAATGAAAGACTGGGCATGGTAAAAGAAAGAAGAGTTAGATAGGGTGTTGTTGCCATCAACGAGGACGGACTTACTAAAATAGAAGGCATTTAGGACTGCAGAGTGTGAAAATAGGAGCTGGGGAGTCATTAAAAAGGTGCTTTTGGATGGTATTAGTGGCAACACTTGTGCAAAACATACCACTTTAGATTGGCCCATGCATGATGGCTTTTAGTGCAGTACCTGTGAAGCACATCTCTTTCAATCATGGTTTGAGCCATTCAAAAGTAATTATGGTAAAAAGCATCTGGGTAAGAGGTGTGGTCTATGGGTCCCAAGGTGAGTTTACTAAGCAGAAAATGCATGGAATTGGCTCATGCGCACTTTGTGATGGAAGTGGTCTATTTGGTGCCAGAACATCTGATGACATGCTTTGCTCTCTTTCTTACACACACACACACACACACACACACACACACACACACACACACACACACACACACCGGGTTTACTACTCGCTAAATCTGGGCCCCTGACTCCGATTTTGCTGAAACACAGATCTGACATACCTAACCTGGCAACTTTTAGCGCCCAGTAGAGTACACGCTTGTACAGAGGTCTTTTGTGAGCTTGTGGACAGGTGTGAAGCAAGTCTTGTTAAAGTTGTGATGACTCTTGGTAGTTCTTTTAGCTCTTCAGCACTCAAGTGTTTGCAGGTAACAGGCACAAAGCGGAGATAATTGGACAGGAAGCAGATGGTGGAGCCGGCAGGTGAGTCATTTCATGATTAATTATAATAAGCTTATGACAACATACTCTGTGTTTTCTCTGTCAGCATTTCATTAGAAAAGAAAACTCCTCACACATAAAGGAACGGAGGTCTGTAGAACGGGCTTGTTTTATGAAGGTAAAATGAATCATTACAATACTGACAGCAACATTTTTTTATGAAAATACGAGATTTTATGAGTCTCTCAAAACTTGATTTTTCACATCATCAGACAGCTGATAAGAACGGTAGGTTTTAAACACATTTGAGCCCACCTCCATTCACCTGGCAGAATAAACAAATAAAAAAACAGTTTTTTTCTGCCATCCAACAGAACTTCTTTGTCTTTGTTTGGACGATCAACTATTGTGAAGCAAATAGAGAAGCTAAAGTACCCAAGATGCAGTTTAGATATTGCCCAACCCTGCTGTTCGCTCGATCGAGTTTCACAACATGACATTTCTTTAAACAGGCACCGTCTTTCACCCCAACTTCACCCTCGTCTCTGTGTGTTTGCTTCTCACTCATTCTGCCGCTCTTGCTCTGCCCCCTGCTTGGCTTGTGTAGTGACCTTGATCTGAAAGAACCTTGAGTTCTCTTATATCAAAGCCTGACACACTTCCACTGGGAGCCATTGTATGCACTGGGGTCACTTGTGAAGGAAAGAACAGAAGGCAAATAGGAGAGAGAAAAAGAGCGGGAGGAAAGAAGAAAGAAACTTCCACACGAGCCATAGTCAGATTCAGCAGGTTCGGGTTATCTAATCTGTCATATCGGGTGAGTTCATTTAAGGTACAGTGCATATGCACACAGCACGCTGCATGTGCATGCTTGTTCCTTCATGGGGGGGGGTTACAAAATAGTATGTATCACCTTACCCCCACTGTATCTAACAGTGTGGAGTCAACTGATGCGTAGAGTTTGAATGTTGACAGTCCACAGCAGTGGCTGAAGATAGAGTTTCATTGTGTTGGGACAGATCCACGGACTCCAGGGAGCAGAGAGGATTCAGCAGGAAGCCCCTTTATATTATCCCTCGATATGACCAGCAACAAAACAAACGAGCCACCAGGGAGCGCACAGCATGTCCACAAGCATGCAGCACTGGCTGCCGAAGCCACACTGGGACTCAGGGAAAGCACACAAGGGAGAAACACTGATTTAAATCTGTGTGCGGTGGTCTTTTTTCCATTTAAACATTTTTCTTCTGCTTTTATGTTAAAAAAAACATCAATTACACTTAAAAGAATCATTCCTCATCATAAACTGGACAGAAAAGGTTTAATTCCCTTGGTGTTAAATAAAAATGAACTACTTTGGCTTCTTAAGGCCCTACCAGTCATCAACAGAAACAGCAATTATTAATATGTCTGACAGTAATTTCTCATCAGCCTAAAATCATTAAGGCAGCTATGCTGGTGCTAGCCAATATTATCTGATTCCTTTTCAACAGTAATAAAGTGGATTAGCTGCTCTATGCTAAATGGATTACAATACTAATCTCCGCTATCACATTAGCTCGACACAATAGACATTCACTGCCAGACAGACTTCATGTTGCTTCCGAGTGGTGGGAAGAGTAGGTGACACATACATTGGGCCCACATATAAACGTGCACATACAAATAAGAGTGGTCACACATGCAGAAACGTTGGCGCCATATTTCTGTTTCACACAAGCACACACACAGTCCATCTGACTGGAGACATTCGGGAGTGTACGAGGGAGAGGAGGGGGGATTACTGGTATGGGCTCTTCTGACTCATCTCTCACACACAATTTGTGTGTGGTAAACATTTACACTACTGAAAATCTTTAAACTAGTGATTCAGTGTTAAAGATTCAAAGAACTGAGGAATGTGCTCAGCAAAGTGAGCAATCTGTCCATGAACTGCGTCCCCCTAGTGGCGGTGACGGGTACATACAAGCACTACAGTCACATGCAGAGGCAGACGTTTGGACGGCATGAAATGCAGACTAGAAACACGTTTACTGTTTTATCACTGGCTTCACATATCAAACGCTCCACTTCTGCACATAAAACATATTCTCTGTTTTTAAATGTCTTTTAAAAAAAAATCTGTTTAGGACTGTTTCTGGATTTCTTGAAATCAATCATTTACGTAAAACATAATGGGAACGAAGTGCTGAGGTGACAAATAGTTTATCTACAGGTTAAAGAATCAAGAGCTTTGACATTAGTGCGCAGAAATAAAACAACTGCAGCCCTGTGTGCATGGTATGTTATGCCTTAAATCTGTCAATGAAAATTAATATTTCCAAAGTGACTACCCTGACTCACTCCATGAGGTTAACAGCTAGCAGAAGGTGTGATGCAGACAGGGAAGCCATTCCGGTGTAAAAACCACAGGATTATCCTCGCTCAGTTTGCTCGTATTGGCACTGTGCTCTACAAAGGCATGGGGAAAGCATGCCACTTCATCTGACTCTGCATGAAACCCATTATGCAGCAGGTTAAAAAAAAAGAAGAACGAAAAAAAAAGCAGTTGTTAAGTCTTTATATTATACGATATCACAGAAACATGAATTAAGGAACTGTGTGCACAATAAAACCAGTAGGTACATTGTTGAAACGTGTGCAGAATAGAGTATACCTAAGTAAGAAAAAATCTATTCAAACAGTTATGGTTAGTAATTATTGTGTCAATACACAGATGGCTTGTTTTGTCACGTGTTGCATCAACAGACCGATGATACATATTCTGTCAATACTGTTGCTGCCCCACTGGAACCCTCCAGCTTTGAAAATAACCCTTTGAAATTCAGTACCTCTGGTTCCAGGTCTGAGAACGTGTATTGATTTTGGATAATCTCTGTGACCTGAAGAGGCATTATGTAGAAACCACTTTAAATAAACTGGTGAAATGGATTGTCTAAGATTTTAGAGATAAGTTTAGTCAATCCTCATGAGTCAGGAAAGTACTGTTCATGTATTAGTGCAAATCGAGACTTGGATTCATTACAGATCATGTACATCCAGATGTAGAAGCTCTAAATGAACATGTGGGATCAGTCACAGGGCTAAGATGCAACACTGAAAACTCATGCTCGCACCTATAGCAAAATTAGAACATTTATTTAATGTAGGTGATTTGTTTAATGTGGTAGAAAGCTAAAACACCTGATGGAAAAACAACTTCCTCATACAACAAGCAAGGGAGAGAAACGTTGCCCCTCTGAGCGAGGGTGGCGAGAGACAAAGCAGAACTGCGTCCTCGCTGCCATGGCATGGATTTTGATGCAGCAAAAAGGAAGGCTTGTCACACAGAGCTGCAGTCTGTTAAGTATGGCACACATACTAACACGCCATAGCTGGAACACGCGCCATGACCAAAATGTGGGTTGTGGAAGCCAGAATAAGCTGCTGACTAAAGTATCACTATGGTCCAACATGACCCATGAAACCACAGTGAGGTGTGTGGGCTGGAGCAGAAAATCATCCAAAGCACTGGAGCATGCTCGGAAAACTTGCATTTTGACAATACTTGGGTGGAATAATCCCACGGAAACAAGTTGATGGGTGAGTTCTAGGTGTGAACAAACATCTCTGCAGCTTTCAAGAACCTCATCCTGTAGGACAGCCCTGTGACCAACAGCTTAAGCATTAATTCAGATGTTAATCACCAACTTTATTGCTAAGATCTTCAACTTGAGGCAGCCATACTTGTAGCTCTGCAGATCCCTGATTTATAAAGCAAGAAATGTGAATGTCAGACATTTTAACTGCATTAATTTAAATGGTTGTCAGCAGCGTCACATTTCAAAGTAGCAAGCAGAGTTTACAACCAATTTATATAAGGTTACAACCTATGGAAGAATTATGGCTTTATTCCTGAAAATACTCATTTATACATTAGTAAATTGACTCTACTATGGATTTGTAGTTAATTTGAGGTATTTACAAAGCAGAAAATATCGTCATGATTATGCAGGAATGAATAATAAATGGCCACAAGTTCAATAATCAACCATGTTTCTGGTGATAGCAGAGGCTTGATGAAGGTAGAGAAGTGCACCTGTAGATGTCCTCAGGTGGACTGTCAGGTCTCAAGTCTTTATGCTTGTAAAGATCAAACATTTTAGACCAGAAACATCATCGATACACACTAAAAAAAAAGTCACTGTTACCCAACCAGCCAGATTGTGAAGCCCTGGACGAGCGTCGCCTATTCAACAAACAAAACCTTTGAAAGCCAGACATGCAGAGACAACATGGGAGATTTACAGCGAACCAGACTGGCAGAAAAGAAACAACGTATTGTCACTCAATAATAGCAATGTGTTTCTCCTTGTGTATTCATACAGACATCGGTACAATGGGGGCTGTCTGATTGCCCAAATCTGCCCAGCTCACTGAAACGTGGTAGTCGGAGAACAGTGGGGGTCTTGGAAGCAGAATGGTTTCCTCTCCTCGAGTCAGAACAAACCCTCCACAATCAGCGCCTGAGAGTATATCTTTAGGCAATACTGAGTGTGGACAATGTGCCATTTATCTGTGGGTATTAACGAGGAAGTGACATATGAATACTGTATGAGTAATTCTATGGTGGGTTTCCGCCGACACTCCCTTTTTATGTAGGATTGCACGATTCATAACAAACTTTAATGGAGTCATCTTGGAATTGTCCAAAAGGCATAACTCTAAGTCAGTGCTTTAATTTATGGAAGTGAAATATTCATTCTGCTCATTAAGAACACTTAAAACCGCCCTTCTTTCCTCGCTAATTTCCCTTTTGCCTAAACTCTCCGTAACAAAAAGGATGATGGAGCAAAAAAAAAAAAAAAAAATTTCACAAACTGTAACTGAACTTGTTCTATGCTTTAATTCTCTATTCTCCATTTTATGTTTGCAATTAGGCATATCTGCTACACAGCAGGATTTTAATTAACGTATTTCCCCTGATGCGTGCACTATGAAGGAAGGTGCTTTGTTGGTGCAAATCAATGAAATGTCATTGTTAGCAGGGAAGTAAGTGCAGAGATCTGCATCGTCAGTGTTGAGGCAGAAATATGACCTCCACAACGGTACACCTGCTAAGTTTCCTTTTATTGAGGTCAATTTTCTATTTCATTTTGTCAAGGTAGTTTAGGAGAAAGACAAAGACGACGTTCATTAGTGTGAGAAAAGAATCCATAATAATAAAACAACACAAAAAAAAATCTTCCACTGTCAGTTACATTCTCCTGAAATTTTATTCTGAATGAATTAAAATCATAATCAATACAAACTCCCCAAAGAATAAAGTTAAAAACACGGCGGCTTATCTTTCCACCGGTGCTACTTCAGTAAATGTTTTCAGCCCGCTCACACCTGGGATCTGACAATACCAGCAGACTGAGCTGCAGGAGGATCCGTGGCTCAGTGACCGACCGTCGTGGCATTGAAGGTGGGGTATGCGCTAGCCTGCAGGTCCAAGTAGCCTACTAATCAAATCTTATCCCCCTGCTGAGAGATAAGCAAAAAAAAGCAAGCGGAGAGGAGAAGAGAAGGACGAGAATGTTATTGTGAGGGATGATGGTGTTGAGCGTGAAAGGGGACAAGTGTCTGGAGGCTTCCTAGCTCATTTCTGCCCCTGCTCTGCTCTCCTCCTTCAATTTCCCCCATGGCATCAAAGGGTGAGTGACAGGTCTCCCTGCTATCATCGCCTTCACCGCTGAGCTGCCTTGGAGCCCTGTGACCAGGCAGGGGGCTCATAGCTTAGCTTTGTTACTCGATTCCCTCCTCAAACAGTGCTTTTGCTCTTTTTCCCCGTCTCACTTTTTTCCATTTCTCTCTCCAGCCGCATCTTCAAGTCATGAGGTTGTCTAAAATAGCTGCAGGCTCGCAGCCATTTCAAACCGGAGAACATTTGCGACCATTTGACGACTAATGATGTGGTCAGTTTCTTTAACCGACCTTTTCACTTCTGTTCGGAAATCCTTGCACCTCGTTTTGATATATTAGTGGCAAACTATTTAATTGAAACTTTAATAATGAATTTTACATGCTGTTCCCCATTTTTCCACCATTCTTTTAATAATAATAAGCATATTTGCTTGTTTCTTTTTAATTTCTTCCTGGAAAGTCTCTTTGTAAGTTGTTTTCATTTTTTTTAGACTATATAAAAATGGTTTTGTAATATAGTTTGTATGAAAGTGGACAAAGGGCCCTGAAAAAAAAGGAAAAAAAAGGTTCTTTGCTTCCATTATACCCTCACAAATGGCCCCATTTTCAGTGACAACTATCTTTCAGCTTTACCACTTTCCTTTCCAATATGAACTCTTCCATTGGTGCCTCTCTAACTCTCTTATTAGAGCCACAGGATCTCGTTTGAGGTGACAGGCAGGCATCTCCTCGCAGACCCCGCTTACTGAAGACTAATTCCCAGCATGGCTGAGAAAAACCTATGCAGACATAACCTTACCCAATTATTTTCTTTACCCTTTTACTTTTGGTACCTTATATTTTCGAGTTGATAAAAGCTGTTGTTCCTGCCGCTGCAACTGCTGGCTCCCCCAAAGACAACGGCTTAATTTGAGGGGATATTACCATCTGTGTTTCCATTAGTGCTGCAGCCTTGTGACAGTGCTACACTGTGGTGTGAACCCTGTTAATGTTTCTGTCCAGAGGCCACAGTGCGAGAACTAGAAGGCTTTGGTTGACATTTATAAAGTTGACATGAGGGTATCAAATCAGCCCAAAAAGCTGCTCAGGTTACACAGCACGACTTTACTTAAGGGTGGTGGAGCCCATCACGTGGCCGTTGATGATTTTACAGCATAATGCGCCTAGAGACAACTTGTGTTATAATAGGCGTTAAATAAATAAAATTTAACATTGAGAATATATATAATATTTTTTAAATTTGAGTTTTGATGTAAACAATATTGTTTTTGTTCAATTTTAGATGAAAAATCCAATTTGATATAACTTTAAAAAAATGCATTATTTTTGTCCTCAAAGATTGTTTTTTAAGTTTTCGAAGCAACTTTTATTACATATTTTATTTACATATGCTAGAACAAGAGGAAGCCAACAGCTGCTGTCCAATTATATAAATTCAAAATTCAAATTCAAAAGTCTATTTCGAACATGATAGCAAGTAACACACACAACAAATCACTTGTCTTGCACAGATTCCAGTCTTTTCAATGGAAAGCGAGAAGTGACCATCGCCTATGCAAAACATCTCTGGAAGGTATTTAGTTTTACTCACTTTCATACAAATTAAAGCATCCAGTGCGACAGTGTTGTCCAATTTAAAGTAGAAATTATTCTCTACATCGTTCTTATATTAAAGTTAATGTCTCAGCACAAAAAACATATGGGAATTGGCACGGCTGCATGTAAAAAATGGTTTAGTGGCATGCAGCCTACTTTTAATGTATGAGAAGCAAAAGGAGGAAAATGTGAGAAAATTGATAATGAACTTTGAGAAGGCAGAGGTTCCCTTTTATCTTCTATCATTCCATTAGTCACCAAAACACCTTCAACCTACGAATGCGTGGACTCTACAAGACATGTGCAGACATTTCATTATTCCTAATAGACAATAGATTGTCTTTATCAATGTGTCAAAGCCTTTGCAGGCAATCTTCCAGACATGCCTGTGAAAAAGCACCAATGTAAAAGAGATTTGCCATTTGGGTGGGACTGAACAGTCAGGAATGATAAGGTTCACGTGTAGTCCACATTTTCTCTTAGTGTAGCTAAGTATTTAGGTAAAACAAGCACGCAAGAGGAACATTTGGACAGAGGTATTGTTTAATTACAATTTTTGTCAGTTTCCACTGATGGGACGTAAGTAGACCTACAGGTTGGTGTACATATGACTGGAGGTCAAACCGAGTCAGACTTCGGAGGGTCCATTCAGACGCAACTCCCACACGTTCACAGTTGGCAGCACATTTATAAAAACACAGTGAATATCTAAACAGGAATCTAATTTCTGGTTTGAGACTCCCACAGCACAAGGCATTACAATAAGGTGCTGGTCCATGATAATTGAAGCCACCCACCACTGTTCACCCCCCGTTTCTTTTTAAAGAAACTACTTTCATTCGTATAGTTATTGCATTTAGAGACTCACATCACAACAGCTGTTTCTATTGCTTTAAAAGCTGCCATAGTTGTATTTGCAAGGATTATGGAAGACCAGTTGGAGTATGTAGTTTGCTCTCCACCTCAAAATGCATCACAACACTGCTGCCTCAATTCCTGCCTTCTTTCCTCCTACAACTGGCATGCAGCCTCGGATATGGGAACGGTCCAGCCCAAATTACAGGCCAAAATGCAGGGAACATATGTGCAAGGGAGCTTGTTTCGGAAGTTGGTGCTTTCCAGATAAAGTAAAAGAGCAAAAAAATCACACATCAATGGCAAAATTGTAAAACTGGAAGGCAAAAATGTGAAATATGTTTTCATTACTGACTGTAAATACACATTGGTTAGAGATTAAAGAGGCACACAATGCATCTTAAGTTAAAATGGTCCACAGTACCTTTTTAAGTCTTCTATCAGTTCTTTACATCTTGCCTTAAATGTCAATCACGGATTCACCAAACAACTGAAGATAATGAGCAGAGGATCTGTTTGTTGAAAAAAGGCCAGGCATACAATTCTCCTTCGGAGCCTAAGATGAATATGAGCCCTTCAGATAAAGGTTCAGTGAAAGACTTTGATCAGCATTCAATAGATAACCCACAAACACCCCTTCTGTGACTGTTATGCATCTCTGGTCACAGTGCAGACAGCAGGCTCTTCTTGACCATCAGCAGAACATCCAACCTTGATGGTGGAGAAGGACTATGTCCCCCAAAAGATGCCGGGGTCTGATAATGGCCTGATGACAGGCTCTGTTCAACTCGCCACGGTAAAGGGATGACTATGAGAGCTCTTTCATGCTCCTTTACTAGACCATCCTTTGCTTTATTGGTTACTCGTCAGTTGTCCCCTCTTTTCTCTGGTCAATACTAATTTTCACCCTGTTTACCTGGCAAGCAGAGGAGTTCATTGACTTTGAGAGAATGATTGGTTTCCTGAAAAGTGCCAAGTACATAAGACCCACAAATTTACAGTAATCAGAGTAAAATTTAAAAAAAAAACAACAAAAAAACTAAACAATGGTGAGGTTTTTTTTCTTCACCAATGGACACCAACTATGGAAAACAACATCTAGTAATGATTAAGATGTAAGAGAAGCAGCAAGTGTGTGTGCGTCTGAGTGTCTGTGCAGGTGTGTGAATAATAGATGGGGAGCTGAGAGCCAGACGCTCTCTGAGAGCAGACATCGCCCTGGATCCAGTTACCAAACCCTGCCATCAGAATAACTCTGGAGACACAGGCATACCCTTGCACACACCCTCAAACACACTCATGACCTTTCTGCACTTTGGTGCTCTGTTTCTCAACACAACACACTCTCTGTTTTGGGTCAGGTGTAGTCAACGAGTCAAGTAACCTGATCTTCAGATGGGAATTTTGAATCTATTTAAAAAATGCAGGCACATTTTCCCTCTTAGAAATTATTTTCTACTAGTGTTGTGATGACAGACAAAATCAGTCCAACATACACACATATTAAAGCTTTGGATCACCGACTGCAGCTGAAGACCACACATACTCACAAACTCATAAATTATCAATGGTCTTACTTTTCAGACCTGTGCTGGTCTTTGTGTACGTGTGAGTAGCAGCATGTGTATGGGGCTTACCTTCAGTTTTATGTTGTGGTGATTTATGAGCTTCCCACCAAAGTTTCTAATTAAATAGGGACACACCTCAGAACCAATTCCTCAGAGATAAGCAGGTGCAAATTTCTGTGTTCCCTCCTCGTGGTCTGCACAATTGTGCTGTGGTGTATGTGCGCATTAGTCTTCAGCCCCTAGGGCACCTGCTTCTCCCCCATTTCTCATCTCTCCTCTTTGCCTTTATTCTTTTATTAAACAGACTAGCACACTCCCTCTATTATACCCAATTTCCCAATGAAGGAAAAAAATTGCATTGCTGGTCTTGCAGGGAGAGGGGGAGACAGAGAGGCAGAGAGCGAGAAAATGAAAAACGAGGATGGTGAGGAGGACAGAGGGAGCGAGGAAAAACACTGCACTGAACCCTTGAGGCATGTGTTGATTCAGCGACTGCTATAATAAAAGAAACAGTGGTCAAAATGCCGGTCAGGAAAACTCTAAAGGCCAGTGATAACAGAGAATGACTTGGTTTCACTCTGTGAAACGTCTGTTGCTGATATGCCATTTATAATAAGTTCATTGCAGCTTACTTTTTAAGATTCAACTAAAAAATTGAACAAAGAAAGATAAAATCCCTTTTTCTCATTTATCACTGATACTAAGATGCACAAACAGATGATGCTGGTAAAACGCTGAGTTTTTGTGATCCTCTCCATCCTTGTCACTCTTAAACATCTTCAACTCTGTCTCATCCAACTCTGCTTTCTGACTCTCAGTCAGCACTGCTGGAGAAGAGCTGGTCTCATCATCGTCTTGTAAACAACAAACAGCTGTGAGGATAAACTCAAGAAATTATGCAGCACAACCCCCCACCCAATTGTGCAGACAGAGCAGAGGGAAGATTGGTGAATGACTGAAAGAAAACATTCGCTCAAGTTGAAAATAAGCTGTTGATGTGACCTGAAGTGTAACAAAAGGGTTGACTATAACCATGGCCTGTACCAGGAGTTCAGCTGCATATTGAGTCAGGTACGGCCTTATGTTTTTGAATGTTGTAGAGAGCAAAGCGGCAGGACCGAGATACCCAGGGAAAGATAACTGGTCATCAAACATGACAAACAGCTTCGCCCAGAACATAAAAAACCATGGCAAATCAGTAAGTGGAACTTGACACACTACTGCTGTGACCTCTAAACTGAAAGAAGAAAAAAAATGATGTGTTTGCCAAGGATTTGGTAACAGCTGAATCAAATCTCAAGATCAAACGATGTGGCAGTTTTTTAGTGTGCACAGTACTAGAAACCATCGCTGCACGCAATTTGCATCAGTCAGCAGAAATAGTTAAATACAAATATTTTATGCAACAAGTGTCCACAATAAACAGCATACACAAAGATATTCTAATTGAGTAAATTTGTGTCATTTGTGTGGGGGACTCCCTGTGCCCTCTTGGGCGGGCTGGGGGCCCCCCCTGTGGGGGCCCTGGGTACTGGTGTTGGTGGGGGACGGGGTATCCACTAATTTAGACTCAGGTATGCCACAATATATTTTTCTACTGTGCAAATCTCTAACTATTAATATGTATAACTTCTAAGTACGTCAAGAGTTTTTATATCTTGAGTTCAGGGGGTAGGAGTTCATAAGGTTCTTACTTCTTCCCGCTCCTTTTCCAACATGTCAAGACTGCTGCTGATACAAAAAATGTGTCTCTCTTGCATTCCTGGTTAAGTCTGTTCAAGCATGTCTGTTACTTTCTATCATGTTCGAAATAAAGACTTTTTGAATTGAATAAAGGAGGATCTATGACGGACTGATAAGATGGAGACCAAACACAGTCCACCTACCCAGAAAAACAGTCCAGTCCCCTGTAGTCCCTCACTCCATTTTTTCTCCCGTTCCCTTCTTGTTCCTACTCCTTTTCTGTGCAAACATGCACCAGAGGCCAACACATTTATCATAAAACATACCATTTCCTTTCCAAGGGTCTCCATATGGGGTACAACGCCTCGCCTTGAATTATGTCCAACATATTAAAAATATATCACACTGAGCTACTGCCCTTGTGTAACCTTTAATATAAGTTCTCAGAAAAAAAGTAAGATGCATAACTGAGCTATTCTTATTACTCAGTGGTGTTTTCTAATGTGACTTTAATAATTTGCCATCAGGGACTAAAACAAGTCAAGAAAACAGTGGCTGAGCTGGTCATAAAGACCTAAACTAAAATATTTACCCTCCTCTATCTATCGATGCATACCAGCTACTGTTCATCACCTCCCTTTCACTGGCTCTGCAGGATTTCATCTAAAATTAGCTACAATTTATCAGGGGAGCACATTAAGGTTTCACGCCCATGTATTATGTGAAAGTATAAAAGCAGTGTGATGTGCATGATAATGGAGGCTTCACAGTAGGAGTCAAAAACTTTACCCAATAAATAAATGAGCGTGTTGTTTCAGGATGGCTGTTTATCTCATCTGTTGTCTTGTCTTCGTGATAAAAAAACATGCACATGAAAGTTTCAAGGGAAGCACGTGCATGTGCACATCATTGTGATTACACAGACACAAAAAGGACACAAACACATTAGCTTATTAATTGAAACATGACGAACATAAATTCCAGAAGTACCATAAGAGTTGTTTGAGGTGCACCACTTCAAATCAAAGTAACAAAGCTTGTTCACCCAGGTCAGGTTAGAAAAGCCTTCAGTTTGTGTGAAATCTGAAATTCAGAGATTCAAATCTTGCAAATACTTGTGAGGGATACAGAACGCAGCTGTAAAATATTTGTATTCAAAACATACTTGGTGTTGCTAGTTGGTTGAATGGAAAGTGATTCTTGTCCAGCGACACCCTGCATAACTTACGTTCTGATCTACATCTTTTGCTTCATATGGCTGATTTAAAGTTCGTGGGTAATTCCACTCGGCTGAATGTTTTCAGAAGCGCTTAAGAACCACAATTATTCTCTTATTTCTTCCACTCTGCCTCATCTACTCTGCACTTTCTCTTGATTTGCAATTTCCTCTCCCTTCCCCCCTCTCAGTCTTATCAACATTAATTTTTTTTTTTGCCATCTTCCTATTCTGCCCTTTTATGGTGCAGCACACCGAGGTACGACAAGAAAGTAGGAAAACTATGTGCCACTGTCACAGTAGAGCACGCCTGCATGACAGAGAATAAGAGACTCAAAGAGAACAGATTGAGAGGAACTGAGACACATCACCTGCAAAATGTTAGATAAAGATGAGCGTAAGCTGCACTAAAACTTGAAGACAGATAAGTTAATTCTTTCTCAGAGAGAGACGGCGTGCGAGAGGACTCTAAGAGGATATTTGGTGAATGGGCTCTGTCAGCTTGCATTGCACAGAAATCCTTTTATACCTCAAAATTTCAATTAGGTGGGGATGCGATTCGGTATGGTGCGCTTCTCACTCTGTACGCGAAGTACAAGGTGCACGAGGGAGGATTTGTCACAGCAGAGACAGTCTACTTCACCTACATTATGATTCAAAGAAAACACACACACACACACACACACGAGGAGAGTCCCCTTCCAAATGACAAAACCATTTCCAGTGACAACAGTGGTACTTGATGCTACTTCAGTGTTCAGTGAGCAGTGTTGCAATTGAGTTTGTTCCACTGAGGAGGATCTCAAATTTTAACGCCACAGGTTTGTGTTGGCCTTTTGTCATCTGTATGACAGCTACAATTGCACCATGTGTCAACCGGCCCAGATGACGATGACTTACAGTAATTACAATGCCAAATGTAACAACCACTTCCCATGGTCTGTTTATATTCAATTCCCACCTTAGTGTTTCGCTTTTACTTTACGTTGTCACCATGTCCCTTAAAAACCTTGCACAGGTAAAAGAAAATCCACTTGAAGTTCTGAAACTCCTAATTTAGAAATAAAAACTTTGTATACAAATTTAACTACATTTCAAGTCCGTTGGGCGTCACCTGTGACCAGCTGTTAGATTGAGAGCAACAGCTGCTTTAGTCTACGAATTAAAAAACTTGGCGACCGTTTGAAAAGCTGCTAATATAAATCCTCACATGGTTACATGCAGGAAAAAAAAAAAGACTTTTTGGAAGTTTATATGGAAACTGGGTAAAAAGTCTAAACAAATATTTGCGCTATGGCACAAGTTAACGCTTTGAAGGAACATTAATGTATGCATATACACGAGTGTTTCACCTCAAGCAGTGAAAAACATTAACCCATAGCTCTCAGCTGTCTGCTACATGTGAAAACAGTTTGAAAGTTTTATATCCGAGTTTCAAACAATAGACTGCAGTTATCTCCTGAAATGTCCTTGAAAACATTCTCTCCAACTACAATACTTTGATTAATCCCCGAAGGTGGTTAAAATAAAAATTAAACTAACCGGTTTTGAACCCAGGATATTTTCAGTGGAACGGGCACAAAACTTCAAGAAATGGTGAAATAGAAAACAGATTATGCTGGTCAACTCCTGAGTCGGGCTATTTCTCAAATTACCTGTGAAAATACATCAATCTGCCCATGTTTGTGACAACTTGTGTTAATGAATAAACAACTCATGACTCACTGGCATGATTAAATATTCAGGACTCAAGCGTATTTCATTTAAGAGGTTGGTATCAAATGTTTTTAAACCTAAAGAGAGAAAAAAAAAGCAAGCATTTGCCCAGTTTGGGTTCAATAATGTACCTCGGGGTACCAAGACGACGAAGATTCAAGTGTATTAAAAGACAAATCTCAAAACTGTGGGGTTGGAACTTTTTTCTTAATTTGACAAAAATGTATTCCTCAAAAGAGACGTTCAACAAAGTGTTACATCTCAGGAATAAAATGTCACAGCAGTTCTCCCAGTGGGAAGGTGAAAATAAAACCGCAACAATACTCTGAAAAAAAAAATCATGTTTCCCGTGGTATCCACAGTTGTTAGAAGTGATAGTAAAATAGCTCAAACTGCTGTACTAAAGGAGAAAGCTTGTCATTAATGGCAATTACCCCTTAAAGTCAAGCTGGAATTTAATTTCAGGGCTGCCTGGAAATGCAGAAAAAAACCTGAACACTTACAATTATTGTGATACTTCAATCCAATTTCTGCCTTTTTTCTTCCTAATTTGCTCTGCCTCTAGTCAGGTTGAATCTACCCATTTTCTCTTTTTCTCATCCTCCCACAAAGCCAAACAACCTACATTATTAGATATCTAACCTCTTAGCATCATCTGTTAAATAACAATCTTGATACCCGTGTCCCTGATTTTGCTTCATCTTTTTTGTCCATCTATCTTTTGCCTCCTTTCTCCCTAAACTCCATCCTGTCGTTCTGCTTCCTCACCTTTCCCTCTCTTGCTCTATTCCCAGCATCCCAGCTGGCTTTCATCTTCCCCAGGTTAGATTACTGTAAAGCACTGTCTGTCTGCCAGCATTCCTGAAAGCTTTTCATCTCTGCTCTGATTCATCTGGGGAGTCTGAGAGAATGGAGGAAAGGTTGAGGGAAATAGAGAAAGGGAGAATTGCAGAGGATGCGAGAAGAGACGGAGGGACAGGGAGACGCAGAGAGAAGGTTGTGCTGCGTTGCGGCTATGGATTTCAGAGCCTTTAGTGGTTAACCTGCACTGCAATGGGCTGATGGAAAATGTCCCTGTTGGTCTCTTGGCTGTCTGTGAAACGCCTACTCAGAGCTGAGAGCATATCTCACCGGGGACACACAAATATGCTCACATGGACACACACTGGCTGAAGAAACACACACAACATGCAGACAGAAGTTGTGGACATGAAATCGTGTAATTTGAATACTCGGTATACATAAGATAACCACAGATGGGACGTGTAACTCTGGAGTTAAAACAATGACATGAGAGATGATGATTGCAGCAGGGTAAATATTTATTCTTGGACAAAAATTCACTCTTCGTAGTTAAGCACACACTTTCATACCAAAACAAATCAATGACTCTACAATCAATCAAATAAACTGTTATTTCTTGCCTTAACTTTGAATGCTGAACAGCTGTAGTTGCATAATACAACAGGAGATGTGTTTATGGTTAAACTGAGCTAAATCTGAGCCCAACAAATCACTCTGAAATCGACTCAGCCTTGAGAAAGGAACACACGACATGCAAATGCAGCAGAAAACGTGCCCTAATGTGGGTATGTGCGTGCACGTGTGTTTCTGTCAACATACGTGCACTGACAGCCTACAAACAGCAGGGCAGGTTTAATTACAGAGGGGCCTCCAGCTGTTTATCGTCGAGGTTCTGTGTGTATATTATTTGTGCGTTTCCTGTATGCACGTGTGAGTGTGTTGCTGTGGAACTGGGGGACTGTGTCAGTGGGTGATTGCACAAGTTCCTTTACACTTAAGACCAACATGTTCAAAGCCTAGTTACCATGACAACCACATTTACGCCACTGTGAATGCGTGCCTTTTAACTTAAGGTGCTTTCAACATGCTTAAGTTTACTGTGTTTGAACATAAATCCAAAGCAGCCGATGCAGATTCGCATTAACACGATAAATCCACCAGCAGCTCTAATTTCCAATCAAATACAAACTAAGTGTTCCAGTTAAAGTAATGGTAGAAGTGAGCTTTCTTTTCAAGCATGAACTCTCTGCAACAGGTTTTAAGATGTGTGTAGACCAAGGATTATTTGGGTTCACTTAGTAATCCAGTTAAAACCATCCTATTGTTTGTTTTGTTGAGCCAATACCAAACAGAGCCCAGCAGACCGTTCCCAAACAAAACCCTTTAACTCTCTCAGCATCTGTTTAAATGACTGCAAATAGTGAGTGGCAGTAAATGCTCATAATGACTTATTTATTATTCATTATATCATTATTCATTATTCAATATTATTTTCTAATATTACACATAGTTGCTGGTTTGAATCAGTGATGGATGGCATTTTGATGAGCAGGATGTCTGTAAATGATGGATGGAGGTAGCCTCTGTGATGTCACATACCCGTCGCGGAGCTGCTACGTCTCTTCTTGTCTGATCAAAAACGCTAAACTGTTATAAAACAACACATAGGACTTTCTTTATTTCTACATTATTTTAAAAGGTTAAAAAAAGGACGAATCCTGGTTGGTCTTACAGACTCCAGGTTTTCCAACAATGCCCCAGAGATAACTGCAGCTCTTGATTCATTCTTGTTAATTTTCTAATTAAAAAAAAAAAGAAGCAAACAAGAGCATACCGACCTCAACGACTGAATTTAACTAATGAGCCTATAACAAGTTGCAGGAAGAAGATAATAGCTTATTAATTCATGTGAAATTATAGATTTTTTTTACAAATAAAAATCTTCAGTCATATGTGCAAACGCACGCTGCTCCTCCAGACACTGCTCTTTAGGCACTTCTGGATTTGACTTTTCCGACCTCGCCTCTACATTAATCTTTTATATATTAAAATACAGAGAAGGTTATACAACCATTTATAGCTGTGATGATCAACCCTGGTCCTCGAAGATCTGCTGTCCTGCAGGTTTTAGATGTTTCCTTGCACCATGTGACAAGTAGCCGTGTCACTAACAGACTGGTGCAGACCTTGATAACAAGCTGATAATGATCATTAATTAGAATCAGGTGTGTTGATGCAGGGAAACATCTAAAAGATGCAGGACATCTTGAGGACCAGGGTTAGTGACCACTGATTGACCAGAACTCCTGTATTATGCGTTATCAGTGTAAGTGCACGTAGCCGTCCCCAACAGACTGTATTGTACTAGGTATATCCTCTATGGCAGGGCAGTGAGTGTAGAGGGTACTCTGAACTGTTAGAGGCATCCCTGCATGAGAGATTTATGGACCTGCCAGTCTCCTGGCCCTATTCACAACTCCACACCCTTCAATCTTACTGATGTCATCTACTGTCATCGCTGTGCGTCTGCGGCGTTGGCGAACCGCCAACCGACACAAAGCTGTGTGTGTACGTCTGCACTTGAGATTGTGGAATATGAGACTGTTAAAATATGCCACCACTATATGTTACAATAAAGTATTTTATATCAATCAAATGTAGGGCAGAAGCAACAGGGAAACAAAAAAACATTCATTATAACAGCACGTACTATAAACATCTACACACTGTTCACCTCCAAAGTATAAATATGTTCAAATACAGACATAAAATAAGCTTTTTTTTTTTTTTCTTTATCTGTACCTAGTCATCATACATTGTCCAGTAGGCACCAATCCTGCACATACATTATAATTACTAGGGAATGCATGTCAGGTTAATTCTCTCAGGTAACTGTGCGTGGTACTTTTTGACTTAAATTGTCGATAATTTTGTCAGTCCCCATCACTTGTGTGCAAATTCAAAACTCACTTTTGGCAGAACTGAAGGATCCTTGAACACATCAAGTTATAAACAGTGTGCCAAATGCCCTTTAATGGCATTTTAAAAGGTAGGTGGAAGAATCCTGCATTCATACATGAACAGCATAGACGCACACATTTGCATACATTGCAAAGCAGGATCCAAGCCTTACCCTATTTATCACTAAAGCCTTCCATAAAAGGGCTAATTTGTCAACTCTGCCAAAAGCTCTTTGTTTCCAACGAGTTAATGTGAAACTGCTGTGATCAGCAAAGTAGGTAATTATGAAAATAAATCCCTGATATAGTGCAAACTTGGAAAGCAGAGCTCTGCGAATTTTCAAGAACACAGCAGAATATAATCTGAACAATTAACCGATGATAATGATCATACATAGATGCATAAAAAATATGAAAATACAAACGTGTATCCTGCTTGTACCGTTTCTGTCAGGAGATGCAGAAATTGGCAAATGTTATTTATTGATACAAGAAGCAGAAGCTGTAACTTTCCAGGTCACACTCAAGGTACTACTGGAGGGTACAAAAAGGATTTTTGTTAACATGGTCCAAAAGCAAATGTGTGACCAAAAATCAGGGGCTATATTTGCATAAAAAAGTCTCTCCTCTGCAGAGCACATTACCATAATCTAAATACAACATCACCACTGTCTTCTTAGAAGGGCAGCAAAAGACCTGAACGTACCACCCTCCAACCTCCTGAGCAGGTTAACTATGGTCTGGAGGAGAGTGCTGGCTCAGAGCTTTAACTTTGGACATTGACAGATGGCTCTGCTCATGCTTTTCCTCCTCCTGCTCGCTCCCTCCCTCTCTCTAAGGTGGAAGCAGCATATCATTATCTGATGCAGGGTTCTTCAGGTAGAACCGCTGGGTAAGCACACTGACGAACTTCACCAATTGTTCCTCATTCAACTTCCACAAACTGTTTGTGTGTAGAGTTACTGAACTAACAACACTTAAAATGGTAAAAGCCACTACCTGTAACACTGATTGTGTATTTAATCAGCTGCATTACAAGTTGCTGACATGGTAGTGTTTAGAGCACAATCGATAAATGCAATTAAGACCAAAAAAAAAAGGGGAGGGGGGGGGTGTCAGTACAGCACTTTTTTTTTTCTTTTTCTTTTTGCCAAGCTGCTGTTGTGTGGAACCAGTAAAATGGACTATTATTGTTGCTTCAGAATGAGTCTATGCAGTATCAATCTTTGGGGAAATCAGCATTTCCATGGTTTCAACACGTTTTGCAAGCCCTGCTACTACAGTTTTTAGATGCTGTAACAAGGCTGCAGAGGCTCTGGAGCCACATTCTACCATTGTTGTAGTCAGAGGCTATTTAAATTACCAACTGCAATGTTGTAAAGGTCCTAGGATACAATTTTTCACCATTTTTACCACCATGGTTCAGTAAAGGATTTCAAGCCTCGCATTCCTTAACGTAGTAAGCATATTGACTGCAAATACAGTATGTGTGAGCGTATTGCTTCCGTTAGAGAATCCAAGCTTTACATACTCTTTATAAATAAATCCCTACTGCACTGTGCTTTCTAGAACCTGTTAAAATTGTACTATAGAAGTGCAGATATAACCTGTGTAATGTATGTCCCTCCCATAAAACAAACTGCTTAAGCATCTATTGTTGAAAACTCAATCAATGCCACGTTCCCAGTCCATCCATATGGCCAAAATCCATTTCCTTGACTCCTGCCCTTAAACTGTCCCAACTGAGGCCTATATCAATTCCATCTCCCACCGGGTGTGTATTTTAGCCAGCCCAGTCACAGCCCCTTAGCTTCTCATGATATTAAGTGTGTGTACGAGTCTACGGGTCTTAGCCCAGGAGATGAAGACTCCAGGAGAGGACTGGTGGTAGGATTAGCTTTGCTGTCCTGCTCTAGCTCTTTACCATTTTAATGAGGCAGGGCCATGGGGTCTTTCTTCTGCTTCAACCATCTGTGTCATAGTCTGGGCCTGGGGACAGAAAGTTGCGTTACAGCTTGGCTTTTGTATGGGGAAATGGAGTAAGATATGGCGCTCATGAGAGAGGAATGAGAAAAGGTGAATGAGAGGGAAACAGCTTGATGGAAATATGAGAGAATCATTAACAATGTGTACACGTAACCCTCCATGTGGGTCTTTTTGCAGAATAAAAGAGTAATTTACATCTTTCTATGGGCCTACCTCCAAAGCCCCTCTGGTTAGTACCCCGATAACGCAGCAAGGGCATTTGTGGATTAACGCTCAATTAAAGGAACTGTAATTACCTGCCAATAGGAAAATTATTATTGCTGCCAGGCGAAATCTGCACAATTTTCCATTCAATAAAAGCCAGATACAAATAAAGGTCAAGTAAGCAAGGTGGTTATGCTTTGGTTTTCGTTCTCAACATATCCTATAAAATAACAAACATCTTAAAACTGTAATTCTACCGGGAGAAGTCTGCGACAGACAGCAGGACTTGTGGGCGCCGCTGTATTCAACACTGACGCCGATTGTGGGGTTATGCAGCACAAAACATCCACTAGGGGCTTAAAAGTAACGTGAAGCTACTGTCAGTGGAGTACGAAATAAGAAAAAAGCCACAGGGCTGCCACGGGGCTCGGCAGGAATGGACCGTGAGGAAAGGGGTTCAAACTCTAGTTTTGTGTTTAAAGATCAAAGATATTTTAGCGTCTTTGTCTATGCTTTTATTCAATGAAATCTCAACGGAATCTAGAGAGAAAAGTAAAAAAAAATATCTGAATCCACAAATGCTCACCAAAACGAAATGACTGCCTCAGCAGGGCATCCGCATGAGTCGTCTCTATTAGACAAAGGGCCTGACAGTCATCACAGGGGGTCAAGAGGGTGGTCAAAACCCAAGCAAGACTACAATGGCTCTTTGGGTTGCCAAATTCACTCCCTCACGCTCACACACACAAACACACACTCTCACACACAGTATGAAGGAATGCATGGCTAATCAACCTTTGGAGGGAAAAGGAACATGCACACAAATGACCTAGAACTGATGATCTGTGTGTGTCAGTGATAGTTTCATAAAAAGAAGGGACCGGATCGGTTAAAGAATGCTAGTGATGTGAAAGCATCCAGCCATGGTATTTAATGGGTTAGAATGGAGAAGCCCATGAAGAAGGGTCATTGATAGAGGCTGAAGTCCACTTCACGGTGGTTTTGGCTTTGAGAGGGTGAGACTGAGAACCATTTCACTGCTAAAGACAGTTGGCCTTGGGGCAGAAATGCCTTTGGAGTACGAGCTCGGCTCAGTACTATGACCTGGAGGTTATAGGAAAGAACACAATCATTATTGTCACTAGAGCTTGACTTGGGCTTTGTTCATTTGTCTCAATGTTTCACACGCAAACACTGAGCGCGCCTCTTTAACGCTCCACCCCATACACTAATACATTCTGCACACTGTTCCCAGTTGTCTGCCATCATCTTTCAGACAGACGTTCACCTTTTTTTCCAGCTCACATAATTCCATATTTCCTCTCTCTTTTTCAAAAAGGCTGTTTCCTCTGTTCTCACACCCCTAAGTTCCAGGCAACATCACAGTCAGCCACAGGCACTAAATAAGAACAAACACCTCTGCTTTATCCGAACAGCCTCCCCGAAGGGACACATTTAGAGACTAGAAGGCAACAAGCATTTTTCCATTTCTCTGTATACTGCCTCCCCTGCTCTCCTCGCGCTCTACATTGTGTGTAATTGAAAAACATAAGTCTCAAAAGGTCTTTACCTTTTCTGATATAGAAATAGGGCCAATGCCTCACAGGTAGAGGAAGACAACAGGGAGGATGTGGGGAAGGATACAGAAACGGTGCAGAGGAACTAGAGAGGGGATTTAATGGTACAAAAATGAACTAAAGGCTGAGGTTGGCATAAACCTGGAAATGATATGCACTCAGTGGAGTACTGTTTTAAGAGGGCAGATAGCAATAAGTGAAATAATAAACAGAACGGAGGGATGAGCATGTAATTATATAGCATAAAATGGGATGAACAGAGTTGCATAAGAAGCAAAGATCATTTTGCTGCTATTTGACCCCACTTTGTAAATGAACAGAGTCAAGAGCGAAGAAGGAAACACGGTAATTAACATCGCGGCATGTTCTGAGATGATAAGTGAAGGTGTCGTGTTATACGTGACGACAGTTGGTAGTTACTCGTTCGTGATCAGGAGCATCTGCAGCCTCTAAAACCTGGAAATGGTCTACTGTCTACACAAAATTCGGTTTTGTCCAGGTTTCTCATGTATACTTTTCCCATTTTTCATATGCCAACAACAGTCGCGTTTACTGTTATCATTGCATGATCTGTTCATACATAATCACTGTGAGAAAATCTTTTTTGTTTGCTTCATGTTATTTGGTCACAGGCGTAAGGGTGTACTTCGCTTGCAAGCCATAAACTACTGAAGCGTCACTGAAGCATCTTACAAAGTTAAGCTCCTTCCTGTTTGATGTCCCACTTGTCTAATTTAAAAAAGGCTAGTTGAAAATCAGAATGTGAAGCGTGTATGAAAGAGAACATTCACACATGGCTCCTTGAAAAATACTCCGGCTACGTTGTTTGATTTCAAACAGCAGGTGTGCATTAATCCCCAACACAGGACACATGGGGGGCTCCATCAACCCCCCCCCCCCCCCCCCCCAAAAAAAGAAAAAATATATATATTCACCTATCATTTTCTAAATGACAACAGGGGGCATGCACTACATGATGCACAAATGCTTACACAACTTTTAGGCAGCCCTTGAATCATCAAACAAAACATACGTGGTCAACACGCTCGCCTTAAACGGGCGCTCTGGTTCAGATGTGCATGACCATACAGATGTCAGTGTGTGACGAATTATTATTCTTTCTTTGTGTATTAGTGTGTGTCATTGCTCCTGCCTCACTGCTCCCCTTTCTTATCTCGTCCTCTCACTTTATGCACACTGATGAAAGTGGGACTTGTGTGTAATTAATTGGATATGTTTGTAATTAGTGGGAGAGTGAGGGAGAAATGCATGCAAGCCTCGTTTTGTTATGTCTGTTGTGCCTACCAACAGCACGCGAAATAAAAACTGATTACACAGAACACTAATTACCAAGGAATCATTCCCCTCACTTCACAGGGTTAATTCCTATTCTATGTAAGACTGCTTGTGTGCCCATTCATATACATGTATCTGGCTCCCTTTTACATGTATATGGACAAACATTTGTGCAATAATTAGCGTGTTATTGAACATGAGTCTGACTGTATAGAAGAATAAGCCTGGGATGAAAAGCAATGACATTTTTGCTTTTGGCCAAGATCTCACTAATGAGCTCCAAGGTCCATGAGCTCAGATTAATCATCTTTGCTTGTGTTGTTAAAACGTAAATATTTATGGTATGTTTATACAGGAAATAATGGCCAGCAAATCTAACTTAAAGCTACATAACTGACAGAACTCCTCCTATCAGCATAAACAATGACAACATGAGGCTTGAGAAGTTTTGAAAATATAGCAGAGAAATACCAAGGTTTTAATTTGAGCCCTTTTTGTTTATAATATTTATTATCTAAAGATGGTTTTAAAGATCTTTAGAAGAAACATTTCTGATGTGTGGCTTCTACCACCAGCCGAGGAAACCTTAGACTGCAGCAGTGAATAAGTTGTGTGTTCATAAACAAGACCAGGCAACAACTCAATAGCTAAAGTGCTCTAATCGCACTTACACTGGTCTCAGGAGTCGAGCTCTGCTGCTGAGCAAGCAGCCTGCTTGCCTGTAATCTTTGTCTTTTTTGGGGAGTAAAGACAGCTGGTCAGAGTCATCTGTTTCTGTGCCGTAGTTCAGGTCTGTTTCAAAGTATGAAGGGATATGAAACACCCTCTGTTGGTTATAATGTTTTATGTAATCGAGCAAAAACCAAAAACACAGAGTAGAAGGTCTCTGAATTAGGTTAATAGAGTTTAACATGTGACATAGTGTCATTATTTAACAAAGTTTACAGGAAAATGTAAAATCAATGTGTGTAAAAGTCAATATGCTCTTATACTCTTCAGTAGGAATTTAAGAGGGAACGCAGCAACTACATGTTGCTAATCAAGTGCACTTTTATAACTGATCATAAGTGTTGCCACATCTATAAACCAAAGGTTTTGGAAGTTTCTTAGTCTGAAGCACCCAATCATGTTAACACAATGCCAAGGAGGAAATAAATCAGCAATCATTTCTTTCCTCCTTGGCATTATGTTAACATTAAACATTAATAACATGTTTAACATTGTGTTAACACTTATGGAAATAAAATAAGGTACATTATTCAACTGTGAGTTTGATTATTCCCAAGTTAAAAAACAAACAAAACACACACACTGAATTCGATGTGCCAGTATGTTCACCTCAAGGTCAGACCATGTAACGCTCAGTGAAACTGAAAACATTCCAACAGCTACGTCTCAGTCTCCAGACTACTGGCATGTTAAATGTCCATGGTCATGGCAGTGCAATTAGACAAAGACTGAGCAAGTATTACATGTGTGGACGTGCTGCCAGCAGAAAGTCTCTTCCCTCTAAAACAACATGGCAACACAGCTTACAGACCAAAATAGTTTTTCTCGTCACATACTTGCATGTACACACGCACATTTAACTTCCTACTATACCTAAATCAAAATCAAAGTTTTTACTTTTCTAGTGTTATTTTAATCCACTGTCAAATTTTGTACAAATAGACAAGAAGAAAGTTACTTTTAAAAATGGAAGGCGTTTAAGGCCATTGCAGTGAAGGTCTATTCATCTGTGTGCAGACCTGCAGACCTGCAACCCTTCTGTTACAGCACTGCCTGCACATTTTCACTATTATTCCTTTTTTCTTTTTTTTTTTTTTTTTTTTTACAGATAATCAATAAGCCATATCATTTAGGTTTATGATCTGCATACTGACTGGTACTAAGGGTAGAGTGTATTTTTCCTGGTATGGAGTCAATCTGATCACTAACAAATGCTTCAGTGGCTTTGCCAAGAAGCACGACCCCTGAAGTTTACCTGTGGAGATATAAGCAACATGTTGACTGTTGGCATGGTAAACAACTGCACGGCAGTTCACTCCGGTGGGACTTCTGGTTTTTCCACAGCAAGATAAGACTAAAGAATGAGCAAAAACACATACAAAAAGCAAATATCTTGATGCAGATATTCACACTTCATTTGTAGACTTCTCATTCCTTTGATGTATGCAGACCAAACTACACTGTGAAACAAGCACAATTTTGCAAATCAAATGCAGGATAAAAATGCAAAAACCCCATCCTAACATACAGATGACAGCATGTGTATCCAAAGCATGTGCTCGCAGAAAGAAAGCACATCTACTGAATCTATTTTTCCACAAGGCTGGACCTGAGGGGGGACACCCAGTTCCCTGTAGATTACGGAAATGGAAGGAGGGATGTTTCTGGATCCCCTCTCCTTTACTCTCTCTCTCTCTCTCTCTCTCTCTCTCTCTCTCTCTCTCTCTCTCTCTCTCTCTCTCTCTCTCTCTCTCTCTCTCTCTCTCTCAGTTCCGCCCTGTGTTACCATGGCAACAAGGACTTGTGCGACATGAGGACTGTAGAAGAGAAAAAGATAGGGAGAGTGGGAGGGAAGAGTCCACCTGCTGTCCAATACCAGCAGCAGAAACCTCAGGGGAATTCATAGGAGAGACGAAGAGACAAGAGTTAACGCAACTTCCCTTCTTACACAAACATATTTGTCCTTCAGCATAAACACTTCATATCCTCTTTTATTCACAGTCTCAGCCGTGTTATCCTGTCCTCCTGTGCTTTTTTCTTTAACCTCTCTAGTCTTTTTTTACATTAAAAGGCAGAATTTTATCATTTCTGCTTCACTCCTCTTCCACGTACATTCCTCCCTCCTCCTTCCCTCCATCCCATCTCCCTTAATGAATTGGTAATGACAGTGGTTTAGGCTAAAGAGGTGAAAGAGAATTGTAATTATTAAGATGTCACTTCAGGTTATTCCAATAGCAGGACTAAGTGTTACTTTGTGTAAAATCTTCACTTTGCTGGAGATATGAAAGAAAGAACTAATTTAGCCACGTTTTATTGAAAGAGCCACATTTGTTAGAAAGAGAAAGCTTGCAAAAGAGATATAAAAGCATCAAAATCTACAAGTTTATATTCTATTTCTTTTTATGGATGTGTGAATGTCTTAGGCATCTGAAAGAAATATGCGCGACGCATAGCCCAGACCAGAGGTGTCAGCCTGTCTCATCCTGGGCCACATCAGCATAATGGTTTCTGTCAAAGGGCCGGTTGTACAGCAACTGCAAGACTGTTTAAACTGATTAACCTTTTCTTTTTTCCTTTTAACTATATGACATAATTGCCACTGCAAGTGACTGTTAATGCTAGACATTAAATCACAACTATTGTAGAGGTGTGGCAAACACATAATGGACAAATCTGTTTTCAGGCCATTAAAATGAATTTTATATATATATATATATATATATATATATATATATATATATATATATATATATATATATATACACACACACACACACACATACTCCTTTTTCTTTTCTTAGGGGAATTTTTGTTGCAAATTCATGATTTAACAACAAAACTACTGTTGGAAAGAGGTTTATTTGAGATGCTGGCGTTCAGTAGGTAGATGTCGTCATGGCGCAGGTAATTAAATCAGGATTATTATGTTGTTAGGGTTCTTGCGTGTTTCAAAAATATTATAGAAATTTACTCTAAGTACAAAATCATCTTTGAATGTTCTAGCGGAGAAATAATGCCACAGTTTTCTTAACACTATCAAAATAAATTGTGTCATTCAAAACAGATTATGTGCCACGAGTGAATTTACTTATCCTTATTACATTATCATAACTAGATCTATTGGCTTAAACAATTATATCTTGGCCAAGAGGGATGTCAGACATGCTGCCCCTCAGCCAAATACACAACAAGGCCAAATCATTATTACTCAGTAATATAAAAGCATCATCCCTTTTATTACATCATGATGTTTAATTACATTTTGTCGTGTTTTGGTCAACAACACGGAGCCCTTTCATGAGAAGCCTTTGCGACTTAAGCAGCAGTGAGAAGTAATAGTCTCTACGACTACTGGAATCATGAGTAAAGGCATAGCTGTCAGACTGATGAAACAATCTGACCCATGACAGGCTAAGGTGCTGAGACTCCCATCAGACTGATAAAGATGTTCATAAAAAGATTTATATTGGATGTCAGACTGTAAAGATGTTTATCGTGCAAACATATACAACATCCATGCACAGTCGCAGCGCAGTTAGATATAGACAGAGACTCAAACGGGGCCCCGTCACTTTCATTTGAGCTATTTATGCTACCCAATGATTGCGAAGCGAGTGATCTCACCAGCTGATTCGGGTTCAGATTTAAGCTATTGGATGACAAGGAGAAATTACACCGAACCCAGATGCGATCAGGCCCAGGGATATCCTCTAATGCCTTGTGGCGACACGCCCCCGATCACATTTTGACACATAACACAGGCAGCCTGCTTATCCCATCATTACTGCAGCTCACATTCCCTTTGAAAGACAACATAACCCAATTACCAGCATCCTGTTTTTGACAAAGGCAATATCATGATGTTCAGATAGGTCTTATTACACTGGGACACATCCTACTGAAGGTCACACTTTTATATCCTGTCCTACAATATATCGCGGCTCTTTATCATTACGGCTTTAAAGATAGGTTTACTGACTGATACTGTGTGAAATTAAAATCTGCCATCCATCTCAGAGATTTTTTGTTCTTCTACTACTTTATTTGGGAGTCAGTCAAATGCCCATATTAAAATTGATTCAATTTAGCCTTGGACTCAGAAGGTTTTGCAGTCACATCATTAAGCAGTCATAACATGTTAACAGCAGCTCCACAATCAGATATAAACCGTATATCATCCTATATCAAATTAAATGGCACACTCAGACGTTTAATACTGCATGGTATTGGCATTTAATCCAAAAACCACCTGGAAGCACAAGGAACTTTTCCGTTTAGACTGTTTAAACAGTGATTGATATATTTCAGCTCCAACAAGTTATTTTAACATGACTGATGGAGTAAAGGGCTTCTTATTCTTTAAACATGCTGTAGGACATCTTGTGGTGGAGGAAAGGTGGTTTTTAGTTTTAGGACTAATGATACCGAGCAAGAAATTAGGTGAATGATGGGATCAGAAAACACTTAAATGTTAAAACTAACAAAAAAATAATAGTCATGACAGTGTTTAACAGTGAACGCAGTAGCAGTTGCGTGAACCCTGTTATAGCAGGTTCAAATCGTGTGTTTTGCCTTTGTTTGGATTTAAAATATAGCTAGAAAGTTGTTTTGTGCAGTTTTACAGTTAGGAGCCAACAGGACTTAATTTAATCTCTTGATTGTTTACTCGCCTCGGTTTTAATCTCGGCTGTTCTTTTACCACTCTCACCCTTTCCCCACATCTACTGTGATCACCTCTGGATTCACTGGGGAGACAAAAACATCTCCATATTTCATACACCACACGTGAGAATCGGTCATACCAGCAGTAGCTGGGACATTTTGTGAATCCAAATATTGAAATGTCTGTTCATCTTAGTTGTTGATGTAACGGTAATCTCAACTTTGAGGAAGGCAACAGAAATATATTATAATAAACATTCACAAATCCGCTAAATCCTACCAGTGTTGTCTTTAATGTTGAGTTTACACAGTGTAGTGAAATGCATTAATGAGCTTGCCGATTAGAATAAATACAGTGGAGAAGCTTTTTATGACTGATGTTTGCCTCTGTGTAAACACAATAAAGAGCTTGGATGGAAGGGTGGATGCAGAGGTGGAGAGATGGAGGGGCGTTGTGGTGCAAGAACCATTCATTAACAGTCTCCATTAGTGCATAAATGAACAGTGGAAATAAAACAAACAGGGGAGACTAATTACAACGTACTGAGATGATACAGTACATGTGGGTTTGCATGTCTGTCAAATGTTTATGTGAAGATTAATATGCACCCAGCGCCAGGCGGGTTCCAGAGGCCTACACAAGTCATAAACGCCGCATTGCTGAGTGTTATCAGGCCTCTCTCAAGGTCACCATGTGATACTTTAATTAACACACTACCGGGGGGATCCACCTGCAATACACCCAAACTGCATATCAACGCTCTTACGACAACGCTGCAGGCCAGCAGCACTTGTTGTTGCCACTGAGATGCGCCCGCAATAAATCAAAGTGAAAGAAAATCCAGACAGTCCTGCACCTCATGTAGCAGTGAGGAGATGAGAATCTATAAAAACAAATTTAACACAAATATGCAGTTCATTAATCTTGGCGTATAGTAGTTTCAATTTGGAAGTAATAATATGTTATTTTGACACAAGCATTGGTACACGCAACTTTAAATTATTTTTCTAATTTAAAATGCAAACTGAGATTTATGATCAGTTTTGAAAGACTGTGTGTGTGTGTGTGTGTGTGTGTGTGTGTGTGTGTGTGTGTGTGTGTGTGTGTGTGTGTGTGTGTTCTCAGTTATGTCCAAACATCTTTGAGCAGAGCAGTGTTTAGAAACAGTTTGATCTACACACGCGAAGATGAAATTAATTTGCAACTGATGAAACAATGAAACATCTGTACTTTTATTATCTTGTTGCGAGCCAGTGAGCCCACTCTAGATGAGAAAATATATTTACACATTTACACGCGGGGTACAACAACGGCCCTGATCATAAACACTGACCTGCTCCAATCCTGAGACACACACAGCGCTGCAAAGCAAACACACATATCATCTGACATGGAAATACAAAGACAGTAACAAATGTAATCTATAAATATACATGCACAAAACATCCACAGGTAGGTCGATAAACAATGACATTTAAATTCACCTCTGCATCCTTTCTGGGGTTTATTTTAGCTCTCGTTCATTCTCTAATAACAGTAGCCTCTTTTATGTCCATAACATCCGGTTATAACATGCAGAGACAAGTAACAGAGGCACAACGCACAATGTAAACATCTGTAAATATAGATTTATAGCATTTTAAACACGTCTCGCAGAAATATCTGGCACAGAACCAAATCCCTGCTCAATTAATCTCCCTCTTCTTGCTTTAAAGCCGTCTGCGACCCAGTGTTCCCACTCTCCTCATTCTCCACGTTTTCTTACCATCAAAATGCTGTTTTTCCCTCATGACCGCTATTTGCTGTGATTTCTGACATGCAAAGAGAGAAGCAGCTGAACAAGAGAGAAGTAAAAAAGGAAAATGAAAGACAATACCAAGAGGCAGCTCTGAACAACGGAGAAGAAAAAGTAAAGAGAAAAGAACACAGGTTGTCAAAAGCACAGACGACAACTAATCAACAAATATCGAGGATAATTAACCTACATTAAAAACCTATG